>OY728158.1:1601987645-1603237645 GCA_963277665.1 Viscum album
GAATCGGTGGTTTTGAGATGAATGTTTTTTTGGAAGGTGATTATGTGGTGTGGTGGTGTGTGTTGTGTAGTGAGGTTCACATCAGTAAGGATAACTATAGCATTGTGTCGGAAAATTAAACAGAGGGGATCATGGTTCGATTTATACAGCCCTACAATTTCAGGGGGTCCCTATAGTGTGGTTCTTAGGTTACAATGTGGATGTTCAGGATGATGGCTGATGTGGTTCTTTTTTCATTAGTGTTTTCCACATCCCCCTTGTGAATATATTATTTATTTAATGAAAAATCAGTGCTTTAAATGTATATTTATTGAATATGTCCATAAATAATGTAGAAAATATGATCTTTTGAATGTATTTATTAAAATATGATTTTTCAAACATAAATTCTGTAATGTTCACTTTTGAATCTCCAAATTCCTTAAGAACAGTTGTCACATTATAATTTGGTGAATTTCATTTGAAATATTAATTTTTGGGTGTTTTAAATTGTTTTAATCTCATTTTTTTACTTCTTTTAATTTTTAATATTTTTCATTAAATATATTGAAATTGAAGAAATTATGAAATATTTTTTGAAAATTCACTATGAGTATTAATTTAATATTCATGTTCACAATATATACGTTAAATTTTTATTAAATTTATTTAAAATTTCTACAGTTGGGTATCAAATAATGAAATTATTTGAAATTATTTTTTTTAATAAAAATATTTTTTTGTGGTTGGGTTTAAATTTTTAATTTTTTCATGTGAAATGGGTGTGAGACATTCCATGTATTATGACCAATAGATCTTAGAATGTTGTTGTGAGGGAGTGGGATGGATAGAAAAAGGACTAGCGGTTATTTTCCCTGAGCAATATTCTAATTTTGGGATTTTGATTATAAACTAATATGATGGTCCATGAGTGATATTGAATGTATATTATTTTATGGTTGTCTTTTATGTTTACATTATTTTTCATGTATTTAGTTATATGATTTTGGCTAGATTTTGACATTGTTAATTATTTCTTCCACGGAATTTTGTTGTTTCTTCCATATTGTTGGTATTATATGACCTTATTTGTTATCATTGCAAATGGTTATAGTCTCCCCACTATCACATAATTAGTCCCTCACTGTTATTTGGTAGCCTTTTTTATTTGGGGAGGTGGAAAAGAGGCCCAGTGAGCCTCTAGTATAAAGCACTAGTTAGATGGATCCTAGTTTAGGGTATCACAAGTGGTATTAGAGGTGTTTTTTTCTTTTTGGTTTTACTAGTTGGGATATGATATACTAGAGACTAGGGTCTATTCGGAAATAGGTATAGATACATTTTTTGGGTTCCATCATCCCACTGCATGAGGGATAGAACAAGTTTCTATGGGTACTAAATTGATGTTATTTTTTGTGATTTTATAGTTTATTGATTTCCACCTCGAGTGGTTTACTTGGGTGTGGAGTTATTGGGTTATGCTGTTTTGACCCTTCACTCAATATAGAAAGGGAGGAGTATTTATGCATCATTGTCGAAAAATAGTACCATATGATATGTGTATATTTTTTTGACTACTTTCTTGAACCGAGAATATACAAAATCGGGTTAGTATATTTAAAGTGTTAACAAAAATTTAAACAATTTTATCCTACATAGGTATTTTTGGGGCATTCTACAAGATCAGCCCGGGTATGTGGTTCCAAACAGGATGATATGTGATTCTGTGTGTGCGAGGCATGTTTTCTAAAATTTGATATAGGTGGGTATGAATAAAGAAATAGGGTGGGATATTTAAAATGTTAACAAAAGTATAAAAAATATTCTTCTTTATAGTTTCTTGGAGGCATTCGACTCATACACCTGCATGATATGCGATATCAAAAATTTTTATGGGTATGTTTTGGGCTATTATATAGGATGACACATGATATGGGTGTGGTAGTCAAGTTTAATGGTGGTGATATACGCTAAATGTGACATATTATCTTATTTGTGATATATATATATATATATATGATTTTTATTGATTCTAATGACCACAATATTTGTTCTTAAATGTGATATCACCTATAAATCTTCTGGTGGTACCCCAAGAGCAAGGAGAGGCAGTGCCACTAGAGAATTCATGGGATGATTCCCATGAAGATTGAGATGAGGCCTTAAGGGTGTGGATAATCATGATCAATATGTAGAGGCTCAAAGGAATGTGGGGAATCCATGGAATATGGAAACTTCTAGGTCATGGATAAATGAGGAGCTCAGGGAGAGAATGGTATGTGACATTCAAAGTATTGATAGGGGATCTCAAGTTGATGAGTTATCCATATTTTATCTGACACAATAGTTTCGATCTCAGTACCTAATAATATTTCTGGGTGAGGGTGGATCATAGGTGGAAGAGAAATGGATCCAGTGTGGATAGATGATATTCTATCAACTTGAGACACCCCTTACATGGAGGGTGAAGTTTTCTACTTACATGCTCAGAGGGCAAGAAAAGTATTGGTGGGATGTTCGTGTAAAGGATTGTCGACATGACAGACTGGCGTTCAAGGATTTTGAGGTCATCACTTCATGAATTTCATTCAAAGACATTGTGGTTGGAATAATCCTGTGAATCCATGAACTTGTAGCAGTGGTACATGTCAGTTATGGATTTTTCAGTGAGCGTCATAGACCTACCTCAATTTCTTCCATTTACGATAGGTGAATAGATTTCCAGAGTGAGTTGTTTCAAGGATGGATTACGAAATTCTATTATGGGGCAAGTAATTATATTTTTGTTGACTTTACTCTCAATGGTAGTGAATCAGAATTTAATAGATAAAGGAAATATGAAATACCGGAATTATTTGCATCGGGTGATAGTTATAGGTGAAACTACCAGTGATGCTTCAGGTAGCCGAAAAGGGGCTATGATGAGTCTCAACAAGGCAACTAGGTCAAAGATTCAGGAAGAATACCATGTAGCGGGTCATCGATGGTGTGATCCTAGTGTGGGAAGCTGGGTCATGATCAGAACTAGTGGGAGTATCCTGCGAAGGAGTGTTGGGCATGTGACTGTATCGGTAACTTGTAGAGGTTTTATAGGAAGATATCTTGGGTAGCTAGATGTTTGGGACTGGGCCAGACTTAAGATTCTGAGGTTGTATTAGGAGAGATACCAGAAGCTAGTTGAAGAGATTATAGTTTTCCTTCAGGCCGTGGTAGAGAGAGTGAGGGATCCATCAGTGGGGTTAGTGGTAGGTCATTGGTACATCTTTGTAAGGAGGTGCCACCTCAAGTAGTCCGGATTTAGGCCAGGTCCATGTTATTGATCTAGTGCGGTCAAAGATGGAAGGGGAGATAACAATTTTTAGAGGTACTCCATGATCTTGGAATGTGATTTTATTTTTCGGTGTGGCGTATATTGGATACCTGAATTTCGAACTATCATACTCTGCAGTGTATCCTACAAGATCTTCTCAATGATCATTGTCAATAGGCCGTGACCATGGATACCTGATATTATCTCTAAAAACCAGAGTGCCTTCGTGGCCAAGAGACTGATTATAGATAATGCGATTATGCCCCATGAAGTTTTGCATTCTATGAAATCACACACCACCGCGAAAAGAGGAACCATGGACTAGAAATTGGACCTGACCAAGGCCTACGATAGAGTAGAATGGAACTTCTTAAGAATTTTTATACAGAAAATGGGTTTTGTGCTAAATGGACAGATTTGGTCATGAACTGTGTCTCGACTGTCTCCTTCAAAATCAATGTCAACGGAGAGCTTACCAGAGAATTTTCTCCATCCCGAGGCCTTCTCCAGGGATACCCCCTCTCTCCATTTCCCTTCATTCTGGTGGCTGACATGGGTTTTAATCTTATATCCAGGGCTGCATCATCTAAGTGGTTTCATTGGGCAAAGTTCTTCCCTATTAGCCCTCCAGTTTTGCATCTCTTCTTTGCTGATGACTGCCTTATTTTTTCCAGAGAAACAATTAATGAATTCCAGGTGATTCCTCAAGTGATCCACCAGTATGATACGGCGTCTGTCCAATCAATCAATCATGGAAAATCTGAAATATCCTTCAGTGTAGGGGTGCCTCTTTCTAAGAGGTTTGAACTTTGAACTTCAGCTAGAATCCATATTAATGATAAACATCAGAAGTATCTCGGGCTTCCCACGATTATTGGAAAGTCCAATAAAGAAATATTCACATCTATTGTTGATAGTATTGAGAAACAAATTCAAGGCTGGACCCCAAAAAGAATTTCTAAAGGTAGAAAAGAGACCCTCAACAACGTTGTCATCTAATATATCCCCAACTACTTTATGTCCTTGTTTAAGATTCTGGCAGCCATCGTTGACCAGATTCACACACATACTGCCAATTTCTGGTGGAGGAAGCATGATGGTAGGAATCGACCCAACTGGATGGCTTAGGAGAATCTTTTCAAACCCAAATCAGAGGGTGGGATGGGGTTCCAGAATCTCCATCTCTTTAAAGACACGATGATGGCCAAGAAATAATGGCAACTTATTTATCTTGCATCATCTCTTTGTGCACGAGTTTTCTAAGTTAAGTACATTCCCCACACAGAATTTCATGCTTCCTACCTTTGTCCGCATCCTAGATTCCTTTGGAGAAGCATTTGGGGGGCCCAAAAGCTCCAGGATAAAGGATTGGGATGGAGGATTGGGACTGGCTCATCTGTTAAAATCTGGACTGATCTCTAGCTTATTGTTATGGATGGTCTACGAGCTACATCCCCTGCCCAACTATGTCTTGAAGACGCCACTGTCTGCTGCCTCCTTTCGGACCAGGGATAGGGGTGGTGTTTCGAAAAGATCCTTGATTTGTTTAACGAAAGAGATCAATGAATTATCCTCATCATTCCTTGGGTACCATACGTAGGCCAAGACCATCTGTATTGGATCAATGGCATCTTGGGTGGGTACCCGGTGATATCTGGCTACATACTTTCTCTTGTTACCCACTAATTTGTCTGGGATGAGGGACCATGGAAATTAATTTTGACCCTCATTGTCCCCCCAAAAATTCATAAATTCGGGTGGCAAGTTTGTTTGGTATCTCTCCCAACAATGAGCATTCTCATTTACCATCATATGGAATGTTCCGTTTTTTTTTTCACTTTCTGCCCAAACATTCTAGAAACTCCTTTGCACGCTATCATTCTCTTCCAGGTAGCTAAGGAAATTTGGAATAAATGGGGACCGACTTCAGTTGCTTCACTGGCATTGGCCTCTGGCCTTCCCGATCATCTAACACGTTGGTTCTCCTCTCTCTCATCGGCATATGTTGGTTCAGCTTGCACTTTGTCCTAGATTATTTGGTTCATGTGTAACGATGCTATTTTTCACCAAGACCATAGACCCCCCGAATTCCGGATTGGTCGGGACACTTCATGGATTGATGGTTGGAAAGGCCACAATGGACATTCTATGCTGGTAGTTCCCCCCTCCCATCCCATTCATTGGAATCCACCATAGAAAGGGATTCTTATGATTAACATGGATGTGTCTCTTCCAAAGGATGGGATTTTCTCCCTCGGTCTCCTTGCCCGAAATCATCTGGGGCAAATCGTTACTGCTAAATATGAACCGCATCACACATTCTGGGAACCAACAGTTGCAGAATCCATGGCCATCCTTACTGGTATGATGCTCGCTTTAGAACGTGGATGGGGTGATTTCATCATGGAGTCTTACTACCTTACCGTAATCAATTCTATTAATCACAACGATGGTGGACTCCAGTCTTTTGGCATCATCATTAGGATAATTCTTTCACTTCACCAAAACTTCTCAGTTTTCACCTTCTCTTTCACCAAAAGGAAAGGAAACAATGTGGCCCATCATCTTGTGGCCTCAGGCCCATTCGCTAGCAACCAATTATGGATGGACAATTTCCTTTCATGGCATTGCACATGTACTTTATATGATCTTCCTGTTAATGATATATTCTTTTAATCAAAAAAACTAACAAGGTAATGGTTAGTATGGGAAATCAGGTATGATGTGTGACCAAAATAAGATTTGCAGGCATCGAGAATTTTTTGGGAATGAATATATTAATATATGATGCAAGATAATTTTGGAGAATTAGTGTGATGCATGAATTTTGAGAAATAGTTGTGGTACAAGATCTTGAGGGCATCGTAGATTAACAAAAAGGATTTGAGCATCAGATGTGAATGTTGGAATTCATGGGCATCAACTATGATGTGGGAATGTTTGTGTCATGAGTAACATGGATATGATTGGGCCCTTGAGGAGGTGAACGAATACTAGTGTGTCTTGTGGGGAAATGATTTTCTTGGGGATTTTTAAGGAACCATCAGAATATCTGATCGGGTCAGGAAACAACCAGTTAGATAATTTCTTTGGTGGAGAGAGCTATATGATGAATTAACCTGTGACTGAGTAACCAAGGTAGACCGTGGTGATTCTTATGAGATGGTTTCACTCATCACCATCTCAAGGATAGAAAAAATAGATTGGGGATGATCTATTCTAATATGGGGTGGTTTTAACATCATGAGTTTTTAAATGGGTCTAATTTCCTAGGTAATTTTAATTTTAAGTCTAGAGGGCATGCTAACTTTTAAATTTGGCTTCGAGGAATAATTTCAAAAATTACCACATGTTCTTACATTTTTTATATGGATTATAAGGATCAGTATGTATATCAGATGTCTATTTTTGGTTTCAAGATCATAGGTCATTATGAAGAAAAGTTTTAGAGACAAAACATGTAACACCTTGAAACTATTTTATGAAATATGTCTCTTTAAAAAACATAATTTCTTTGGTAGCTTATGTGGCATGAAACACTGAGTTTAAGAAAATCGTGATATAATATTCAAATATTAACAGAAATATTATAATGAATTTTCTGAATTGGTTAATATTAATAGGAATAATTATATTAAGAAATATATTTATTAATATAAAGTAAACAGTAAATGTCTATTAAAGACATTTTATTTTTTTTAAACATGTTTTCTTCAAAAAAACAATTTTATATAAATCTATGAGAAAACAAACACAATTAAATTTGTCAATTTTAGAAAAATTATTTTCAAAAATAAACTAAATTTTTGAATTCATCGGGTTAAAATTATATTAGGAATCATTTTTTAGGATTTTCTAAAAAGTTAGGAATTTTAATGAATAGTAAAAAATACTGATTTCCATTGATAAATGTAATATTTAACGAATTTAAAAAGTAAAAAATATATTTTTTATTTATTTTAAAATAAAATTAGTTTAATTTTATAATAAATAATCTGATTTTTTCGGTTGAAATTAATTTTTTCCAATAATTAAATATAAAAACATTTGATTCTTTAAAAGGGGATATTTCAGAACAAATTGTTTTTGGTAGAATTTTTTAGGTTTAAATATAAATTAAATTTTGAAGTTATGTATTTTTAATTATGATAAATTAATTCAATATTTGGAATTATAAGGTAAAAATTTAGTAAATAGACCCCTTTGATTTCTGGTCAATATGAATAGTATCCCTAGGATATTAGGTCACCATAATTAAGGGTAAATCATGTAACTAAATGTTAAAATAATATGATAAGAATAATAAAATTACCCTAACACTTGCCCCAATCTTATTGTATGAATTAAATTCAACACATAACACCTATAGTTCAAAATTTAGTCATTTAATGGACCCTTTTTAATGAAAATGACAGAGATATTATTAAAATAAATTAAAGTGACAAAATCACACACTCTTATTTGTAATAAGTATTATAATCCTAATATAAGTTCAACAAAGATATATCTTAAATAATAAATAACCTTTTAAAATAAAAAATAATAATTGACATCTTGGTAATTTATTTTTAATTTTTAGTGAATAAACAATCACCTTAAATTCTTACACAATGAGGATGCAATAATTATTAAATTAATGAAAAAAATAAATTAAATGAAATTAAAAATATTAAAATAAATATACATTGAGATATTTAATATTATCCATGAATTTTATAGATAAACATGATAGGCTTAGGATATAATGAAATAGTTGGTTTAAGTTTTACTTGTTTTTTTCATTACATTAGAATCAATGTAATAAATATTTTTAAATTTCACAATAATGACATTTTATGGGATTGAAGTTTTATTAATTTATTTAAAAATAAAGAATCCTTAAAACATAAAAATTAATTATGATATGATATATAATTTTATACAGTTAACATTTGTGGTTTAATTAACCTTTTAAGAATTATAACCTTTTAATTATAAATTGTTTTACAACATTTAAAAGTAAAATAGGTTAATTAAGGGTTATTCAAAATGAAAATGTTTAAAATAAAACAAAAAAATGTATAAATTTTATTTGTTGATTATATTAAAATCATATCATATCTTATCTTTTAATATATTTCCATTGTGGAAAATAAATTTCTTACAATTTATCATTTTGATAAATTTTTAAAACACCCCCTCCACCGTAATAAATACCACCCCTCCCAAACCCTTGTCATCACACCTTATAAGAATTGTGTCATGTCATTATTCATCACAATTCCCTTACCAAGCCTCTTCCAACATTCAAGAGATTTTGTTCTAAAATATTCCAATTTTAGGTTCATCAAGGGTTCCATCAAGGAGGTGATATTCAATAAGTACCTTTCTAAAATAATTTCTTTTAATTTCATTTAATCTTATACCATCTCCTCGTATCATTAATCCATAAATTTATCATAAATCTATTGTAAGTTATATACTATAATTTTATAATTCTAATGTAATATATTATATCCACCTTATTTCTCATCTCCTCATATTTCATTCATTCACACCCGAAGGAAAAATGGGTAAAACCAGAATAAAAACATGAATATTCCCCTCCCTAGAATTTGACCATGATGAATATTTCCATCGTTGCAAGACTGTTCGGCAAGAAAGTGTCATGTGTCAAAGAAAAGGCCCAATATGTTGGCTGGTGCAATACCCTCTCAAATGACCAAATCTGAAAAGCTCTACAATGATGAACAGCCAGCTCTTGATCCTCCTCTAGAGCTTGCTCTATGTCGTCAAGTCAGGTTGCACAGCCTTTCCACCTTCGGAAACATAACCAACCACACAAACACTTCCACAATATCACAATTTGAAAAATTCATGATTCGCAAGTCAAATACTGGATTCAAGGATGGTAATAAAATCATTATTATGGTTAAATATAATTTTAATGTATATTTTATAACATTTTCATGTTTGGTAATTAATATATTTAAATAATATAACATAAAATGGAACTAGTTTTTGATTTTTGGAAAACATCCAAAATAAAAAAAAACATTTATTATTAATATTTTATCAAACAAATCATACTCATAAAAAATGATATATGGGAACATTTAGATTTATGTAAGTGAATTATAATCACATTAATTCAATTATGGTAAATTATTCCCATTTGAAAAGAACTTCCATAATTTTACACTGGTGAACTGTTCATGAATCCCTAAAAACGAGCACTTCCAGAAGGACAGAATTGAAGATTCTAATTATTATATTGGACATAATTGAACTTACTAAGACTATAATAAATAAAATAAATTTCTAATAGGTTGTGAATTATTTAATTAATTAAAACAATTTGGTTATCCCATAAATTAATTGTATTCACTGAACGCCTTTTGATATATGGTAAGGGATCTCTCCGAACCTCCATATTTTTATGGGTTACACTTTATCTCTCATTAACTCAATTTATTTTTTAATTATTATTATATACATATTCTAAATTCTATGTATATGTTCCAAAAATGTGTATATATTCAATTAATCTTTCTATTATGGGGGATTAAATGTTTTATAAGGTTCCCTTCTCAATTTATCTTGATAAGAAAACCCAATTAAATGGAACTTTTTTTTTCTTACCCATTTTCAAGTACACTCCATAAACTATTTTAATCCTCCAATATTTTTCTAAAATCCCAAATTTTTTTTATAACAAACTATTTTAGTTAATTTTTGTTTTATCTAAACAATTATTAATTTATCTTCTTTAAATACTTTTTATTCTTTTCTTTAAAACTACGCTTAAGTGGAACAATTGTAATGTCACCTAACAACAATTTGTAAAGTTTTCACATCAGTAAGAATTCATTATTCATGATCAATTTTTAAATTTCCTTTATTAATAATAAATAATTATTGAAATAATTTATTTCATGGATACCATTATAATACACCCACTGGGTCTGCCTTATGACATGCTTATGATACCTATTTTGTTCCATGGGCAACCCTTTTGTTTATTTGTTATGCATTATTCTTTATATGGAACACATATGCATGAATATTTTATGATGGGTGCACCTACATATCACTCCAATGTTGAGGCTAATTTTTATTCTCAGCATACATCAGGTATGTAGTAAAGGAGTAAACCTAATCCATTATGGGACTTTGTCCACCATGTGGTATAGTATTTTTATTTAGACTTAACTCATGTTTTTTTCATGTTGTATATTGTGGCCACATTCTAATGTTTCCATGATCATATGATTCCATGTTCTATATATCATTATTCCATATGTTTATACTTGATCTGTGACATATATGATATCATGTTATGCCTTTATAAATCATGTGTTATGTTTTATTCCATGGTTATTCCTTTAATGGTATTTTTAGCTCATTTATTTTTTATATGTATTCTCCATGTTATCCTACACAGATATATGGTATCAAAGGGAGTTAAGAGGCCATAATGAAGATTAAATAAAATATTTTACTAATTTCAGTTTCTTTTTTTTCAAATTATGTGCCTAGTCCCCCAAATGCACTAGATCATTTGATTTTTATTTTTATTATTCTTAAAGTAATGTATTATTATGTGAAATATTCTAGGGTATCTATAGATGGTATCATATAATGATCTATATAATATTTATAATTAGTAATAGAAAAGTTTATTAAGAACCCTTGTGTATAATTATATTACTATTGGTAACCTAGATTGAATCTCAATGAATCAAAAGTTAGGATATACTTTTCATTTATATATTTATCCTTCTATGTTAATTGTTTCCCATTAATATTCTTATTAGTTAATTATTCAAGCCCCCATAATTTTATTTTTCATTTTCTAGTTAATTATTGGAAATATGAGAACTTTTTATAAAAACCAATGTGATAGGTTATGTGATGATTTCTTTAATGAGATACCAAACTTGACGGGAACTGAAGCTCATAATATCATGACAATACTGGCTCATGTTATGAATAAAAACTTGAATCATGTGGATCTTAAGAGAGATCACGTTATGGAATAATATTTTATTAGAAACATTCCCCCTATATTTAGTGGATCTTCTAATTCACTCAATATAGAATAGTGAATTTACTATGTTTAGATGATATTCTCCTTCCTTCAACTCTCATAAGAAGATAAAGATGTGTTGGTGGTCTATCATTTTGATGGGGAAGCTGATTATTGGTGAGAACATATCAAAAAATATATATATTTAATGACAAAATTGATTATATGGAATGTGAATAATTGAAGAAAATATTTTTCAATAAATATTTTCACTACAATATCCATCTTAATATAGAGAGGGTGTTCCTGAGATTGAAGATAAAAACGATTATTCTATTAAGGAATAAAAGAAAAAAATCACAAGTCTTGCACGACATGCTTTTGGACTTTTCATTATCCCTAAAAGTAAGGTGGATTTATTCTTTAGTTAATTAATGTGGATTATACTAAAATCATTGGATAATTGATAATTTTATAGTTATAAGTATATTTTTCATTGCACCCTTTATACTGAGATAGAGAATAGTGATTCTCAGTGGTATCATGCGAATAGATATATGAAACATAAGATGGAACTATATTCAAGAAGGCGAATATAAAAATATAATTGATGAAAGAAAACCCAACATCCCACTTGTCAAAAGTGTTATAAGAATCATTCTGGAAACTACCTAATGTGAACTATCAGATGCTTCAAGTGTGATAAAGAGGTGAACCAAGCTAATAAATGCCTATGTGATTTATAGAAAACAGATAATGAGAAAGTAAAAAAGAAGTTTTAGATGAAAACTATGAAAATCATGGATATATTTAATTTTAAGTAACACATACATTATGTAATCCAATGTGCTAAGATAGGGAATATCAGAGACAATCAACAACAACAGCATTCAAGGTAGCAAGGAAGGGCATATTCTATCACTACTACTGAGGTGTATTCAAACAATGATGTGGCAACAGGTACGCTGATTATTCATTCAAATTTTGAATACATAAATTTTGATTCTAGTTATACACATTATTTTATATCTTTCAAGTTTAGTATAACTATTCAAACACCACTTCAAAATATAGGAGTTGATTTATCTATGAGAACAAATAATGGGTAAATTATTGTATCTAAAGTTTATAACTCCTCCCCAGTCAATTCTTGTGGACTGAAACTCTCATAAAATCTCATTTTAATATATATGGTTGAGTTTGATAAAATATTGTCCATGTATTGGATATTATTATACAAATCCAATATCAACTATCTGGAATGGGAGGTCACCCTTCACATCCTAAGGCTTCCTCCAATTCCTTAGAAGTGTAAAGAGGAGGGTGAATCTCCTTCAGAATCAACATCTCAATTGTGGATATTATTTTCTTATGACAAACTATATCTAGATTAAATTAATGATACAAAAGAGATGTTCATACTTGAAGAAATGTCCATTGTGAGGTCTTACACCGATGTTTTCTCTAAATAATTGTTTGCTCATCCCGCTGAATTATTTGTTGAGTTCTTAATTGATCTTATACTTGGACCTCTACAGATGTAAACGGCTCCTTACAGGATTAACAACATTGTGTTTAATGAATTCAAGAGGTAGTTAGAAGAGAATTTGGTAAAGGGTATTATATAGAGAAGTTCTTTATCATGGAGTGCACCAACCCTCTTCATCAAGAATACAGATAGATCAATTCACCTCTACAGTTATTATCATGAAAATAAAAAATCACAATAAAGAACAGGTACCACTTCCATGGATTGATAACTTGTTTGATCAACAATATGGGGCCAATTATTTTTCTAAGGTGGACCTTTGGTCAGGATGTCACCAACCAAAGGTGATGAAGGAAACATTCCTATTATTATCTTTCAATCAATATATGGACATTATGAGTTAATAGTAATTAAATTCAGACACACTGATGCTACATCAATTTTCATGGACATAATAAATAGAGTCTTTAGTGATTGCGACAACAAATTAGTTGTAGTATTTATATATGATATTCTAATATAGTCCAAGAGTAGTGAGGAACATGAATTTTATTTGAATACTGAGCTAAGGAAATTGTGAAGGGAGAAACTATATGTAATGTATAGTAAATGTTTATTTTGGATGGAGGAAGTATTATTATTGGTACATGTTATCACCAATAAAAGAATATATTTAGACACATCTAAGATAATGGAAATTGAGGAGTGGCCTAGAATGACGCATTCTATGAAGATCCATAGTTTCTTTGGTCAAGTTGGGTGTTATGAATGATTTGTGAAGAACATCGCATGATTTTCAATCCCATTAACCAGGATAACTCAGATGAGAGTAAAGGTTTTCTTGAAAAATGAATGAAAACCCTAATTTAAAGAGTTGGAAAAGATGATTATGAATGTAATATTACTCACACTATCTATACATGGATAACACTTTTTGGTATATAGTGATGAATCAAATAAGGGATTAGGTTGTGTACTATGCCTCAAGGTAGATAAATGTTAATGAGAAAAACTCTCCCTCAAATGATTTGGAGTCGGAGTTTGAGATATTTTCATTGAAAATATGGAGGAATTAACTATATGGGGAAAATTGTGAGATATATACTGATCAAAAGATCCTTAAAAATATATTCCCACAAAATGAGAATAATATGTTCAAAATTCTATTGTTTTATCTCATAAATTATTTAGACTGATCAATCCACTACCATCATGGTAAGGCTGATAGAGTGGAAGATTCTCTATGTAGAAAGGATCCTCCAACATTATAAATAATGATAATTGTGATATGTATGATCATATTATATTTAAAAAGGATGGACATGGAAATTATAAAGGAATTAACATCATTATTCAATTCTCAAATTATTACCCAACCATCGCTTATGGAGATGATAAAAGATGATCAAAGAAATTGTGTTGATATTTCGAAGATGGTGGAAGATAAAAAAAATGGGAAATACTTAGAATTAAAAATTCATGAGTAAGGAGTTGAATGATTTTGTTCATGACTATGTGCACCCTCAAATCCTATGATAAAGAAAGTGATTTTAAATTATACACATATATCGACCTTCTCTATCCACATAGGCAGAACAAATACGTATTGAGATCTTCAATAACACTATTTGTGGGATAATATAAAGCAGGATATTGATGAATATTCAACAATTCTCCTAGTATTTTATCAAGTTATGTATTAAAGGCAAAATAATAAAGGGATCGTGAAACAATTACCCATAACTACATGGAAATGGAAAAATGTCACTATGTATGTTTTCACTAGACATTTATAGTCATCAAATAAAATAATTCTATAATGGTTTTGTGGAGCATCTTGAAAAGACAGATCACTTTATATCTATTTGATGGAACTTCTAACTCGATCAAATTTCACGAATATACATCAATGAAGTGGTGAGACTACATTGAGTATCATTATCGATTTTATCTGATTGAGAACTGATATTTACCTACAAGATCTAGAAAAACCACTAACATGATCTAAACATAGAGCTAAGAATCAGTATGACCTATCATCCTCAAACTAATGGCCAGTCCAAGTAGACCATTCAGACACTTGTAGACATATTGATATCATACTCAATAGATTTAAAAATGGGATGGGATGGACATCTTTTATTGGTTGAGTTCTCTTATAATAATAGATTCTAATTGAGAATCTAAATGGCCCCATATGAATCCCTTTATGGTAAAAGATGCAGAACACCTAAAATTTGGGATGAAGTAGTAAAAAAGGATAATGGGACTTAAAATGGTTGAGGAAATAGAATAAAAGGTGAAGACCATCCAGCATCATATTCATGCTGTCTATAGTAAAGAGAAGAGCTACACTATCTATCATCAACGAGACATAGAGTGTATGGTTGGAGACAATATATTCCTCCATATATCCCGATGGAAGAGAGTCATGAGAATTGGGAAGAATGGAAAGCTAATATCTAAGTAAATCACCCCCTTTTAGATTCTCAATCACATAGGAGATGTGGCGTATCAATTAGAATTTCTACCAACTACGTCTGAAGAACATGATGTATTCCACGTATCCCTCCTGAGGAAGAACATACCAGATTCACCACATGTACTGAATTCAAAGGTTGTGCATTTAGAAAAAGAACACTCTTATGAGTATAAGGTGGTGAATATCATGGACCATAGAGATAATGTTCTATGAAACAAGGTCACTTAGCAGATTAAGGTACTATGGAGGAACCACAAATATGAAGAGGCAACATGTGAACCTGATGATTCAATGAAGGAGAACTACCCTCTTTTTTTCACCTTTGTTTGTAAAACAAAATTTTAAGGGTGAAATTTCACAAATGGTGATGAATGTAAAATGACAAATTTTTTATATGAAATATTTCTCTTTAAAAAATTTAATTTCTTTAGTATCTTATGTTATACAAAACACCTAGTTTAAGAAAACAATTATATTATATGAAAATATTAACACGAACATTATAAAACAACTATTGAATTGGAAGGAATGAAAAGAAATAACAATATTAGGAAATATATTTATTAATATTAAATAAATTCTTAATGTTTAGTAAAGACATTTTATTCTTCAAAAATAAGTTTTTTTAAATTTTTTTTTTGATTTCTATGAAAAAATAAATATTTTTTTACTTTTATAAAATTATGTTTTAAAAATATCTTCATTTTTTAATTCATCATGTCAAAATTATATTTGGAATAATTATTGAGAATTTTTTATAATGTTTGTAATTTTAGTAAATAGTTAAAAATAAAGATTTATATTGAAAACTATATTTTTCTTTTAAATAATTTACCAAAAAAGTTTATTTTGGATTATTTTTAAATATTAATTATTATTTTATTATAAATAATATAATTTTTGTCAATGGTAATAATTTTTTACCTGAATTTAGTATAAAAACATTTTATACTTAAAATCGCATATTTCTAAAAAAACAAATTGACAACATTTTTCCATTTTAAATTTAAATTAAATGATCATATTTTGTATTTTGAGTTTGGGAATATGAATAAAATATTTGAAATCATAATATATAAATTTATTAAATATACCCCTTTTATTTTTTGTCAACATGAATTGTGACCTTGGTAATCTTTGTTTCCATGGTTAAGGATAAATCGTCTAATTAAGGGTAATCATAATATGATAAGAACAATAAAATTTCTATAAAAATTTTCCCAATATCATTGGATGAATTACATTTTTTCCTTAAAACATAATTTTCTTAATTGAATCATTTAATAGACACTTTTCAATGAAAATGACATAGATATTATTAAAATCAATGAAAGTGAAAAAATGGCAGACTATTATTTTCTATAACTATACTATTTTTAATATGAGGTAAACTATAAGATATCTTAAATAATAAATATATTTTTTAAATATAAAATAATTATCTATATATTGGTAATTTATTTTTAAATTTTATAGACAAATAATTATGTTAAATTCTCACACAATAATGATGCAATAATTAATAAATTAATGATAACCCAAATAAATAAAATTAAAAATATTAAAATAAATATAATTTTCAATAGTTAAGCATATCCATGAATTTCATTGATTAAAATTATAGTCTAATGATATAATAAAAAATTATAAGTTAACTTGTTTTGTTTTTTATTTATGAGTCGACGTAATAAATTGTTTTAATTTTTACAATACTGATATATTATGGGATTAATAATTTATTAAATTATTAAAAAGTCATAAAAAATATTTATAAAATAAAAATTAATTATTATATGATCTAACATGTCATAAATTGGAAAAATATGGTACAATTACACTATATTAGTAAAAATTATAACTTTTTTTTATTAAAAATGTTGTTACCACAGTTAAAATTAAAATAGATTATTCAGGGTTATTTAAAATAATTAAATTTAAAATATAACCAAAACATGTCTAAATTTATGTTTTTGATGATATTAAAGCCTAATATTATCTTATATTTGAATATATATCCATTTTGTGGTATATGGTTTTTAAATTAATTTATTATAATTTAATCTTTGGAGAAATTTCCAAACACACCCCTCATCCCTTATAAATACCACCCCTCACAACCCCTTATCATCACACCATATAATACATTAACCTTGTAAATATTCTATACAATTACATTCCCAAGACTATTCCACACTTCTAAAAGATTCTTTTCTCAAAAAATGTCTAATTTTATGTTCCTCAAGGGTTCCTTCTAGTAAGTGATATCAAGATTTAACTTTATGAAGCCATATCGTTTCATTTATTTTCTTCTTCTACCTTATCATCACTTCATTCATCCATAAAATAATAATAATAATAGTATCATTTATATAATATAATTTTATATTTCGAATATAATCTATTCTTTCCACCTCCTTTATCATATCCTCTTATTTAATGAAACAAAATTGTTTTACAAATTATGGAAGTTTGACGTCTCTGATGATAGCGGGTTTTCATTTTCCATTACCATCTTCATGGATAGTGATAAAAAAACTAGGGTTCAATAATATTTTAATACATATATTATAAATTTTTCCATGTTTTTCAACTGTTATATATACATAATATAATATAAAATGAAATTAGTCCATAATGGTACGAAAAATGGCCAAAATAAAAAAAATTATTATTAATGTTTTATAAGATCAATAATCCTCATACTTGAAAAAAATGATATATGGGACAATAAAGACTTCTATATTTTCATTAATATAACTTTATTTCACATCTGGGAAATTATTCCCATTTTACAAGAACTTCCATAATTATTATTTAGTGAACTGATCATGAAACCATGAAAACGAATTCTTCCAAAAGGTCAAAATTGAACATTATAACTCCTTGAAATGGGCATAAATGAGATTAATAAAGTTATAATAAATAAAATACATTTATAATGTTTTCTTTATTAAGTAATTAATGAATCCAATTTTATTATCCAGGACACTAACCGCAAGTGAATAACACCTTAAATCATAAGGTAATTGATCTCTATGAACCTCCATATTTCCTTTCGGTTACTATTTCGATATCTTTACGAAAATATATATCAATATTATTATTATAAAAATTCTCCTAAATTATATTTATATGTTCCCCACATGTTTATATAACCTAATTAATATTTATTTGAAGGTTGATTACATATATTATAAGGTTCCCTTCTCAATTCCTTTCAATAAGAAATAACGACTATAGGGAACTTCTCTTTTTATTACCCTTATTATATACAATCCATAATCTATTTTATGCCCATAATAGTTTTAAAAAATCACTCAATTTATCATTAAAATCTATTTTAGTTCATTTCCAATTTTATGCGAACAATTATTCCTTTATCCTCTATAACGGCTCTTTATTCGTTTCCTTAAAAGTGCAGTTAAGAGTCAAAATTCTAAAGTTACCTAACAACTATTTTTAATGTTGTCACATAATTTGGAATTAATTATTAATGGTATATTGTTATATTTCATTTATTAATGTCAAATAATGAGTTAACCACTTTCTTTAATGGTTAAAATTGTTACAATCCCTTTGGTTATGAATTATGACATGATTATGATACCCATTTAATTCCATGGGTGACCCTAATGTTTATTCATTATACATGATTCTTTACGTGGCACAGATATGCATGAACATGTTATGATGGGTGGTCCCAGGTATCCCTCTAATTCATTGGGTAATGTCTATTCCAATGATATGTCATGTATGAGATTAGATAGTTAGCCTAATCCATTTTGGGACTTGGTCCACAATGTGATATAGTCTTGGTAGTTAGCTTTATCTCATGTTTATCTCATGTTGAATGTTTCTCTAACATTTTGAAATTTTCATGATCATATTATTCTATGTTTTATATTTATTTCTACCATATATTTATAAATGATTAATTCCTTTTATGTTATCATGTTATGGATTTCTAACTCATGTGTTATCTTTCATTCCCATATTTATTCCCTTACTATGATTTTTAGCTCAATTATTTTATCTATGTGTTCCCCATTTTATCCTATGAAGATATAGGAGCAAAAATGGGATTATGAGCCCATTATAAAGAACAAAAAAAATATGTTGTTAATTTTAGTTTTACATTTTCTAATTATGTTCCTCATCCTCTAAAGACACCAGAATATTCGATCCTCGGTCTGTATTATTATTGAAATAATGTAATATTATGTTAAAAAGGAAAGGGTCAGTATGCATAAATGGGGCATGGTTGGAACATGGTCAGTGATAAACATGATTCACAAGCTCTATGTTTCATTTAATCTAGATATTGGTTATAAAAATAGTGCGGGTTAGGTGCATAAAAATCTGAGAAATCTGCTGTTTTTAGAAGAGGTGATCTGCATGGACTACTTATGGTTTGAAAAACAATATGCCTAGCCATGCGAGGTGGAGGTGCATCTGGATAGTAGCACCGAATGATTGGTGTACTGTTAACCAAACATCATCGTTCATTAAATGGGGTAAATTTTAAAAAACATACTGTACATTCTATTTCATTATTCTTCCTTGATTCTCCTCTCATTCATGTGCCTCCTCTAGTGGTAGTGGGTTCCCATTTCTCTACAACTAGGATTTGTCCTGACCCCCACATCCAGACTACGGTTCAACCTCTTTCAAGTGCATTGGAATCAAGATAGTAAATACTTGATTCCCCTTTCTTCCTTTCTTCCTTTACATTTCTATTTGTAATGTTATTCCCATCCAATATCATTATCCCTATTTTCAGTGTGATTTTTCTAAAATATGGATTTATCTCATCTTGGATTGGATTAGAGGTTAGTATTCGATGAGTTATATACTATGAGAATAAGGTAGTTGGTGCGTTGATTTCTACACATTTATATTCATGTAATGGTTGTGTACATATATACATGTGATCATGGGGGTCTGTGTGTGACCTATTAAATAAATTCTTGGTTTTTCTATTATAATTGAATGATTTATATGGGATATTGAAGTTTTATGAGGTGTGTTGAGACTCGAATGGCGTTGATTGTGTGAATAAGTGTTTCTGTTTGTGGTTTGTAATGCCTTATATTACATGGGGTGTTGTTGATCACTAGGGTTGAGATGAATAGATTCTCTAGGGTGAGGGAATGGCCAGAGATTTTTGGGATGGTTTTGACCATAAAAAATGAGGTGATTGGATTTTCAAATTGGGGCCGATGGAAATGTACATGCTATAGATGGGTGATGTGGTTTGAATGTGGAAATGAGGATTCTAGTTGATGTGTCATATGTATGGTCGGTGAATGCCACTCCCCGTGATTGGACAACAGCATCGTTGGAGTCTTGTGAACACATATGGGAACTCAGTTTATGGGGTGTTAACCACTCATTATGGGTGGTGGACTCTTTAGATTTAGTGTCATAGGGGATAATGTTGACTATAAATCATTGGAGAGGTGATCACTATATAAATACATGGATGATGGTGAGTGAGATCATCAATTGGGGGTAGAGCCTTTCTGTATACTTTTGGACTGAGGGGTCAAACTTATTGAAGGATAGATGTTTCTATGACTTGGGACATATTATTTTTGAGCTGATGGACTTTTTTTTAATGGAATTCAAATGGACATGTGATTGATTTTGAAGTCAGGCTATTGTGCCAAAAGTTTTTTCTAAAATAGAAGTGTAAGGGACTTTTAAAATACTAGTTGTGTGGGATCACGAGATATCGATATTACTTGATATGTGACCTATGTGGTTTTACATGTCATGAGGTGTTAGGTGACATGTATTTGGATGAGATACCAAATATATTCTGTTGAAACTGATCATGGATATATTATTCCACACTTACATTGGTTGAGGTAGGTGAATATTTCCTTTTAGTTGTTGAGAAAATGTGAATCTGGTAATGTATTTTGATTTGTGAGTTAACACTGTTTATTTACTTATGCATATATTTTTATAAATACATATGTAAGATATGTACACATTGGTGGAAACATACTAATTCATATTCACACCATACATAGTCCCCTCATGATGCATTTATACTTTTTTACTTTGAGATTGGGTAAGGAACCGAGTGTAGGGGATGTACCTTAGTGATCAATGATAATGCATTGTGTGAGAATGGGTTGGATAGAAAATGGTCTAGGGGGTTCATTGAATTTATATGTAGTATATTTTTTACCTTTTGAGTATGTGTTTATATTATCGGAAACATGGGATCATGCATGTATGTTTTTGTATGATTGTCTAAGATGATCACTTTATCTGACATGTATTTCACTGCATGTTTTTTCCATTTTATTGCCAGTGATTATTATTTCTTTCTATGATTTGTGTTGTTGCTTCGATAGTGTTGGAATAATATGAATTTTTTGTTATAAACATCAATAATTATAGTCTCCCTACTATCATCTAATCAATCGTTCATTTCTAGTTTACTGCTTTTGACATTGGGGAAGGCATGCCTAAGGCCCAATGTCCCTCCAGTCCAGAGTATCGGTTAAGTGGATCCCAGGTTGGGGTTTTAATCTTCTCAATGGGGAATTGGTTAACCCATTTTTTTAATTAATTTTAATGGGGGTAACATCAATGCTTATGCTTATGTGTTAAATTCAATCTTCTTTTTGTTTTATTTAGGTTATAGTTATGAAACATTATATATCATGATGGGTGGTCTCAGGATATATCCCCACAATGTTTTTATAAGAGATTTATTTTCCTAATTATTAACGTGTAATTGAACATTTAAGTTATTCAAATATGATTTATTAGAATTAACCAATCATGTTATTCTTTTACGGGTTATTATGAGTTAATATGGGTGACATGAATAGGATTATAACTGTTTGGACTTTAATTATTTGTTATATTTCTCACGTTGGTTGTTCATTATTTAGAGAGGATGATTGAGGAATAATTTGTGGTTTTGAGATGAAAATTAAACTGGAAGGTGATTGTGTGGTCTGGAGGTGTGTGTTGTGTTGTGAGGTGGTAAGGCTAAGTATGGCGTGGTGTCTGAAAATGAAACAAGGTGGGTTTTTATGTGGATCTACCATTCTAGGAGCTTCTTATAGTGCGGTTCTTAGGTTACTATGTAGAGGATCGAGATGATGGTTGATGTGGATCTTTTTCTTACGTGTTCGCCACAACAACCTAATAAAAATATTGATTATTTATTGATAAATCAGTGATTTAAATGAGGTATTATTGAATATGACCATAAACTCTATCGAAAATATGATTCTTTGAATGTATTTATTAAAATATGATATTTCATACTTAAATTTAGTAATGTTCAATTTTGAATATTCAAATTATTTAAGAACAATTTTCACATATGATTTTGGTGAATTTCATTTGAAATGTTAATTTTTTGGGTGTTTTAAATTGTTTCAATCTCATTTGTTACTTCTTTAAGTTTTTAATATTTTTCATTTAAATTATTGATACTAAGGAATCTGTGAAATCAATTTTTAAAATGCACTCTATGTATTAATTGAAGATTCATGTTCATAATATATATGTTAGAATTTTGTTGAATTTATTTATAATCTCTAGAGACGGGTATCAATTAATGAAATTATTTGAATTGAATTTCGTTTACTAAATTTATTTTTTGGGGGTTGGTTTAAAATTTCGATTTTTTTAAGTGAAATGTGTGTGTGATATTCCATGTGTGACCAATAGAACTCAGTATGCTGCTGTGAGGCACCCAACTGATTGTGAGAAGTCCTGTGTGATCAGAATGCCATTTTCTACAATTGTTCCTTGGGAAATATTGCATGTATCCACAATCAGATGACATCTCGCCATGATTGGTGACTCTAAGTTCATCCTTGGAACACATAAGAGAAAACTAAAATTTCTGAATGATGACTAGGAAGGATATCTTGCCACCCATGAAGATGCCTAGCTTGTATTTTGGAAGAACCATGATCGATCATTTGTAGAAGACAACTGAGACTGATACACGAGTCACTAAATAAATTGGTTATGACAGAGATGGAGGAGATGAATTCACGGATCCATGTACTAAAATGTTACTAAAGAATGAATGACAAATCTGATGTAAAGATAGGAGTTTTTGAAAAATCAATATAAATGAGTTGATGAAGTATTTTAGATAGATGAAATTATTATTATGTTTCGAATCTTAAGTTACTCCATCCTCATTTTAAAAATACATCAAAGAAAGAAAATATGAGGGAGAGGCCTATATAGCACTTATGAGGAGGAAAAATCATAGAAAATGGGAGATCTGGAAGTGTTTCAAAAATGTGCAGAGACAGAGCTCAGATAGTCGAGTATTCAAGAAAGATCAGAGGAGAGATTTATTTTTTCCTCATTTCTTCTTTCCTTCATATTGTAGTCAATCCAAAATTTCTGTAACGATTCTTGAAATTAAAATTATTCTGATCTAGAACTTTTTTAGGAAAAAATATATTATTTTGGATCATCTCTTCTCTATTTTTTGAATATTCAATATCTATAATTCTATTTTTTTTATTCACAATTTTAATTATTTCTCTAAAAATGAACTATAATTGAATTTTAATGATAATTTCTCACATCAAAATCAATCAAAAGCTTGATTTTAGGGTTGAAATAAAAAAATATTTTACATTTGCTAGATTGAGTATTTGAGGAAATCCTAGATTCATCCTACAAAATCTACTTCTCAAGAGAGTTAGTAGACCGTATTTCATTTAAATGTTTGATTGTATAATTAAATCTTTGAATTAATTATGCGTCATCATTATCTTGGTGATTGAGTTTTTCTAAAGATATTCCTTTATTTATTTACACTCATCTATTAGTGTCCTTCATCATGTCTTATTGATCCCTTATAATCATCCCTATTGGGTTCTTTTGTTCTTGAATCTTATTTTTCATTATTTCATGTTTTATTTTTTCAAATCATTGGTATACACAATGATTTTCTCTTCCTTGTGTGTTTTACACCCTAGTCAACACCATCCAAGTTGTATGTAGTAACTGAAAGTAATAATATTTTATCATTTTAATGATGAATTATCAAATTTTCCAGTGTCATTTTTAGTAAATGGCTTCATGTGACCAGGTTTGAAGGATTTGAAAATCGAAAATAAAAAACATTAAAAACATGAGAAATGATGTAAATAATATACTTAAAAAAATTCTGTGTGTTTTGTTTGAACGTTGTGTTTGTTGAATCTTTTTCTTTCATCCAATTATATTTTGATGTACATCAACATCTATTAGTTTAAAACCTTTCATACCTAAAATAAACACAAATCTATGTTTCTTAGAAAAAAACCAAAGCTATAACTGGAAACAATATCGATGTTCTTGATCAGCCTGAAACGTTTTATGGACCTATAATTAGAGATCATGGAGTTGAGTGAAATAATATTAGAGAGTTATAGCATCCTTGAGCTTTGAGTAACCCTTCATGTATTATATTATCTATATTATCTTGTAACTATGATATTAAATAATCCTTGTTGTCAATGTTGTAATGTTTGAATGTTTTACCCAACTAATAATTACTGGACATCATTCGGGATATTTATAGTGTAGTTGAGTAACTTCCACTTTAAGCGTTGAGTGATGAATAGATAACGTTGAAAGTTTTGTCCATTTTTCTTAAGGGAAATTCTAGAACATGGTTCAATAGTCAGAATAAAAAAATTATATTTGGGATTAGGTGTTTTATTCTTTCATAATGAAATTCTATCCAAGGATAATGACCATAAAGAATATGAATAAAATAACTAGGTTTGTTCAAGAAGATGGTGAATAGTTCTATGAGACTTGGGACAAGTTTAGGGGTCTCCATATACAATTTCACAATCACATGTTTTATCTAAATTTCATAATGAAAACTTTTTATAATGGAATTTCCCATTTTTACCAATCGTTAGTTGATCAGTCTTCCTATGAGGATTTCATAGATAAAAATGTTGAAAAACATAAAGAAATATTTAATACCCCTACAAAAAATTCGGCACATAAATATTTTAGAAGGGGGAAATTATTAATAATATAATTTTAGTTAAAAATGATGATGTTCATGCTACGTTAATATATAATTTGAATCATGAAAACTCACTTAGGAAGCAATTTCAACATTATATCATGAATAAACATTCTATTTCTTTGTATTCTAATATTTATAGTACTTACTAATCTATTAAAGATGCAAATTTTTCTATTTATAGTCCAATGTTTCTATAAATAGGGAATCTATTTTCAAACAATTTGAACCGGGTTATAGGAATCAATCCAAACTTTATTAGAAGGGAAAAGGTGTGTTTAGACCCACTACTTCCCTGAATTTTTCACAACAACCTTTTTTCATTTTTTTCATAATCAATAAATGGATGAACCTTCAAACTCTAAAGATATTATTGACGAGCTAATTCACCAAATGATTTTATTAATGGATTTCTAATATGCTAGGCATAAGGCGGACATAGAATCATGAAAATCATCATTAAAAAATTATATGAATTATATTAAAATGGAAATCAGTCAAATGTATAGGGAGTTAAGTGGTAGATAAAAAGTTAATGTTACCAAGAACAATTGAATCAAATCAAAGGGATAATGGCATGACTTTCACAATTAGAATTGGTTTAAAAAAACAATGAAAAGCTCGAAATGACCCTAGCTAACTCCGTAATTAAAATATGGGAGATTGGGTGACTCAAAAACTGGATAACACTCGATCTAGAAATGAGGAAAGAAGCATCTAAAATGATGAAAATAACATTGATCCATATAAGAAAAAGTTTGCAATGATTCTAAAATGAAAAATAATAAGGGGAAAGAAAAACATGGTGAGTTTTAGGGAATTACAACAACATGAAAAAAAATGTAACCACCCATACATTTCCGTCAAAGGTTGAAAAAAAGATAAAGAACATGATCTTCTCAAGATTCATGGAATTTTAAATAATCTCGATGTTAACATTATACTTTTGAAATCTTTCAATCATATTCCATCCAATTAATAATATCATATAAAAATATTACATCAAATAAGAATAATATTATAGACTTTTCTACATATAGCATCACTAAAAAGTGTGGTGTTATTCAATGAAATAATATCCCCTCAATATCGAAATATACAAGGAGTTTTTTATTCCTTATACCTCATATAATAGTATCCAACTTAACTATATTTCAGATCTTAGTGATATTATAAATTTTCTCACTTTTCAATATTTCAATAATATAGGCTAGGTGAATTAAAGAACACCAAAAAACCTTTTAATGTTAGGTGACCAATCTTTCACACATCCCACCAGAAGGGTATATGACATACTAGAAAGAGTTGGTAAGTTTATTTTCACGATATTTTTCTCATTCTAGATATAGATTGTGTTCAATAGGTTACTGTAATTCTAGGTATTTTTTCATGGCCACTGGGGGTGCTCTTATTGAAGTGTCCAAGGGTTATCTGATTTTTATATTTGGGATGCAACATTCAGAATTTATTATGGTTAAAAATGTTAAATAACCCAAAATAGGTGAGAATTGGTCCGGTGTGAAAATGTTTGAGGATGAGGACTCAATGGTTCATCATATAGAGTTTTATAAATAGTCCATAATTGTAGAAGCTTGTGTGGATGATGATAATAATTCTCCCTATATTTTCAAAATTTCTAAAATTGATAATCTAGACAACATTCTAGATTTGGTGACAATTATTTTCATGATGTGAAGTGTGTTGTTTAGGATAAAATTATTAGGTCTTCACTTAAGGTATATTTAGAATATTTTGAGGATAATTTCCCTTCCCATTTTTTTAAATACTTTGATATGTGTGAAAGAGAACATTTATAATATTCTAATGATTTTTCCTTGAAAAGAATCTTGATATTTGAAATGGATACTTAGCGTAGTAGGGATTCTATTTTGGATAACTGTTATAAAAATATCAAATTTTGTTTTGAAATATATTTTTCTTTGTTTTTTTAATATTTATTTTATGAAACAATATTGATGACCTTGACCAACATCATCCAATGATCCTTCCTTTATGTGAACAAGCACATAATTGGGTGACTAAACCACTATCAAAATACTTGAAATACTCATTTAATGGTAAAAATTCAACACTTCCAGTTATTATCTCTGCTGAATGTAATGAAAATCAATAAAAAAAATTTAGGTATTATGAAAATCTTCCAACCTATAATATGTTCTCCCATACCTAACATCAAGGGGATCATCCATTATTTTTTGCATGAAAAGGATCTCTATGTATTATAACCAAAAACCAATAGTTGAGGGTCAAATGAATATAAATAAAAACATAATATTGGTCATGATAGAAGAGGTAATCAAGTTGTTATATATTTGTTTCATTTTTCTCATAACTGATATTTATTGTGATAATCATGTCAACGTAATTACAAAAAATAGAGGTTTCACAATTGTTACCATTGAAAATAATGGGAAAAATAATTTCTAAAATGAAACCAAATGTAGAGTCTATGTTGATTACCATAATCATAATTCATCAACTATGAATGTTTATTTTTAAATTACAATATTTGAAAAAAATATTCAAAGCCTTAATGGTAATTTCTTTCAATAAAGTTATTCTTCTTTCAACTAGATTACCATTACTCCAGAAGACCATGAAAATAATACCTGTATGTGCCTAGTTGGAATATTTTATGAATGAGGAATTACATTTTGCTTCCGTGGTGACCCAAACAAATATTAATGGTGCATGATGGATATATTTTTTTGACTTTATAAAGAGTATTTTCGTGGTGTTTATGGATGATTTTTATATTTTTGGGAGAACTTATGAGAACTAATTAGAAAATATGGGAATCCTTTTAGATAGATTATTAGAGACTAATCGTGCCCTTAATTTTGATAAATTCTAGTTCATGTAGAATGAGTATACTTTTTAGGTTATAAGGTCTCAAGGAGTGGAATTAAACTTTAAAATTCCATGAGAGATGTAATCCTCAAATTTTACCCTCTTGAAAATATCAATATTTTAGGAATATTTTAGGGAATTTATGTTTTTATGTGTGGTTTAGTAAATACTATCCCAAAATTAAAAATCCATTTTTTAAATTTCAAGTTAATGATATAGTTTTTCTATTTGATTAAAAATTCTTAGCATCTTTTTATCTTCATAATGATAAACTCACTTAATTACCCATTATCACATCACCTGATTGGATATTTCCTTTTGAAATAAAATTGGGTACTAATGAGGTGAATTTTGGAGTAGTTCTTAGTCCTAGAAAGAATAATAGGTTACATCGTTTGTACTATGCTAGTAGGATTATAGATGAGTCTCAATGGAATTACACAACTATTAAGAAGGAGTTATTATATATAATTGTTTTTTCTCAATAAATGATTAGAATGTTATAAATAGGTTCTAAATTCATTGTTTTTAAAGACCATTTTACATTGAAATACAGATTGTCTATAAAAGGAAAAATCCAAAATAATTATGTGAATTATTTTATTTTGTAAGTTTTATTTTTAAATTGGGGATAAGAATAGAGATGATTTTAATTTTCCTGATAACTTTTCTAGGATGAGTATTACCCAATCCGATGATCCATGGGAGAATAATTCTTCTTTTCCTGATGAAAAATTGGTCATTGTATCAAATAGTAAATCTATTTGGTATGAATATTTATAAATTTCCTTGTAGAAAGGGTGATTCTTAATTATTTATCACAAAATCAAAGGAAAAAATACATTTCTGAGATTATGTATTAACTATGTGATAATCCTTTATAGTTTTAGAAATTTTTTGGTAATTTTTGGAGTTTTTTTACATAGAACGATATGTTAACCATTTTAGAGATTTTTCACTCATTAACGTGTGGATTCCATCATGGAGGATAAAGGACCTCCCAAAAGGTCCTTTAAGATGGGTTTTATTGGTATATATTTTGTTATGTATTATAGGAGTTTAGTTGTTGGTTGTTATAATTTTAATAGGATATAGAATGTTGGTTGGATGAATAATCAAACATAGATATTCTAGAGATTATTATTTTTGATGTTTGGGGTTTGGACTTTATGGAAATTTACATCTTCTCATGGAAATCATAAATTTTTGGTTGTTTTTGATTATGTTTCAATGTGGATTGAAGCTATAAAACATAAGAAAAATAAAACTAGAAGTTTTATCAAATTCATCAGAAAGAACATCTTCTTAAAATTTAGGGTGAAAATGGAATTTATCACTGATATTGGAACCAATTTTATGAAATTTAAATTCATATCATTGATAGGGAATTATCACTATGATCTTAGGATAGGTGCTAAGAATCATCCAAAATCTAGTGGATATATTGAAATTTGAAATAGTGATCTTAAACAGATTTAGTAAAAAACTAACTCCATTTCTAGGAATGATTGGTCATTTAAAGTTGATAACGCTTTATGTGCCACATCCCAACCAAAATAACCTATCCAAGTATGCTTCAAATGGGATCATGACAATAACCAAAGGTGTTCTTGATCCCCACATGCATGAAACTAGATCCCGAGAAAAAAATAAAAACTAGAGGGAATTATTTATCAAAACCTTAAATTAGAAATACTACACATATACACATTATAAAGAGACTATAGAATAAAAAACATAAATATATATGTCATAAAAACTTAAAAGTAGTGGTATATATACAACTAAATATGTATGATAAAACTCCAAGGTATAATTACAACAACCTAAAGGGACAAAAAAAAACAAAAACAACTACTAAACATGACATGTGGGAAACATCCCACAAACTCACTAGTAGCTACTCATTATTAGCTGACATAAACCCCATCACCTCACTACAGAGCCTCTAAATTTCCTAAATCACAATATAATACAGGGCATATGCGCCGCCGAAGTGGTGTGTAGGGGGGTGAGATTTAAAGGAAAAGTAATATCCCACCGCAGTGTTCTATATCAAGTATCTTTAAAATGATCCCAATTTTCTTGATTTTGAAGAAAACCAAATATGATAAAAATTAAGTAGTTTTTATATAAAATCATTGTAAAAAAGATTCTCATTTTACATAGTTATAAAACCATGATGAGTAAAATAGTTTAAAATTATAATTTATTTATACATTTATCAAACTAGGTATATAAAATCCAAAACAATACAAATCCAAAGTGAAATGGTAAACAATTCAAGGATCACAACATGACAGACTAGATAGACCACTCAAACCTTTAACATGACTAGTGCGCACTCAATTCCATAGAAAACTAGAATAAAGAGAAGAGTGACACCCAATGAGTGAACCCCTTATAAATTTCAAGATCATGTTCCTATGACACTTTTCATAGGGAATAAAGGAACAACCCATAAGTGAACCCCCAACATTTCTAGTGGACATGGATAAATATTACAACATCCACCAAAGAATCTATGGATTCCCTTGTGAAATATTTATCAAATCACATAAAAATGGATTATCATATTTTAGAATAATATTCAAAACTACCCTTTTCAATAAAACATGCTTGGAAAACCACTTTTCACAATTAATTTCACAATGAATTGAAAACTATATTTCTTTAACAAAAAGGGGGAAAACCATATTATCAAAAAAAACCCCGTTTATGCATAGAAATAAATAAATCATTCTAATTTATTTATTAAATAGTTCACAAACCAAGAGTAATTATGGTTCATCTAAGAAAACCCAAAGATGAAACCACATACCTCAACTTCGGTGATGCACCACATACATAAGGATGCACACACAAAAATTGGAGAGTAAACACATCAGAAATGAACAAGGGCCAAAAATTGATTCTCAATTATCATAATAAATTATATAAGAAAAAGTTTCATTGGATAGTTTAGATCAAAACATGCCTCAAGGAACTCTCATGCTGCACTTCAACCAACACAAGGGTCGGAATCCGTAAGGCAATACAAAAAATAAAATTTTAAAGGATCGATAGGGATCCCATTCTTATTATTAGTATCCAAAAACTCATCACTTTCTGATTCCATAACCAATATTAGCGATGGAATCTTAAAAGAAAAAGAAACTCCTTCCAAAATTGGAGATAAAATAACCACAATGGGGATCAAATGTCTAAAGGACCAGTCATAAGGGGGAGGAATCACCCAACTCACCTGGAAGAGAGGTAGGGTTCGAGGGAGATGAACACAAGACCAAAGAAGGAGGAGTTACACATGTAACTCAATAAAAAAACCTCTAAGAAAATGAATACATGACTCACATTGTACATCTTATGAGTTTCATGGACACCAAAACGAATTACCTCATTTAAATTAAAAATTCATGAAATTAATGATGCGAATTTAGTTTATGGGATGTACTAAATTAGCACATGGAGTTAGATTCATGAAATCTACCCAAAATGAAACTCACATATTGAAAATACTCAAATAATTTTCCCAGTTATAGATTTATTTCTTAAATCAAACATTAATGACATGAATGTTTTTAAATCCAATTCCTAAAATATACCCTATAGAAACTCCATCAAGGTCTTCAACACCCTTATAACCCTATAAAAACACTCATAAACATTTAAAGAGTTCTTATTATTATAATGAGGATGTTATAAAATCCACACCATAGAAAATTTAATCCCAAAAGATTCATGTGGTTGATGGGTTCTCCAAAAATAGGGGAGACCACTACTCTATCATCAATGATTCATACTGCCATGTCTCATGAGAATCTGATTCAAGCTTCCACAACACTATCAGCAATGGAATATAATTCCCATGGAATAATTAAACATGAGAATGAATTATCTCTAATGGTTTCTCCACAACAAATACATATGGATCCAACTCAATCAACTCCTAACATAGAACCTGATATAGATTAGTTTGTAATTTCTTGAGAATTTATATATGAAAAAACAAAATTAATACCTATCAATTAAGATGATAACACCAATTAATAAGTTTCTTGACAAAGATGATCTCTGATATAAAATGTTCCAACACATTTCATAGCATTCTTCCCATATTTCCTAATTTTAAGATGGCCTAATTGAAGATAAACATTAAAGAAAATAAGGGAATTAATCGAAGGTGTTAAAAAATATTTATTTTAAAATACACCACATTAAAAAAAATTTACCAACATGCGTAATCATTACTTTTCATATTCCACTAAATGTTTAAAATATTTGATTCAAGAATTTTTTCCCCTAAAATTCTAAAGAAAATTAGATTTTAATAATTTTGATTTAAAAATTAAATGTGTATTTTCCACATTAAATATTCTTGTGATATTTTTCTAGTAAATTCATCCAATTCAATGTTCTTTGGTGAATATTTTGTTCCTCTAGGGATAATTTTTATTGAATCCAATGTATAACTCTGTTTGGATTTTAGTCATGTTATATTTATTGAATGGTGAGAATACTAACATTTTGTAAGCTAGTTTACCAATATGAATGATTATGTTTGAAGATAATTGAGTATGTGTTGGAAGGACAACCCATAAACACCAAAAAAAAATTTAGAAAGAAAGTGAAAGGAAAGACATCAATTAGTGGAGGATGGGAACATAAAAGGCATACCATCCCTCTATCAGATAATGAAAAGGAAAGTAAAAGAAAAACTATCTTTTAAATCTACCACCCGTGTTCTAAGGAAAACAACCTCTTCCATGCAGGTGTCGACCTCTCCTCTAGGTTGTTTTATTTTATTAATCAACATGATAATCAGAAATATAGAAATCATCATTTGATGAAGATTCTATAGATGGTGACACCTTATCCTCAAAAATAACAACCATGCTAATTGGGGAAGAATTTTACCAGTTAGTCCCTTTATGTACAATGGTGGAATAGAGTGCAGGCCAACATCAAGGTTAAAAGAAAATGTACTTTAGGATAAATATAAAATCATTTTGGGAGAAGGAAGAATCCATTATTTCATACAAATTCTCAACATGTGAACCAAAATATTCAGTCTATTAATCATTTAGTTTTTTGGGAAAACTCTCTCATCTAGTCACACCCGACGAAAGGGTGGTGTTAGAGTTTTTGATCTTGGACTCATCACATTCCATAGATGATTACATGTAGAATATTTCATAATCTTACTTCATAGTATTTGAGAATTTTTCTGAGAAAGACCATATCTCCTTAACATTGACACCCTCATCCAGTTTTGGAACCACATCCATTTACAGGGTGAACATGTCCTTGAAATCTGATACATGATCCATTTGAATGGTTGGAGATGCTTGAGGAAACCCCAATGAAGAACCAAGAGGATATAATACATCAGATCTGGTCTTCATATAAGCCACCAGTTGGAAAACATCATTATCGACCATCATTTATGTAGAATCAAGCTTACTTCCTAGGGTTTGAGACTTATAATAAAATGAGGGATAGGTTTGCTGGTCAATGGAAATTTCCTTTTGAGTACCATTTCCAGAATAAGATGGATCTTAAACATCACTGATAAGAGTACCCATATTCAGCTACTTTGTGTTAGTTGATCGGGGGATGAAGATGTTTGTATCATTCACCGATGGGGCATCCTACAACTTCAAAAAAAACATTGGCCCATGATTTTTTAACCATAATGGGGTAATCATCATAGCCGGATGAGGTGTGGGTTTAATTGAGAAAGAATTAATTCCCATTCCCACACCAATTGAGCCATTCAACACCGGGCCAAATAGTGCAGGGATTTCTAACACATGATCAAGGCCATGTAGCTTGTAATGTCTATTAATGTGAGATTTATCCATGAAAGATTTGGTCCTACTGCTGTAGTATCTTGATTCATGTTCGTGAGATGAACAGAGGGAATAAGAGTGGTTCTTCATGTATCTCGATATGTCATGGACAACTAGCCTACAATCCAAAAAGAATTTTTCCATTATTTCATACTCAACACTCAATTAGAGATCATAGAAGTTAATAAAGAGGAATATCTTGTTGAACAGTGTGGATCCTAAGTCCACCATGACTAATAAACAGGCATAGTTCCCATACCGAGCAAGCTCTATTTCCTTATCTTGTTCGATTGGAACTCTGATTATGAGCATGAATATTTATATTGATTATTTATTGAATTTTTATCAAACCTTTTCATATAAAAAATATAGTTGACTTTTTAAGTAATGGACAAGGACTAATATATCACATCGATGCATTGATAGGTCTCATGAGACAAAGTAGTTGGGTATTTGACATGTGATTTACACATTTATGTACATTTTCTTAGAAAATGGGCTCGATATTAATATTATGATGTATGGAATTGTGCATTTTATATTTACAAAACTAGTCTTGTTATCCTTATGATAATTTATATTTTTATTTTGTCTGTGAACTTATTTCCCCTTTAATGCTATTAGTTATATGAAAAATGTGATTATTATTTATCTTGGTCATATTATTCATGTTTTATTTACTTTATGTTAAATTCTATCTTTTTTCCCCAACCAAGCATCTTATCTCACCCTTTATTATGTTTTTCTCTAGGATTCCAAGAAGGGGAATATCAACTAATCAAGGGAATTATTAAAATAAATAATAATGCTCTCAGAATAAGCATTATATTATATTTCATAGATTTATATGTAATGTGAGAATTATTTATGTACCCAGTCTCCCAAAACTAATAAACTATTCAATCCTTTGGGATGAAATCCCTTGTAGTTTGTGGTAATGTAGTAAAATAACCACCTATTGTGGGATAAGGGTTTCGAGGTGTCATAGTTGGTACTATAGAAAGTTTAGTATAATATTTGGGAACTATATTTAGGAAGAAATAGATTTAAGAGAATAAGACATTGGAAAACTCAAAGAATATTCCTAACTATAGGATAATGTCATAATTTTTTATTTTGGTGATTATGTGGTGTTTCTAGAAATGCATACATGTCCATTTACTACAAGTGGATATGGTTTTGTAATAGATTAATCTAGGTTAAATAACCCCCAAAAAGAGTAGGTCGAGTATATATCGACCATCATTTTGGTACATAGTGAGTGTTCCCAAACTACAAACCTATTTTTACACTCATATGAGATATACTTGTGATAATCAAAAATTTATATACTATACACTATGAAATATTAAAAAAACTTTTTTATGATTTGTGAATATTCCCAAAGAAACCACGTTTATGATTATTGGATTATTTATTCATATATTTTTTATTTAATATAAATGTTTCACTAGTTTAAAAATTATACATTTTGATTCCTATTATGGGGCTCTAACTTTTGGAACCAAGGCTTTTCTATGATTGAATTGGAGCATGATTTTTTTGTCAATTGTCTCATGTATGATCAGGGAGATTGCAAGGAAATTTATCATATAGTTCAAACGAAATGAAGTATTAAAGGTGGTGTCATTTCTCAGTGATTGCAAATTTTTTGGGGTCCAAAACTTGGGGAATGGAAAGCATTGAAAAATGTTGTTTGTCTTGAAGGTCTCATGATAATATGTAAAATGCATGAATTTCGGAGAGATGGGATTCATGAAGTGTGTTTTTCGAAGACATGAATAATGTTGATAATAAGATCTACGTTTACGATGGGCTTTGCGAATGGAAGTGGTGAATAAATTGTGGTAGTAGTGTGAAGCATATGATAGAGAGAATTGCAACAATGACAAATTCCAGTGGTGCTTTATGAATGGAAGATTCATCATATATATTATTTTCACTGATCTGGGAATTTTTCTAGAGGAAACAGAGCTATGTGTCTGACAGAGCCTATAAATAAGAGGCCACCCTCTTCATTTGGAATGAAATTAAAAAGGGAAATTCAGAATCGCTCTAAAATCGCAAATAAAGGCGTTCTCCGTGAAGGAAGGTTTCAAAGAGATCTTGAGCTTTGTGAAAAGACTATTCTAGTCTATATCAAAGTCAATGCTTCCATGTGTTGAGTGATTCCTAAATATGGTATGTTCCACATTGGCTCAGTGAGATTCATCAAGTTGGGTGTTCCATGAAGAAATTGTGTTTTGTGATGAAAGTGGTTTATACAAACGTAGTTGTGCTTTGTGAAGGTGTTTACTCTGTGAAGTACATAGATCTGTGAAGGGTTGAGTGCTATGAAGTAGTGTAAATTTTGAAGTAGTGTGCTATATGAGGTGGTGTGCTCTATGAAGGGTTGAGCTTTACAAAGGGCTGTATTGAGTATCAGTGTTGAGTGGTCACAGTTTTCAGTGAGAATCTACATAGTTGTTTGATGAAAGTAGTGTCTTATATTGGAAAAAGACATATATTCTAATCTATTGATGCAACCTTCTAGTTGATAAAGTGAGTTAGACTTATCTCATAGCTATGAGCTAAGGGGATTTTATGAATGTGTTCAGTGGGAAGCAGTGTTCCATCCCTAAACTTCTATAACGGTTGTATGCTTGGCACAGAGTGACTATGACAAAACTATTATAATCCACAACAAGTAAATATTAGTGGATTTAGGTATGATCGACACATTTTTTCCCTATGATGCTTGGACGTAGCCCGTTGTGGTGATCCAACTAAAAGTGTTGTGTCATCTCCCTACATTCAATTATTTGATAGTTTTAACAAGTTCCTCCCAACATGGGAATAAGATCAATAACTTTAAAAACAATTGACACCCTAATTCACCCCTCCCCTCTCAAGGTGTTCATAAGGTCCTTCACTAATATATTATATTCCATTTTTAAGAAATTGCACCAATTGGAATGAATTTTAACTGTATTAATGATGTAATCAATGTATGGATAATGGAATTCAATGAAAATTCATTATGGGAAAGATAATGAATTTGAACTGTATTAATGCACCTATTCAAGGAATTTCATAACTTTTAATATATAAGGAATGAAATAACATGGAACATGTTTGCTTGGAATGGGTGTTTGATTAAAGGGTGAAGATAAATTCCATCAGTCTCATGAGTATACGAGTAATATAGAATCAACCAATATTCAGTGCTTCATCTGTAAAGAGATGAGGCATTATGAGAATGAATTCCCCATGTGTCAAGGGAATTTAGCCTAGAAAATTCCAAGGGAGGATTAAAAAATCTTATAAAATCAAAATATATGAGGTCATTGTTACTGAATATGTTATATCAGTTATATTTTTAGCGACTCGGGTTTTGGCCCTATCAGACTTTGGAATATTCCTATGAATAATTCCCGAGCTAGGTGCGAAGATGACATGCGATTCTAAGGCCCAATGTGCCCAAAATAAATTTTATAAGAATATTAAGTATTTTAATACTACGAGTGAGTCGAGAACAAGTTATCTCTTAAACGATAGCTCTGAACGGGAATCTGAGGGCACAGTGGCGCTCAGAGCGTGTTGTTTACCCTGGGTGGGGTGTAAACATTGTGGGCGTGGACCTGCTATGAGAAAAGCCACCAGAGGCATTTTTGTATGTAAATGGAAAAGTTTTTTTATGATTTTCGGCTCAAATAACATCTGAAAGGAGTCTTGAATCAAAATTTCGATTCCTTCGTTGCGTTCAGAATGGCGCGTTTTCCCTAGGGGTGACCTAATATCAACTGTGTCGGGAGGTTTGGTGTGGAGTGTTAATTTAATTAATTTATTTAATGAATATAATGTGGGGGAATTCAATCAAGATCCCCCCCTCTTCATCCTCGGTGTGCAGAGGCAGAACCAGGTCCCCCTACCTCTGTTCTTCACCAAATAGAGCCAAATACGGCCGTTTTCAGCGCTGATTGTCAACAGATCGAGCTTCAGGCCGTCGCGAGCGTCGTTCTACACCCGAAGTGTCGTCAATCCACCAAAATGTAGGCGGTTTGAGTTTTTGAATCCCAGATCCCATTTTCTATTTTTTTTTCTTAAAATTGTCATAAGGGTTGGTAGTTCAAGTCCCGAGCTTTCCAAAACATGTTTCAGATCTGAATTTGGAGCACGGGGGTGCTCCCGGTGGCTCCAAGATGTTTTCCGTTGAAAAACACGGTTTCTGGCGGAAAAAATGGTAGATTTCGGCACGCGGTGTAGCAGATTCCGGCATGCAAATACAGATTCCAGTAGGCTGTAGAGGTCTGGTAAGGCGGTGAGGTGGTTTCCGATGAGACAGGCGGTTGTTCGGCTAGAATTTTCTGGGGGTTTTTTAAACCCTCGTAACCCACAAACCGTAAATCCAATTTTCGATCCGTTTATGGAGACACATTACTTGTGTCGATAAGGACCTTTTGAACCCAATTTCGAAATTTTATGAGTCGGGATTTGGGTATGGGGACATGAAACGTTGAAAATAATAATAATATTTTATTATTTTCAACTTCAACCTGCGGTAATGTTTACACAACTTCCGATTGACATGCCGCTAGTGAGAATATGATCCTGATAGTAAGGAGGACATTTCAGGATAGTTTTCAGGCATTGGGACGGAGATCAGGATGTGGGACCCACGACGCTGCTTTTGGGCGTTTACAGAGAAATGCGACTTTTTTGACTGGTGTCTGTTTTGGACGATCGAGTAGTTGATCCCATGTGTCTTTCTGAGGGGATTGCAGTTGTGCGATCTGCTTGACGAGTTTCAAGAGCGTGGTCTGGGCCCCACCCAGGATGGCTTCAGGGAATAGTACCTTTTTACCAGGTGTCCGTTTGGGACGTTCAATTAATCGAGCCCGTGTGTTTTTCTGAGGGCATCGTAGTGATAAGATCCGCTTGATGAGTTTCGGGATCGTCGTGTGGGCCCCACACAGGCTAGCTAAATTAAATAATGCCTTTTTCACCAGTTTTTTGTTTTGGGTGAGTGAATAACCTATCCTATGTGTTTTCTCTTGTAGATCGTGATGGTGCCCTCTATATCAGCCTTGGAGGTATGATTTGTGGCGTTGTGGCGGGTTGCTCGGGTTAGTGATATTTGGACCAATAGTGGTTGAGTGTACTCCGTTGGTTCGTTCCTCCGAGGGTTTATGGGGTATCACAACCTTTTTATAGGTTTTTGATCCTCTCGATGGGATGTTTAATCTGCTGGAGTTGTGGCATCACACCAGTGGGCTCGAAGCGATATTGTCTAGCATCATTTCCCTAGATCGGGTTCTTGGTATCGTTGTGACTGCATATCCACAGTGTGAGATGTACCAGATAGGGTTTTGGTATTTCATGACCATAGTGACACGGGTGACGATCCTCTATATGAGTGACGTGTTTCTGACAAGCTCCAGATCAGGTTGTGGTATTCCCTAGCGGATCCTGGGAGTGATCCCATATATGTGAGATCTACGAATGCCAGATTAGGTTGTGGTATTCTGCATCAGACCCTATGAGTGTTCCCATATCTATGAGATCTTCATATACCATTGTGGGTTCTGGTATCCCGTAGCGGACCCTAGGAGAAATCCACCATCTGAGGATTTTGTTGTTTATGTTGTTTCAGTGATGTTTCCTCCGTGACAATATCCGACGATAGTGATCTCTCGGGTGAGCATCTGAGAGGTTTGTGTGGGACCCAATGGGTTGTATCTCTTGGGGGAGTGTCATCTTGGATCACAGTGATCGTGGAGTGTGCTCACCTGGTTGTGAACCATTTCTGGTGAAGTGGTCGGTACATCATGTGGCTTGGTGCGTGAGCTGAGTATATATGGATGTACATGGTATATGTAAGGGTGTATACCTTAGTGGATTGTCAAGGCATATGTGTGGGAATACCATTTGATTGAGCAGACTAGTTGTGTTTAGCTGAGGATGGTCGCGATATGGAGTTTCTCTCTCATCTGGGTTCTCTCTGGCTGCGATTAGTGAACTCTTGCCTTTCTATTTCTCTCTTTTGTTTTGGGTTTATGGGTTGCCTACTGAGCATTGTTATTCTTACCCCTACATTGGCTCTGCCGGCACATGTTTGTATCTTGTGCAGACTATAGGCCTTTCGACGGAGTCCCAGGAGTACCCGAAGCAGGCGGAGCTGAGTGAGTGGGATTGACCTTGGAGTCTTACCGGATCTGTGTCAAGAAGCTTTCTGGTGGTGCTTTTTGTTTCATACCCCTTCTTCCGAGCAGGCTAAAAATCATTGTAATTTTCATTTGGCGGGCCCTGTTTTTCCCTTTTGTTTTGATGTTGCACTCTGGTATGGGATAGTTGTATGCATGCATTTACTATTCACTTTTTTATATTTATGCATTGTTCCATGGATGTGTATGTGGGTTCATGTGTACAGGTACCTGAGGTTAATGCCTCCATTGTGTGTGATAACCTACTCGGTGCTAGTCGCCAACCCCTGGCCTTTTGGTGTCGGGCTTGGCGAGTCACAGCTCGAGCCCCGTTGGGTCAGGTCGTGACAGAGTTGTATCATAGGAGGTTCCACCTTTGGGATCTCAGAGCTTCGCTAGTCTAGCTGTGAGTTTGGTTTGGGTTGCAAAACGGCAGTGTCAAGATGTTTCAAGTTTGGCTTTCAGTCCAGGGACTCCATTGTTGGTGTAGTGGCAGACATATCAATTCACTAAGGACTCTGATAACCTACATTTCGACTCAGGACATTTGGACACTAGTCATAGGAACATAATGGTACATTCATCATATAAGACTGGGTTTTTTGGTTTCCATTATTCTTCTTGAGTCAGGTCTCCAAATATAATCTTTGGCTATGGTGATTATTGATTGTATTTGTGGATTCCTCTACGACGACTGCCCATGAGTGTTCCGTAGTGCGGTTGTGGTGACGATCTGCCCCGTGTATAGGATATAAACCAAGTCGTGGGTTCTAAGGTTGGACCTCCAGGAGGTCCTCTAGTTTATTTACCACTCGTCGACCAGGTGGTTGTGCCGGTAGTTCATGATGATGCTGTGCATAGGCTGAGTGCACTGCATGAGTTCCAGAGGCAATGACCTCTGAGGTTTTGGGGTGATCCAGACCCTCGGGCAGCTGATGATTGGCTCGAAGAAATCACCCATGTTTTCCACCTAGTGAGGACACCTCCATATTTGATGGTGGTACTAGTTTGTGTGGATCTTCATGTAAGATATCTATCCAATGACGGTGAGGATAGTGTAGATCTTGGAGCTTCTACAGCTTTGACATGAGGGCAGGATCGTGTCGGAGTACTCAGTGAGGTTTACAGACCTGTCGCGCTACTCCCTGGATATGGGTCGAGACCTGTTCTTTAGGGCTCAGACCTTTGAGCAGGGCCTATGTAGATACATATGGGTAGGTGTTGTTTTCTCTTCCCTTCCCACCTATGCAAGAATGATGGAGTGAGCCTTGGTGGTGGAGAGCTTTTTGGATGATCATGTTCAGCTCGTCAGTGTTGGGTGCATGGTAGATGAGATTTCAGGAACTTGTAGCCGGCGTCAGGTGCAAGGGTCTGGATGTGGCCAACATTTTAGGAGGGAACCCCAGGATGGAGAATCTAAGGCTCAGGGCTCACAGGTCTCACAGGCCAGTTTTGGTCAACAGAAGAAGAGGTGGTGTTACGGTTACAACGGTCGGGGACACCTTACTAGAGAATGTCCGGACCATTGTGCTTCTAAGAGAGAGTCGAAATATCGGTCTCCTTATCAGGGGCAACGTCTCGCGTTTGGAGGTCCGTAGGGCGGCGGACATGGCGATGGAGATGGTGCAGCAGTTGGAGGTGGTAGGTGGTATCAGATGACACGACCACCACCCCCAGGTGGTTCACACCAAGATTACGGAGATGGAGGGCTTGGGCGAGGGCGAGGATAGCTGCGTGCCCTAGAGTCTGTTGACCCAGAGGCTCCACAGATGGATAGAGGTATGCCTTGTGTCCTTTCTACTTTCTTCAGTAGTTTTGATAGACAATGTTTAGTGGTACACTTCCCTTTCGATAGCTTGATCTACTTTTTTTAGGGCGTTGGTAATACCCTGTGTGGGTGTTGTTCATCGTGCTTCAAATTCATTAGGAAGAGGGATCTTTCCCCCACCGAGACATGTTTTTATGATGCGATCAAAACCGTGTGGGTAAAGTCAGTGCCGTCCAAAGAAGATAGTATTGAGGTGTGGTGGATGAGTCCCTCTGACTTATGTGTTCAGGCATGGGTGTTTGTTGGTGAACTCGCTGGCATGGTACACCCATTTGAGAGTCTATTTGCTTTCATTGTGCTTATGTACTTTCTGGAATGAAAAGTTATATGGTGGGGAGGATGTAGCGACTTTGGTTTTTTCCCTGTCAGACTTTTTTATATTTCTATGAATAATTCCAGAGCTATGCGTGAAGAGGCGTGCGATTCCATGGCCGGGTGTTCCTGTAATTAATTTTATAAATATATTAAGTATTTTTATACTATGCGCGAGTTGAGGACAAGTTATCTACTAAACGATATCTCAAAACGGGAATTCGAGGGCACAATTGCGTCTCGAGTGTGCCGTTTACCCTAGGCTGGTTGTAAACATTGCGGGCGCAGGCCTGTTGTGAGAAAATCCACCAGGATCCTTTTCATAAATAAATGGGAATGTTTATTGATGAGTGTCGGCTCGAATAACTTCTTAGGGGTGACCTAATCTCCTCTACGGCGGGAGGTCTGGTTGGGAGTGTTAATTTAATTATTTTAATTAATTAATTAAATGGGGGAAATCAATCAAGAGCCCTCCCCCTCTTCTTTCTCATTACGTAGTGGCGGAACCACCTCCCCCTACCACTGGTCTTCACCCAATCGAGCCGCAGAGATTCGTTTTCAGCATCGATCTTCAGCGGATAGAGCTTCAGGGCATCGCGGGTGTCGTTCTGCACCGAAGCGTCGACGATCCACCAAAAGGTAGGTGGTTTGGTTATTAAAATCCCAGATCCCATTTATGAATATTTTTTCTTCAAATATTTATTAGGTTTCTGTAGTTTGGGTCCCGAGCTTTCTGAAACATGTTTCTGATCTATATTTGAAGCATCGGGGTGCTCCCGATGGCTCCTTGAAGTTTTCCAGCGGAAAACCCGGTTTACAGCGGAAGAAATGGCAGATTCTGGCAGGTGGTATGGTGGATTCTGGAAGGCGGTGGTGGATTCAAGCAGGCAACGCAGGCCAGGTAATCCAGAGCGGTGGTATCGGGTGAGACATGCGGTGGTCCGACCAGAATTTTCTGGGGCTTCTTTAAACCCCCGTAACTCACAAACCGTAAATCCAATTTGAGGTCCGTTTTTGGAAACACGTTCCTTATGTCAAGATGAAAGTTTTGAAGAAAGTTTGGGAATTTGATGAGTTAGGTTTTGGTTTGGGGGTATGAAACGTTGAAAATAATAATAATATTTTGTTATTTTAAACTTCGACCCGCTGTAACTTTTACACGGAGCGTCCGATTGACGTGTCATCAGGGACATTGTGATCCTGATTATAAGGATGAATTTTCAGAATAGTTTCCATGTGGTGGGATGAAGATCAGTATGTGGGCCCCACGAGGCTGATTTTGGGTGTTTACGGCGTAATGTGACTTTTTTGTCGGGTGTCTGTTTTGGATGATTGATTAGTCAATCCCATGTTTTTTTCGAGGGAATCACAGTGGTGTGATATGCTTGAGGAGTTTCGGGAGTGGTGTTGGCCCCACCAGGGCGGGCATCTGTGAATAGTACCTTTTTCACCAGGTGTCTTTTTGGAACAATCGAGTAGTCGATCCTGTGTGTTTTTCTGAGTGGATCGTACTGATATGATCCGCTTGATGAGTTTCGGGATCGTAGTGTGGGCCCCACATGGGCTGCCTACGGTAAATAGTGTTTTTTTCACTGGTTCTCCATTTTGGGCGAGTGAATAGGCAAACCTATGTGTTTTTCCATGTAGATCATGATGGTGGCCTCGATATCATCCTTGGATGTGCACGGTGTGGCGTTGTGGTGGGTCTCTCGAGTTAGCGACGTATAGACCCGCAGTGGTTGAGGGTACTCCCTTGGTTTGTTCCTATGAGGGTTCACGCGACATCACAACCTTAGTATAGGATTATGATCCTCTCGATGTGATGTTTAATCTGTTAGAGTTGTGTCATCCATCTAGTGGTCCAGGAGCAGGATCCTCTAGCATCATTTCCCTATATTGGGTTCTTGGTATCACTGTGACCGCTTATCCACCGGCAGCGATACCCTATCTAACAGGGTAACCCTATAGGGTTTGTGGCATCATCGGGAATATGATCCCCTAAGCAGTGGTCCATGCTCAGTATGGTTTTGGAATCATCAGTTATATGATCTCCTACTCGGCATGAGGACTATATTAGGGTTGTAGTATCTTTGGTTATACTCTCCCCTACTCAGCGCGTGGTTTATATAGGTTTGCGGCATCGTCAGTTAGATCCCCTCCAATGTGAGATGTACTAGATTGGGTTTTAGTATCATCATGACCTTCGTGAAATGGGTGATGATCCTCTATCTGAGTGACTTGTTTCTGATTAGCACCAGATTGGATTGTGGTATCCCCCAGTAGATCCTGGGAGTGATCCCCTATCTATGAGATCTACGAATGCCAGATCGGGTTGTGGTATTCCCAAGAGGATCCAATGAGTGATCCCCTATCTATGAGATATTCTTATACCGGTGTGGGTTCTGGTATCCCCTAACAGACCCTAGGGGTGATCCCCTATCCGGGGAGTTTGGTTTTTATGTTGTTTCAGCGAGGTTTCCTTGGTGATGATATTCGTCGAGCATGATCCCTCAGGTGAGCGTCTGAGAGGATTATGTGGGACCCGATAGAGTGTATCTCTCGGACGAGTGTCATCTGGGTTGACAGTGATAATGGTGCATGATCTCCTAATTGTGAATCGTTACTTGTCAAGAGGTAGGTGCCTCATGTGGCTTGGTGCGTGAGCTGAGTATATCTGGATGTATTTGGTATACGTAAGGGAGTATACTTGAGAATATGTTCATGGCGTATGTATGGGCATACACTTGGATTGAGGTGACTAGTTGTGCTTAGCCTAGGATGGGCACTAGATGTTGTTTCTCTCTCGTATGGGTTCCCTCTGGCTAGGATGAGGGGAATGTTTCCCTTCAGTTGCTCTCTTTTGTTTTGGGTTTTTGGGGTGCCTACTGAGTATTGTCATACTCACCCTAGCATAGGATTTTCCCACACATGTTGGTGTCTTGTACAGACCACATTCATTTTGACTGAGTCCCAAGAGGACCCAGAGCAAGTGGAGCTAAGTGAGCGGTACAGACCGTGGAGTCTTACCGGAGTTGTGTTGAGGAGCATTCCAGTGGTTCTTTTGGAAGTGTACCCATTCTTCCGAGCAGGTTGGTCGCCTTTGTAGTTTTATTTTCTTGGGACTTGTTTTTCCCTTTTTGTACTGCTATTTCACTCTGCTTTGTGATAGTTGTATGCATGAATTTACGATTCAGTTTTATATATATATGCACTATTGCATGGAGGTGTATATGGTTGCATGTGTATAGGTACCTTAGGCTAATGCCTCCCTAGTGTGTGATAGCCTACTCGACGCTAGTTGCCAACCCCTGTCCTTTTGGAGGCAGTCTTGGGGACTCATGGATTGATCCTTGTTGGGTCGGTTCATGACAATATTTTTCATAACAAAAAAAATAGATAATTCTTTTTTTGATTTTGGATCCTGACACTCTTTTATATATTCATTGTTTTGTAATGAAATTATATATTTCCCAACACATTAAAAATGGAATTTTTAGTCAGAACTCATAGTGGAAATATTAATACATGATGTATGTGTCAACTAGATCCCAGTATACCACATAAATATAAACTATTTGGAAACATGATCATTATACTTGTGGTTGACTTTAGAATAATCATTGGTATGGATTGGATTTCATATTATAAAGAAAAAAAATAATATTTTAGAGAAGGAGGTTACAATTTGTGATGAAGGTGTGTAGTCCCTCATCTTCTAAGGGGATATAAAATCATCTCAATCATATATAGATCCACCTCTAGTAGCTCTCCTAACTGAAATTCTGGGAGATTAAGAGAATACACCACCTATGGAAGGGAAAGGTAACCCGTGGATAGATGATGTTATTATTGTGAAAAAATATATGAATGTTTTTCCCGAAGAATCATCTAGACATATACCTGAGCGTGAAATCAAGTTTTCTATTAAACTCATCCTTGGTGAACCAAATATATCAAAAATACCCTATATGATGGATATTATATATCTATTGTATTTTAACAAGTAACTATATGATTTTTGTGTTAAGGGGTTTATACACCCAAGAATTTCACCTTGGGGAGATACTATTCTTTTTGTAAAAAAGATGGATGAGAATATGTGTTTGATCATTGATTATGGGGATCTCAATGCCATTATTATGAAGAATAAATATCATCTTATGTGTATTGATAATATGTTCGATCAACTTCAAGGAGTATAATATTTTTCAAAGACTAATCATCATTCTCTGTATCTTTAATTTTGAGTTAGGAATAAATATATACCAAATACAACATTTTATATGAGGTATGGAAATTATGAATTTATTGTAATTCCAATTGGATTGACTCAGTACCCTAAGTTATTATGGATCTAATGAATAGAGTGTATAAAGAATATCTTAATATTTTGTTGTGGTATTTATTGATGAAATCTTGGTATACTCAAAATGTTATGAATAAAATAAGAGTCATTCACAAATTGTTCCTGAGACTCTTATATAAAATATGTTATATAGGAAATATAGAAAGTGTAAATTTTCACTTTAAGAAGTTACCTTTATTGGCCGTATTTTCTCAAAGGATGGAATATTAGTTTTTCCATCGAAAACCATAGTCAAAGAACGGATTATGTCAAAAAATATAATTAAGGCGTGTCGTTTTTTGGATTAGTAGGTTACTACTAGTATTTTGTTCAAAATTCTTCCTGAATATCAAACTCATTAACCAATTTAACACACAATAGAGTTATGTTTTCAGGGATAAACGAATGTTAATAATTTTTTAATAATTAAAGAGGATATTGATAAATTCTTAAGTCTTGACACTACTATAGGGTGGGAATGGATTTGTTATATATAGTTACACATCAAAGAAAGGACTTGGATGTGTACATATTCATAATGATAAATTTATTACTTATGAATCCTGGAAGTGAAATATAAATAATCAAAACTATCCCAAACATGATATCTAGTTAGTTACAATAATATTTTCTATGCAATTATCAAGACATTACCTCTATCGGGAAACATGTGAGATATACAAAGATCACAAGATTTTGAAATACATATTTTCAGAGAAGGAGATAAAGATGCAGAAAAGCATATTTTCAAAGATACTAAAGGATTGGGATTTTTCAATACAATACCATATTGGAAAGTATAATAAGGTATAATATTCATTAAACCTGAAATATCATGGATTCCTAACCAATATAAGGATTGATAGAGATCCTTTGTTTATGGATTTAATAAATATATATATGTAAACTATTAAAGAAGGAGAACCATTTATCATTTTTAAAATTATTTTTAAACTATAGTTTATAGAAAAGATAAAAATTTCCTAGCTTGATGATGAGAATTTTCGAAATGAGATTAATGTTGTAGAAGATGGTAAATTGGAAGGCTTAATTTGTGAAAATTAAATTATGAAATTTGGAAAAAGGATATGTGTTCCATCTATACCTGAGCTGGAAAGGGAAATATAAGATGATGCTCATAGATTGAATTTCTCTATACACCCTGGTGAAACCAATATGTATAGTGATTTCAAGGAGCATACATGGAGGGACAATATGAAATGGGAAATTTCTTAATATGTATTTAGATTCATGATTTTTCAATATGAAAAATCCAAGAGACAACATACCAAAGGATTTATGTAATATCTACATATTATAGTATGGAAATGGTATGATATTACTAAGGAATTATTATTTGGATTAACAAATACTCCTCAAAATAAAAATTTCATAAGAGTTATTGTCGATTACATTACCAAGTCTTCAGAAACTACAAAAAATGGCGTTTCTTGGTGGGTTTTTCATGGTGGTATCGAAAAATAGAGCTAAAATTTTTCGTAATAAAATTTAACCTAGATTTTTTTGCATTATATGTTAAAAATGAACCTCAATGTTTTTTTAAATATTTTATTATTATTTGTTTTTTCAAAAAAAAGTTTAAAAATAAATATACTTATTTATGATTTATTATTTATTATTTAATAAAAAATATAGTTTGTTATTTATAAATTTATTTATTTAAAATTTATTAATTAATAAGTATTTATAATTATTAGTTAATAATAATTTGAAACATAAAATAATTGATAAATAAGTTAAAAACTAGACTTCAACATCAATTGACCATAAATTTTGATCTGGGAGTCTATTTTAGCTCCACCACAAGTCAAATTAAATCTTATGAAATGAAATAACACCAAATTATATTTCATTTTTTTAATAAATAAAATAATAAAATTAATTATTTTTCCAAATAAATTAGGAAATTGAACATGAACTTCAACTGACCATAACTTTTGATTCGGGCGTCAGTTTCGGCTCTACCTAATGTCAAACTAATGTTTTTGAGGAGTTAGACACCATGTTGATTAGAGGGGACCTTGATAATAGTTTTTAGAGGCTAAAAGAGGCCCCGAAGGACTCTTAAACTATGTTTTATGTCGGGGAACCGTAATGTTTTAACATTTGGTGGCATTTTTTTCATCATATAAGTGGAACTTTTTCTTCGTTTTCTATGGGGATTGAATTTATTCACATGGATTACATTCATACTAATAATATGATTTTGAAAATTTATCATTTTTCAAAATTTAGTCCTTTTATAATTAAATATATACATATTTTCTTATAATTACTGATAATAAATCATTTGTATAAATACATATTTACATAAAAATGTATTTTTAATCATATAAACCATGTGAAAATAATTTTTTTTATTCCATTCATTTAAAATAAATAATTATCAAATTTATTTACCTACTAAAAATGCATTAATTTGTATATAAGTACCTATATAAGTACTGTTTATATATAAACATGTCTGTGATAATAAAAAATATATATTTATGTGTATATTCTAATATTTTTCAATAAATACATATATATGTGAGTATTTGGATATATTTATATACATTTGTAAGTATTTATACATATTTATATTTTTATATTTTTATATCATATATGTGAATATATATATAGAGATATTTATATTTACTTGTGTTTATATATATATATATATTAATATACAATTTTATATCTGAGTTTGTTTATATACATTTATGTAACATAAATATGTGTTTATTTATATTTATGTAAATTTTATTAAAAGTATATAAATTTATATATATTTATATCAATTTATTATTTATTCTTTATTATTTATTATTTATTTAATTATTATCTATTATTTATTATTTAACATTTTTATATTTATTTATTATTTTTCTATTTTTCATATTAATTTATAGTTAAATGATTATATAATATTTCTGTTTTATTTATTTTTTATTATTTATTTATTTATTATTTAGTTATTATTTATTTATTATTTACTATTTATTTATTATTTTTTATTCATTCAATATTTATTTATTAATTATGAATTATGAATTGTGAATTGTGAATTATTTATTTATTAGTTATTTATTAAGTTAGTTATTATTTATTATTTATTATCTATTATCTATTATTTATTAGTTATTTATAGATTAATATTATTTATTATTTATTATTATTTATTATTATTTTTATTGTTATAAATTGATTATTTATTAATTTATAAATTATTTAGTATTTACTTATTATTTATTTATTAATTATTTATTATTATTTAATAATTATTTATAACTTATTTTTTATTAATCAATTGTCTATTTCTTATTTATTTTTTCTTTATTTATTGCTTCATCATTATATGTTCATTATATATTCATTATTTATTATTACTTAATTTCATTATTTATTTATTTGTATGTATATAAGTATATTACATAATGTTTACACACCAGATAAACAGATTGTGGAAATGCTAAAGCCTTTGTAGTATATCTAAGAGATAAGGGGTTCAAATCTCTCTCAATGCATATATTTTCCAGATTTATGCAAGGCATGAATGACATGCATGGAATATGAAAGCATGGTTAGACAAATAAGAAGCAATAATAATAAAAATAAATATTAACTAATAATAATAAATGAATAATAAGCAAATGATAATAGGTAAATAAATACATAATATATAAATAATAATATGTAAATAAATAAATAATAAATAAATAAATATTAATACATAAATAATAAATAAGAATAAATAAATAATCATAAATAATAATAATATTAAATAATAATAATAATTAATAAAAAAATAATATATTAATTAATTACATAAATAAAAAAAGATAAAAAGAAACAACAAAATCGGCCCCAAACAAAATGTCGTGAAATAAAAAACTGCTACAAAACAAACACCATGAAATGTTTCCCGACACGCAAATACATGACACTTTTAGAAAGCATCGCTCATCATTTAGCAGTTTTTTGAACCGCTAAATGCCAAAAAGCCTGTTGGGAAACACCATTTTGTTGTAGTGACATTGCCTCACTATATGGAAAGATTTACCTCCTGAGCATGTTGAACAATTCTATATTAATGATGTTGTTAGACATCAAGGTTCTCCTCTTTCAATTTTGTATGATCCATATCCATGATTTACAAAAAAAATTGGAAAAGTATTTAGAAATCAATTGACATTAACCATCATTTGATACCTAGCTAACATCCTCAAACCAATGAAAAATCTGAGAGGATTATTCCTTACTTTAGAATAAATGTTCATGTCATACTCTACTGAATTTCATGGTGTGTGAGATATGTATTTTACTTTGGTATAGTTTTCCTATAATAATAGATTCCATTAAAGTATTAAAATGGAATCGTATGAACCATTATATGGAAAGATACATCTACTTAAACTTTTTTTCATAAATACATCGAAAATAATCTTGTACACGAAAAAAGGGGTGGAGATAATAGTGACGGTAATAACAATTACGGACCTTATTAAAGTGAACCAATGTAGGAAAATAGCTATGAAAAAAACTAGAGAAAATATTTTGAGTTTCAATTGAGAGATCAAAATTTTTTAAAAGTGTATCCAGGGAAGGGTGTTATATGGTTCAATAGGAACAGAAAATGGATCCCCAGGTACATTATTCATTTTTTAAATTCTTGAATGAATTGGTGTTTTGGATTGTCATTTATCAATGCCCCTAGACAAACTAAAGTACATGATGTGACCTATATCTATTTTTTTAGGAAGTAAATTCTGAACCTAAATGATGTTCTCATCTATGAGGAAACATAATTGAATCCTCATTTATCTTACTATGAAGGGCCAACCCAAATTATATACATTAGAGAACATTTTTTGAGGTATCAGATGACTAAACTGGTAAACACACTTTGAAGAAATCATATGATAAATGAGGCAATATGAGAACCATAAAAATTTATGATGAATAACTACGCGAATATGATTAGGTTGTGAAATTATATAAATTTTGAAGATGAAGCATTTTGAAGGAAAGATGAATGTAGCACCCTAGATTCAATTATTTTAGCATTTATTTAAAGGAACAAAATAATATACATATAGTTTATTCAAGAATGTAATTAAAACCTAAATAATCATATTTTATAAATTTAAATTTCTGAAATTAATTTTATTTTAAAAAAATAATATCATTATTAACTTATGACGATGTTTTGATATTTTTCTGTAATAAAACTTTTCCAGTGAATACAGAAAAATAATGTTTTTTACTGAAAAATATATTTTATATTTCAATGAATCAATTTTTTTAATTTATTTTAAAATGGATTAAAGGTAAATTTATTTTTATTATATTAAGGATAATATAATTCATTTGAATTAATTTTATGGTTGAACTTGGTATTAAAACATTTGTATATAAATAAATCATTTTTCAAGAAAACAATTTTTCATTGCATTTTTAGTTGTAAAGATGAATTAATATTTTCCACATATAAAAATCAAATATTGACAAATGGTTTCCATATTTGGAATTATGAGATCCAAGTTTTATAAATATTTCATTTTTTGATATTGTGAATAGTAAATATAGTAAATAATGGTCACTATTGTAAGGGATAATTGGGTAATTAAAGTAAAAAATAATATGATTAGTAAAATAATGACTATAAGACTAGTATTTAACCTATTATATCGGTAGATTTGGGCAATTACCATCAATGTCTCAAATAAATATCCACTTAGTGCCATATTTCTTTGACTAGGACCTTTATGTTATATTATGAAAAGAATAAATACAAAATGTCACTCTCTTGAATTTAATAACTAAATATTTATATTATAAGGATAATAATGGAGGGATGTTCATTTATAAATAATTTTTTTTATATATAGAGTAGATTTTTTATCATTGAAATTTATTTCTAATTTTTTCAATTAAATAATTACCTTAAATTTTTATGTATTTCTTATATATTATTTATTCAAATAATAGAAAAACATTATTTTAAATACTCTAAAAGTAATATATTTTGAGTAATTTACACAGTCCCATGAATTTTAAAGATACATACAACATATTAGAGATGTCTTAAAATTATAGATTTAAATTATATTTTTTTCTTGATTTATTTAAATACTAATTAAATTAATACTTTCAATTATGAAATTATTGATATTTTATCAAATAAATATTTTATTAAAATATTGAAATATAATTAATATCTTGAAATATGAAATGTGGGATAAGATATCATCAAAAATTTCATCCCTTGGTCATTAATGGGCCTATTTTTAACTTATAATTTAAATTATAACCCTTTAAGAATTAAAAATATTTTACCATGATTATGGTTAAAATAGAATAACTAAGGGTCTAAACCCAATTATAATGATTAAAATATAACATAATCATATAAAAATTTTGCTGGTTGAATTTATTTCATCTGAAACCAATCTTCTCTTCAAAACTATGGCCACATTATTTCACTTTCACATGAAAATGAATTTATTATATTTAAATAATTTTATTAATTCCATTAGGTTCCTTATATTAACTATAAAAAAGGAACCACTTATCCTCCCATCTATACCCCACCTAGATCTTCTCAGCTCGACAAAAAGAAGAAAAAACATCTTCTAAACATCATTATACATTTTTTGGAGTCTTTTTTTGTAGCATCCTAGATAATGATAGAATAAGTATTTTCATAATTATTAATGTTTTTAAATTATATATTAATTTTCCCTTAAAAGGTAATATATTTCCAATATCATACCTGATATGAAATAATGTTTTTCTCTAAAATGATGCATTACATGCAAGATTGGGTAATATCAAACAATAATATACTATTATTATTATTATTATAAGTAATAGTTATTTAATAGGTTTTGTATCAATAGGAATGAATATGAATAACTATATTAGGTTTAAATATGTTTATTACTTTTTTTAAATTCATCCCTTAAATTATTTATGCTGAAAATAATAATAAATCCAATTTTAAGCATAAAAAGCTCTATATTTATAAAAAGGTAGTTTTACCTCCTTTAAATAGAGAACACATTTTAAATATAATTTTTGACACTTTTATAATTTTAATATGAAAACTAAACATCGTTTTCTAAATAGAAATATCAAAAATTTGTATTCACTGGTCTTTTGGTATTTCTATGAGAACTTTTATATTCTGATAAATAGTGAATAACACTGAATTTTAGTTCAAAACATCTTTTTTTTTCTAATTTTTGTATATAATTAAATTATGTTTTTATGTGGTTTTAAATTATAATTTTATAAATTTTATATAATTTAAACTAATTTATTTTATTGGAAACAATTTCACATTCAATTTAGATACAAAAACATATAAAACCTTTGAACATTTTTTACTTAAAAACATGCTTTGTCATCCTGGATATGGGATTAAATTTATATTAATTCACACCACTTATTTTATTTAAATGTGTAAAAATGGATTCAACATTTTAAATCCGAATAATTTATAATTTCTAATAAGTTCAAGTTAGTTTTTTTCTGTAACACCCCAAGCTTCTACGGTACGCTTTTCTTTGAATAATGCAATAGCGTGTGTTGTACGGAACATCGAGTTCTAACACACCACAACCAATCAAAATAGCCGTTATGAATAGTAATACCTACTTTTTGAAATTTTATAAATTTCATTTTTGAAAATGGACTTCATTTTTGGATTCGGAATATCGAAATTATCCTAGGGTGAATTTTTGGTATTTTTCTGAAAAACATCATTTTTTGAAAAATATCGAAACTACTAAGTGGTATTTAAAAAACTGAATTTTTCATAAAACTTAATTTTACCACTTCTGTGATAGGAATTTTGAAAATCTGAGAGACATGGTTAATATCAAGGAGTAAAATGTGGTTCATTGAGATGAAATTAATTTTTGGTGAATAGTTACTTTTTAACTTTTAGTTACCACGGTTAAAAGTAAATAGGGTAATTAAGGGTAAAAATGATATTAATATTACCCTAACACATGTCCTCATTCTATTGGACAAGTGTATCTCGACCGAAAACAACCTTAGTAATAAAATATTATCATTTAGGTCCACTTGGATTAGAATAGGACATTTATTATTAGTTAAATCAAAGAAGAGTTAAAAGAGTTAAAATCAATGTTTATTAACTAAAACATTTTTAATATAGGGTTATACATAAGATAAATTAGATTGAATATATTCATTATAAATATAAATTGCTTTCCTACATAATGATATTTTATTTACAGTTTTTAGACATTAAATAATGTAATTTATTTATGACATGATAATGATGTAGTAATTACCATAATAGTAAAAAATTAAAATAATTGATATTATAAATACCCAAATAAATATAAATTGAGACTTTTTATGAATTAAACTAATTTTATAGGTTAATATGACATGTCAGGATTTACTTAATGAACTTTGTTCGAAGTAATAATTCTGTTATGATTTTCACAAAAATCAATTATTGAATATTGTCAAAATTGACATAAAAGTGTTTTTAAAATAAATATTATATTATTAATTGATATTAAATTCCTAAAAATCTAAGGATCGGCCAAGAGACTTATATCATGATAGGTGTATCATTAATGGATCATTTGGGGGTATCTTGGAGGTATATATTATGTTTATTAACCATATAATATAAAAATAAAAAGAGACATTGTAAAAGTGGAACTAATTAAATAAGAGTTAATAATTAAATAGAAGGTTAATATAGTAACCCAAACCTGTCCAAATTCTATTTCATGAGTGTTTTAAGACACCTCCCAACCTTAACCTTTAAATAATCCACTTTGGAGCTATTAGGAACTGAATATGAATTTATTATAAATTAATATTTCTAGCTTTTCCAAAGGTGCCCCTCACCCCTATTATAAAAGGGAACTCCCCTTTTTCACTAATTCAAACAATCAGAGCCTTTTGGTTCGGCCAATCCCTGCCCATATACTCTCTCAACATTCCACAATACAACCTAGAGGCCTTCGTTTGATCAGAAAGCCAACCTATGGAGCCCTTTTGATCAAATCAAAAGGAAGAACCCGAAGAAGAGGTAATGTGTTCACCACCCTTTTTCAAATTCATTTCTTCTTCAACTTCTTCTTTCTTTGTTAATCCCATTATAAAATATATAATAAAGTATCTCCTATATAATATAATATTATTATAAATATGGTACAACCATATTCTGTATTCTATATATCCTTTGAATGACATGTCACCATACGTGCGTGCGTACGGCTTACCGTCTCCACATCGTGGTGTAATTGTTATTCAATATATTATTATTTGGATAGGTATAATAATGATTTGTAATTCATGTAAATAATAAATATAACATGATAAATATTCTTTATATATGATATACCATCCAATTATATATTATTTTAATATCAAAAGAATGATATTTTCGCTCGTGCGTACGTACAGACTACCGTCTCCACGAACGCGATGAGATTCATTCTCCATCGTATCCATTCAAGTATAATTATCATTTGATGATTAATAACTGAATTTAAGGACTTGATATCATTATGGATATTAATAATATACAACCTATCCATGACAAACACGTCTTATGTAACAAAACATATAAAAGAAAATGAGTATGTTAACACCCGAAACAACGATAGTACTACTATATTATTAACAAATCAATATTAAAAGATCATATATGATATCATATTAATGTATATGATTCTTGTATAATTTAATAAAAATTATTTCACCATTATACAGGATGTTAATCTACCCCCAACCAAGTAAAATTACAAGGTAAGGGTTTATTTCGCAATCTCTTCATTATCCGAGGTTGTTTATACGTAATAATCTACTGGGTCTTCTTTATCATCCACATCCATGTTTCTTAAAAATGTATTTAAAAAATTACTATTTACTAGAATATGGGTTAAATTCATTTATACCCTTTTTTGACATTTTATAAGAGGTTTATAAAGGAATGATTCTGTCGTTTTCCAAACATGGTTCTTTTTAACCTTTTCGACAGAATTATGGTAAGAATGTTTTTTTTAACTTATATGTCATGTGCGGCTATTTTCCGCCGTTAGAAAATCGTCGAAGCTTCCCTTTTAAGCTTATAAAAATATTTTCAAATAATTTTTTTTATTTTATATGACTCTTAAATGATTTCAAAATAAAAATAGATATTTCTCTAAAAATAGTTTAGATTTCATCTATGTCGACATCCATTGATGGATTTTAAGATTATTTGAAGCTGATTTATTATGAAACAAAACTTCCATTTGGAATTGAAGGTTTTGTGATATGTTTGACTATGGATATGTTATTTTTATACCCTTCATGGTTTATGGTGATAGTATTGACATTTCATATGCTAGTTTTAATATGAATGTTTATGTTATGTTTAAACCTTTTCATATGGGAATGCATTGGACTTAATATGTGACAGGTGGAGCCTGCTATAGGTCCTCGATGCATCAGTAGGTCTCATGAGATAAACTAGGGTCTTGGCACAAGGCCTTGAAAAAATCTTATTTGTAGTCTTGGCACGAGGCCTTGGATATGTGGTTATAATAGTCTGGCATTATGAATTCCATCATTATGAAAGTGGTTATTGTTATTGAATGTGATTATTCGATTAGTAGAATATCAATGTGAATAAGTAAATGGAATTATTTCATTTAATTTTTTCCATACTATGTTGAAGATCATGTTTAAAAGGCTTTTGTTTTAGTAATACATTTCCAAAAATGATTATTCTTATTTATTAAAAAGTTTTCGCTATATTGTTATCCTTACTGGGCATTTGAGCTCACCACTTCTCTATGTTTTATTTTTCCCAGGATGTGAAGAATTAATTTTTTAATGACCTGCAGGGATAGTATGAGGGGATATGTGTGTGGACTACTGAGACTAAGTTTTTGTAGTTTTCATTTTTATGATTTAATGTAAAAATTTATGAATATATCTAGTGTTTCCAAGGCTACTAAACTAATCTGTCTTTCGAGATTCGATCTTTCTTATGAGCATGCCAATGTTATGTAATAATGCACTGAATCTAAGTAACTGGGGTCAGGGTGTTACAGTTGGTATTAGAGGAATTTTAGTAAAATCCTTGGAAACTAGATTTAGATAAACTCTGATTAGAGCAAGTAGAACTAAGATGTACTTTGAGGATTAGTATAGAAAAACTTCCTAGAATTTTGGTATTGTAGATATTTTGTGAGTTTTCTGAGAAATACATCCCTGTCTAGATACGAGCAAGTAGAGGTGGCTCTAGCATAGATGTACCTAGGGGTAAAACCCGAAAACACCACTTTGAGCTAGACTCGAACGAGAACTAGTGCACGACAACGGGCCTTGATGTACTCTTGGTTACGACACTCCCGGGGGATATGCATAGAATAACTATAATTTTATTTACAAATCATTTTGAAGGGTTTATGAGTATATACTTCCTCAAAGAAAACAGTTTTATTATTATGGATTATATCCATAAATAATTCAATTTATGTTATGTGTTTTATAAGTATGGGATTATGTATTTTGATTCATAAACTGATCTAGTTTATGCCATTGTTTAGATATGGCTCATAGTGGAAGAAATGGAAACTGTACCAATGAACGCACTCCATGTAGGTATTGCCCTCCTGCTCAAGATAATTATAGTGGAGCTGGTGATGAAACTGGTGCCGATCAGCTAATTACCATACTAGGACAACTCACTCAGGTTATGAATAATAACCTCACCTGTATGGAGCACCCTGATCTGCAACGTGGAGAATCAATGTTAGATCGCTTCATGAGGCAACAAACACCAACGTTCATTGGGAGTACAAATCCCTTAGTATCTGAGCAATGGATAAATTCCCTAGAGAAAATATTTCAGGCTTTTGGGAGTAGTGAAAGGAAAAAAGTTATCATGGCAGTTTACCGGCTCACTGGAGATGCTGATCAATGGTGGTCATTGATTCAAAACACGAAGGAAGATGATGAAGTATCAAATATGGAATGGAGTAAGTTCAAAGATCTATTTTTAGAAAAATACTTTCATCGTGACCATCAAGAAGATATGGAAAGACAATTTCTAAGTCTGAGACAATAGGAGGATGATAATGTCGCAAAGTATGAGGCTAACTTTACAAGGTTAGCAAGGTTTGCTGGAGATTATTTATGTAACCCAAGAAGTAAGATTGATCATTTATTTTATGGGTTAAAACCATTTCTCCATCAAGAATTAGTCTCACAATACTTCTCATCGTATGAAGACATTGTCTCATGTGCTATCATGACAGAGAAAGAATTCTCTATGTCTTATGATTTTAAAGAAAATCATGAGAAGAAGAGATATGATGATCAATCTTCAAATGGAAATAAGTGTCAAAAGGGAAAGGATGAATATCCATACTGTGATAAATGTGGGAAGAAACACCCCGGTACTTGATTGAAGGGAACGAGAGTTTATTACAAGTGTGGTGAAAAAGGCCACCAAGATCGTGATTGCAAAGGGAAGAAGGAAGCTACCGATGTTCAGTGCTACAATTGCAAGGAGATGAGACATTATGAAAATGAATGTCCTAAGCATCATGGGAACTTACCTCAGAAAAGGCCAAGGGATCAAGGCCAAGCTTATGCTATCACTACTGCTGAGGAAGATGCTCTGAAAGATGTGGTGGCAGGTAATTTAATGGTTTTCTCAAGTTTAGAAAATGCATTATTTGATTCTCGATCATCGCATTGTTTCATATCATCCCAGTTTTCCAAGAAAATTTGATATTTCCAATTTGATTTAACAAGGGAGTTGTCAGTTAAAACTCCTAAGGGAAGTATCATTGTAACAATGTTTTGTGAATCAGTCCCCATTAGAGCACATAAATGTTCATTATCTACTGATCTCATCGGCATACCTATGATTGAGTTTGATATAATCAATGGTATGGACTGGCTTTTGGACCATGATGTGAAGATTTATTGTAAGAAGAAGGAGGTTACTATTTTTGATGATGATGATAAGGAACACCTTATCTTTAAAGAAGAATCGTCACCACCTAATTCTTATCTAGATCCACCCCCTGTAGATCAACTAAAATCAATTATTCGGGAGGAAGATAATGAAATGACTATTGGTGAGGAAAGGAATGTTCAAATAGAGGATGTACCTATTGTGAAAGAATATGTAGATGTATTTTCAGAACATTTACCTAGACATCCTCCCGAATGAGAAGTTGAGTTTTCCATTGATTTAATTCCTGGATCAAGGCATATATCGAAGAACCCTTATAGAATGGCCACTGTGGAATTAGTTGAACTAAAGAAACAACTATAGGAATTGAGTAATAAGGGATTTATTATCCCTAGTGTTTCTCCATGGGAAGCCCATATTATTTTTTCTGAAAAAGGAAGATGGATCTATGAGGTTATGTATCGACTACAGGGAGATCAACGCTATAACAATAAAGAACAAGTATCCCCTACCTCGCATTGATGATTTATTTGACCAACTTCAGGGAGCTCAATAATTTTCAAAGATTGACCTTTGATCCGGATACCATCAGTTGTGTGTGAAGAAGTAAGACATTCCAAAGACATCATTTCGAACCAGGTACGGCCATTACGAGTTTACAGTAATGCCTTTTGGATTGACTAATGCACCCTCTGTATTCCTGGAGTTGATGAATAGAGTTTTCAAGGAATATCTCGATGAATTTGTGGTGGTATTTATTGATGATATCTTGGTATACTCCAAAAGATACGAAGATCATGAAAATCAATTGCACATTATCCTAAAGACTCTGAGAAGACATGAATTATATGGGAAGTTTAGCATTTGTGAATTCTGGCTTCAGGAGATTTATTTTCTTGGCCATATTGTCTCTAAAGATGGAATCTCTGTTGATCATTCTAAGACCAAGGCAATCCAAGAATGGACAACAGCTATGAGTATAACTGAGGTACGCAGTTTTATTGGTTTAGCAGGTTATTATCGACGTTTCATCCAGTATTTTGCTTGGTTGGCTAACCAATTAACAAATCTCACAAGTAAATGGGTTAAATTTGATTGGACAAAGGAGTGTGAAGAATTTTTTGAAGAACTGAAGAGAAGATTAGTCAATTCTCCTATATTGAATATACTATCGGGGAATGATGGGTTTGTTATTTATAGTGATGCCTTGATGAAAGGACATGGTTGTGTACTTATGTAGAATAATAGGGTTTTTGCCTATGCATCAAGGTAGTGGAAAATTCATGAACAAAACTATCCTACTCAAGATCTCGAGTTAGCAGCTGTGATCTTTTCTTTGAAGATATGGAGGCACTACCTCTATGGTGAAAAATGTAAGATTTATACTGATCACAAGAGTTTGAAGTATATTTTCTCACAAAAAGAATCAAAATGAGGCAAAGGAGAAGGCTTTAATTACTCAATGATTATGATTGTACGATGCACTACCACCCCGGGAAAGCAAACAAGGTGGAAGATGCTTTGATCAGAAAATACCATGGAATTTTTAACGTGATGAGAATTGAAAGGGATCCAATTTTCATGGATTTAGTGATGATGGACATGGGAATAACCAGGGAAGGTGAAACATCAATGTTTTTTCAAATGGTTGCCAAACCATCTTTACTAGAAAGGATTAACAGTTCTTAGACCGATGATGAAGAATATCAATAGAAGATTAAAGCTGTGAGTTATGGGAGATTGAGAGACTTTGTGTATGAAGAAGGAATTTTGAAATTTAGGAAGAGACTTTGTGTTCCCGATATACCTGATCTAAAAAGGGAATGGCTGGATAATGCTCAGAGTTCCAATTTCTCTATACACCCTGGGAGCACCATAATGTAGATATATTTGAAGGAACTTTTTTGGTGGGACACCATTAAGAGGGAGATTGCTGATTTTTTGTCAAGATGTATGGTTTTTCAACAAGTGAAATGTGTAAGGCAATAACCTGGTTGAGTATTACAACCTCTTCCCATAACTGAGTGGAAATGGGACAATATTACAATAGACTTTGTCCTGGGAATACTAAAGACTCCTAGAAGGAAATATGCAATATGGGTTATTATTGATCGTCTTACCAAGTCAGCACATTTTCTTGCTATAATAGAAGATCAACCACTAGAACGTCTGTCAAGACTATATATTTATGAAGTTGTGAGACTTCATGGAGTACCCATATCGATTTTTTCTGATCGTTATCCCCATTTTACTTCAAGATTCTAGAAAAGTATTCAGAAATCCCTGGATACTGAACTTCATTTGAGCACTGCCTACCACCCTCAGATAGACAGACAATCATAACAGACTATTCAAACCATAGAAGACATGTTGAGATCTGGATCACATGACTTTCAGGGTATGTGGGATCAATATTTACCTCTGGTAGAATTTTCCTACAATAATAGCTTCCATTGGAGTATTCAAATGGCACCATATGAAGCATTATACAGAAAGAGATGTCGCCCACCAACCTGTTGGGATGACGTTGGTGAAAGAAAACTTGTAGGTCCAGAACTGGTGGAGGAAACAATGGAAAAGGTGAAGGTAATCCAAAATCAAATCAAGGCAGCTCAAAGTAGGCAGAAGAGCTATGCCGATATTCGAAGGAATGATTTGGAATTTCAAGTCGATTATCATGTTTTCATGAAGGTATCTCCATGGAAGGGAGTCATACATTTTGGTAAGAAAGATAAATTGAGTCTCAGGTATATCAGACCTTTTGAAATTCTAGAACGAATTGGGGTTGTAGCTTACCGATTGTCGATGCTGCCAAGTCTCTCCAAAGTTCACGATGTGTTCCACGTATCTCTGTTGAGGAAATATATGCCTGACCCAACGCATATACTCACCTATGAGGAATTAGAACTGGAACAAGATCTGTCTTATTGAGAAGAGCCCGTCAAGATTCTTGATACGAGAGAACAAGTCCTGAGAAATCGGACGACGTGTCTGGTAAAAGTCTTCTGGAGAAACCATAAGATGGAAGAGGAAACACGAGAACCCGAGGAACTTATGATGAAGAACCACCCGAGTCTTTTCATGTGGTATTATTCTAGAAATTTCGAGGATGAAATTATTTGAAGGAGGGGAGAATGAAACACCCCAAGCTTCTACGGTACACTACTCTTTGAACAATGCAATATCGTGTGTTGTACAGAATATCGAGTTCTAACATACCACAACCAATCAAACTAGCAGTTACGAATAATAATACCTACTTTTAGAAATTTTATAAATTTTATTTTTCAAATTGGACTTCATTTTTTGATTTGGAATATCAAAATTAGCCTAGGGTGAATTTTTGTTATTTTTCTGACAAACATCATTTTTTGATGAATAGTGAAACAACAAAGTGGTAGTTAAAAACTGAATTTTTCATAAAACATAATTTTACCGCTTCTGTGATTGGAATTTCCAAAATCCGAGACACATGGTTAATATCAAGGAGTAAAATGTGGTTCATTGAGATGAAATTAATTTTTGGTGAATAGTAACTATTTACTTTTATTTACCACGGTTAAAAGTAAATAGGGTAATTAAGGGTAAAAATGATATTATTATTACCTTAACACATGTCCTAAATCTATTGCACAAGTGTATCTCGACCAAAAACAACCTTAGGAATAAATTATTATCATTTAGGTCCACTTGGATTAGAATAGGACATTTATTATTAGTTAATTCAAAGAATAGTTAAAAGAGTGAATATCAATGTTTATTTACTAAAACATTTTTAATATAGGGTTATACATAGGATAAATTCGATTTTAAATATTCATTAGAAATCTACAAAGCATTCCTACATAATGATATTTTATTTATAATTTTTAGACATTAAATAATTTAATTTATTTATGACACAATGATGATGCATTTATTACCATAATAGTAAAAAATTAAAATAATTGATATTATAAATAACCAAATAAATATAATTTGAGACTTTTTATGAATTAAACTAATTTTATAGGTTAATATGACATGATAGGATAGACATAATTAACTATTTTAGAATTAATCATTCAGTTATGAGTTTCTAAAAAATCAATTATTTAATAGTGTCAAAATTGACATAAAAGAGTTTTTAAAACAAATATAATACTATTAATTGATATTAAATTCATAAAAATCTAAGTATCGTCCAAGAAACATATATCATGATAGGTTTATAATTAATGGATCACATGGGGGTATCTTGGAGGTATATAGTATGTTTATTAACCATATAATATAAAAATACAAAGAGATATTGTAAAAGTGAAACTAATTAACTTAGAGTTAATACTTAAAGATAAGGTTAATATATAACTCATACCTATCTAAATTCTATTGGTTGAGTGGTTTTAGCCCATACCCACCTTAAACTTTAAATAATCCACTTTTGACCCATTAGAAACCGAATATGAATTTATTATAAATTAATATTTCTACTTTTTCCAAAGGTGCCCCTCACCCCTCTTATAAAAGGGCACTCCACCTTTTCAATAATTCAAACATTCAAAGCCTTTTGGTTCGGCCAAACCCTTCCCAAATACTCTCTCTAATTTTCTCACTACAACCTAGAGGACTTATTTTGATCAGAAAGCCAACCTAATTAGCCCTTTTCATCAAATCAAAAGGAAGAACCTGAAGAAGAGGTAATGTTTTCACCACCCTTTTTCAAATTCGTTTATTCTTCAACTTCTTTTTTCTTTGTTATTCCCATTATAAAATAATGTATCCAGTATCTCCTATATACTATAATATTACTATAAATATGTTACAACCATATTCAATATTCTATCCATCCTTTGAATGACATGTCACCATACGTGCGTACGTAAGACTTACCGTCTCCACGTCGTGGTGTAATTGTTATTCAATATATTATTATTTGGATGGGTATAATAATGATTTTTAATTCATTTAAATAATACATATAACATGATAATTATTCTGTATATATTATATACCATCCAATTATATATTATTTTAATATCAAAAGAATGATATTGCCGCTCGTGCGTACGTACGGACTACAGTCTCCACGAACGTGATGAGATTCATTCTCCATCATATCCATTCAAGTATAATTATCATTTTATGATTAATAATAGTATTTAAGGACTTGATATCATTCTTTATATGAATAATATACACCCTATCGATGAAAAACAGGTATTACGTAACAAAACATATAAAAGAAAACGAGTTAGTTAACACCCGAAATAACGATAATAGTATGATATTATTAACAAATCAATGTTAAAAGATCATATATGATATCATATTAATGTATATGATTCATGTATAATTTAATAAAAATTATTTAACCATTATAAAGGAGGTTAACCTACCCCCAAACATGGAAAAGTCGAGTTAATGGTTTATTTCGCAATCTCTTCATTATCCGAGGTTTTTTATACGTAATAATCTACTGGGACTTTTTTATCATCCACATCCATGTTTCTTAAAAATATATTTCAAAAAAAATTACTATTTACTAGAATATGGGTTAAATTCATTTATACCCTTGTTTGACTTTTTATAAGAGGTTAATAAAGGAATCATTCCGTCATTTTCCAAACAAGGTGCTTTTTAACCTTTTCGACAGAATTAAGGTAAGAATGTTATTTTTATCTTATACGGCGGGTGCAGCTATATTCTGCCGTTATAAAATTGTCAAAGCTTCCCTTATAAGCTTATAAGAATATTTTCAATGATTTTTTTTTATTTTATATGACTCTTAAATGATTTCAAAATAAAAAGAGATATTTCACTAAAAAAGTTTTGATTTTATCTATGTCAACATCCTTTGATGGATTTTAAGCTTATTTGAAGCTGATGTATTATGAAACAAAAATTTCATATGGAATTGAAGGTTTTGTGATATGTTTGACTATGGATATGTTATTTTTATACCCTTCATGGTTTCTGGTGAAAGTATTGACATTTTGTATGCATGTTTTAATAAGAATGTTTATGTTATGTTTAAACCTTTTCATATGGGAATGCATTGAACTTAATATGTGACTGGTGGAGCCTACTATAGCTCCTTGATGCATCGGTAGGTCTCATGAGACAAACTAGTGTCTTGTAACAAGGCGTTGACAAAATCTTATTTGTAGTCTTGGCACGAGGCCTTGGCTATGTGGTTATGATAGTCTGGAATTATGCATTCCATCATTATGAAAGTGGTTATTTTAATTGCATGTGATTATTCGATTAGTAGAATATCCATGTGATTAAGTAAATGGAATTATTTCATTTTATTTTTTCCATACTATGTTGAAGATCAAGTTTAAAAGGTTTTTTTAGTAATACATTTCCTTAAAAGATTATTCTTATTTATGAAAGTTTCTGCTATATTGTTATCCTTACTGAGCATTTGAGCTCACCCCTTCTCTATGTTTTATTTTTCCTAGGATGTGAAGAAGTAATTTATGAATGACCTGAAGGGATAGTATGAGGGGATAAGAGTGTTGAATATGGAGACTAAGTTGTTGTAGTTTTCATTTTTATGATGTAATGTAAAACTTTATGAATATATCTAGTGTTTCCAAGGATACTAAACTAATCGGTCTTTCGAGATTTGTTCATTCTTGTGATCATGCCAATGTTATGTAATAAGTCACTGACTCTAGGTAACTGGGGTTGGGGCGTTACATTTTCCAAAAATATTAGTGAATAAAATTAAAATTAATTACCATGATTTAGATGAAAATTAACATACCAAGGAACTAAACCATAAATATAAGTTCCAAAATGACCTATAATCTTGTCCAAAATCCCATTATATGTTCCTATTTTGACCATATCCTACCTATGATCAAATTTTCACCTTTATTAGGGCCACATAACATGGGAATAACCTGGGAGGAATTATATTTTAAAAAATTTAAAATATTATCACCCCTCCTCCACTATAAAAAGGAACTCAACATTCCTATTTATTAGCACATCTAAATCACTTTTTCTCTCACATATAAAGAAATTTTTTAGAGCCATATAACATGGGAATAATATGGATGGAATTATATTTTGGAAAATCTACATGATTATCACTCCTCCTCCACTATAAAAAGGAATTCCACATTCCTATTTATTAACACATATAAATCACTTTGTCATCCTATATGTGGGATTAAATTTAAATTAATTTCCAGCACTTTTTTCTTTGAATCTGTAAAAATGGATTCAACATTTAGAATCAGAATAATTTATAATTTATAATAAGTTCAACATATTTTTTCCCAAAAAATATCAGTGAATAAAATTAAAATTTAATACTGTGATTAAGAGAAAATTTACTTACAAAGGAAGTGAACCATAAATATATGATCCAAAATAACCAATAAACTTGTCCAAAATCCCATTGTATGTTCATATTTTGACCGTATCCTACCTATGATCGAATTTGGACCACTATCAGATCCACATAACATGGGAATAACATGGGTGGAATTCTATTTTTTAAAAGTTGCAATATTATCAGCCCACCACTATAAAGACACTCAACATTTCCATTTATTAAGACATATAAATCAGTTTTTCTCCCAAATATAAATCAATTTTTCAGATCCACATAACATGGGAATAACATGGGTGGAATTATATTTTCTAAAATTTACTATATTATCACTCCTTTTCCATTATAAAAATGAACTCAACATTTACAATTATTAACACATATAAATCACTTTTTCATCCTAGGTGTGGGATTATATTTAAATTAATTTTCACATCTTATTTTATTATAATTTGTAAAAATGGATTCCATAATTTTAATTATACTACTTTATAATTTCTAATATGTTCAACATAGTTTCATTCAAAAAAAACTAGTGAATCAAATTAAAATTAATTTCTTTGATTTAGAGGAAAATTATCATACCAAGGAACTAATCCATAAATATATGATCTAAAATGACCTATATAATTGTCTAAAATCAAATTTTATTTACATATTTAGATCTTATCCTACCTGTGATCGAATTTGTACCATTATCATAGACACATAACATGGGAATAACATGGGTTGAATTCAATTTTCAAAAATTTACGAGATTATCACTCCTCCTCCACTATAAAAAGGCAGTCAAATTAACTCTTTTAACACATATAAATCACTTTTTCTCCCATAATATATACTCAAATAATATACTAACATCCCACCCCTAAACCTAGAATATTGACCTTGGACATGAATCCAAACAAAGATGTACTTTGGTGCAAATTAAAATGACTCACCTAAAAAAGAGGTAACACCCATGTATATGATCTTTTATTTTATTTTAATAATACACCACCTAAATTATTATTATTAAACTTTTATAAAATAACATATGCATGTTAAATATACTGATATGGTTTTTTTCTAAGGTTTCTACATACAATTATTCACACATCCATATAATGGGTATTGAAATTACCATTAGTGTACGATCAACAACCACCTCATGTAACGATATCATTCATTTTTTCATTACCACCTCTCAAGGTTGGGAATTATTATGTAAAAAAACTTTTTATATAATTTATAAATTATATTTAGGATGTATTAATTCTTATATAATTTATATATATATATATATATATAACTTCATATTTTTCATTTTTTATAAATATGATAACATCGTTTGTGGACATGTGGACTACCGCCTCCTCAAAGCGATGTGATATGTGCACACACTACATGGAGTGTATTAAGGATGGGTTTAATTAAACATATTTTACATATATAAAATTTATATTATATTTCTCAAATAATTAACTTTCTATAAATATAGTATAACATTTTTTATTACCCTTTTACACAGTAAAAGAGTGATAACATTGTTTATGGATGTGTGGACTGCTACCTCCAAAATGTGATATAATTATTTTACATAACAAGAATTATATATATTATTATATATGATTAAATAACGTGGTATTTATGTAATGATAAATTTCACTTACCTTCTATCCATAATTATCATTGAAAAAATGTCAATGTTACTCAAGTGTACGTACGACCTACCGTCTCTATGATTGTAAAATTGATTCATTTTTCATAACCACCTTTCATGAATGGTTTTAAACGTATAATTAATATATAAATATGATAATAATTTCATTATCATTATTTTTATATGTTTATATAATGATCCATTTGATCATAGTTGACCCACCAAAGTTGTTTTTACATATAAAATGAATTTGGTCAAAACACCTGATTTAACCATAATCGCTTAAATATTTTTTTACAAAATTGTAATGTGTGAAATTAAAGTAATGATAAAATTGAAAATGGGTTTTAATAATTTAAATAAATAAAATTAGTTCATTATTTTGGAACACAGAGTCATATTTGACAAGTTAGACGCAAGGTAAGGGATTTCGTCTTAATATCCTTTCATTGGGGAATTTTCATGATGATATGAACATTAATTATTTTATAAGGTGTATTTACAAATCCTTTGAAATTTTAAATCCATATTTTATATATAATAATATTATATAATGTTATTAAATGTTATTATTTCATGGTTCTTAGGATTTCAATTTTCAATGTGGTATGTGATGATTTGGATGTTCAAAGAATTAATCATTTCTTCCAACTCAATTTTCTTTATATTATTTTACATATTTATTTATTTGTTACTGAAATGATTATAAAATAACTTCTATGTCTATTTTTAATTTCATTCAATGGTTTCCAAAGTTAATTTTATTACGTGTCTTAAAAGGAATGGTTTCAAAAATAAAAAAAATGAAATGTACTATTTTTAATTTATGATGACAAAGACCTTTCATTTCATCTTGAATTTTATTGTATTTTTAGATTACATTCATTATTACATATTATATTAAATGAAAACGAATTTTAACTTTTATTTTCCTATTTTGGAAATGAAAATGGGTTTTCATAGAAAATGGTATTTCTTTTATTGAAAATGGGTTTTACAAATGGATTGATTATTTTAATATATTGAAATGTTTTCTTGTGAATGAAAATTAAATTTTATGAGTGAAATATTTAAAATTAAAATAATTTATGAGTTATGATTATATAATTGTACGTAGAAATTTGACAGGTGGTTCCATGATAAACCACTTATAGGTAGTTTTATGATAAACCATTGATGAGTGGGTCCATGATAGACCTCCAATGAATTGGGTATAGAAGTCACCCATACATATATTCCATTTATAAGAGTGAAATTTATGGAAGTTGACTATATAGTTATTCCATTCATAATAGTGACACTTATAATGATGTCTCGATATACCAATATGTTTATTCTATGCTGGCTATGGTTTTGATGATCAGGGTAAAAGGTAATAAATGAGATTATTATCAAAGTGAAATATTTACTACTAATTAATGGTAAAACTTATTACTTTATGATAGTGTTTTCATGGATTATAAGGTTTTTCAATGGAAAAAGAATTTCATTATTTTTTATATCCTTTACTGACCATTTTATTCTTATCCAATATTTCTTTAATATTTTTCAAAAGTTTTAATGATTATTAATGAATTGTGAGAATTAATGTTTTTAGTTATGAATATATTTCATAAAATATACCATGATTCATTTTTAAATGTTTTATATGGTGAAGAAAATGGATACTAATCGGAAGTATTCAATTCTTAGTTTTTTATTTTTATACATCAGTTACGGCCTAATTCTCTACCACTCTAAACCTAATAAGAACATAAATGTAAATGAAATTAAAATTATTGACTTAACTCGAGATTATGTAATGTTTTAAGGTTGGTACCTTATACATATCTTCATAGAAGACTGACCGTAGGTCCCTTATGAGAAGATCTAATGTATCTCTTTCAAATAAGAGGTAATCATCTTCAACGACACCTTCAAATTTATTTCTTCTCCAAAACCCATTAAATATCATGTTTCCATCCTAAAATAATTCCTCTAGAATCATAAATTTATTATTTTTTATTAATATTGATATAAATCCATTTTTCTTCAACTTTTCATCACACAAAAAGGGAAATAATCGCTCATGTGCACATATGAATTACCATCTCCACCAAGCAATGTAAATCATTTTTCATCAGCACTTTAATTGGATGGTTATAAAGATGGAAATAAGTACTATTTATAATAACAATTAAAATATTCTTCTTCAAGAATAAAAATAACATATCTATAATCTTACCTTTCCACTAATTAAAAAATGATAACGTCGCTCATGCACACTTGTGGACTACCACCTCTATGAAGCGATGTGATTAATTTTTCATGTCTTCTTATCATGGGATGATTAAAAATATCTATATAATCAATATATAAGATATTTAAATCACTATTAATATTCTTGAAAAGATGAAACCATGGTAATGATTCAAGTAATGGAACTACCAAATGAAAACACACATGAAAACTGAAACAGTTTAATTTTAGAGAAGATGATTTTAATTGGTAATTATTAATAAATAGGTGTAGAAATGTTATAATTGTATCATATATGAAATTATAAGTATTTATATGGTTTTATTATATATTTATAATAAATTTAAATTCTTTAAAAAGGATTCCAAAATCACTTATATAGATATCCAAATCTGAGGTAAGGGTTTATTTCAGAATATTATCCTTATTCGAGATTATTATATTTATGTTTCAATTAGAATAATTATATAATGTTTCCCTCTTAAAACCCATAAATTTTATTCTCCTTTGTTCAATTATAATATTTTCACATGTTAGTTCCATTTTTCCTTCTTGGGTACTATAAATACCAATATTATATTTTCATGTAAAACCAATCTAAAATATTTTTACCAATCTAAAATTATTTATTAAAGAAAATTTTACCCATGTTTTAATTATCAATTTTTTTGAAAAGTAATCTTCTTTTCATTTTCTGAATGATTCCCTTTCTACTAAATGTGTGAACATAATATTTTTTTTAACATACACCACGTGAATTATTTTTACTACCACAATGCACACTCTTTAATTTTAAGATTCCTTTAAAATTTTCCATAGTTCCATTAAATAAAATTGTTTTCCAAATATTATATATATTTATATATTTTAATAATGTGGATTTCAAATTAAATTGTTATTTTTTTCAATAAATAATCCAGAGATATTTTCAATGTATATTCATATATGTCAAAAATATTTGGTGAGTATTTTTTTTACAGGGGATATAATGTTTTTTGACACAATATACCATATTACTCTAGATGTCTGATTATCATGTAATATTTTTTTCATGTGGGAGAAAATTAATATTTAATATTCTAGTTTTTCAATATGAATTTATATATTGATTACTTATTAAATTTTTAGTCACCCCTTTCATATAGATAATTCATTGAACTTAGTAAGTAGTTAGAGGGTCCTGATATAGCACCTCGATGTAGTAGTAGGTCTCATGAGACAAAATAGTTGACTATTTGGCATATTATTCACCAATTTTTTTTGTCTTCGTAGAAGAAATTCCTCAACTGTAAGATTTTGATGTCCAACATTATCCATTATATCATTATGAAACTAGTTATAGTTATCAAAGTAATTATTTATATTATTATGTTATCAATGGATTTAGTTCCCCTTTTATAGAACTAATTATATGGAATATATTATAATTATTTATCTTGGACTTATTATTGATGGTTTATTTAGATTATGATATTTTCTATAATATGCATTCACTTTTTGAGAATTTAATCATAGAATTTATTATGTTTTAATTTCCTAAGTATACCAACAAGGGATCTACAAATGAATCTAGGGATTTTTTAAAAGGAATAATTATCCCTTCTTAATAATTTATATACTATATTTCATAGTTTCATATTTAATTTGATAATTGTGTATATATGTAGACTCAAAAGAATATTAAACCATTCAATCCATCGAGATGTCTTCACTTGAACATTGTTCTAGTGTAGTAAAACAGCCACAGACTCTGATCTACTAGGATCAGTGTGTTACAACTAATTTCACCTTTATTTAATATTAATTATGTAAATATGATGCTTATATATTTAAAATTTTATGAAATATAATTTACATAATAAAGGATATTTCACTTAGTATGAAATTTATGAATCATTGAGTTAACAATCATGAGAGAAACCTTTTTAATGTTAAGGATTATTATTTTTTTCTTTTAGATTTGAAATAGTTTGTTCTAAATATTCTTTCATTTCCTTGATAATGGAATTTTGAAAAAGTATAATAACATTATAAAATTATATATGGGGTAATTTAACATACTATTTGAACTTGTTAAGAGTGGAAATTGTGTTTTAGTTCATGGTTTTAGTTCTTGATTAATTCTTTATCATTGAAAATTAATAGGATTTCATTTTAAAATCAATTTTTATATATCAACCATGTTTTTCTTATGTTAATTTTACATCATTTAAATGATAGAAATCATAAAATCATTATAAAAAAAGGTTCCCAAGGATTAGTGACTTCAGAAAACTAGGAACAAACATAAATTTTACAATATAAACATAAGAATTTATTTAATTCCTTCTTCTCCATCTTCTTGTTAGCCCTTGAATTCTCCTTAGTACAAGTAGTCACCTATGTATGTACATCAAAAAGGTGTGAGTTTAATCCCAATAATAGGATAGATAATAAAATGAAATAATATAACATGGGATGAGCATAATCATTATCATCATAACATTAACTTATCATCATAATCATGATAGGAAACATTAAGAAAAGACTTGGAATGTGGCAATGCATAAAAATGAAGCATCATATCCTAGTGGTCAACTATTACACATTGTTTTGAACAAAGATAGAATCATGTTAACAAATAATTAACATTACTCATGAGGTTCTTCACATTACCCAATTTTTTGGAGCACTATATAATTCCATGTTCACCCATCACATCATAACATTCCCATTGTGCTATAGAATTTCAGCTGCACCCATCACATCACAACATTTACATTATCATGCATGCCACATAGAAAATATATAAATATTGAACATATAGTATCCCATGGAAAGAAATGGGTATCATTTCATATTAATACATTAAAAAAAATTGGGTTCCCAATTGAAATAGGGAATATCACACTCGATATAAGAATCATCAACCTTGAGTGAGAAGTAAAAAATGTGTTTTTGAAAGATGAGTTCCTTTGGAAAACATTATGTTTGAAATAAACATTAGTGAAAAACCTTTATATCCCATAAAAGGTAATATAATGATGAATAATTTTTTTTAAGGAATAAAAATACTGAAAATGGAGTGAAAGAGAAAAAACCCAAAGAAAGAAATGTCGGTTCGAGAATCTTGTTACCTTTTATCCGAACACTTTATTCACATTAATGTCCTGTATAATAAAATTATATTCATTAATTAGAAAATTAAATAAAATCTTATAAATTAATATAATTCATTATGGTTTAACTGTGTTCTTTTATGGGACTTTTGATGACTTATAGAGTTTAAATTCATTGTTCGGGAGTTTACTTTTTCTTAGTTTTTGTGAAGGGTTCACTTGTTTAAATGAATGGAAGATCATGTAGAACATGGATAAACATCCAGAATTGAAATTACATGTTATTAATAATATTAAAGGATTTTAAATTATCTTTTTATGAATTATGTTATATACCATCTGGATTATTCCTTAGTTAAAATTTAATGATGATCATTTTAGGTTAATTTGGGCGGTTTTTTGATCACAATGAACATGTTTTGTTTTATCATTTTGTATTATGTATAAATATTATTTATAGAACATAAAAGGGGTTAAAAAATGAAATTAAAATATATTTTCAACCTATTAATTGTTTTATTATCATTCTTGAATTACTTTATGGAAAATGGAAATGCTTCCCCCTTGATGTTGGTAATTTAACACATCTCGGGAAACAATTTCATTTTTATTAACAACGAAATATATGGAGGTGTATAATCAATTATCTTACTTTAAAACAATATCATACCAATATATCAATCATAATATAGTTATTATAAAAATTGGATAAGATAATTTTAGGATAAGAGAATAAAATAAATAAACATTGAAGGGAATTTGAATAAAACGGGATAGAGAAATTACCTCTTCAATATATCTTCCTTGAGAGCCCCTTTAGGGGAGAATTTTTTCTATCATTATGAGTCCAAGGTATTATGGACGTGGGGGATGATCTTGGGAAGTTATTTGAGAAGAATTTGGAGTGAGAAAAAGGCTTGAGATGTCTGAGGTAATGAGGTTATGAGGGGTGGAATTTATATTAAAGGGGGAGGGGTTTTCCCAATATTATATTCATTAATATACTCTTTCTCCACAAGACAAGAAATATTGTGGATTATTTTGAATAGAAATTGTAATAAGTTAATTTTATTTTTAACCAATGGACGTTTACATCATCCATAACTCAATCATGATGTAAAAATTCATTTATTTAACATATTTTGTAAATTATTGAATTTCACTCTTCACCAAATATTCAAGTGTTTTAGAAAAATAAAAAAATAATCATAACTATTTTTTTATGTTTATAATTAAAAAATAAACTCCATTTTATCAAAAATAATTTTTTAAATATGATTATTTTTTTAATTGAAATCATAATTTACTTGACAAATAAAAATTGTAAATCTAAAAATTGCTTTTCTAACACTTTGGAAAATTAATTAAGGTATCATAAAATTATCATATAATTATAAGAAATCTAAAAAATAGTTAATGAATATATTATATGAAAATATACTTTCTTTTAAATTATTAAATTAATCATTAATGTTTCATGACAAATAAAAATACCAACACCATAATGTAATTATATCATATTGTCACTTATTGGATGGATAAACATTATTTATACTATCATTGGTAAGTTTTCTATTCACTGGGATGATTTTCTATTCAAAAGGGTTGTAATAATATTCAAAAGGGTATGTTACTATTCATAAGGGAATGTTTCTATTCATACGAGTATGTTACTATTCATAAGGGTGTGTTGTTATTCACCAAAAATTTAAGTTTTTCCTATCAGACTACAAACTTATTACTGATTGCAACCGTGTATGTCAATTTTTTAAATAAAAACCATTAAATTAGAAAATTTATGTTTAATGGTCACATATTAGTTCATTTAAGCATGATGTGGAATTTTGTTTCCAAATGTTATTTTATGTGATTAAGAAATTACAAGAATAAGGGATAAATTGCATTGATAAAAGCATGGTTCATTACATTATTCCCCCATTTTTAAATTTCACCCATGAAATATCATTTTACAAAAACTAGTGAGGGTACTTCTCCTTCATCGCATCCTCTCGTTCCCAAGTTTCTTCTTCATACTTATGGTTCCTCCACAACACTTTGATAATGTGGGTTGTCTTGTTGCGTAGAATATTATCTCTTTTGTCTAGAATTTTTACTATCTTATCCTCTTAAGAGAGATCATATTCTATATATACCACCACCTAGTTTAGTACATATGAGGGTTCTGGTATTTACTTCATCAGGAATGATACATGAAACAGATCATAAACTTGAACCATATTTGGTGGAAGTGAAAGCTGATAGGCCATGACTCCTATTTCATTAAGTATGTCCAAGGGGAAAATATATCTTGGGCTCACATTCCATATCCTTCCAAAATGCATGACTCTCTTCCATAGAGATATCAGTTTGGGGTGATAGGTTGTGCAGAAATTTAATCCAGTACTCAATTCGTATTAGAGACTTCTCCAGAATTTAGATGTGATCCTTGGATTAATACCAGAGACAATTGACAGTGGAACCCCATTCAGTCTCACCACATCCTTCACATATATCTTTGAAATTGTTTCAAGAGATATCTTCCTGAATTTCACTAAAGAAGACAGTCTTTTTGAGTTGGTCCACCACAACCAATATCACATTATTTCCTTTGGAAATCTTCAAGAGACCCATGACAATAGCCATTGTGACATTCTACCATTTCAACATTGGTATAGGAAATAGTTTCATCATCTAATTGGACTTTTTTCTATCATCTTTGACTTTCTAACATATCAATCACCTTGATATATATTACGCGATCTCTTTCTTCATTTTATCCCACCAGAAGTGTTCTTAGAGATCTTGGTACATCTTGGTGCTACCAGGATGGATAAAGAAAGCTGATCTATTTGCATTTTCAAATTTATCCTTCTTTATCCAGGGTGGTGAAGGCATATAAAGGCATTTTTCAAAACTAATCACACCACTATAGTTGATATGTAACTATTGCAGCTTCCCTTCCTTTATTGCATTCACCTTCTTTTGTAACTCCATATCATCTTTTTGTGCCGCCTAACTCTTTTCTTAGATATATGGTTGGGAAATAATTTTGGAAAGGAAGGATTTATTCCAATCTATTATGGTTTCCAAATTCATCCTTTTTATATCCATGAATATAGGGTATTTATCAATCTACATCATGGATAACATTGAAGGTTATTTTCAACTTAGAGCATTCGCTACTATGTTTGCCTTTCCAAGATGATAGTGATAGATAAATTATAGTCTTTTATTATCTTTAACCATATCCTTCAATGCATGTTGAGCTCCTTCTATGTGAATATATACTTTAGACTCAGGTGATTGGTATATATGTTTCACTTCTCACCACGTAGGTAGTGCACTAGATTTTCAAGGAAAAAACCACAACTACTAGCTCCAGATCATGCATTGGGTAGTTCTACTCATGAATCGTCAACTATCGGGAGGTGTAGGCTAGAACATTATCATTTTTCATGAGTACACAACCCCTAAATTTCTTTGAATCATCACTACATATCACACAAAATTTTCCACTTTTCAGTAATGTGACTACAGGTGAGGTGATTAGCCTTATCGTTAGCTACCTAAAGCTTTCCTCACATTCTACCATCCAGTAATACTTTACCCCTATCCTTTTTAATTTAGTTAGCGGGCATGACAATCGTGTAAACATTCTAACAAAACATCGGTGGTACACAGCTACTTCAAAAAAACTACGAATTTCTATGACACTAGAGGGACTAGGCCATTCCTCATTCACCTTTTTTTGAAGGCTCCATATAAATTCCATCACTTGTGATCACATGTCCCAAGAATGTGACTTGTTTCATCCAAAAGTCACACTGGATGAACTTGGCATACAACTTCTCCTTTTCAGTGTCATGAACAAAAGTCCAAGATATTCTTCATGTTCTTCCTTATAATTGGAGTATATGAGAATATCTACAATAAAAACTACAAAAAATTTATTTACATAATGTATAAATACTATATTCATAAATTCCATGAATATTTTAGGGGCATTAGTAAATCCAAATGGCATCGCCAAAAACTCATAGTGCCTATACCTTGTATGGAAGGTATTCTTTTGAATATATCCCTTATCCACCTTTATCTAATGATATCCATAATGAAGATCCACCTTTGAGATATACTGAGCTTCTCATAACTGATCTAACAATTTGTAAATCCATGGAAGAGGATACATGTTCTTTATAGTGATATTGTTGAGTTCTCGATAATAAATACACAACCGCATTATTCCATCGTTCATTTTCATAAAGAGCACTGGAACACCCCATGGTGATGCACTAGGGCATATTAGACCTTTGTCTAGATGCTCTTGTAGTTGCTTATTTATCTCATCCAGTTCAATAGGATCCATCCTATAGAGAAACATTGAGGTATGATTAGCTTTGGGTATGAGTTCTATGGAGAACTCTACCTTAAAATCTGGGGGATATCCATGTAACTCTTTAGGAAATACCTAACCATTTTCCCTCATGATCGGAATTTATGCTAGGTTGACACTTTCCTTTAACTCAACTATTTGAGTGAGGTATGCCTCTTCATAGGGAATCAACTCCCACACTATTGACAGATTATTCAAAGGATATTAATGATCTTCCTTGAATTTGTGGAGGAGCATGGGATGGGTTGAAATATGAAAATATATTTCCTTTACCAATAGTTGATATGTGCTATATATAATGAGATCCAATCCATTCCCAATATATAATCAAATTCAACCAAGGGATGTATCACGGGATTCACTAGAAGAATCTTCTCACATACGCTAATAGAAGAGTATTCTTAAACTTGGGTTTCAATGGTTGCACCACTTAGTATTGTTATAGATATATCTACTTTAAGGTTTTGGGATTTGATTCAATAGTTCTAGAATACATGTGAGAGATAATGGAACACATAAAACCAGAATCAAATAAAACTTTTTCCATTGTTGAGTAAAGAGGAAGTGTGCCCTGTACAACTTCATTTTCCTGATCAATATATGCAGTAGAGATCGAATAAGAATTACCTTACTCCTTTTTCATTGGTAGCTAATGACACCAATTACCCTTAAGGTCTCACGGTTTAGTGCCCCAGACTTCATTTTACCATTTCTCCCTACAGTTGTATAATTGAATCATGGGTGGTGCTCTTGTTTCTTCTACCACATTTTCCCTCATTCTCACATATTTTCGATACTCTTGAGCTTGGTGGCCTTCTACCCCACACTTTATGCATTTCCCCATCCCTTTGTGGCAATTTCCATGATGCTTCTTCCAACATTTTTAACATGTGGCTGGTTGAGTTTTCTTTACACCTTTCTCATTATATCCTCCAACATGAAACTCCATATTTTTTTTCTTATCACCATAGATGTGGGACCATTATCCAAACTCCATATACACTTTCAGATAACATCTAACAACTTGTTCATAACTCTTAACGCTTCGAATTAAAAGAGCCTTATGATTGTGTGGTTTTAACGCACTATATAATCTATCAATGTTTCTGCCATTGTGGATAAAAAATCACTAAGCATACCATGAAAGCCTTGGGAAATTTTCCTTGTATACCATAATGGATTCTCTCTCCATTTTTTTAGCTCTATGACTTCTCTCTCCATATTAGTAAGAAGCGTTCATGGGAAATAATTGTTAAGAAACATTATATTAATGTCTTACCACATCATCTCTTCAATTACATCTCCTGGCTTGGTGTCCTTAATCAAATCTCACTATTGGACGACCTCTCCATCGAGACGATAAATGGCCAGAGTCACCTTCTCTATCCCATAATAGTGAAGAACATAAATGATCTTCTCTATAGAGTTGACACACTATTTCGAAACAAGTGAATAAAAATATCTAATAAACATCAGTTGTCGTTTCTGTATAAAACACTCGATATCCAATTTCTACCTCTTAGGTAAAGGAGGACGTTCCACATTATTTAGAATGTTATTCATAACCTGAGAAAATTAGGTAAGCATGGCCATGACGTTTTGAACTCCACCTCCCAAATCATTGGCTTTGTAATTTGGTAAATCCCTCCATTGTCCCTCTCATGGGTTGTTGGCATGGTTTCTCTTGGTTCCCACCATTTCATAAAATAGAAATGGTTAGAAGAAAACATAAGTCAACAAGTCGTGAATACATAATATTATTCCATTGGGAAAATATCACTAAAGGAATCTATTATGGGATCCCTGTGTTTACCAAATATTCTTGTGTGCTTACAAATACTTAGTCTCTTACTTGGGTTTCACTATGTTTCTCTAATCCTAATTCCCAAATTAACTAAACTGTGCCTCTTATACCAACTGTAACGACCCTTCTTTTCTTACATTACTTTTACAAAATTTTAATGATAAAAAACCTAAAATCATTACACAAAGAGGATATAATGTTTTAGTTTCATGCGAAAACTAGGACCAAACATAAATTTTACAACATAAACATAAACATTTATTTAATTACTTATTCTCTAGCTTCTTATTGTCCCTTGAATTCACCTTAGTACAAGTAGTCACCTGAGGATGTACATCAAAAAGTGGTGATATAAAATCCCAGTAAGAGGATAGATAATAACATGAAACAATATAACATAGTATTATCATTATAATAATCATCATAACATAGTCATAATATCATAATCATTATATGAAACATTAAGAAAAGAATTTGAATGTGGAAATGCAAAAAAATTAAACATCATGTATTAGTGGTTCACTAAAACAGATTGTTTTGAACAAATATAAAATAACGTTCATTAATATTTCACTTTAATAATTAGGTAATTCAAAAAACCTAATTCATTGGAGCACTATATAATTATAGGGGCACCCGTCACATCATAACATTCACATTGTGCTATATAATTCAGGGTGCACCCGTCATATCACAATATTTACATTATCATGAATTCTACATCGATCATATATAAATCTTGATCAAATAGTAACCCATTGAAAATAATGGGTTAAATTTCATTACTATACATTCAACAACTAAGGGTTCCCCAATTAAAGTGGGAATATCATACATGATACAAGAATCACCAACCTTGAGTGAGAAGTGGAAGGTGTGTTTTTAAAGGAAGAGTTCTTTTGCAAAAAATTATGTTTGAGATAAATTATACTGAAAAAAATTTATATACCATAAAAGGAATGATAAGGAATAATAAATTATTTTTAAGAAATAACTATACAAAAAATGGAGTGAAAGAAAAAAACCCGAAGAAATAATGTTGGTTTTGAGAATTCCAGTTACCCTGTATCTGAACGCTTTCATCATTTTAATATACTTTAAAATGACAGTAGATTCATTAAATAGAAAATTATAGAAACAATTATACGTAAATATGGTTATTTATTTTTTCATTAAGTTCTTTTATGGTACTTTTGATGATTTATAGAGTTAAAATTTATTATTCTAGAGTGTTCTTTTTCATAGTTTTCGTGAACGGTTCACTTGTTTACATGAATGAAATTTCATGTAGAAAATGGATAAATATATTGAATTGATATTAAATATTATTAATGGAATTAAAATATTTTAAATGATATTTCAATGAATTAAGTTATATACCATGTGTATGAATCATTAGATAAAATTTAATGATGATCGTTTTTGGTTAATTTGGCTGGTTATTGGATCACGACCAAAATGTTTAGTTTTATCATTTAGTATTATGTATAAAAATTGTTTCTAGAACATAAAATTGGTTAAAAAATAAATATTAAGATCTATTTTGAACCATTTAATGGTTTTATTGAAATATTTAATGGATTTTAAGGAAAATGGAAATGCTCGCCCATGATGTAGGTAAATTAACACATCTCGGGCAACAATTTAATTTGTATAAAAAAAGAAGAAAGATAGGGAGGTGTATAATTAATAATCTTCCATTAACATGATATCATACCCGTATATCGATAATAATGGAATTATCATGATATTCGGAAAAATTAATTTCCAGAAAAGAGAAGGAAAGAAATGAAATTTGAAAGGAATTTGAATGAAAAGAGAGAGAGAAATTACCTCTTGAATATATCTTCATTGAGATCCACTTTAGGGTAGATGTTTTGATATTTTTATGATACCAAGGGATCATGGATGTAGGGGAGGAGATTGGTAAGATAGTTTAGTATAATTTGGGGTAGTCACAAGGCTTTAAAGGTGTGAGGAAATGAGGTGGTGAGGGGTGGAATTTATAGTGGTGGGGAGAGGGGTTTCCCAATATTATATTCATTAATTTCTTATTTCTCTACAAGAAGAGAAATAGTGGGGATTATTGTGACTAAAAATAGTAATAAGTGCATATTATTTCTAACTAATTGACATTTACCTCATCCATGACTCAATAATAGTATATAAATTCATTTATTTAGCATATTTTGTAAATTATCAAATTTCACTGTTCACCAAAAATTCCAGAATTTAAGAAAAATCCCAAAAATTCACCCTAAACATTTTTTGATATGTATAACTAAAAAATGAACTCAGTTTTATGAAAATAATTTTATAAATATGATAATTTTAATTTTTAATTAAAATCATAATTTACATGAAAAATACAAATTTTAAAATTAAAAACAGATTTTCTAATAGTTTAAAAAATTAATTAAGGTCTCATAAAATAATCATATAATTATAAGACATCTAAAAACGAGTTTATTAATAAATTTTATTAAAATAAATTTTATTTGAAATTATTTAATTAACAATTATGTATTCATGACTTACAAAAATACCAACACTATAATGTAATTATATAATATTGTCACTTATAGAATGGATAAACTGTATTTATACTATCATTTGTAGTATTTCGATTCACTTGGACAATTTACTATTCATATGGGTATGTTACAATTCTCCAGGGTATGTTACTATTCATTAAAAATTTATGTTTTTCCTATCGGACTCCAAACATTTTTTTATCGGAATTGTGTATGCCACATTTTTGAAATTCAAAACAAAAAAGTGGCAACATTATGTTTAATATTCACATAGTAGTTCATTTATTAATGATGTGGCATTGTGTTTCTTAATTTTATTTTATCTTATTAAAACAATAATATAATAATCAAGAAATTTTATTGATAAAAGTTTGGTTCATTGCATTTTGACACCCTAAAAAATTATTGATTAGCCTGAAAAAGTTTGATATTTTTTTTAACTAAGATGATTTTTACCAGAGTAAATGTTCAACATATTGTATCTTAGGCTAAATTAAAAATTCACGTGTCTATATAAAAAGTAAAAAAATTATTGTAAAATTTAAATTCCAATTTACGGACTCATTATATATTGTGGTAGCATGTATATTGAACTTTATTGTAACCCTAAGACATAATCGTGAACTTCCTTTTAAAAATAATTTTTATATTCAATGAATATTTATTTCTCTATAACTCAATATTAAATAATGGGGATAATGTTGTTTTTATAAGATTGGTGGAGGGTACTTAGTTGAGATAAACTATATTTCAATGTAGTACACATCGAAAACCCCTTATTGTTTTTTTTAATTGGTTGATTTTAATGCTTCACTATTCTTATTCAGTGGATCAATTTTTTTCTCATGTTTGAGCTTTTATTTTGTAATTTGAGGAGGTTATATTTTTTTAATATATTTTATAGAATTAATTATATTAAAATTTTCCATCTCTATCTTGGATGTTTTATTTTAGTAAGACTTTGGATTAAGATTTACAATCATCATTTGGTTTGACCTTTTTAGATGCTTTTGAACTTTTATGTTATGAATTTAAAACATCCATGGAATAAAAATCCTAATCTAGAGTGAAATAATTTTTATTTATTATTATTCTATTCAATGACTAATTTATTCCATGATTATAATTACTCAATATTTCCCACTCATTAATATGTCTATTTAATTTGGATACAAAATTATGTGTGTTTGTTCTCCTAGAGGCACTGATATGTTTTGAATTTTCAATTAAACGTAAAGTGGGGATTTTTTATACTCTTCCAAAACATTCATAATAATAATTTTTTAAAAAAAAAATTAATCGAGCTACATATTTTTAACAGAGAAATAACTTTTTATTCTTGAAAGACTACATGGAGAAGAATCTTTTTGAAATTAATTCACAGGGAAACTTCACCTTTTCATCATAGAGAATTATTTTCTTCCAATAAATTTCTTTAAATTGAATGTTTGGGGAAAAAATATAAGCTAACCATGGGGGAATTTGATGGTCATTTTTTATTATGTTTTTACAACATTTTTTTGAAAATATAAATTGTTTAATGTAAATCCAATAATTTAAATTTTTAATTCATCAATATATCTATAAAATGTGTTGAAAATATGATTATTTGAATATATTTATTAAAATATGATTTTTCATTCCTTTATTTAATTTTAATATTTTAATATTCAAAAACATAAAGTAAATTTATCAATTTTTTATTAGGTGAATTAAATTTGAAATATTATTTTTTTGTTGTTTTAAAATGTTTCAAACTATTTAGTTACTTCATTTAATTTTCCATATGTTTTATTTAAAATATTGATATTGTGGAAATTGTAGAATCTTTTTAAAAAAATTAAATTTGGGATTAATTGAATAATCAGATGTAGAATATTTACTTTTTTATTTTATAAAATTTATAATCGAATTAGTTGAATATAAATTCTTGTAATACATTGAATTTCATTTTGGTTATTGAAATTATTTTTTTATTGTTGGTTTTAAATTATAGAATTTTTTCATGTGAAGTGTGTGACCGTGAGAATGATTCCTTATGACCGTGTCATGCATGACAATGAGAAGTTATCATATGTCCATGAGGAATCTATTTAACCATCATAATTCTTATGTGAACGTGACTCCCTTTCCTATAATTAATTCTTTCAGTATGATTTCTTGAATCCATAATCAATCATGCCACTATGCTCATCTCAACCTTGTAACCATACAGTGGGAATGAATCGACTGCCCCTAAATATTCTCATGGATTCATACCCTAAATAGTTACAATATCATCTGATCTTCTATGCCATACCAAAAATTAATAATTAAGAAGACTAAAGCGTCATTTATAATATCTAAATTTACCTGATGAAATTGAAATTTTGAGAAACTCAATTGATGATCATAGGGATGCATGCAATTGGTGTCTCTAAAATGGAACCTGGAACACCTATGAACAACCTGAAATTGATGAAATAGGATTGAAAAGGAGAACACTCCACCCCTAATAATCCTAACATGTCTTTTGGAAGAAACAAGGACAACCCATTGGAGATGATGATCATGACCAATGCATTATTAATTAGATTAATTGGGTATGACTGAGACAGAAGAGTAGAATTCATAAATGCCTATGGTATTGTGTTTATGAAGCTTGAAAGTACAATATGATTCAATGATTGGAGATTTCTGAAAATTAATTAAAATGAAAAGATGAAATTTTAAGTGTTCCAAGGTTGAATTTCAGATCCAAACTCGACATAGGAAGTTCCAAACTTGATCAATGGTAAATTTTATAAATGAAGAGTTTTTTTTTATTGAGCTAACTGTGTTCATTATAATTTTGTATTCATTCCTAATATGAGTTTCATGATAATGAAGGTGATTTTGATTTCTCCAATATTTCAACTTCACAATTGAAGCATGCCACAAACCAAATATTTGATTAATTTCTTCAAATATTTGATGAGTTTATAACAACCAATGATAGAGACATGATAAAAGACTTATTGAATTTAGGAAGAATTTAGTTTTGAAGGAGTGTAAGATAGAATATTAGATATAACTGAAGAATAATTCACATGTTGATATTAAATGTAGTTAGAGCTATTTATTTCAAGTAAGGTAGAGGTTCCAGTGGACACATAAAAATTACCATGCTGAAGATGTTGTGGTTAGAACATGACTTATTTGGTTCATAAAGACATAAAATAATTTCAAATTATTTCCAAATAATCCTAAAAGGACAAGAAAACATGTCCCAAAATCGTTTGGTTGGATCTCATTCTATTATAATATATTTATTCACTTGACTAAAGGATGAAGATAATAATTAGTAGACACCATATATAACAGTCATAGATTTGAGCATGATGATATTATCTGTGAGTCATGAAGATTATGTCAATTCAAGTTCATTTTAATAAGTTCTAGAAGGTAAAAATGTCGGAGAATCTTATAGAGTTCTTTTATAGGGGTGGCATTTGAAAAAATGAGTGATCTAGAAGTGTTTCAAAAAGAAGTAGAGATATATCCCAAATGGTCATGTTTTAGGGAAATGTAAAATGAGATATTTTCTTTTCCTTACTTATTCTTTTATTCATATCAATTTTAATTGATCATAATCTTCTATAAATATTCTTGAAAAAAAATTGTTCATTACTAGATCATTATTGGTGAATATATAATACACTTGATCATCACTTTTCATTAAATCTTCTTTCATTAATGTTTGGATTTATTCATTTATATTCACAATTTTATGTATTTCCCTATGAATAAATTCTACATGTATTTTAATGAAAAATCTATACATAAATTTTTCCAAAAGATTAATTTCGGTGTTACAGTAAATGTATCTTTCTCAGCTGTTGGATTTTGTAGCTGGCGAATAGCTAGCATCATTATTCAACTGCTATTTCTCAAGATAGTTAGAAAGAAGTGTTTATTTTAAATGTGTAATTGTATAATTGAATCATCCAATGAAGGAAGTGTCATTTTTATCCATTCAAATGACTTTTTTCTAAGCTATTCTTTTTGTCTATTTTCTTATCATCTATTATTATACTCTATCATGTATAGTTGATCCATTAAAGTATTAATTATTTGGTTATTTTGTTCATTCATCTTAATATTCATTATTACCTATTTTTTTTCTTTTCAAACCTTTGAAATTCACAATAATTTACCCTTCTCTATTCCTTTGACATCATACTCACCACTATCTTAGTTGTTTATATGAATTAAAAATAATAAAATTTGATATTGTCAATGAATAATCGTCAATTGGTTTGTATGTTCTATTGATTTTGGATTGGTTCTTCCATGAATCTTTATTTCACCATAGCGGGGTTCAAGGTTTGTATTATGCATCATAAAGGTATCCATTATGCTATAGTTTTCTCCTAACTTTATTATTTCTTGGTTTATAAATCTTTGTGTTTCTTGCGATTCAATGAACATAACCATACTGTAAAATGATATTTTACACATTCATATGGGGTTTATGAAAAATATTCCCTTTTCACTATGGCACCCCCATGTGAAGTTGTGTTATATTTTCCAATCTAGGGATAAATTCAAAGGTTCCATTGAATACTATTCATTCTACATTATTCTTCATTAACTCTTAGGATGACTTACGGATATTTTGGGGGACTTTTATCTCCTCTTCTAAGAGTTTTATCCTTATCATTTGTAGATTTACTATTACGGATAAAAGGTGAGTTATTCCCCTTTTTCATCTTGTAATATATCCAATCTTCATCTAGTTAATGTCATGCATATTTGTTACAATTTTACTGTGAATATTGGAGTGAGTGGTTTAATATGATTGATGTTCGTTTGGTTTATAAAGGTTTATCTATAGTTATCTTGATAATTGGGGAATTTTTCCATGAATTGGAGTTTGAAATCAGGTTATGAAGCTCTAGTTGAGGTATGAGATTTTTAAAATCTCCTTTATTCTATATAAATGATGGTATTATCATGAATTGTTTTTCTTTGGGTGAGTTTTATGGATTGAACTAATGAAGAAAATGAACCATTCAACGTTCATTTGATGGGGGAAGAGGCGATTTTCATGAGATTTTCCTTCTTAGGAGTTATTATTATTACAATAGACGCTTTCTTTCTACTATTTCTGAAAATAATTTATTCTATTTGGAATTATTTGTTGACACTATTTATTTTCACTTGAACTCGCATTTTATAAAACTATAATCAATTAAAATTGTGGCTGAATCAATTGTGTCAAAAATTTTATTATAATGTTGTTTCTTTTTATGAAAAAGGGGATATAATAATGATTGTTACTGCAATTGGTGGTTTGTACATGTTATGATTACATTCCTATATTCATCATTTTTTGGTTATGACTACATGTTTGTTTTTGAGATAAAAATTGTTTTTTTCTTTGTTTAGGTTCTAATGAAATTGTTGGAATGTTTTTGATAGTGAGGATGTATTGGTCAGTGTTTTTTGGGTTTCTAAAACATGATGGTTGGAATGTGATGGGTAACAGTGCTGTGTTGGTTAACATAGAAAGCATTTTGGGAGGGTTATGTGGGGGTAGGTTAATGTTGTATGAACTATAGAGTTGATAGTATAATTGGGATCTGATGACTTCACTTTAGTTAACAAGAGAGAATATGAGTTTTTTTGTAATAAATGGAACTATTGGTTCCCATGGTATTTATTTATTTATTTGGTAATAGAAGAATTTATTTGGTAATAATGAACTTGAAATAATATAGAATAATTGGATGGGATATGTTTTCATTAAATATGGAATCAAAAGGGTAATGAACATGAATTGGTTGGTAATGATAATATGGGAATGATGTAACTATATAATTTAATGGGAAATTTATAAATGCTTTACAAAAATATCATATGTGGGATAGTGGGATGACTTTTGATGTGATATAAGGTAATACATGTATTGTGTGTCGATGGTAGTATAGGTATGTTGTTGGATAATGATAATGTTATATAATTGTGGACCCATTTGGTCAGTATTTTGTGTGGGTCTATATATGAAATAGTTTTTTCATTTTCAATTTTGAACGCACCCCACTAAAGTTGGATATCCAAACCAATTCCCTAATGTATTGAGTACTGAGTGTTTTTCGTAACCTCTAGATTGGTAAGGATGGATGGATTTCTACCCACACATCCCTGAGCACCTGTCAAGTGACATACATTTTTTAACGGTATAAGGTGGGTTTCATGCATGGTTGGATGAGGCAACAAGGTTTAATTTTTCATGTTCATTATACCAAACTGTATAGGATACAAATGTGATGGGTTATAGTGGGGTTTTTTTGGGAATAATGAGGGAACACGATTGATGTTCATCATGTTATTGATATCCAATTATCCTAGACATGCAAGGTTTTAATGAGATGTGATATGTGATAGTGGTTATGGGATGATGATGATGATGATGATGATGATGTTGATGTGAATATGGTTTTTGAAATGGTTTTGGTTTTGGATTGGATGGACTGATTCCAACATAGGATTCCATACCCTATAATTGGTTACTGTAGGTAGGGTTGAAACCAAATCCAAATAAATGTCAGAGGGATCAAGCATAGGTAATTATATGTTTGGGCATGATAGTGTAAAATAACTAGGGATCTTGATACATGAAACATTTGATTATATTCCTTGTTATTATATTATTAAATTTTAGGTGATAGTTAGTGATTTTTCCTTTGTATGTTTTGGTGGTAGTGGACTTGATAGGTGTTGGTCAGTTTTGATATTTATATAATTGTGAATCAGCATTTACCTTCATCATTTTAATAATAGGTCTCTAGTACGATCCTATTGAGTATACATGTTATACTCATCCTTATATATGTGAATATTCTTTTTGAGGTTTCCTATGTGAATTTAGTACCTATTTTAGGTAGTACTAGCTGGGATATTGGGATTTCTATGGATATACATCCCTGGAAATTATTTTTATTTTATATTATTTGGTCACTATAGTCTTATATATTCAATAATTTTGTGATTATTTGGGATCATCTTCTATTTATATTACGTAATTTATTGGTGGTTTTATTTGACAATTCATAGGTTTTATTAGCGCAATTCATCCCATATGTTTGTTTTATAACCTTTTTGTATGTATATTACCCCATTTGGAACTCTAATGTTCAATATAGTCTAAAATGGGTTCCTATTGTGGTAAGTTTATGAAAGAGTGGTAATAGTGGTTTTGGTGGTGTTTTTCGATGCTGTTTGGAGCTTGTAACCTGTGAAAACTATATGGGATAGTATGGAGACAAGGATACATGAGATTTGTTCATGATATAAACCAGGGAGACTACATTGAAAATGAGATTTTTGGGCTCCTCTAACCTGATGCATGAAATCTATGTAGACAAAATGTCCACGTGAAATTGTTCATCTTATAGGTTAGTTACCTAGGAGAGGTAAATACGTCATTCATGATTTTTCTCATGATTTAATTAATATGATTTTGTGGAAATAAAAATTAATATAATTAATGTAATTGGTTTTTAAAATTATATAGTTCTGGGCTTAGGAGTTTTTTTCCTTGATAAAAAATATGTCAGATGGACATTATCCATGGATGGTTTATGTTGGTGAAGTATAATAGGGTATTGTGGTCAACCATTAATTGGTTCACCTAGATGAGGAGGATGATGCTTGTTTGAGGAAACCTTTCATTTTTTATCATTATATATTAATAAAGTGTGAAGGGAGTGTCTCTAATATAGGGATAGAGAACTAACTAGAGGAGATCATAATTCTGTTCAGTTCGATTTAATCAGGGGATGATTATCAATTTTTATTGTTCATCAATCAAATGCAGGGAGTATTGAGGTATAAGTGGTTGTTATATTTCATGGATAAGAGGGAGGAATATTTTTATGGCAATATTATCAACGTAATTTGTTAGTAGATTTCAAGTATTCAATGACGAGTCTAGGGAATATTCAAAAGTTTTTCTCTCTCCAATATGTGAACATAAGTGTGTGGGAGCTTGGGATCAGGTTCATGGAACTTCTTCACATAAACCACAATCTATTTCCAAATGAGGAGTCTATATATTATCTCTTAGAGGAGTTGTTACATCCAATGTTTCAATATGTGGTAACCGAATTTATTTTTCCTTTGTATTTGTATGTTAAAAATAATTTAGATATTATTGATAGAATCTATGTTAATTTTGGAGAATATTGAGATGGGATCCATTACGGTTCCTTGGGGATATGGGAATTTGGTTGTGGATCATGGGTTCAAGTGAGTCTAGGGTTTATCCAGCTAGGTGTCAGACATAATAATGTTCTTCCTCCCATTTTCCTAGGGATAATAGTTTCTTTGTGCCTTAAAAGTTATTTTTTACAGTATTCTTCAATTTTTCTGGTTATGGTCATTGAAATTATAAGTGTTTGAAAATTCATAGGCTAGAAACTGGTATGGGAGGCCATATCCATTATTATCCATACTAGTATAATTTTCCACATATGGAACATATGAAATAGGAGTAACAAGCCTTCATTTCACCAAGAGAACATGGATTAATCAGAGTAAACCCCTATGATATCCTAACACCGTAAGGATATAAGTTTGAGTGGTATTACAGAGGTGGTTTCAATTAGTTAATTAGTGGATTTGGACATGGAATAATTATTTTATGGATGTTATATTGACATAGGAGATATTGATTATTCGAGATAACATTTTCTTATCTTAAACTGTGGTTTATGATTTATTTTTATTCTATATCATCAAATTCCATTATTGTACCCACATTGGTATATTCCTTCATATTTAAGGAGGATATTCTTCAATTGGATATGGTGTTGAATAATCTAATCAGTGGCCATGTGGGTCGACATTATGTGTGCCAAGGTTTTCAGATGAAGATAGGGAAACATCAATAATTATGGTATTTATTACTACTTAAAATACAACCATATAATATCATTCATACCATTAAATGGTCATATTCTATGTGTGATATTATTAATTAATTTTAGGGTAGATTTATGTTCTAGGATGAAAAGGTATGGTGTGTAGTATTACTAATAAAATATTTTCATTAGATGGGTTTTAGATTATTATAGTTGTTGATTTCATTGTTAGGAGATTTTTCATTGGGTTTAGTAGAGGAATAGATTGTGGAGTTTTTAAATCCATGGATGAGTTACTTAATGTATGTCCATGTAGGTTATGATAATGCCTCCCTAATTTCTATAGATCAATATTAGGTAGAATATTTTGATTTATGAGTGTGAAGTATATAGATTTATGATCTAATTTAGAAGGGATTTATCTAAACCAATGTGTCTCCATAGGGTGATCTGGTGTTATTCTCTAAGAAGGTGGATAATGGTCTCAGGTGGTGTTTAGACTGCCAGTGGTTGAATAGAATTAAAGTCAATAACTGTTACCCTATTATGACAATTGATGATCTATTTGAGCATTTAATGGGAGACAATTAGTTTTTAATGGTTAATTTATGGTCATGATATCATCATATGAGTGCAAACGAATAATATGTTCTTAATTATTCCTTCAAGTGTTGATATATTATTTCAGAATTCATAGTCATGTGATTATATGTCAAAAATTCATTAACCATGTTCATGATTCCCATGATCTCTGTGTTCCATGAGTCTTAGATTAATTTTTGAATATGTTTTCCAATCAAAAACTCATATAATCATGGTCACAATAGTAGAATTATAATCACCATATGCTAATTTTATAGTACCTCTTATTCCATCATCTTTCTGGGAGGATGTGCAAGTGCAGTTTTTATATATAGGAGGTGTACTTCTTTGGATATTTATTTTACCCACATGGGGTGGAAGTAGATATTTTGATGATTGAAGTCATTTTTTCTTGGGATGGATCCAATAATGTTGAGTAGGTCCATAGTTTCCTATATGTTATGGTATGTTATATTAGGTTTTTCTTCTAATTCTATTGAGTTTTAGCCCCACTGAATGTAATGACCAAGAAGTGTTAATCATTCTTATTGGATAACCCATTTTATGAATCCTTCGATTGACTAAAGTATAGGATAAATAATAATCCATTATATTGAATACCAGAAGAGGGAGTGGTGTTTTAGGTGCTCTATGAGAAATCCAATCTGATCCTAGGTTGTGTATTGATGAAGAATAGGATACTGATCTCATACGGATCCAATTGGTTACATATCTATACAAATATCTATTCCACCCATGTTATTTTGTTATAGGAATATTTTTTCCCATGATGTACCATCCGAAATTGAAATGTAATTATAGATGCTCTCAGTAGGAAGTCACAGATAGATATTTTTTGTGATTTTTGATATTTCTAGAGGGTGATGGTGGATCAAACTACTTTTCAACTTGATGATGAAGAGCCTACTGGTATAGGTTTCCTATTTCAGAAGTCTATGAAATTTTTTCTGATGTAGCGGTTAGAATCATAAGGCGGGGGGGCATAGAGGTAGAGTTGATGCCTGATTGTTTCATCTATGGTGATTCTCTAGAGGGATAATTTGAGGATAAACACTATCACATAATGTTTAGTTGAATCTATTTCCCTCAACAGTGGATGAGGAGGTTATCAATTTATTTCAAAGTTTAGTAATGGTAGTGATTCATGGTGTGCATAATATATATAATGAGTTAATATGTCATTTTTTATAGAATAATAATTATCTAAATTACATAGTTCACAATGTAATTATTGTCCAATCAATAGCTGAAGGTATTTCATTATGATCTAGGTGGTTTTTGGATGATATTGGATAACCATGAGTGGAAGTAGGATGACATGTCAATGGATTTACTCACTAATATATCATAAGGCCATGAAAGAAATGATTTGATTTGTGTGATTGATGATTGTTTGATGAAGTTTTCCCACTTCCTAAAAATTATGTAATTGGTTTTTATGGAGGATTTATCAAGTAGGTAGATGGTTGAGGTGGTGAGGCTTCATAGGGTGTTAAGGACCATCATTTTGAATGAGTATCATTGTTTTACCTTATCATTATAGAGATCATTTAAACATTATATTAGCTCCCAGCTGTACTTTAACACTTATTTCTATCCCAATAAGGATGGAAAGATGGATTTGACCATCAAGGAATAAGATTATATGTTTTGGTAATGATCTATGGAATTCAGTGGTTATAAATGAGGAATTTCCCTTTGTTTTAGTTTGATTATAACAACATATTCCACTATTACATTGATAAGGAATGATTTTCCGCATTTTATCTTATTCCTTTTAAATATTATTTGGGTTATAAAAAGAGTGGGATGTTTATTATTTTTATATCAGAGATTGTAAATGGAACTATGAATAATATTTAGTTGGTTCGAGAGTGGATGAAGGAACTATAAAAACATCAGAAGTTGTATGTGGATCAAAGGTGGATATTATTGGCGTTCAAGGTTAGAAATAATGTATTCTTGAGGGTTTCTCATAATTATGAGTAGGAGAGGTTTGTTCATGTTAGTAAGATCTCCCATTGGTTTATTGGTTATTTTCTAGGTGATGTAATGCATTTGTGAGTTGGAAGACTAGTTGGATCTTTCTTCATTTTTGTAAAAGATCCATGATGTGTTTCATGTGTCACATCTCTGATGATATCATAAGAATTATTCTCATGTATTGTATTTTGGAGAGTGGGATATCATGGATGATGTAATATTTCTAAAGAATCCCTTTTAGATCATGGATCTTTTGGAGAAGGTAAAACATTGTAGATCTATTACTTTGGTGTCTATTTTTTGGGGGGATTGGTGGAAAAAAGTAGATTATATGAGAACATGTTCCATATATTTTCACTTATTATTCAAATAAAATTTTTTATCATATTTTTTTAGGTTATTGTTTTTATTTTATTACAGAAAGTGGTTGGTTTTTCTAATTCGATGAGTTTTTTATTCACTTGTTATGTGTTTGTGTGAAGTGTCATCTTGTTTGAGAGGTATACCCTAGTAGAGTATTTTAGGATTCAGGTTATATCTTTTCCATTTGGTTTTGTTATTTTTATTGAGGTTGAGAAATGACTGAGATGTATCTAATTTAATGGTTATAAACTTCATAGGCCATTACTTTGGTTTTTTTCATTGGATATACTCGGAGGAGGCATCCTGATAAAATAGTAGAGTTGAGCTAAAATTTCATTAGGAATGTGGTTTTACACATTGTAGGTGTGTGTTTTACCATGATGTTTTTATTGGATGGATTTATTAAATCATGGTACTGGATGTTGAAGCGTAATTTTTAAAATATGTTCCTGTATGAGTTGAAATTTTTAGATATAATTTTAAAATTAATTTATCTGATGGGATGAATTTTGATCTATGTATTAGAATTAAAATAATAATATTTCTTCAATTTGATTATGTTAGATGAGGTTTGAGGATCGGGAAGAAGATATGATGTTTGTATGAGATTCAAAGTATTCGAGTTATGTTTTAGATTTATTTAGTCTATTTTCCTAGGACCACAGTTTGGTGTGGTTGATTTAGAAGAAATATTTTGACACATTGATTCTCATTGTCCGTTTAGTTCATTTAGAAATGATCCAAGTTATGTTTCATAGTTATATCACTGTTATGGTAAACCATTTGATATTTAGTGGAAACTGTATGAGGTGGTTGTAGTTTGGGACTCGATGCATAGTCTACACATGGTTGTAGAAAAAACAATGCACATTACTACAGGGGGTATTGTGTGGTATAACATGGTTTAAAAAACATACAGATAAACTATATAGGTGCTTTTATTTTTTGAATGTTCCAAATGCATTGTTAGCACATGGCTTTTGAAACAATGTTACTAACTAGAAATTAAATAAAAGTGGTATTTTACCAAAATCCTCCCAATATATTTGGATTCCCCCACCCCTCTTCCTACCTTGTGCGTGCATGGGGTGGGAGGGTTTCCTCCCATTTTCTCATTCCTTCCCTACATTAATTTTTAGTGTTTGAGGTTTGGTTTATTGGTATTTAAGGTAATTTGTCTCTTCGTCCTCCTTCTATTTCCAATTTAGCTATTTTTTTATTATTTAATATGATTATATTTAGGTAATTGAACATGATTCCACTACAGTATGGTTTAATCATTCAAATCACGATTTAGATTTTTCTGTGTTTCATAGAAAAGATCCCAATATGACTACTACAATCTTTTACATGGTGTTTTTTATGGTTTAATAATGTGTTGAATTTTATCAAGTATTCTATCAATTTTTTTATTTTACCTTGTAAATTATTTATACTATTAATTATTTGGCCCATAATGTGGTCAAGGATATGTCATTGGTATTTGGTGAGTGGTTTTATTCAGTTTTGATGTGGTATAATAACCTAGGGATTTCTTTACCATAATACTGAGTTTGTATTTATTGTATTAAATAATTATAATTGTTTTAATTAATTTTTTTCATATCATGAGGCTAGAGTATCAATGGTTAGGATTAGAGCATTTGGATGTTGAGGATTTAAAAGAGGATTAGATAGGCCTCAGAAATGATTTTAGGCCTTGGGAAAACATGATAATGTTTTGTATGATGTAGGTGGTCTAAGAGATTTATGCATACTCTTGATAATAGATTTTCATGTGTATGAGGTATGTTCTATAACACCCTTGTGTGGTGTGTTTTATTCGTTGGATTAAGATAATATATTTGGGATTAAATTAATACCTTTAACCTTCCATGGGTCCCTTCATATTTGTTGGTATTTATGAGACAAAACCTACGACCACCTATAGGGTGTACCACTTCGTGAAAATGTTAAAGTGGAAGTTATAATGTGTAATATAGGGGTGTTATGATCTTAACCCAGTTAGTCTCATAAGGTTTCATGATAATTTGGTTATAAGTATATATTACGATATGTTAAGAGGCTAAAATGGGATGCTTTTCATTTCTATATTTTTTTAAAAATTTTTATTTGAATTTTCAAAGGTTCTAATAGTGTGTGTTCGGTTTGGACTTGGTTTTAGGTTTTAAGGGGTGAAAATAATGTTTTGAAGAAGATTTTGTTTTAATCTGAGGTGTATACATCCAAGTGATTTTAAAATGGGTTTTAATTGGATTTCAAATGTTGATTTGAAATGTGTGTATGGATTTTCTTGTAGTTAAAATGACTTGATGGATATTTTATGGTATTTTACCAAAATGAAGGAATTATACTTATTTTAGATGTTAAATATTAATACCCATGTTTTTATGGTGGATTCAAAACATTTTAAATTGTTGTTAGAGATCCATAATTTTCCAAAGAGAGTTTGAAATGGTGATTTGTTATGTGAAAAGTGATCAACATTGAGAGTCATGTTATTGTATTAAAGGATGATTGGGACCTTGGTAAATGATGATATGGTTTTGAGGTTGGGCTAATTCTTCATGAATCAATGGTATTATAATGGTTCCTAGATTTCATACATGATCCTCCACATCGGTGGTTTATACAGTTGTACATGATGCTACACAAGTATTTTTCTAGATGTTAAAACTGAATCTCAATATTCATAGTATAAAATTTTTTAAATGGAACTCCACACCCATGGTTTAGGATAATGGAAGTGAATATCTACATTGACACTAATAATGTAACACCCTGACCCCAGAAGCCCAGATTCAGTGCATTATTTCAATACAATGGCAGATTACAAGGATTCAAGTCCCAAAGGACTGATCCTTTTAGCATACATGGAAAATTGATTGCAAACATGAACATTAAATTACAATTTCTAACATAAAAAAATATATATATAATCCTTTTAGAATTCCATTATTCCCCTGTATTAATATTTCATATCAATCATAATACACTTCATGGAATCAGGGGAAAATAAAACATAAAAAGGGTAGTGCTCAGATGCTCAATTAGGGTAAATAATTCATCATAAGCTATAATCTTTTTAGGAATGATGTATAATAAAAACAAAAACATTTTTAAACCTAAACATGAAAATAATATGGAATAAATAACTCCAACATTACCATATACACATGCATAAGGATATTCTACTAATCGACTTATCACATTTAATAACAAATTTCATAATGAGGGAGTGCATAATGTCAGATATAATAACTACTACGTCAATGCCTTTTTCCAAGACCATTCACAAATATTCGGCCAAGGTCTTTTCCCTAGACACTATTTTGTCTCATGAGACCTTCTGATGCACCAAGGGGATATAGCGGGCCCCACCCATCACTTACTATGTCCAATGTATTCCTCATATGAAAAGGTTTAAACATAACATAAAAATTCATATTAGAGCTAGAATAAAAAATGTTAATACATCAACCATAAACCATGAATGGTATAAAAACAGAACAACCACAGTAAAAAATAACATAACTCATTCAATACAATATGTAAGATTGTTTTATAATTAATCAAACACAATCAAGAATAATATACAATAATGAATGTTGACTTAGATGAAAATAATCAATACAACTCATTGACAGAAATATCTATTTTTTCTTGAAATCATTTAAAATTTAAACAATTTATAAGGAAATTAATTTAAAAGATATTTTTGAATAAATGTATCCCATTCCATTGTGAATCTTCGGAAAGGAATTATCATTTTAAAACAATGATGTATATATAAATAAATCCTTAAAATCATTTCAAAAAAATGGACATTAATAAAAAAGTTTAAAAAAATGAATCATTAAAACAAAAAAATGATGATCTAGTTAAAGAGACCGTTCCATAAAAACTTAAAATATTACTTTTTGAATTTTTTAATGAAACATGGATATGGGTGATAAATATGTCCCAGTAAATTATTACACATAATCAATATCAGATAATAATGATATTGCTAAATTAACCATACCTTAGATATGAAACTCTCTATACGTGTCTGAAACACGAATATAATGTTTTTAAACATATTATTAAAATATATCAGAATCATAATAATATTTATTATATCATATATTATTATTTTATGACATTTTATTACCCATTTATTAAAAATATTATGTTAATGCAACATTTCTGGTAATATCGCTTTGTTTATTGTACGTGTTTTGACTTGTTATTCTTGATCATATTACCTAGATCACAATTTACATACATCTAGAATATATATTTTGATTTATATATCATATATATTTATAATATATATATATATATATATAATATAGATACATAAAATGGAATACGCCGTTCATGGAGACAGTACGTCGTATGTACGCATGAACACAGTTCTTGTTTTCTTATCATGTTGAATGGAAGTAAGTGAACGACATATATATACATATATATATATATACATATCATTCCAATAGACTTATTATTTTATATATTTCATAATTATGAATAATATATTTTTTATAATTACTCTTCGATGGTTATAGTGGATAATGAATCTCATCGCATTGTGGAGACGGTAGGCTGTACGTACTCACAAGTGACGATGTCGTTTATTGAATAATTAAATTACATGTAACTGGATGGAATACTAACTATAAAGAATAATAATCATGTAATAATCATTATTTATTTCTATTATACTCATCATTATACCCATCCAAATAAAGTAATGTGGAATAAAAAATTACACCACAACGAGGAGACGATAAGTCCTACGTACACATGCATGGTGATATTATTCTTTTTAAGATTAATAAAATGATGAATATAATTGTACCTTATTTATTTTAACATATAATAATATATATTATACTTTAATTAACAATATTTATGGAAACAATATAGAAATAATAAGTATAAGAATAAAAGAACTTTGAAAGAAGGGATAAAATGATTACCTCTTCTTCGATTGTTTCCTTTTGATTTAAATAAAAGGGATCCTTAGGATGGCTCTATGCCCAAAGTTATACCTCTATGATGAATTGAGGGAGCTTGGGAGAAAAAATCAATAGGTTTTGGTAGAACCAAAAGGATTTAGAGATGTGAGTTAAAGAGAAAGGGAGGTACCCTTTTATAAGAGAGGTGAGGGGAACTTTAGGAAAAATTATAAAATATTAATTTATTATAAAATGATTTTCGGTTTATAGTAGCTAAAAATTGATTTATTTAGAGAATAATATGAGGATGGGTCAAACTCCTCTAAAATATTGGTTTTAAAAATCTTTAGTTTACAAAAACAACTTTATATTTTTTATTTAACCCATAGTTAAATAGTTTAACTCTTACCGTGTCTTCAATTATTTTGACACTATAGGGTAACTTCAGTTACTATAAATTGACAGGTGAACCTCAAGTGTATCATTAATGAATTTTTTAACATTATATAGGTCATTTTTCCCAATATTATATTTTTAGCATTTTTATACCATTTAAAAAAATAGTATTTGTTTTAAAAACTTATTTATGTCAATTTGACACAATTAATAATTGATTTTTTTAAAGACATGAAAACTTGATTACTACTAAAAGAAGGAATTAAATAATTCCAAATATTTCAATATCATCCATAAAATTCATTTAAGACATCAAAACGTTCAATTTATATTTATTTTAATATTTATAATATCATTTATTTGATTCTTTCATTAATAAGGAAAATATAGCATCATTAATGTGTCATAAAAAAATGTAATTATTTAATGTATAATAATTAAAAATAAAATACCAGGATATAGGAAATTTTGTATATTTATATGAACTATTTATAGACAAAGATATCAATTATAGAACCCTAAATTAAAATCATTTAATAAAATATATATTTCTATGTTATAACAATCTTTACTTTAAATTAATTTTTATTACATGTCATTGTCACACCCAAGTGGTCCCCAAATAAACATAATTCAGCCTAAGAATTCACATGGGAGAATATATCTCATACAATATTATTATAATACATGTTAGGATAGTTTTATATTATTATAATATTATTTTTACCCTTATTTATCGGATTTACCCTTTAACCATGGTAAATAAAAATTATTACTAAAGTGACTATTCATAATGTCAAAAAATAAATGGTACATATTTACACAAATTAGAACTTATAATTCCAAATATAAAATTCATTTTTCCAAATTCAAAACACAGTAGTTGCAATAATTAATTTAAAATTAATTCAGGTTTCCAAAACCAAAAAACGGGTTTTTAAGAAGAAAAAACTATCAAATGATTGACATGTGTTTATGTCTAATTTAAATATGAAATTAATTCCAATTACCTACATTATGTTAAAAGATAAAAAATTAATATAATTATACTTTAAAACCACTCAAGTTTATAATTTAACGCGAAAAAATATTTCGATAAAAAATTTTGTTTTCAATTAAAAATTGGTATTTTTCACTATTCATCAAAATATGAAACTTACCAAAAAAGTACCAAAAATTCATCCAAACTAAATTTTTATGACCTACTTCTATATAAAAATTTCATGTAATCAAATTGAATATATAATCATGTCAAATATTGGATTTAAAACGGGGTCGTCATTAAAAAGCTGGAAAAATGTTTTTTTTGAAAAATAATTCTTATATCTAAAAAAATGAATTATTCCTTATATTATATCTAAGAAAAAAATAATATGAATGATAAAATTATATTGTATATATATGACATTCAAAATATTTTTAATACTATTCATAATCACTTTTTAAATAGCTAGTTTGATAGGTCATGGTGCGCTTGAACTCAGTGTAAAGTACATCGCATGCTATTGAATTATTTAAAATATAAATGTACCATGGAATCATGGGGTGTTACATTATCCTCTCCTTCAATAAAATTAATCCTCCCAATTTAATCTCTGGATTAAGAACTAGGAGTTTGATATTTCGAAATATCTCATTTGAAGTCCCACATCAAAAAATGGATTAATGAGACCTCTATATAAAAATAATGGAATATAGGTATGAAGGTTACTAGAAATAACACATTCTAGAATTCCATGTAGGAAAAAATGGTTATTGAAGATAAAAATAACCATCAAGTTCATATGGAGAATGATATAGAATACTATTATGAGTATGCTAACAATCTTAACACCATAAATCTGTGATGATCTAAGGGACCATTTGATTCATCGCAAAAGAATGTGTCAGGAAAACATTTTTTCGTTTTATAATCCTTTCCTTAGTGTTGTAGAATTAATTTACTTCATAAACTAAGAGAATAATTAATTGATACATAGAGTTTCATCCTTCAACTAATTCATACCACAAACTCATATTTCTCTTCAATAGATAAAAATAAAAAATATTTCATTTTTCTCAATTTTATAAGGTTAAAAATATAAACATATACTTGTTAAATGAAGAAAAATATATTATTATAACCAGTGACTTCATGTAGGCCAATGGTGGGTGATAAATCCTTGTCGCACTTCAGTTGTGGGTTTGATTCCGACAGCTTTGTCTGATGTGATGAGTTATCACCCGACCAGCATGTTGTCCTTTTTCTAAAACTATAGTATTATAAAATTACAAAACTAATATTAAGAAATGTTTTAACCTTAAACAATACTACACAAAGTTCAAGTTTATCCATTCCATCTTTTATTGTTATCTAAAATACTTATGTACAAACTCTTTCTAAAAGTTCTCAAAATTTCCAAAATCAAATGTATCATGAGATTCCACAAACAACGTAATGTTTCTCATAATGAATATATGATTACCTTCATCATATTAAAACTCATAATAAAAAAAGTAATATATTCAAATCCTTATATATATCACATTCTTCTCATAACCATAATATAATTATTTAATCAAAAAACACAAATACATTATTTTTTCCACTTTGACTGTAGTAACAACATAATATTGAACTTGATCCATTCTCATTTTCGGAGCTATATTTCCCTGACTCTTTGGAAAATCATTTTTATAATGTCCTATTTCATTGAAATTGTAGCATTGAACATTGAAAACCTCTTTCTTCCCCTTGAAAACATGAGTTTGGTGGTATTTTTATCCACATTTGTAACAAAACCCCATTCCATTTTGGCAAAAACTAGGGTGTTTCTTCCAACAATTATCAGATAAGGGAAAATCATTCTTTTACTTTTTACATATATTTATCTCTTTCTCTACCGTTATCTTCTTCTCTTGCTTTAATTTAATGTCATAATAGTTAGAGATTATTTTCCATCATGATGGCCTATGATATTATATCTTCATATGATGAGAAATATTGTGAGACCAATTCTCATCCAAGTAATGATTTTAACCCATCAAAGAATCGATAAATTATACTTATTGGGTTATGTAAGTATTCTACGGTGTTCCTTGATAACCTCGTGAAGTTACCCTCATACTTTGCAACATTCTCATCCTCGTTTTGTCTCAGACTCAAAAATTTCATTTCTATATCAGGTAGTTGTTCATGAGGAATGTATTTCTCTAGGAAAGGTTTTATCAACCCCCTCCATTACATATTTCCAACTTCTTTATCATCCTTTTTGTTTTGAATCAATGACCACCATAGATCTGCATCTTCTAAATGACGATAGACTGCCATTATTACTTTTGACCTTTTTCCACTCCCCAAAGCAAGAAATACTTTATCTAAGGAACTTAACCACTACTCACCTACAAAAAAAATTTGTAGTCCCATTGAATATTGGATGTTGTTTTATCATGAAACAATATTACATTGATCCTACACATTGTAGATGAGGATGCTCTATATGGGTAAGGTTATTATTCATAACCTGAGTTAGTTGTCCCAGTATGGTTATAAGCAGTTCAGTACTAATTTTGTTAGTATCTCCATTATAATTATCTTTCATAGAAGGTAAATCCATACATCGATTACAGTCATTTATATTATTTCCATTTCATCCACTTGGCTCTATTTCTAAACAATGTAATACACAATATTAGGTTATGAATCATAATGAATAATTCCAAACTAGTAAAATAATTAACATAAATTGAAAAATTTATCAATATCTAATCCATAATCATAAATATTGTTTTTTAAATACATTTTTACTCATAAATCATTTATAATGGTTTGTAAAGAAAATATATCTTTTCAAAATAATATCCCCCAGGAGTGTCAAACCAGGTGTGTAGTATGACCCATTGTCATGTACCAGGTGACCCCTAGTCAATCTCGAAACACCTTGTTGGAGTTTTAACCCCTCAGAACATATGTTCCAGAACCACATTCCCTTGTAGTATCTGGACATGGAAGTGTGTTTTAGGAATACCCACATATTCACTATTTTAAAATTATAGGATTGTATTCAATACTTATCCTCGAATTATATCTTAGGGTTATGATCCCAAATCATAGTTTTCTAATTCTATTACCAAGGTTGTTTCTAAACTGCCTCTGATACTAACTATAACTCCCCAACCCCAGAATCCCAAAGACGATAAATTATTTTAAAACATTTTCATTATTACAAGGAATCAAGTCCCAAAGGACCAATCAGTTTACCAATATTGTAAAATAGATTACATAAATGAACATTAAATTAAAATGTCTGACATAAAATACAGCATATATAATCCTATGATAATTCCATTGTTCCCCTAGTTTAATCCTTCATATCAATCATAATAAACATCTTGTCATCTTGGGAAAATAAAACATAAAAAGGGGTGAGCTCAGATGCTTAGTAAAGGTAAATAATTCTGCAGAAGCTACAAAATATTAAGGAAAGATGTATAATTAAAACAATAACCGGCTGAAGCATAAACTTAAAAATAATATATAAAAAATAAATCAATCATTACCTTATAAACCTGCATATGGATATTTTACTAGTCGAATAATCACATTTAATAACTAATTTCAAAATGAGAGAATGCATAATGTTGGACATAATAACTACTACATCAAGGTCTTGTCCAAAGACCATTCAAAAATATTCCGTCAAGGCCTTGTTCCAAGACACTAGTTATTCTCATCAGACATATTGTTTCACTGATGCCTATAACAGGACTGACCCAAAATTAACTAAGTCCAATTCATACATAATATGAAAATTTTGAAATATAAAATAAACATTAGTACTAAAACTAGCGTACGTAATTTTAATACTCTAACCATAAACCATGAATGGTATAAAAATAGAACATCCAGAGTCAAAAATATCATAAGTCATTCAATAAAATATGAAATATTGTTTTAAAATAAATCAATCTCAATCAATAATAATATCAAATAATGGATTTTGTTTTTGATGAAAATAATCAGTAAACCCCTTTGAGAAAAATATCACTTTTTTCGTGAAATCATTTGAAAGTCACACAATTTTTAAAGGAAGTCATTTAAAAGATATTTCTGAATCATAGTCTCCCATATCACATTACAAATTTTGAAATTAATTAAAATTTTAAAAAAATTATGTCCATATAAATAAATACTTAAATTCATTTTGAAAATATTGACATTAATGAAAAACATTTAAAAAATTCTTTAAAACATTTAAAATGATGATCTAGGTAAAGATTACATTCCATAAAACATTAAAATATACATTTTGAAAAAATATTTAAGAAACCTATACATGGATGATAAAAATGTCCCAAAAAATACTTACACATAAATAGTCTCAGATAATAATGAGATTGTGAAATTAACCTTTACCTTAGATCTGATACTCTCTGTATGTATTTGAAACTCCTATATAAGGTTTTAAACATATTATTAACTTATATCAGAATCCTAATAATATTTATGATATCATATATGATTCTTTTATGACTTTATATTACCCATTTGGTAACAATTCCAAGTTAATGCAACATTTTGGGTAATATTGCTTTGTTTATCATACGTGTCTGGAGTTTTTATTCTTGATCATATTACTTATATCATTATTTAATTACTTTGATAATGTTTAATATGATTTATATATCATATATATTAATAATATAAATATATATAATAGATATATATATAAAATGGAATACACAGTTCATGAAGATGGTATACCGTACGTACGCATGAATGATGTTTCTGTTTTCTTATCAAACTGAATGGAAGTAACTGAATAACATATATGTACACACACACACACAAACATAAAATTATAGTAGACTTACTATGTCAAATATTTCATTATTATTAATAATATATTTTTTTTATAACTATTCTTGGATGTTTAAAGTAGATAATGACTATCATCACATCATGGAGATGGAAGGTCATACGTATGCACGAGCGACGCTATCATTACTTTAATGATTAAATGACATGTAACATGATGATATATTAATTGTAAAGAATAATAATCATAAAATAATAATTATTTATTTCTATTATAACCATCATTAAACCCATCTAAATAATGTAATGTGGAATAACAAATTGCACCACGACGTGGAGACGATAAGCCGCACGTATGCACACATGGTGATATTAGGAGGATTGATAAAAAGATGAATATAATTTTTCCATGATTATATTAAAATCTAATTATATATTTTATACTAGATTTATTAGTTTTTTTTATGGAAACAATATAGAAATAATAAGTAGAAGAAGAAAAGAACTTTGGAAGATGGGGTAAAATAATAACCTCTTCTTTGGGTGTTTCCTTTGGATTTGAACTAAATGGATATTTAGGATTGCTCCCTGACCAAAGTTGGGCCTATAAAATGAAGTGAGGAAGGTTTCTAGGATAGATTGGTAGGGTTTTGATGAACTAAAAGGCTTTAGAGGAGTGAGTTATTTATAAAAGAAGGTGAAATTTTATAAGAGAGGTGATGGGAACTTTAAGAAAAATATTGAAATATTAATTAATTATAAATATATTTTCTATTTATAATATCTTAAAATTGATTTATTTCCAGGATAAACTAATAATGGTTCAATATTATCTTTAAATATTGGTTTAGACATGTTTAGATCATAAAATTATCCTTATCTCTTTGATTTAACCCTTAATTATATAGTTTTAATCTTATAGTGTCTTCATGTATTTTGACACTATATGGTTAATTTAGTTATTATAATGTTCCAAGAGAACCTAAAGTGGATCCATAATGGCATTTGAAAAATTATATAAGTAATTTTTCTGAATCTTATGTTTATAGTATATTTATATCATTTAATAAAATATTATTTGTTTTATGATCTTATTTATGTCAATTGTGACAATATTAGTAATTCAATTTTTTTAAATTCATAAAAACTTGATTAACTAAAAAAAGGTGTTAAATCATCCATAATATGTCAATGTCTTCCAAAAAAACATGTATTACATCATAAAATTCTATTTATATTTATTTTAATATTTATAATATCATTTATTTGATTGTTTCATTAATAAGGAAAATAGTACATCATTATTGTGTTATAAATAAATTTAATTATTTAATTTATAAAAACTAAAAATAAAATAACATATTGTAAGAAATATTTTTCTACATATAATTAATATTTATAGCAATATAGATCAGTTATATAACCCTATATTAAAATTGATTTAGTAAAATATATATCATTAAGTTATAATTATCTTTACATTAAATTAATTCTTATAACATGTCATTACCACACACAAGTTGTCCCCAAATGCCAATATATAGCCATAAGGATTCTCATGGCTGAATAACTCTCATAAAATAGTATTATTACACGTGTTTGGGTAGTTTTATAATATTATAAAATTATTTTTTACCATTATTTACCTGATTTACCCTTTAACCATGGTAAATAAAAATAATTACCAAAGTTATATTCATAATGACCTAAAATAAAAGGTGCCTATTTATAATGTTTTGAAATTATGATTCCAAATACGGAATCCATTTTTACAAATTCAAATAATAGATGTTTCAGTACTTAATTTAAAATTATTTCTCGTTGTCAAAACAAAAAATCAGATTTTTAAGATGTAAAAACTACCAAAATATTAACATGTGTTTATATCCAATTTAAATGAGAAATTACATACAATTAACTAAATAATATTAAATGATAAAAATATATTCTAATTATACATTAAAACAACACAAATTTATAATATACCGCTATAAATTATTTTGACAAAAAAGTTGTTTTCAATTAAAATTTGGTATTTTCACTATTAATCAAAATATTAAAGTTTTCAGAAAAGTAAAAAATATTAATCCAATTTTTTTATGTCCCACTTAGAAAAAAATTAATTTCATTAAATTTAATATATAATAGATTAAAATATTGGATTTAGAAAGGGTTCTCCATTAAAAGGTAGAAAAACATTTTTTATGAAGAATACTTATTTTATCTAAAAAAGAATTTTTGCATAGATTATGTCTATGAAAAACATTAGATTAATGATAAAATTATAGGTGGTATATGTAAAATTAAAAATCTGGTTAATAATATTCATAACATCTTTTCAAATGGATAGTTTGATCGGTCATGGTGTGCTTGAACTGAGTGTTGCGTACATCACATGCTATTGAATTATTTAAAAAGAAAATGTACCATAAACGAATGGGGTGTTACATTATCCCCTCCTTCAATAAATTTCATCCTCACATTTTAAAAAAAGGATAGAAAAATAGGGGTTTGATATTTCAGAATATATTATTTGAAATCCCACATAAAAAATGAATTAATGAGACCACTATTTTAAAATAAAGAAGGGAATGAATGATGGTTACCAGAAATAACACATACTAGGGTTCTATGTAGAAAACATGGATATATAAGAGAAAAATAACCATCAATTTCTAATGGAGAGTGATAGAGAATAATATTAATAGAATTTTAATAATCTGAAATCCATAAATATGTGATGATCTACGGGACCATTTGATTCATCGCAAAAGAAAGTACTAGGAATTTTTTTTGGATTTATGATCCTTTAACGAGTCTTTTAGAATTAATTTACTTTATATAATAAGAGCATACGTAATTCACATGTATAGTTTCATCCTTTAACTAATTCCTATAAAAAAATAATCATTATCTTCAAAAGATAAAACTCAAAAATATTCTATTTATCTCAATCGTATAAGTTTACAAATATAAAAATATACCATTCAAATGTAGAAAATTATGTTATAGTAACAAAGGACTTCTTATAGGCATGTGGATGAGGATAAATCCTTATCACACATTGATTGTGGGTTTGATTCCCCCAGCGTTTTCGGACACGATGGGTTATCGACTGACCTACATGTTGTCCTTTTTTTCTAAAACTATAGTATTATAACATTCCAAAAAAAATCTAATGAAATATTTTAATCAAAGAAAACATTATCCAATGATTAAATTAATCCATTCCAACATTTAGAGTTACCCAAAGTACTTATATACAAACCCCATTCATTCCATATTTGCATCATATTTATCCTCCTTTGTGTTTTAAACGAATGACCACTATTGATCTACATCTCTGGAGAGATGATAGAATGCCATAAAAACTGTTTACCTTTCATTACTCACCAAAGAAAGAGATATTGTCTCTATGTAATTTATCCACTACTCAAATACAAAAGTATTTTTAGTCCCATTTAATGTTGGAGTCAGTTGTCTCATGAATCGGTCTAACATTGATTCCCCGTATTGTGGATCATGATGCTCTATACGGGTAAGGTCATTATTCATAACCTAAGTTAGTTGTCCTAGTATGGTTATAAGATATTCTATATTAGTTGTGTGACCAGATCAACTATCATTATCTTTCCTAGGAGGGAAATCTCTACATGGATTACTTGAGTTGATAAGATTTCTATTTCTTCCACTAGGATCCATTTCTAAACAATGGCATGCACTAGATTAGGTTTTGAATCATAATGCAAAATTCCAAACTAGTAAACTACTTATGAAAAATTGTTTTTTTTATATCGAATCCATAATCATAAATATGGTTCCTTTTATGACATATTTAGTCATAAATCCTTAATAATGTTTGGTAAATAAAATATGAATTATCCTAAGCATTTCCCTCAGGAGTGTCAAACCAGTTGCGTAGTAAGGCCCGTTTTCAGGTACCAAGTTACCCCAAGTCATGCTCGGAACACATTGTCAGAGTTTTCAACTCTAGCTACATCTGTGTAATAACTACATTCACTTGTAGTATATTGACACATATTTATTTTCTTGGAATACCCATATAATATCTATTTTCATGTTCTAGGATTCTCTTTAATACTTATCCTCAAATTCTATCTTACGGTTATGATCCCTAATCATAGTTTTATAAATCTATTTCCAAGGTTTTTTCTAAACTTCCTTTGATACCAACTATAATTCCCCAAAACTAGAAGCTTGGATATAGTGCATTATTTTTATACATTATCATTATTACAAGGAATCAAGTCCCGAAGAACCGATCGGTTTAACAGTCTTGGAAAATAGATTAAATATATGTACATTACATTACAATTTCTAACATAAAACAAAACATAGATAATACTTTGAGAAAACAATTATTCCCCTAGTCTAATCCTTCAAATAAATCATAATACACTTCTTGTAATCCTAGTAAAATAAAACATAAAAATGGGTGCGATCAGATCCTTTGTAAGGGTAAATAATTCTGTGGAAGTTATAAACTTTTAAGGAATGATTTATAATAAAAACAACATCCTTTTTAAACAAAAACTTGAACATAATATGGTAAAAGTAAATAAAAATTTATCTTATAAACATGCACATGGATATTTTACTAGTGAAATAATCATATGTAATAACTAATTTTATATTTAGGGAATGCATAATAACGGACATAATAACTACTACATTAAGGAATTATGCCACAAACATTCACAAATATTCTGTGAAGACCTTCTCTATGATAATAGTTTGTCTCATGATAGATACCGATGAACTAAGGGTATATAACAAGCCCCTCCTGTCACTCACTAAATACAATACATTTTTCATTTTCAAATGATGAAACATAACATAAACATGCGTATAAAAACTAGCATAATAAATGATAATACTTTAATTATAAACCATGAATGGTTTACAAAGAGCGCATCTATAGTGAATCATATCATAACTCAATCAATTCAATATATAAGATTGTTTTATAATAAATCATCCTCAATCAAGAATAATATCCAAGAGAAACTCATGTGGATCATTAATGACATTTTTAACATTATATAAGTCATTTGGATGGACCTTATATTTTTATGATTTTTACATATTTTAATAAAATAGTACTAGTTCTAAAAAAATATTTATGTCAATTTTGGCACTATTAGTAATTGATTTTGGTTATGGTAATATAACCTTCACTTCTTAGAACAAAAAAGCATTAAATCATCCCTAATATGTAAATTCCATCTAAAAAATTTGTGTATGACATAAAACTATCAAATTATACTAATTTGTATATTTATAATATCATTTATTTGATTATTTTATTAGAAATGAAAATACTACATAATTATTTTGTCATAAATAAACTTAATTATTTAATGTCTAGAAATTTCAAATAAAATAACACGATGTAAGAAATATTTTCATATTTCTAAAAATTATTTATATACATATATATCAGTTAAACAACCCTGTATTAAAATTGAGTTAGTAAAAGATATATGTTTATGTTATAATTATCTTTACATTGAATTATTTCTTAAAACATGTCATTATCACATCCAAGTGGTCCCCAAATTTCAGTCGTTCGACCTAAGTATGATCCTGGCCAAATATACCTCATTAAAATGGATTAGTACACATGTCAGGGTAGTTTTATATTATAATAATATTATTTTTTACCCTTATTTACATGATTTACACTTTAACCATGGTATATAAAAATAATTACAGAAGTTGCGATTCATAATGTCCAAAAACAAGCTACCTATTTAAAAAATTTGGAACATTATATTCTTAATATTATATCTATTTTTCTAAATTCAAAACACATAAGTTGTAGTAATTAATTTAAAATTAATTGCTGTTGTCAGAACCAAAAAGCAGGTTTTTAAGAAGTAAAACTATCAAAATATTGACATGTGTTTATATCCAATTAAAATGATAAAATACTTATAATGAGATAAATTATATTAAATGATAATAATATAATCTAATTATACTTAAAAAACAATAAAATTTATAAGTTAAGAGTATAAATTATTTCGATTAAAATTTTTTTTTACATTTTATTTTTTAATTTTTCATTATTCATCAAAAAATGAAAGTTATCATAAAGGTACCAAATATTCAAACAAAATAAAATTTATGTCCCTATTCTAAATAAAATTTACATTTTGTAAAATATAATATATAATAGTGTCAAATATTTCATTTAAAAAGGGTTCGCCACTAAAAGGCAGAAAAACAATTTTTTGGAAAAATACATCTTTTATCTAAAATAAATAAATTTTCCCTTATATTATGTCTAAGAAACCCATTATATGAAAGATAAAATTATTTAGTATATATATATAATTCAAAATGTGGTTAATACTATTAATAATATCCTTTTAAACTGTTAGTTTGATAATTCGTGGTGTGTTTGAAATTGGTGATGTGTACATCACATGCTATTTAATTGTTTAAAAAGGAAATGTATTGTGGAATCTTGGGATGTTACCCTATCACATCACTCAACAAATTGCATACTCACAATTTAAACACTGGATTGAAAACTATGGGTTTGATATTTTGAAATAACTTATTTGAAATCCCCCATCAAAAAATAGATTAATGAGACCTCTATTTTAAAATAAAGAAAGGTAGGTATTAAGGTTACCAGGAATAACACATACTAGAGTCCCATGTAGTAAAACATGAATTTGGATGCGATAAATAACCATAATTTTCTTATGGAGAGTGATAGAGAATACTATTAGGATATAGTTAACAATCTGAAAGCCTGAAATCTAAGATGATCTAAGGGACCATTTGATGCATTGCAAAAGAAAGTACCGGGAATTGTTTTTGGTTTTATGATCCTTTCAGTAGAGTTTTAGAATTAATTAACTTTATAGAGTAAGAGAATAGTAAATTTATATGTATATTTTCATCCTCTAACTAATTCCTACAATGAACTCATCTTTCTATTCAAAAGATAAATCTCAAAAATATTCTATTTATCTCAATCGTATAAGTTTCCAAATATAAACATATAACATTTAAATGATTAAAAATATGTTATAATAACCATGGAATTCCTATAGGCCAGTGGTAAGTGATAAATCCTTGTCTCACTTCGGTTGTGGGTTTGATTCCCGTATCATTATCTGACACGACAGGTTATCGCCTGACCTACATGTTGTCTTTTTTCTAAACCTATAGTATTATAATATTACAAAAATACAGATAAGAAATGTTTCAATATTAAACAATACTATCCCATGTTCAACTTAATCCACTCCAACCATTAGATTTATCCAAAATACTTCTATCCAAACTCTCTCTAAAAGGACTCTAAATTTCCAAAACCAAATGTAACATCAGTTTCCCCAAACAATGTAATGTTTCACATATTAAATATAAGATTACCATCATTATATTAAAACCATAATGAAAAAAAAAGTACTAAAATACAATCATAATATATATCACATTCTTCTTAGAACCAGAATATATTTCTTGAATCCAAAAACACAAATACATAGATTATTTCACTTCGACTGTTGTAACAGAATAAGCTTGAATTTGATCCATTTTCTTTTAATGAACTCTATTTTCTTGAATATTTGGAAAATAATTTTCATAATATCCTATTTATTTTCAATTTTAGCATTGAACATTAACACCCTCATTCTTAACACTGTAATCATGAGAATGGTGTCCTTTTTCTCCACATTTACAACAAACTCCCATTCCTTTTAGGCAAATACCATGGAGTTTTTTTCCACAATTATCACATAAGGGAAAATGATTCATCCAATTTCTCCCTTTACATTTATCTTGATCCACCATTATCTTATTATATTTCTTTAATTTAATTTCATAATACATAGATAGATATTTTTCCATATTGATAGCATACGATACAATATCTTCGTATGATGAGAAATATTTTGAGAAAAATTCCCATCAGAGGAATGGTTTTAACCTATATAACAATTGATCAATCTTACTTCATCTGTTATGTATGTATTTTGTATGGTTTCTTACTAACCTCATGATGTTAGCCTCATACTTCAAAACATTCTCATCCTTTTTTAGTCTCAGACTCAGAAATTGCCTTTCCATATCGGATCATTGTTCATGAGGAATGTATTTCTCTAGGAAAGGTTCTTTATACTCACTCAATTCAATATTTCATAATTTTTCAATCTTTTTTTCTGTTTTAAATCAATGACCACCATTTATCTACATTTCCTGAAAGATGATAGACATCCATAACAACATTTTTCTCATTTATTACTCCGCAAAGAATGAAATATTTTCTCAAAGTAACTTATCCACTGCTCAGATAGAAAAGTATTTGTAGTCCCATTGAATGTTGGAGGTTGTTGTCTCAGGAAGTGGTCTAACATTTATCCTCCACATTCTGGATAGGGATGCTCCATAAAGGAAAGGTTAATATTCATAACCTGAGTAAACTGTCCTAGTAAGGTTATATGATATTCAGTACTAGTTGTGTCACTAAATCCACTTTCATTATCTTTAATAGGAGGGAAATCCCTGTATGGATTATTTTTGTTGATACAATTTCCATTTATTCCACTAAGAACCATTTCTAAACAATGGCATATACTAGATTAGGTTCTGAATCATAATGCATAATTACATACTAGAAAAATACATAACATAAATTGAAAATTTTATTATTATTTAATCCATAATCATAAATATGGTTCCTTTGAGGACATAAATCCTTCATAATGGTTTTTAAAGAAGATATGAATTATCCTAAGCATATCCCCCATTAGTTTCAAACCAGGTGTCTAGTAAGGCATGTCATCATGTACCAGGTTACCCTAAGTCCTGATAGGAACACCTTGTAGGTGTTTCCACCGTTAAGTACATCTGTTCCATAACCACATTAACATTTATTATCTAGACATGGATGTATTTTATTGGAATACCCACATAATTTCTATTTTAAAATTCTATGATTCTCTTCAGTACTAATCCTCAAATACTCTCTTATGGTTATGATCCCTAATATTATATTTTTAAATCTATTTCCAAGGTTGTTTCTAAAATTAATTTGATACAAACTGTAACACCTCAACCCCATAAGCCTAGATTTGATGCATTATTTTAATACATTGGAATGTTTATAAGGAATCAAGTCCCATTTTACTGATCAGTTTAGCAGTCTTGGATAATATATTACATACTTGTACATTACATTACAATTTGTAACATAAAACACAGCATTGATAATCATTTAATAACTCCATTATTCCCATATTTTAATCCTTCATATCAATCATAATATACTTCTTAGATTCCTGGGAAAATAAAACATTAAAATGGGTGAGTTAAGATGCTCAGTAAGGGTAAATATTCAGCAGAACAAATAAAAATTTAAGGAAAATGTATAATAAAAATATACCCCATTTTGAAAATAAAGAAGAACATAATATGGAATAAATAAATAAATAATTACCATATAAACATGCACATGGATATTATACTGTCCGAATAATAACATCTAATTAATAATTTCTTAACGAGGGAATGCATAGTACCGGACATAATAACTACTACTTCAAGAATTTGTGCCAAGACCATTTACAAATATTTTGTCAACGCCTTGTTCCAAGACATTAGTTTGTCTCATAAGACCTATTGATGCAGCGAGGGGTGATAGCGGGCCCCTCCCATCACTTATTAAGTCCAATGAATTCTTCATATGAAAAGTTTGAAACATAACATAAACATTCATATTAAAACTATGATACAAAATGTTAATACTTTAATCATAAACCATAACTGGTATAAAAATAGTACATACACAGTAAAAAATATCAAAACTCATACAATACAATATGGATTATTGTTTAATAATAAATAAAGCTTAATCAAGAATAATATCCAATAAAGAATGTTGACTTAGATGAAAAAAATCAGTAAAACTCTTGGAGATAACTATATATTTTTTCTTAAAATCATTTAAAATTCACAAAATTTATAAAAGAAGTCATTTGAAATATATTTTTAAATCAATGTATCCCAAAACACATTGATTTTTTAAAGGAATTAATATTTCCAAACACTGATTTCCACATAAATAAATCCTTAAAATCATTTTGAAAATATGCACATTAATTAAAAAAATTTCTAAAAATAAATCATTAAAACATTTAAAATGATGATCTATTTAATTCTCTTCCCTAAAACACTAAAATATTCCTTTTGAAAACATTTTTATAAAATATGGATATTTATGAAAAAAATTTCCCATGAAATACTTACACATAAACAATCTCAGGTAATAATGATATTGTGAAATTGACCCTTACCTTAGATATGATACTCTCTATACATGTCTGAAACTCATGTATAATGTTTTTAAACATATTATTAACTTATATAAAAATCATAATAACATTTATGATAACATACATTATTCACTTATGACTATAGATTACCCATTTTTTATGAATTCTATGTTAATGAAACATTTTGGGTAGTAACGCTTTATTTATCGTATGTGTTTTAACTTATTATTCTTCATCATATTATTTAGATCACGTTTTAATTACTTCCAGAATGTATAAAAATATTTTAATATCATATATATTCATAATATAAATACATATATATATATATATAATAGATAGATTTATAAAATGCAATACACTGTTTATGGAGATGGTATGTCGTACGTACACATGAATGATCTTTCAATCTTCCTATCGTATTGAGTGGAAGTAAGTGAAAAACATGTATGTACACACACACATATATATATATATATATATCATTCCAGTAGACATATTATGTCATATATTTCATAACTATTAATAATATAGTTTTTATAATTATTCTTGGATGGTTCAAGTGGAGAATGAATCTCATCGCGTCATGGAGACGGTAGGCCGTACGTACACACGAGCGACGATATCATTCTTTTAATGAATATATGATATGGAACTGGATGGTATATTAACTATAAATAATAATAATCATGTCATATTCATTATTTATATCTATAATACTCATCATTATACCCATCTAAATAAAGTAATGTGAAACAACAAATTACACCATGGTGTGGAGATGGTAAGCCATACGTACACACACAAGGTGATATTATTATTCATAGGATGGATATATTGATGAATAAAATTATCCCATGACTATATTAACATATATGGATATTAGATATACTTTATTTGGTACTCTTATATGGAAAAAATATAGAAAGAAGAAGTAAAATAAGGAATGAACTTTGACAGAAGAGATAAAACTATTACCTCTTCTTCGGGTGTTTCCTTTGGATTTGAACAAAAGGGCTCTTAGGATGGCTATAGGACCAATGTTAGGACTCTATTATGAATTTATGGAGGTTTATATGAGAAATGGTCTGGGTTTTGTCAGAGCCAAAAGTATTTAGAGGATTAATTTAATGAAAAAATGAGGAGCCCTTTTATAAGAGAGGTGATGGACACATTAAAACAAGTCATGAAATATTAATTTATTATAAATATATTTTCCGTTTATAATAATTATAAATTGATTTATTTATGGGATAATATTATTATGGGTCTAAATAATCTCAAAAAATAGGTTTTAGACAAGTTTATTTCATAAACGTAACCTTATCCTTTTTTATTTAACCCTTAGTTAAATAGTTTAACACTTACTGTGTCTTCTTGTATTTTGACACTATAGGGAAAATTTAGTTACTTTAAAGTTCTAAGGGAACCTCAAGTAGATAATTAATGAAAATTTTAACTCTATATAACTCATTTGGCATAATATTAAATTTTTAGTATTTTTATATCATTTAAGAAAATAGTATTTTTTTTAAAACGCATTTATGTCAATTTTGACACTATTAGTAATTGATTTCTGTTAAAGACATTACAACATTATTACTTTGAAAAAAGGAAATAACTCATACCTAATATGTCAATTTAATCCATAAAATTCTTGTATGGCATCAAAGCATTAAAATTATATTTATTTTAATATTTATAATAGCATTTATTTGATTGTTTCATTAATAAAAAAAATAAAACATCATTATTGATTCATAAATAAATTTTATTATTTAATGTCTAAAAAATAAAAAATTAAATATCATAATGTATTAAATTTTATTATCTTTATAATGAATGTTTATATACTTAGATATTAGTTTTATAACCCCATATTAAAATTGATTTAGTAAAAGATATATGTTTATGTTATAATTATATTTACTTTAAATTAATTCTTATAACATGTCATTATCACATACAAGTGGTCCAAAAATGCCAAAAGATCAGAATAAATATGATAATGGTCGAATATATCTAATAAAATAGGATTATGACACATTTTAGGGTAGTTTTAAATTATTATAGTATTATTTTTTTCCTTTATTTACTTGATTTACCCTTTAATCATGGTAAATAAAAATAATCACTGATGTTTCTATTCATAATGTGCAAAAATAAAAGATACCTATTTATAAAATTTATACCTTATGATTCCAAATATAAAATCCATTTTTTCAAATTAAAAACAAAGGCGTTTCAGTAATTAATTGAAAATTAATACCCACGTCCAAACCAAAAAGAGAGTTTTTAAGAAGTAAAAACTATCAAAAGATTGACATGTGTTTATGTCCATTTTAAATATAAAATTATTTCCAATTACCTAAATTATATTAAATGATAAAAATATCCTCCAATTACACTTTAAAACAACTCAAATGTATAATTTTACACTATAAATTATTTAGATTAAAAAAATGTTTTCAATTAAAATTTGGTAGATTTCACTATTCATCAAAATATGAAAGTTTTTAGAAAAGTACCAAAAATTAATCCATAATAAATATTAATGTATTTATTCTAAATAAAAATATCATTTCTTAAAATTGAATATATAACTGTGTCAAATATTTGATTTAAAAAAGGGTATGCCATTAAAAGCCAGAAAAACTTCTTTTTTTAAATATACTGATTTTATCATAAAAACATACTTTTTTCATTATATTATGTCTAACAAACACATTATATAAATGATAAAATTTTATGGGATATATATAAAATTAAAAATTTGGTTAATAATATTCATAACTACTTTATAAACAGTTTTTTGATAGGTGGTGGCCCGATTGAACTCGATGTTGTGTACATCACATGCTATTGAATTATTTAAAAATGAAACATACGCTGGTATCTTGGGGAGTTACAAATAATATTGTCCTTGGTTTAGGTAATGAAAAAAATATCTTCGAATTTATGACTTTGATACATGGTTTAGGTTCCAGGAAGTTACTCTTGGTATATATGGTATCCAGTGTGGTTAGAAGTATGAATCACCCAACATTTTATTTATTATACAACCAAAATTGGATGAAGAAACATTAGTTGGCTAGGTGTAACTTCAAAACACGATAAAAGGATTAAAATTGTGCTATTTCCATGGTCCTATAGCAACAATTTTCAAAACCGTGGCTATAGTCAATTTTTTGAAAAGCTGTAGCCACCGTTTTCAAAACTATGGCTATAGGTCTCCCCCCTTGCGCGAGAGAAAAATTTAATAACTATTACCATATTTTTTTATATATTTACATGGTTTAAAATAATATATATAACAGAATATATATATATATATACACCCAAAAACAATGGTGGGGTAATGTTTAGGGCGCTTGTAGACCCCAGAAAACGCGTTCCTGATATTTTCCGAATGCTTCCATACACGATCCAGGATCGTAGAAATTTTCATAATCTTCAATTTGGTAGGTCGTAGGGCCCGAACAGAGTTACATATTAGGAGTTATGGACGTTTGAAGTTGGGCTTGAAATCTGGTTCGCGAAGCCCATTCACGAAGCCCCGTCCATGATCGCGGAGCGCCGCCACGAAGTAATTAGGCGAGAGGCTCCACGAACCCGTTTGATGTTTGCGATGCGCCGCGAAGACACCTCGTGAAGCACTAATGCGAAGCACCGAGGCGATGCACCCGAGTATCGCGGTCCCGCGAAGCTCTGGAGGCGGTAACTCTCCACGAATGAATTTGACGTTCGCGAGCGTGCTGCGAAGCTCCTGAGGCGGCGCGGAAGGTCTGCTTCGTGGTGCCCCTGCCTATAAATACCCAGCTCACCCCCCTTCTCAAAGACGACGGCCACGGCCACTTCGCCCCTTGGGCGGCCGAGCGGAGCTCCGCGTTGCGGCTCCGTGATGCCATGCTCCACGAGCAGCTTCCTTCGTGTTGCTGCTCCGCGAGCAGAGGATCCGCGAGTCCATGCTCCGTGAGCCTATGCTCCGCGATGCTGCTCCGTGAGACCGAGTTTCGCGAGAGCCCATGCTCTGCGATGCTGCTCCGCGAGACCATGCTCCGCAATTCCCCTTTGCTCCGCGAGACCCATTTGCTCCGCGAGACCCCTTTTCTCTGCGAGAGAACATTGCTCCATGAGGCCATGCTTCGCGAAGCTACTTCGCGAAGACCTATCCTTCGCGAGGATCCTACCTTCACGCCCACCGGTCCCTTCACTACCATCCCAGACCCCGATGAAATATGGAGAGTCGCACCACGACCTTTTCGGGCCGGGATGTCGGGATTTTCCATTGCACACTTATGCGCTCCCACCTTCCACCTATGGAATACCATGATTAGAGATACTCCTCCGCACACCATGAAACACCTTGACTTGATATATTCATCTTGGTTTGTTTCCTATGTCGTGAGTTGACATTCTCATCATCAATTCTCCGAGTACCTTGTGTCAAACCATTCCTCAGGCAACTCCTCCAAACCCAATCACTTGGCTCCTATGCCAGGTTCAACCAGAAAGGTCCGCCCTTCCGTAAGTCCCAACACCAACCATTTCTAGGCACCTTCTGCCTAATAGACCTATCTACATGACTCTAAACTATAGCACTGCCTATCTAACAAATGATAGGATGCCTCTTGCCCTATACGAGAGATGCCTTATGATCCAAGCATGATATTCCAATAGTCCTACCTACATGACTCTAAACTGTAGTATTCTCCCTATCTAACAAATTATAGGATGCCTCTTTCCCTATACAATAGATGCCTCATGCTCCTAGCAAGAGATGCTAATAGTCCTTTCTACATGACTTTAAACTATAGTAATCCTTATTTTCCAAACATAGGATGCCTCTTGCCCTACATGAGAGATGCCTCATGCTCCTAGCATGAGATGCCTAATAGTCCTATCTACAAGACTATAAACTGTAGTTCTCCCTATCTAACAAATGATAGGATGCCTCTTGCCCTATACGAGAGATGCCTTATGCTCATAGCATGAGATGCCAACAGTCCTTTCTACACGACTCTAAACTGTAGTAATCCTTATGTTCCAAACATAGGATGCCCCTTGCTCCAAGAAAGAGATGGCTTATGCTCCTAGCATGAGACGCCAACAGTCCTACCTGCAAGACTATAAATGGTGGTAATCCCTATCTAACAAATTATAGGATGCCTCTCGCCCTATAAGAGAGATGCCTCATGCTCCAAGCCTGAGATGCCAATAGTCCTATCTACATGACTATAAACTGTAGCACTCCCTATCTAACAAATGATAGGATGCCTCTTTACCTATACGAGAGATGCCTTATTCTCCTAGCATGAGATTCCAACAGTCATTTCTACGCGACTCTAAATTGTAGTAATCCTTATGTTTCAATCATAGGATGCCTCTTGCTCTAAACAAGAGATGCCTTATGTTCCAAGCGTAAGATGCTTAATGCCATGATTACAATAGCCTGATTCCAATGCCCCTTGGCATTTTCCCTCCTGCTCACTAGTGCATAGGTGAAGGCCTCAACTCACCAGTGAGTTGGGATGCCCTCATGGCCAGACATGAGGAATACAATACGGGCAGCTTCCTAGCATAAGCCCCAACCACTGTGGCCGCTCCATAGCGGCACCTGGGTAGCTTCCTAGCGTAAGCCCCATTCACCATTGCCGCTCCATAGTGGCACCCGGGCAGCTTCCTAGCGTAAGCTCCAACCACCGTTGCCGCTTCTTAGAGGCACCTGGGCAGCTTCCTAGCGTAAGCCCCATTCACTAGTGGCACTCCTTAGTGGCACCTGGGCTTCTTCCTAGCGTAAGCCCCATTCACTAGTGCCACTCCTTAGAGGCACCTGGGCAACTTCCTAGTGTAATCCCCATTCTCCAGTGCCACTCCTTAGCAGCACCCGGGCAGCTCCTTGCATAAGCCCCATTCGCCATTGCCGCTCTATAGCGGCACCCGAGCAGCTCCTTGCATAAGCCCCATTCGCCATTGCCGCTCCATAGCGGCACCTGGGCAGCTTCCTAGCGTAAGCCCCATTCACCATTGTCGCTCCATAGTGGCACCCGGGCAGCTCCTTGCGTAAGCCCCATCCACTATTGTCACTCCTTTTCAGCGGAAAGCCGTTGACATCCCTATGCAGCGGTAAGCCGTTGACAACCCTATCCAGCGGTAAGCCGTTGCGACCCTATTTAGCGGCATGCCGTTCACACCCAATCCAGTGGTATGCCATTGAATCCAACCAATTGGCGGTAAGCCATCATCAGAAGAACTACGTGGTCTTTGATCCATGTCAAAGCATGGTACGTAGGAAGCCACTTCAAGGCTCAAGCCCGAAATCACCATCATCCTTTTCTTTGGGCCTCCATCCTAGAGTAAGCCCCAGCACCATGGGCCGCCTAACGCGTAAGCCCCTCTTCGCTTCTCATGGACGCTTCCTTCGCGACGTGATCGTCAGGTCCTTGCAACCTCTTGTTTCTCACACCGAGCATGACTCACGTGGGCTTAGAGTGAGCACCGACCCTGACCCCACCCATCCTAGCGAACTACGAGGACTTTGATCCATGTCAAGGCATGGTAAGTAGGAAGACCCTATGAGGTTCAAGCCCACCCGTCTTTCACGTCGGGTTTCACCCCCATCTAGCACAACGTTAAACTGCACTCCGGTCCAGTGGTAAGCCATTGCGACCCACCCATCCTTGAACTATGAGGTCTTTGATCCATGTCAAGGCATGGTACGTAGGAAGCCTCTATGAGGTTCAAGCCCACCCGTCATTCAGGTCGGGTTTCACCCCCGTCCAGCATGACGTTAAACTGCACTCTGTCCAGTGGTAAGCCATTGCGACCCACCCATCCTTGAACTACGAGGTCTTTGATCCATGTCAAGGCATGGTACGTAGGAAGCCTCTATGAGGTTCAAGCCCACCCGTCTTTCACGTCGGGTTTCACCCCCGTCCAGCACGACGTTAAACTGCACTCCGGTCCAGTGGTAATCCATTGCGACCCACCCAACCTTGAACTACGAAGTCTTTGATCTAAGTCAAGGCATGGTACGTAGGAAGCCTCTATGAGGTTCAAGCCCACCCATCTTTCATGTCGGGTTTCACCCCCGTACAACACGACGTAAAACTGCACTACGGTACAGTGGTAAGCCATTGCGACCCACCCATCCTTGAACTACGAGGTCTTTGATCCATGTCAAGGCATGGTACGTAGGAAGCCTCTATGAGGTTCAAGACCACCCGTCTTTCACGTCGGGTTTCACCCCCGTCCAGCACAACGTTAAACTGCACTCCGGTCCAGTGGTAAGCCATTGAGACCCAACCATCCTTGTACTACGAGGTCTTTGATCCATGTCAAGGCATGGTACGTAGGAAGCCTCTATGAGGTTCATGCCCACCCGTCTTTCATGTCGGGTTTCACCCCCATCCAGAACGACGTTAAACTGCACTCCGGTCTAGTGGTAAGCCATTTCGACGCACCCATCCTTGAACTACGAGGTCTTTGATCCATGTCAAGGCATGGTACGTAGGAAGCCTCTATGAGGTTCAAGCCCACCCGTCTTTCACGTCGGGTTTCACCCCCGTCCACCACGACGTTAAACTGCACTCCGGTCAAGTGGTAAGCCTCTTCAAGGCTCAAGCCCAACATCACCGTCGCCCCTGCGATGGTCCCATTTCATTCCCCCTCCACTTCATTCATCCATCCATCACCCATCCTGATTCTCACCGGGCCACCACATCCCGGTGGGATCATGCCATCCACCTCCTTGCTGCTCCTAGCAGTGCATGGGCCGCTTTCCACGTGTAAGCCCCATTATATCTCCGGGTCGCTGTCCTCTGTGTACACCCCGATTCATCACCCTTATTCCGTCTCCGCAAGACGTTAAACTCGCGACCTACCTCGTGATAAAGATGAGATGCCTGAGGAAAACCTCGGATGACACGCCTTTGGTGTAACCGTCTCTGCTAGACGTTAATCTTGCAACATACCCTGTGTTAAACATGGGAAGCTGAGGAAAACCTCAGATACATGCCTCGGGTTCTGCACCCTTGAGATGCCCTCTTATGAGGAAGAATACAGGTTCCCCTATGTCCACGCACCCAGAGATGCCCCAACATTCCTGATGTTGCCATCTACTCCGACCGATGGTCGCTACCATGTCAAGAACCTATGGAAAGTCTGGACGGAAGTAGTGTAATTAACCGGCGTCCATGACAATATGGCACCGGGAATGAGATTCACGAACAACGTATTAAATCTATGAGGGAGACCCGGACTAGGTGACGAGTTCCGAGGAGGAATCCACGGAAGGAAGAACCGACATCCCATCATCATGTTTTGATCAAGGAGCAGACATCCCTGAATAAGGAGCGAATGTCGGCCGCCTTTGGAAAGCGGGAATGTGGGGCAACTGTCGCGTGTCCTCCACGGATGGATGTGCGCGCCCCGGCGAAAGCGTCAGAAACAGCGCTAAAATGTGAAGTGAAGTTACAGGGATCGAATCTGGTAAGGAACACATTATTTTCAGTCTATTTCCATGGTTAAAACGGTGTTCATAGGTCAACTACCACGGTTGACAATGAAAACACATATTTCTACAATTTCAAAAACCTAGAAATAGGCCACCTATATCCATGGTTAAAACTGTAGTAATAGGCGATACCCTACTGCCACGACCATTGTGCCCACAGTTGGGAAAAACCATGGCCGTAGGCCAAGACCACAGATTTGGGCTCTATTTCCTTGGTTTTGAACCATGAAAATAGACCATTTTTCTAGTAGTGGATGACCAATATGATAATTAATTTATGGGTTTTTATTATATAGTATTTTATGTACATTTTATTTATCCCAATATATATCTGCATATAATATTTCACTAAATTGATATTTCCTTAGATATTGTTGATGGTGACCTACTGAGTTGTACTCAGACCTAGCTCAAGATGCCAATATAAATGGGTAGCTGAGTATCTATCATGTGTTTTTTTGAAAGAACGTGTTTAGGATGAGGTTGAGTTGAGTTTTTCATGATTGGGTATGATAGCTCATATAGATGAGGTATGAATCATAAATTTAGTGGAGCCTCTTGTGAACGGTTTATTTTATTCATGTATTCCCACGTAACTAGACCAATGGGTAGTCATTTTTTTGTAAGACATATCTATTTTGTCCTTACAACATTTCAATTGTTTTTAGTCATGTTTATTGTTATTTACTTTCATTTCTATTATATTTTGGGATATTGATATTTATTTATTGTTGTGTGATTTGATGCCTATCATCAGTATATTATACATGGTTATTTGATTAATTATTTTTCACAATGATGAGGGGGTACAGTCTCCCCATTTTACTTCCCCACACAAAACTACACATTAAGAAATCTCAATAATATGGGAAGACATACCTGAGTTCATGTGGTAAACCAATATAGTTAATATTATAGAGGGAACATGGGAAAGATGTTATAAAGTGGCATCAAGGTATTCTTCCTTTTTTAAATGATTGGATTGGTATCTAGTAGACTAGATATTTTAAATATGTCAGATCCTATGATGGATACTACTCTAGTCTATTGAGAACACTAATTCTTGTAGGATGTCTAGGTTAACAAGGATATGTGATTATTTTCCTTGGTATTCTATGTTATAGTTTCATAAGTTTTTTTCCTTGGGATACCCACATTTAGTTGGGATGTTTTGATTTTGGAGGTATTTTTCAATCTTGGTCAGTTGCAAAGAGGCTAGTGATTTGGATTCCACTATTGTCTTTTAGAAGTAAGAGGTGTCTCATGCATTATGATTTTCATATAGGATCTATATTTTGTAGGATTGATAGTGTGCAATTTTACTGACAACTGAGGATCCATAGATTTATGTGTTAATTACTAATAATAAATAAATTTCTAGTAAATTTACATGGTGGAATTATAAAACATTGTGCTAAATATTTTAAGGATATACCTATAGTGGATGTACATGTAGATATATGGAAAGACCCTCGATGATGAGGCGGTTGATTTGGTCCTCACACATGATAGGTTTATTTTCCATGGTGGGCCAACCTGGAAGATGTCCATAATAGTAATATGTAAAGACCCTGAAATTTCAAGGAAATTTTTTTTCTTAATTTTCTTTGAAATTTTACAAGAACGCAGTTTCTGACGGCGCCTGATTCCGAGGCCCGGTGTGCACGGAATTTATTTCCGAAGATTAGCTCGGGTACGTTCAGTGAACGAACGAGCGGGAATTTCTAAACATTTGAACCGGTGCTCGGAATCAAATTTTGAGGGCACCGATGGAATCGCAGCACCTGCATTTTCTTAGAAACGCCTCTTCCGGAGTTGCGTTTGCTCAGGTGTGGTTTTTAATTTTGGGTCTTTAAGTTAAGAAATAAAATAATGTGGTACAACAAACTTTATTTTATTTCACATTAAGCCACTTAAAATCCACTTTAAGCTGCTTAAGCAGAGTTGAAGCGGATAGGGTAGAAACCGAAATATCCTACCCTCCTGGTAGGATATTTGTGAGGTGGGGCCCGCACGAGCCCCACCGTTTCATTTCTGCTAAGTAACGTACCTGGAAAAACCTGTCATTATGAAAGTCAACAGATGCATTTTCTTAAATTCATAATGCACCAATTAATTGGGTAGTTTTATTCATTGAATTAATTCTACAAATTAATGGGCCGTTACTTAATTTATCTTTTTTCATTTGTTGGCATGATAATAAAATAATACCAATGCTTTTCTTCTTAAGTGTTGTTTGTTGAGAGGATTTGACAGAAACCTCAGGTTCTTCCTCCTTCTTCGCGAATAACGTGAAGAACGCGAAGAACGCCGGCCTTCGACGAAAGGCGACGAAGAACACCGAACCCGCGGAGATCGACGACGCGAAGCCTTGTATCGCGACGCCGACGAGTCTCCCTTCGCCATGCTTCTTTCGCAGCTATCCAACCCCCTGACAACCTTCGATCGACAACGAAAAGGTATGGGGGTAGCGCTCCTTTTTAATTCATTATGGTTTATAACAACAACATTGATTTAATTATTATTAATTAAATCTGTATGTTCTTGATCCTTGTAATTCGTCGATTCAACGCCGGGTACTGCACAACAGCGACGCCCTCCCGCGACGCAGCGGCCCTTTCTTCCGCGATGGTCGATCTCGCATCCGACGACGAAGTTAAGGTAGGGGATTTTATTTTGGTGTTCTATTATCTTTTGAGAAAAGAACGACGAGCGCAGACCAACCAATTCCAGGTTGATCCGCGGATCGTTCGTTAATGCGGATTGATGTTGAGAATTATTATTTAATTTGTTCGTGATTATTACCTTGACGATCTTCGTGAAATATGACCTTTTTCTATCAATTAATGAGAGGGGGTCGGACCTCACAAACACGGCCGACCCTCCTCCTTATCCTTGTGGGATTCTTTTGTGGATCGAAACGGGGATGGGGTGGTGTCGTCGCACCGCGCAGAAACGTGCGGCAAGGAATGCGCGACGTCGTCGCGCCACATCGTGAAAATGAACAAGGGCGCGACGCCGTCGCGCCATGTCGGAGAAACCCGAAGACATCCGCGGAGGGAGAAGGGCCACGGCGAAGGGGCGCGACGCCATCGGGTCGCGCCAGAGAACCACGAAGACGACGCGTTTTTTTAATTGACATGCGGATTTTCAGATGAAGACGAACAGGGCCGCAAGGGCGATTTGAAAGATTTGCAGCAAAGGTCATGACCCGAGAAGAGCTATGGCGTAGACGGGGGTGGAATTGGACCACCGGAGCAACTCCGGTGGCCTGTGGAAACCACCGGCAGCGCAGGCGGCCGCAGGCGGCGGCGCCCCGGCGCGCCGCCCGATAGTGCCGCCGCGGCTAAATCTGCGGCGGCAGCGGCCAGCGGACCCGCGACCGCGCGGGTCCGGCAAACACGGGACGCGGCTTTGCCACGTCCGCCGATCCAGCGCGGCCCCACGCGGGGCCGTGAAACCTTTATCCTGCGGGGGCAGCGCCCCGCGGCTCCCTCACTCGGCCGCTCGGCCGAGCCGAACTGGGCCGCGCCGAACCAGCTCCGACCCGGTTCAGGCCAATCCAGGGGGGGTCGGGCTGGGTAGGTCCGGGCCCAGACCCCCCGTCTTCAGACAGTTTTCGTTGTTTTACCAGTATCTTGAGCTACGGGCCTCCGAACAACGCACCGTCAGCGGCGATGTGATCCTGGGATCGAGACAGTCGTTTTGGTATATCGCACTCAAGGTTTCGGAACACTTTGGGTTCGGCCGGGTTGGTTCGGATACGAAACCAACCGGGCCCTCGGAGCGGAAATGCTAATATCTTGAGCTCCAGATGTCTGATTGACATGCCATCCACTTTTCTCTTTCCTCTAAGTGAGACGGATTTTTTGGCTTACTCCGCATGAGGTTTGGATGCCTCCGGAGCGCGGTCGGGATGGTTCGCTCACGAAACCAACTGGGCCCCTAGAACGAAAAATCAAATAACTCACAAACTGGGCATCCTACTGATGCACCATCTATCTCGATGTTTTCCACTAAGTGAGACAGAAATTTTGGCATACTTCGCTCGAGATTTGGATACAGTTGGATAGTGGCCGGGTTTGATTTGCACCCGAAATCCAACCGGGCCCCTGGAACGGAAAAGCTGATATCATTCAGACCAGACGTTTGTTTGATGAACCGTCAGCGGCATGGGTGATCTCGTTGAGAAACGGTCCCTATGAGTATACCCTATGAGAATTTGGGGTACAGTTGAGATACGGCTGGGTTGGTTTGCTCACGAAACCAATCGAGCCCCTGGGACAAAAAGGCCAATAAATCACTAACCGGGCGTCTGATTGATGCGTCGTCTGTTGCGTTGAGACCCCTATGACGAGGCGGTCCTTTGAGATACTTCTTAGTGGGACTTTCATATACTTAGAGTATCAACCTGTAGCTCGTGGAACGGACCCTCCCGGAGACGAGCGTGCGGAGTACGGAGACCGTGTAGCCGACTGAGACCTGACGACTGGTTGACCGACCCGACTTGGAGTGAGTCGACTAGCCCAGTGGACGGAGCACTACTTTGTGAGGTGCAGACCCATGGAGGATGGAGCACTACCTGTGTGACAGTGCAGACCCGCGATACTCATCCGGAGAGTACCTCAGCAGGCTACAAGGGGGTGTGCACTACTATGTTTGGGGGACATACCTCGGCGGGAAGCACTACTGTGTTTGGGTGGATGACCCGCGGTACTCGACAGGAGTAGTACCTTAGCAGTCTTAGGTTAGTGGGTAGTACCTCGGAGTCGTGACAGGACCACTGTACACTCCAGAGATGGGGCTTTTCAGTAGTTACAGTTTCGATAATGGAAATACTGGTTTGAGCTGAGTCTATGACCTTTTTGTTTCCTCATGACTGAGATGGGTTACTTGATAACTTAGGTATATGTATGGGCATATACTTGGGTAGTGGTTATCCGTTGATTTCATAATCTTTGTGTTTCCTCAGGATTGAGATGGGTTACTTGATAACTTAGGTATATGTATGGGCATATACCTAAGTAGAGGTTATCTGTTGAGATCTTATTTGTGGTTATCCTTGTTGGTTTTAGTGAGACCTTGATGGTCTCGGGGTCCCTACTGAGTATCGTTATAATCACCCCTGCACGGGCTATGCCCACACCTCATTGTGTTGGTTGCAGACGACGGGCAGTGCTGACGGAGGCCGAGTGTTCGAGGACTGGACGGTACCCGGAGGTGGACTACAGGATGAGTCAGTACCCGGAGGTGGACTACATGACGAGTCAGTACACGGAGCCGGACTACATGACGAGACGACACACAGAGGAGGTTGACAGACGAGAGCATTGAGGAGGCTATCTATAACTACCCTTCAGGAAGGATCCGTGGTGGATGACCAGAAGTTGCGCCATCTGTACCTACCCTTCAGGTAGGATCCGAGGAGGACGACCGAGGAGCTGCTTCTGTTCTTCCAGTTGTTGTCTTTTTCAGTTGTAGTTGTACTTTCATTTGATTTTTTATTCTGGCCCATTTACTTTTCAGCACTTTCTCTTTGTACTTAGTGTTTTACTTCCGCTTGTACTCTGTGGTTTTTTGTTTACTTTTATAAAGGAAATGCCTTCCCAGTTATCGGGATTTACGCCCTTGGTGCTAGTCGCCAGCCCCTGGCCTATGGAAGGTGGGCTTGGGGTAGTCACAGCACGGGCCCCGAGGATGGGTCGTGACAAATTGGTATCAGAAGAGTCGGTTCTACCACAGAACTTAGAACTCTGATCATTTATTTCCGTGAAGCAATAGTGTTAAGAGTACCGAGGGTGGTTTTCAGTTCAGGGATTCCAGTGTTGGTGCGGGCGGCCGACGTATCCATACACCAGGACCCTGACAACTGATTTCCGACTTTGTGCACGAAAACACTGACTGCGTGTGTGTTTCAAGAAGTTTTATTTAAATATCAGCTCAAACAAGGTCAGCTCACAAGGTATAATCGTTTGACCATGTCACGTTGTTTTTTTCAGGATGCCTTTTCTCGGACGACCAGCTAGAGCCTAGAGGGATGTGCCTACTGACAGCCTGTCGAGCGACGAGGCTTCGGTACAGGGCCCTCTTGTAGTTGAGGCACCAGCAGAGGCACCAGAGGTAGTACCATACGTTGGGCCGCCGATGCCACCAGCCCCAGCAGTAGGCGATGCACGCCACTTGAGCACGTTGCACGAGTTCCAACGCCAGAGACCACCCAGGTTCCGGGGAGAGACAGACCCGCAGGCTGCTGAGGATTGGATGGAGGCTGTGGTGAGAGTCTTCAGGCTAGTGGGGAGGCCGGTAGACCTCATGGTGATCTTTGCTGCCAGCCTTCTTTAGGCAGTAGCAGGCAGGTGGTGGAGCCACATGTTCCAGTTTTGCGATGGGATGACCTTCACATGGGAAGACTTTGATACCTTTTTCAGGGTGTAGTTTGTGCCAGTAGCACTACACCCCGAGCGTGTTCAAGAACTGCTACCTTTGCTACCTGTTTTTCGATCAGTAGCCGAGTCATCTGTTGGCAGTAGACAGATGATTCAGATGTCCAAGAGGGCCAGAACCAGCGGTACAAGGAGCAGTAAGTGTTATGAATGCGGCGGAAAGGGTCACCTGGCACGTGACTGTCTGACTCCTCGTACAGTTGATCTACAGGCTTTGGAGGAGCCACCGAGGCAGTAGCAGCGGCGGGTGCTTGAGAAATAGTCGAGCAGTGGACAAGGCAGTAGAGCTCCGGGAGAAGGTGGACAGGAGCGGAACTAGTGGATACGTCCCTTGTACTCAAGTTCCATTTTGTTGTTGTATTCATGTCTTTTTACAATGAGCTGCAATAATAAAAATACACTTATCTTTGTGATGTTTGCATTCCTGTCCTTTTTGTTTGGTTGATACTGAGTGGTCCTGGTAAAGACTGTTGACTTGACCCTCACTTTTGAGATTCCTACTAGAGGAGACCCAGTGACCTCACACTGATGCCGACAGTGTGACTCGACCCTTGGAGGCGAGATTGACTATTGGATCTCTTAGTAGTTATGTCGAGGCCTTACGACGTCATCCATGGAATGAATTCACCCTTCATGTCAGGATTGACTGTATTATGCAATGGGTGTCGTTCATCCAGGGGGATGAGACCAGGTTTCTCTTTTCGACAAAGGAGAAATTTTAGCAGCTCTTCCAGATCGTAGGTAATGATGGTGCAGATCATCCAGGAGCAAATGAAGACTGCACAGTGCAGTAAGAAACAGGAAACCGGTGCCAGTCTTAGAGACTCGGGCGTGTTAAATGTAAAAGAAGAAGAAGCTTAAAGGAGAGATGAGTCTGCGAAGCAGCAGACATGGAGGCAGAGCTAGGAGAGCAGCGTGAGGTGGTGTACATCTTAACATGCTACTACCACCCGCCTTAGTTATCCCCTCCAGGATCAGGGAGCTGGAGGGCGGAGGAAGAGTGCGGCTGCATGCGGTCAAGCAGTGTGACCCAATGGCTCTAAAAATGATTCAAGGGATAGTCTGTGTCCACTGCTATCTACTGTAGTAACAGACGTCGATATGAATCATTCATCGCTTTCACAAATCTTGTCCCAGACCTAGAGTTTCTGGTAATCCATCGACTTGACCCTCACGTCTGGAGATACCTTGAGAGGAGACTTGATAATCACACTTACACTGACGGTGTGGCCAGACCCTCGAGGCGAGAGTTTCGGTTGGAATCTCTTGGTGGCAGTGTCGAGGCCTTATGACGTTGGTTTGAGTATGGACTGGGAAATCATAGTTCATACACAAATTGAAAGTATTAGGGAAAAGGTTGTGGTTTAACTACGATGTCGGGAAGGGTTTTCCTTGGTCGGAGAAATGTAAACCCCATGCAGCACGTGATAAACTCTTTCACAGGAGGGTGCGACCGATCACTCTTGAGTCGGTCAACCATACCCTCATGGCAGTAGTCGTTTTGAGTTCCATTTCTAATAGGAATTCGAGACCTCTAGAGTTCGACGATGATGTTCACGTCCTTATACAGGTCTCACCTCGACGAGGTTTACGGAGATGTGGCCAAGTCGGCAAGTTATCTCCGAGGTTCAACGGACCTTTCTAGGTCCTCAGTTGGGTAGGCGGGGTGGTTTACCGCTTGACCCATGCACCTCAGTTGCACCAGGTGCACGACGACTTCTACGTATCTCAACTGAGGAGAGACGTGCTCAACCCTTCGCATATCATCGACCATGAGGAGCTGGACGATGGCGATCGGGTGTCTTTCACGGAGGTTCCAGTGGGGATCGAGGATCGACAGGAGCAGATCCTATGAGGATGAACGATTCCTCAGGTGCACTTTCTCTAGCAGTACGGGACCCTCCGCATGAGCACATGGGAGCGGAAGGCTCAGGTGCGTGTTCAATACCGATTTTGTGACCCTAGATTGTGTTGAAGCTTTATGAGGATGTAAAGCCTTGAGGTGGGAGTAATGTAAAGACCCGGAAATTTCAAGGAAATTTTTTTTTAATTTTATTTGGAAGTTTATAAGAACGCAGTTTTTGACGGCGCCTGATTCTGAGGCTCGGTGTGCCCGGAATTAATTTCTAAAGTTTAGCTCGGGTACGTTTAGTGAACAAACGAGCGGAAATTTCAAAACTTTTGAACCGGTGCTCGAAATCAAATTCTGAGGGCACCCATGGAATCGCAGCGCCGGTATTTGCTTAGAAACGCCTCTTCCAGAGTTGCGTTTTCTCGTGTGTGGTTTTTAATTTTGGGGCTTTAAGTTAAGAAATAAAATAATTTGGTACAACAAACTTTATTTTATTTCACTTTAAGCCACTTTAAGCTACTTAAGCTGAGTTGAAGCGGATAGGGTAGAACCCGAAATATCCTACCCTCCTGGTAGGATATTTTTGAGGTGGGGCCCGCAAGAGCCCCACTGTTTCTTTTCCGCTAAGTAACGCACCCGCGAAAACCCGTCATTATGAATGTCAACTGAAGCGTTTTCATAAATTCTTAACGCACCAATTAATTGGGTAGTTTTATTCGTTGAATTAATTCTACGAATTAATGGGTTGTTACTTAACTTATCTTTTTTCGTTTGTTGGCATGATAATAAAATAAGACCAACGCTTTTCTTCTTAAGTGTTGTTCGTTGAGTGGATTTGACAAGAAACCTCAAGTTCTACCTCCTTCTTCGCGAAGAACGCGAATAACGCGAAGAACGCCGACCTTCGACGAAAGGCGACGAAGAACGCCGAACCCGTGGAGATCGACGACGCGAAGCCTTGTACCGCAACGCCGACGAATCTCCCTTCGCGACGCTTCTTCCACGACGATCCAACCCCGCGACAACCTTCGATCGACAACGACAAGGTAGTGGGGGTAGTGCTCCTTTTGAATTCTTTTTGGTTTATAACAACAACATGGATTTAATTATTATTAATTAAATCTGTATATTATCGATCCTTGGTGTTCGTCGACGCGACGCCGAGTACCGCACGACAGCGACGCCCTCCCGTGACGCGTAGGCCCTTTCTTCCGCAATGGTTGATCACGCGTCCGACGACGAAGTTAAGGTAGTGTATATTATTTTGGTGTTCTATTATCTTTTGAGAAAAGAACGACGAGCGCGGACCAACCAATTCCAGGTTGATCCGCAGATCATTCGTTCATGCGGATTGATGTTGAGGATTATTATTTAATTTTTTCGTGATTATTACCTTGACGATCTTCGTGAAATATGACCTTTTGCTATCAATTAACGAGAGGGGGCCAGACCTCATAATCACGGCTGACCCTCCTTCTTATCATTGTGGGCTTATTTTGTGGATTTAAACGGGGATGGCGTTGTTCCGGCGCACCGCGTGGAAACAGGCAGCAAGGAATGCGTGGAGCCGTCGCGCCGCGTCGTGAAAAAGAACAAGGGCGCGACGCCGTCGCACCGCGTTGGAGAAACCCGAAGACATCCACGGACGGAGTCGGGCCACTGCGATGGGGCACGACGCCATCGCGTCGCGCCAGAGAACCAGGAAGACGACGCGTTTTGTTAATTGACGTGCGGATTGTCGGACGACAACGAATGGGGCCGCAAGGGCGATTTGAATGCTTTGCAGTAAAGGTCAGGTCCCGGGAGGAGCTACTGCGCAGACGAGAGTGTAATCGGACCACCGGAGCAACTCCGGTGGCCCGCGGAAACCACCGGCGGCGCGGGTCGCTGGCGTGGCAGCGCCCCGTCGCGCCGCCAGACAGGGCCGCTGCGGCTGAAGCCGCGGCAGCGTCGGCCAGTGGACCCGCGGTCGCATGGGTCCGGCACACACGGGACGTGGCTTTGCCATGTCCGCAGATCCAGCGCGGCCCCACGCGGGGCCGCGACAACATTATACCGCGGGGGCAGCGCCCCGCGGCTCCCTCGCTCGGCCGCTCGGCCGAGCCGAGCCGGGCCGCACCGAACCGGGTCTGACCCGGACCCAGGTTGTGTCGACCCGGTTCGGGCCATCCCAGGGGGGGTCGGGCCGGGTCGGTCCGGGCCCAGACCCCCCGTCTTTGGACTGTTTTCAGTCTTTTACCCGTATCTTGAGCTATGGGCCTCCGAACGACGTTTCGTCAGCGGCGATGTGATCCTTGGATCGAGAAGGTCATTTCGGTATATCGTACTCAAGGTTTCGGAACAATTTGGGTTCGGCCGAGTTGGTTCGGATACGAAACCAACCAGGCCCTCGGGGCGGAAACGCTCTTATCTTGAGCTCCAGACGTTCGATTGACGCGCCATCGACTATGTTGCTTTCCTCTAAGTGAGACGGATCTTTTGGCTTACTCTGATCAAGGTTTGGATGCCGCTGGAGTGCGGTCGGGCTGGTTCGCTCACGAAACCAACCGGGTTCTAGAACGAAAAAGCCAATAACTCACAGACCGGGCGTCCGATTGACGCACCATCTGTGTCGATGATTTCCCCTAAGTGAGACAGAACATTTGGCATACTTCTCTCGAGATTTGGATACAGTTGGTAGTGGCCGGGTTGGATTGCACCCGAAATCCAACCGGGCCCCTGGAACGGAAAAGATGATATCTTTCAGACCAGACGTTTGTTTGACGAACCGTCAGCGGCATTGGTGATATCGTTGAGAAACGGTCCCTATGAGTATACCCTATGAGAGTTCGGGGAACAATTGAGTTATGGCCGGGTTGGTTTGCTCACGAAACCAACCGGGCCCCTGGGACGAAAAGGCTAATAAATCACAGACCGGGCGTCCGATTGACGCGTCGTCTGTTACGTTGAGACCCCTATGACGAGGTGGTCCTTTGAGATACTTCTTAGTGTTACTTTGAGATACTTAGAGTATCGACCTGTAGCTCGTGGAGAGGACCCTCCTGGAGACAAGCGTGCGGAGTACGGAGACCGTGTAGCCGACTGAGACCAGACGAATGCTTGACCGATTCGACTTGGAGTGAATCGACTAGCCCAGTGGACGGAGCACTACATTGTGAGGTGCAGACCCATGGCAGATGGAGAACTACCTGTGTGACAGTGCAGACCCGCGGTACTCATCCAGAGAGTACCTCAGTAGGCTACTAGGGGGTGTGCACTACTGTGTTTGGATGACATTCCTCGGCGGGAAGCACTACTGTGTTTGGGTGGCTGACCCGCGGTACTCGACAGGAGGAGTACCTCAGCAGTCTTCGGTTAGTGAGAAGTACCTCGGAGTCGTGACAGGACCACTGTACACTCTAGAGACGGGGCTCTTCAGCAGTTACGGTATCGATAATGAAAATTCTGGTTTGAGCTGAGTCTATGACCATTGTGTTTCCTCATGATTGAGATGGGTTACTTGATAACTTAGGTATATGTATGGCCATATACCTGGGTAGTGGTTATCCGTTGATTTCATAATCTTTGTGTTTCCTCAGGATTGAGATGGGTTACTTGTTAACTTAGGTATATGTATGGGCATATACCTAAGTAGAGGTTATCTGTTGAGATCTTCTTTATTGTTATCCTTGTTGGTTTTAGTGAGACCTTGAGGGTCTTAGGGTCCCTACTGAGTATCGTTATACTCACCCATGCACGGGCTATGCCCACACCATGTTTTGTTGGGTGCAGACGACGGGCAGTGCTAACGGAGGCCGATTGTTCGAGGACTGGATGGTACCCGGAGGTGGACTACACAACGAGTCAGTACCCGGAGGTGGACTACACGATGAGTTAGTACCCTGAGGTGGACTACATGACGAGACGACACACGAAGGAGGTTGACGGACAAGAGCGTTGAGGAGGCTATCTGTACCTACCCTTCAGGAAGGATCCGTGGTGGATGACCAGGAGCTGCGCCATCTGTACCTACCCTTTAGGTAGGATCCCAGGAGGACGACCCAAGAGCGGCTTCCATTCTTCTAGCTGTTGTCTTTTTCAATGGTAGTTTTACTTTCATTTGGGTTTGTATTCTGGCCCATTTAATTTTCATCACTTTCTCTTTGTACTTAGTGTTTTACTTCCGCTTGTACTCGGTGGTGTTTTGTTTACTTTTATAAAGGAAATGCCTCCCCAGTTATCAGGATTTACGCCTTTGGTGCTAGTCGCCAGCCCCTAGCCTATGGAAGGCGGGCTTGGGATAGTCACGGCATGGGCCCTGAGGACGGGTCGTGACATGAGACCCCTTGTGGGTAGTTATTATTCATTCTTATTTTGTATAGATTGATCCAATAGGGGAGTGGTATGTTGGTTGGGGTAGGGATAACATTTCATGAGGAGGGTTGAGAATACATGAGACTAGTTGATAGATGATCATTGTGAAATTATGTTACCAGTGAATTAGTTGATTTTAGTACAAAGGATTCCCCAGTGAGTACTTGGTATAGAATTGTATTTAGTAATAGATGTGGTCTAAGTATCGGTCTTGGGATGGGATGGTTTTTAGTGATTTGATCATTGTCGAGTTGATGTTGTATCATTTATCACAGTGTTGTACAATGGTGGAAATGGGTTGTTCGTAGATCAACAATGTTATTTCAATAGAAATTAAGCGAAGACATTATTGAGTGTTTGGAGCGAGTTCATGATGCCTCCAAGAATGAAGGCATCATGTTCTGGTAATTCAATGATGTAGCAACAATGGGTGTTTATAATTTTCGAGATGATTTAGGCGAATATGGTTCAAACTGAATTTTTGTAAGTGGTTGATGTGTTATAGTTTGAACCACATTAAACAATTCAATTTTGTAATAATAGGTGTATTTTTGATATTAAACAAGGATTTTGAGACAAATATGTGGTTTTTTCTAAGTTTAAGCATGGATGCTTGGTAAAGAACCTTTTCATTTTTTCTCTAATGAAGAGGAAAAGTATCATTGTTTTATTGGCGTTCTCATGGATTTTTGGGATAGGTAAGTTGCGTACCATTTTTGGTGCATGTGGGAGAGTGATTTGGACTTTTCTAATTATATTTTCTGATGGTAGGGGTTGTAAGAATCAAAAATTTGTCCTTATAATTTAAATATTATCATGAGGATAAACATAGATCTGATGGATAGTTAGATGGCTCCATAATCATCTTTTGGATTTTATAGACTCAGGTAAGTCCCATCTTGGTGTTTTAGTTTTGACAACCTACGTTGGATTGGGTTTTCTCTAGTTGAGAGCCTTAGGTTGGAGGTTATTCCTTGGATGTTTTTTTGTGAATTTGGGAATGGTACAAAGATATATTCCATTGATTCATACTAATGTATCTTAGGAGATTCTACTATTTGACCACCATGAATTCTCAAGGACGATAAATATCATGGTGTGGAAATTATAAAACCCATTTTCCATATATGTTGATATTTTTAGATAGAATTTGAATTCTCATTATCATGATGAGTTTATTTTTTGATAAATAGTTCAAAATGTAATTCCAAAAGATGTAATCAATCAAAGTGGTGTTTTTAGATGATGTATAAGGCTCAAGAGGTTTATTGAATGTTTAGATGATCTTTTAATGCTTCAGATTACATTTTATAATGTTTTAATCTCTTTTTAAATGGTGTACAATATGGTAAAAATGGTTTAGAAGAAACCATTAAACACCATTGATGATCATGGGTTTTTGAGTTCATTTTTTTATAATAATTGTTGTTTTTCATTGTTTTGTTTAATCCATGTGAACCTAATGGGATACTATTCAAGGTGGTTGGATTTTGGGACATGGTGCATGGTCTGTGCACTATAGAAGACAAACCACGAACCTCATTACTGAGGGGTCTGATGAGATATATATTGAATATCCCATTATTAGAAAATTTTGTGGACAATACATGAATGTGGTGTTGGTTTTTGATAGTTACAACTTCACTATTGGAGTATGGTTTAGAAATTCATGTGGCCAGACTGTGCAACTACACAAAATTTCATTAAATGTGGGATTTTACCAAAATAACTCTACACGATAATTGGATTCCCCACTCCTCTCCCTCACTTATGTGCGTTTAGACTACGATGGGTTCCTCACATTTTCTCTATCCTTCCCTCCATTTATTTGGAGAATTTGAGGTGATATTTATTGTAATTTTATGTGAGTTTTCCCTCAATACTCTTTCTCTTCCATGCTTCATTGGTTCATTCTAATTTAAGTTGTCTTGGTCTAGGTAATTGGGTCTAACTTCACTATATCATGGTATAATCGGAAATGGATGATAGATATTTTGGTTGGATTTCATAGAAAAGATACTAGGATTACTACCACATGTCATTTCATGGTTTTTTTAATGTATGATATTGTAGGGAATTTTCAAAAATTTTATATAATTTTTTTAATTAACTATGGAATTGGTTTTATAATTATGTATTTTTTACGGAATGTGTTCATGGTTATGATGTGAATATCTGGTGATTGATTTGATTCAGTTTTGGTGTGGCATGAAAACTCAGTGAGTGGTATGAAATTATTCTAATTTTCGATTTAATTAATTAATTAAATTTAATTATAATTAATAAATTTTGGTTTCATGGAAGGTGGTTATAACATGGGTGTTTATATGAGATCATTTGGATGTGTAGGAGTTTTAAATGACATGGATGGTCCATAGGAATGTTCATTAATACTTCATATTAGGTAGGTAGTCTTAGAACTTTACCCATAACATTGATAATTTATTTCCATGAGTATGTCGTATATTACATAACACCCATGGGTGTGGAGTTTACTTCCTAGGTTTACTATAATAGATTTTAGACATAAATTAATACCTTATAACTTTATTAGATATTTTAAAATCTTTTGGTGTTTATTATACCAAATCTACAACATACCATGGGGTGTGAAATTTATTAAAAATATTAAATTTTGGGTTTAAAGGGTATCATAGGTGGGTTGAATTCTAAACCCAATTTGGATCTTAAGTTGTATTTATTTCATGGATTGAGGGATATATAGTTTATTAATAAATTAATGTTATATGACATGTAAAGAGGATAAAATGGGTTGTAGTTATTTGATAATATTTTTTGAAATGAATTTGAGTATTTTGAAGTTGTTTTAGTCATTTTCCTTGTGTTTTGGCCTATTTTTGGGTTTTAAGGGGTCAGAAACTATGTTTGGAAGAGTTTATTATTTTAATGTGAGTTTTTGACAACTAAGTGATTTGAATGGTGTTTTTAAATTTATTTTAAATGTCTATTTTCAATGTGTATGCAGATTCCCCTTTGATAAATATTCCTTGATGAATCTTTTAAGTATTTTAATGGAAATGAAGGAATTTGATGTTTTGTATGATAAATAGGTGGACCCATGTTTTATGTGTGGATTTGTAATGTTTTAAATGGATCTGTGAGATCCATAATTCCACAAAGCGAGTTTATAATGGTTTCTTAAAATAATAAAATGGATTGGAATTGGGATCCATTATTTGGTGTGAAAACATATTGGCACCTTGGTAAATGATGATATGATATAGGGGTTTGGATGAGGCTCCAAGAACTGATGTTATTTTATGTGGTTCCAGATGTCATACATTGATCTCTGCATCTATTGTTGAGTAAATTTGATACGACACTCCACAATTATGGTTCTAGATGTTAGAAAAGAAACTCCACAAATGTGGTTGAGAGTGTTTTTCATGGCACTACACACCCATGGGATAAGATAATGGATATTACACTTTGTATAAACACTAATATTATTTTTAATTATTTATATGTTGAATCAATTCTCCATGAATATGGCATCCCAACATTTTATTACATAACTTGTCATTGTATTTTACAAAAAGAGGATATTTAAAGTCTGGTGTCTTAGAAATAAAGAACATAAAACATAAAAACATAAAACATTTTTATAATACACTTGTAGGGCGTGATCATAAGTTCCTCCTAAGCAAAATTATTTCATCTCATAACCCGGAGACATACATCAAAGGAAAAGGTGATCAGAAATCCTAGTAAGGAAAACATGGGAATTAGTTAACTTGGGAAATCAATAAGAACATGATAAAAAAACATAAAGACATGTGAAATGGAAGTTTAATCATATCATAATGAAAATAAATTCAATCATAACATGATTATGTGGCTACAAAATTTAATTTATACATTAATGAACATATAACAAAGGTTCATCCCCAAGGTGTAAAAAAAATTACCTACGTTATTTACCAAGGTATTGTGGAAATTGTCATCTATAGGGATTAAATTATTTACCCAATGAATTAGAGAATTATCATGGTTCACCCTTAATATGTCTTTATATTCATGTGATCCACATATATCATAATCAAAAATTTCATAAATAACCCATTCAGAGTAAAAGTTATGGGTTTCACTTCAAAATTTTAATGTCTTAAATGTTTTTAACAATATGATCATTATGTCATTTATAACCAATGGACGGGAATGAGTCTTATAAGTATGTCAATTAAAGAATCCAGAATATAATTTTTTTTATATTTATGATCCCCCAAATAGATGAAATAGGTCTTGGTATTCATTTAAATAAGATAATATAATTTATTGAGAGAAAGAGAGAGAAAGTTTGAGATGTAATTTATGCAGCATAACAGCTATATAACATTGTTTTAGAAAATGTTGAAAATAAAGGAAAAAAGAGTCATCCACTCATAAATAAATAATAATAAATTATTTCCATATAATAAAAATAAATAAGAACATGTTAAGGATATTTTTATGAAATACCATATGAAAATGAAACTCAAAAGAAAAGAGAAGATGCGATTTCTTTTACGAAAATTCGCCAGCTTAACGACGTCACATAAAAAATTGGAAAAAGAATTGATGAGAGAATAAGGGTATCTCATCATTTTTAAATAAACTGTATTGTAATAAGAATATATAATAACCTACTCCAACATAAGAATATGGAAAATGGAATACATAACTTAAAGGAAATCATGACTAAAGCAGGAGGGTGGAAGGATCCCTTACCATGAAGAGTAACCTGAAAAGCATGAAGGATGGGAACGTGGGGGATTGAGGACACCTTGGGAGGACTTATTGGGAGGTAAGGAAAATAGAACTTCGTTGAGGAGGATTTTTGAATTAAATGAATGAGGTAATGGCTTGGTATTTATAGGAAAAGTGAGGGAACATTTAATTAATTTCGAAGGGACACCTCATCGGTGGTATTTTCAAAACCACGGGCTTTCCCATTGTATTTTCCCATGGTTTTAGCCACATGGGACACCTTATAGAATATATTCATATTCACAAGTCTTAAAGAATTATTACATCATTATTTCATCATTAATGATGTCATTAATCGCAACGAAACTCAAAACGGTATTTTTACTATTCACCGAAAATTCAATTGTTTCAGAAAAATCCAAAAAATTTACCCTAACCTAATATTGATGCTCTAAATTCAAAAATAATCTCCATTTTATGAAAATAATTTTCTAAATATTATTAATTTATTTTTCAAATAAAGTCATTATTTATTCCAAATAAACAACTTTAAATCCATAACCCGTTTTGTAACATGGTGAAAATGTAATCAAGGTCCCATAAAAGTATTGTATAATGATAAGACAATAAAGTAACAATTTATGATTACATTTTATGAAAATAAATTTTAATTTTAAATCATTAAATTAATTATAAAATTGTAAATAAAATATCTATGACATACAAAAATTCCAAAACTTATTCTATTCTCATTTTTCACCTTTACGATGTCTAAATTGTATTTGTACACTAATTGGTGAAGTTTCTATATTTTTGGCTGATTTAATAATCATTACAATTAATTACTATACATAAGGGTATATTACTATTCATACTTTACTATTCACCAAAAATTAAGTTGATCTTATTAGACTCTAAATTTCATACTGGTCACAGTTATAGAATACCATTTTTTGAATATCATTTCACATTATTAATTATTTAAAGTTTTCATAAATATTTTAAAATACCCTTTTCCAAAATCATCAATAATATTTATCCCATATTTATTTGAACATTTGAAAATCACAAATTTTACCATAATAATAATTACAAATTTTATTTATACCAAGGGATTACAAAAAGTATCTAAGGACTATTTACATAGCCTCTTATAACAACTGTATATGACATAAGTGTAAGGTGTGATATGGTGATATAATCATGGTTCGGCTTGGAACATATTGCCTGAGTAGTGATTTCCATCAGCTTGAACTTCTCACTTAGGCAATTTCATTCAAGCTTCACATGTTGAAGCTCAACTTGGGCTTGGTCCAGAGCAAAGCCCAATGATGTTACCTCCTTCCCAAGCATTGACAGATGAGCTTTGTACGGCCCGAGTCTACTGGATGAGGCCATCGACTCTTTTTTCTTTATTAATTAACCAAGATCACTTGTATTTTTAAACAATAATTGTAATGTTAAGATTTTTTTTCCTATAGTCATGTTGACCAACAGTCATATTGACCAACCATAATATAATAGTTGAAACCCAATGGTATCACTTCATTAATTAAATGTTATAATTATGTGTAGTATAAAATGAATTAACACACAAAATTAGGAAAAATAATATTATTCAAAAGTTCAAGTCATTACATTCTTCCCTCCCTTAAGAATTTTTATCCTTGAAATTTTAACTCGTACCATAAGAATTGAAAAGGTGTGTGTACTTCTTCCATATAGACTCCTCGGGATCCCATGTGGATTCTTCGATTTTGTGGTTCCTCCATAACACCTTAACAAGTTGGGTAGTCTTGTTGCCTAGAACCTTGTCTCTACAATCAAAGATCTCGACTACCTGCTCCTCATATGAGTGGTCATGTTCCAGTTTTACCACCTTTAGATTTAGTACATGTGAAGGGTCAGGTATGTACTTCCCCAAGAGGGATACATGGAATACAACATGAAATTGTGATAGATTTGGAGGAAGTCCAAGATGATATGCCACTACTCCTACACAATCAAAGATTTCAAAGGGGATAATATACCTAGGGATGTGATTCCATTTCTTCCCAAACCTCATGAATCTATTACAAGGTGAATTTTGAGGAAAGAATTTGTCACCAACATCAAACTCCACGTCCCTTCGACGGTTGTCATCATAGCTCTTTTTCCAACTCTGAGCAGCCTTAATGTGTTACTGGATGAAATGAACCTTTTCTGTCATCTCTTGCACAAGGTCTAGCCCTAGAAGATTTCTCTCATCATATTCATTCTAATAAGTAGGAGTTCTACATCGCTTACCATATGGAGCTTCATAGGGTGCCATTTTAATGCTTGCGTGGAAGCTATTGTGGTATGATAACACAACTAAAGGGAGATGTTGATCCCATCCACCCTTATATTCCATTGATCATGTTCACAGCATGTCCTCAAGTGTTTGAATAGTTCATTCAGATTAGACATCAGTTTGGGGGTGATAGGTCATACTAAAATTAAATTCGGTACTCATAACTTGTTGAAGAATTCTCTAAAATTTTGATGTGATCCTTGGATCACGATCAGATACAATAGAATGATGAACTCCATGCAGCCTTACCACTTCCTTCACGTAAATCCTAAAAAGTTGATCAATATAGAAATCTTCCTTAATAGAGATAAAATGGGAATTCTTGGTGAGGCGGTCCATAATAAATCATATCGCATTATTTCCTTTGGAAGTTCTTGGGAGACCAGTGATGAAGTCTATAGCGATATTTTCCAACTTCCATACTGGTATGGGTAGTGGTTTCTACACCCCTTTAGGAAGTTGCCTCTCTTCCTTCACTTGATGAAATTCCAGGAACCTTGAAGTATAGTCAACAATATCACTTTTCATAATATCCCACCAATAATGATGACGAAGGTCCCTATACATTTTTGTGCATCCAGGATGTATAGAAAAAGTAGAGCTATGAGCTTCATCAATCAGCTCCTTCTTTATTTCTGGAATGGATGGAACACATAGTCCTGTATGAAATTTCAGTACAACTTCTTGATCAATATTGAGATCATGAAACTTCTAATCCTTCATAGCCTCAAACATCGTCTATAACAATAGATCTTTATTCTAAAAATTCTTGAACTTCTCTAGTAACGAAGGTTGAGAAATAATTTGGGTTAGGGTTGATGATTTCCCTTCCCTTATAATTCCCATGTCCATCTATACTAGATCATTGATCAAAAGATATCTTTGAATCCTCATCATGGAAGGAACAACTAGGTCTTTCATACTTAACGTATTAGAGAATTTTTTTTCTCTTCTAGGATGGTTATGAGTTGAACAATCATAGTATTTGAAAAGTTCCAACCATATCCTCTGTCTCATGTTCAATTCTTTTTGTGTGGATATATACTTTAAACTTTGATGATCTGTGTATATATCACATTTCTCCCCATAAAGATAGTGCCTCCATATCTTCAGAGCAAAAATGGCCACAGCCAGCTCTAGATTCTTGTGTATGATAGTTCTTTTCATGTTTCTTCAACTGTAGAGATGCATAATTAATGACTTTGTTATTTTTCATGAGAATTCACCCAAGTCCTTTCAAAGATGCATCACCAAATATAATTAATCCTTATACAATTGAGGTATGAGTTAACATTGGTGTAGTAACCAATCACTTATTCCACTCTTGGAAACTTTCCTCAAACTTCTTTTTCTATATGAACTTGACCCCTTTTGAGTTAACTTGGTTAACGTACTACAAATCTGTGAAGAGGTTTTCACAAACCTCCTATAATATCCAGGAAATCCACAAAAACTACGAATCTCAGTTTTTTTTTATGATGTGGCCACTCCACTATAACTTTTGTCTTTACAAGGTCAACTGTGATTCCTTCATTGGTAACATTGTTCCCCATGAAAGCAACTTGTTGTAACCAGAATTCACATTTGTCAAAATTCTTTAAAAGCCTATCCTTCTGTAGATTTTGAAAAAATAACCCTTAAATGAACCTCATTCTCCAAGAAACTTTTTGAATATATAATAATATCATCAATAGAAATTTCCAAAAAGATATCATGGTAGTTCTTAAAGACCCTATTTATCAAATCCACAAAAATAGTAGGTGTATTAGTCAGTCCAAAGGGAATAAAAACAAACTCATAATGCCCATATATTGATCGCAGGGTAGATTTTTGGAATATCGTCATTTTTACCCTCGATTGATGATAACCAGATTGATGGTCAATCTTATAGAATAATTAAGCCCTGTAGAGTTGGTCAAATAAGTCATAAATTCTTGGAAGAGGGTATTTTTTCTTCACTGTGATCCCATTTGGTTCTCTATAATCAATGCATAGTCGTATCAATCCATCCATCTTCTTCACAAATATAATTGGTGCTCCCCATGGAGATACACTCAATCAGATAAAACCCTTGTCCAAAAGATCTTGTATTTGCTTCCTTAAATCCTCCAACTCCACATTTTCCATCCAATACGGGGTCATTGATATTGGATGGGATCTAAGTTTGAGTTCAATGGAGAACTATACCTCTCTTTCTAGGGGATGTCCGGATAACTCCTCATGAAACACGTCAACGTATTCCTAGATGATGGGGACATTTTCTATCCCTAAACTCTTATTTCCTTCTTTGTCTTCACCGATCAACTACATAAAGAAGGATATAGGAAGTTCTTCTAGGAAAAGATCAGGTTTAAATATCTCTCCTTGGAAGATAACTGTTGGTTTTCTATTCAATACTACTGAGATTTCCTTGCTTCTTCATATGATCGTAGCATTATAATTTGAGAGGCATTCTATCCCTAGTATAATGTCAAATTCCAGCCTGGGAATGACTACTATATTTGCAATAAGATTGTGCTTACTAAGGTAAATAGTAGAGTTTCTAAACACTGTCGATGCTTCGATAATCCCACCAAGATTCTTGACTGATAAATCTACTTTTAGAAAATCATGGGTTGATTCTAATTTCTTTGCATACATGGAGGAAATAAAGGAATGTGTAGTACCATAAACAAACAATGTACTTGCTAGCATTCAAATAATAAAAAGACTACCTTCCACCTCATCATTTGTCACTTTTACTTCATCCATAGTGATTGACAAAGTACGACCTTTCTCCCTTGGTCATTGCTGAGGCTAATGGTGATTCCCCTCCACTCCCCTTAGATTAGGACAGTGAATAGAAATGTTCCCATGTTGTCGACACTTATGGAATTGTACATAAGGTAGGGCCTACATCATATTCCCTTTGTAGTTTGTTTTGGGTAGTTATGGCTTCACCTCACTACAACAATTCCACGCAATGTGGCCATCCTTACCACAGATGTAGCACATCCTAGTGTCGAGAAGGTAGTTCCCAGAATGCTTCGTCCCACATTTATTACACGTGGGATATTGTACTTTCACTCCACCACTTCCCTTATCGAAGCTACTCCAAAATCTTGGCTCCAACTATATTTTCTTGTCTCTGGATTTTTGAGACTATTGTGTCTCACCAAACTCTAGTTTGACTTTCATCTCATTTTGCACGATCTCCTCATAGCTATGATAGTCTTTGTTGGCCAGATTATTCTACAGATGAGGTCTCAGTCTACCAAAGAATCTATCAATCTTTCCATTTGGATCCATGATATAGTTATATGTGTCAGAAAAAAGTATTGTGAAGTTTATCTCTTATCTTCCCATAGAATCATTATCCATCTACTTTAGCTTGAGAAACTCCTTCTCCATTCTAGTTCTCATCAATCGAGGGAAATAATTGTTGAAGAATATCCCTCTGAACTCTTCTTACTCCATAGAATCAACTTCCACTCTTGGCCTTATGTTTTTTTAGTTCCCACCATTGATCAACTTCTCCTTCTAAGCGATAAATGGCCAAGGTAACCTTCTCTTATTCAGAACAGCGGAGCACAGAACAGATATTCTCGATAGAGCTGATCCACTATTCATCAATCAATGGGTCGGAAGATCCACTACATGTTGGTGGTCATTGATGCATATAGGATTCAACAAATGGTTGTTCCCTGCACATTGAGATTGGTCTCATAGCTTGATTCAATTTATTTTCTATTACTTGAGTCAGTTGGTTCATCATTTGTATGAAAGATTCCATTCTGGATTCCATCGTAGGGTCATCAGTGCACGGTCCATTGTGGTCACCATTAGCATGATTCCTCCTATTGCCTGCCATTTTCTAAAAGAATAAAACCTTAGTGAGAAACTCTTTTCACTTATGAATCTTTTAACTATAAAGGATTTTATGTCTTAAAACTTCATGTTTTAAACAATTAAATTTCTCTATAAATCCTTAAAAAATATTCATAAAAACCTTATGATTAACAAAAAATATCCCCCGGGAGTATCATAAACAAGATTGTAGCAAGGCTCGTATATTTGTACCAGGATACCCTGGTTCAAGCCTAAACCAATTTGTCAGAGTTTTCTCTCCTAGGTACATCTGTGGCAGAACCGGCTCTACCTGCTCGTATCCAGACATTGATGTATTTTCTTGATAGACCACTTACTCAATACTCACCAAAATACAAGGAAGTATTCCTATATTGAAACATTTATATAGGGTTCTTCCTAATGTTTTCATAGACTAATTTCCCTAAATAACTAAAATATCCTTTGATACCAACTATGAAATCCCTCCTTTTTTATTATATAACATTCAATTATATTTTACAAACAGAGGATCTTTAAAGTATACGGTCATGGAAATCAGGAACATAAAACATGAATACATAAATACTTATTCCAATCCACTTACAGGGCTTCATCATAATTTTCTCCTTTGAACAATTATTTCATGTCATAACCTGGAGACATACATCAAAGGAAAAGTTGAGCAGAAGGCCCAGTAAGAAAAACAAGGAAATCAGTTTACTTGTGAAATCAATAAAAACATGATAAAAAAAATAAAGACATTTTCAATGAAATTAGAGGAATATCATAATGAAAATGTTTTTAATAATAACGTTAATATGTGGCTACAACATTTAATTTAGTCATTCGTGAACATATCACCAAAGTTCATCCACAAGGTGTCATAAAAATTACAAAGGTTATTTACCAGGGTATCATGAAACTTTTCATCTCTAGAGAATACATTTTTTACCCAATTAATTGGAGTGATATCAGGGTGGACCCTTAATATGCCTTTATACTCATGTGAACCACATAGATCATAATCAAGCATTTCATAAATAACCCATAAAGAATAAAATTAATGGAATTCACTTCAAAATCGTGATGTTCTAAAAAAATTTGAAATAATATCGTTATGTCATTTATAACCAATGGAAGGGAAAATTTCAGTATCAAGAATATAAATTTTATTTCTTTATGAACACCAATATAGACGAAATAGTTCTGGGAATTCACATAAATAAGATAAGAGAATTTTTTGACAGAAAGAGAGAAATTTTGAGACGAATGTTTTGCAGCATAATGACTATATAACACGATTTCAAAAAATGTTGAAAAGAGAAGGGAAAAGAGTTACCCACTCATAAAAAACTCATCATATAGTATGGGTACAAAATAAAAATAAATAAAAACATGTTATGGATATTTTAATTAAATACCATATGAAAATGAAACTCGAAAGAAAAGAGAAGATGTGATTTCTTTTACGAAAATTCGGCAGCCTAACGACATCACATAAAAATAGAGAAAATAAATTGATGAGAGAATAACAGTATCTCATAATCTGTATATGAAATTGAAAATAATGAGAATATATAAGAACATACCCCCATATAATAAGATGAAAACTGGAATACATAACTTAAAGGAAATCATGACTAAAGGTGGAGGGTGGAAGGTTCCATTACCTTGAAGAGTAATTTCGAAAGCATGAAGGTTGGAAAATTGGGGGCTTGAGGAAACCTTGAGAGGACTCACAATGAGATAAAAACACTATAAATTATTTGAGGAGGATTTTGTAATGAAATTAATGGTGGAATGACTTGGTATTTTTATGAAATGTGAGGAATATTTAATTATTTTCCAAGGGACACCTCATCGGTGGTATTTCAAAAACCATGGTCTTTCCCAAGGTATTTTCCCATGGTATTGGATACATGGGACAACTAATAGAATATATTACTATTTACAATTTGACCAGAAATATTACATAATTATTACATCATTAATGATATCATTAATCTCACTGAAACTCAATACTGTATTTTTACTACTCATAAAAAATTCAAATGTTTTAGAAAAATCCCAAAACATTAACCTAACCTAATTTATATGCATTGAATTCAGAAATGAAATCTATTTTAAGAAAATAATTTTCTAGATATTTTAATTTTAATTTTTAAATAAAATTATTATTTATTCTAAACAAACAACTTTAGATCTATAACTCATTTTTGTGACACCATGAAAAAGTAATCAAGGTCCCATAAAATTATTATATAACCATAAAACAATAAAGTAACAATTTATGATGCAATTTGATGAAAATAAATTTTAATTATAAATTATTCAATTAAATAAAAAATTATAAATAAAATATTTATGACATACAAAAATATCAAAACATTTAGTATGCTTGTTTTTTCACTTTTAAGATGTCTAAATTGTATTTACACACTCATTGGTGAAGTTTCTATTTTCTTGGCTGATTGAAAATTCATTACTATTCATAAGGGTATATTACTATTCATAGTTTACTATTCACTAAAAATTAAGTTGATTTTATTAGACTCTAAATTTCTTACTGGTCAAAGATGTAGAAGACCAATTTCTGAAAAACACTTCACATTATTAAATATTTAATGGTTACATATATATTTTAAAATACACTTTTCCAAAATTATCAATAATATTCATCCCATATTTATCCAAACATTTGGAAATCAAAAAAATTTCCGTAATAAGAAATAAAATTTTTATATATACCAAGGGATTACAAAAGGTATCCAAAGCCTCATTACATAGCCCCTTATAACACCAGCATAGTACCTAAGTGTAAGGTGTGCTGTGGTGATAGAATATTGGGGCGGCTCAGAAAGCATTTCCCGAGTGGTGATATCTATTATCTTGAAATTGTCCCTTAGGAAATTCTATTCAAACATAACATATTGAAGTCAGCTTGGGATTGGTCCAAAGAAAATCCCATAGATGCTACCTCCTTCCCAAGCTCTGACAGATAGGATGTGTATGACTGAATTCTACTCGATGAGGTCATCGAATCTTCTTTCTATATTAATTAACCAATATCAATTGTATTTATAAACAATAATTTTAATGTTAATATTTTAGTTTCGAACAGTTATATTGACCAACGATCATATAACAGTCAAAACCCAACAATATCACTTCATTAATTAAAGAATATATTTTTGTGGAGTATAAAATGAAATAACACACAAATTTAGGAAACAAATATTTTTCAAAAGTTCGGGTCATTATAAGGAATGAGTGATTTTCATACATGGTTTAGGTTCCAACAACATGATCTGGGAATAGATGGTTTTTGATATGGTTTCAAGTATATATACACCTATATTTTATGACTCATATAACTGGATTTGGATGAAGTAGGTTTTGTTAGATTGGTGTCACTTCAAAACCTAAGGTCTAAAGGGTTAATTAAGTGATATGTTTTGTAACACCCCGACCCCAGTTAACCAGAGTTGGTGAATTATTATATATCATTGGCATGATCATAAGAAAGATCAAATCTCTAAAGACTGATTAGTTTAGTAGCATTGGAATAGCTAGATGCATTTATAATGTTTACATTACATCATAAAGTGAAAACTACAACAATATAGTCTCTATAGTTCACACTCTAATCCCCTCATACTATCCATACTGGTCATTCATAAATTATATCTTCACATCCTGGGAAAAATAAAACACAGAAAAGGGGTGAGCTCAAATGCTCAGTAAGGATAAAAATATAGTGGAAACATTCATAGATAAGAATAAACATTTAAGGCAATGTTTAACTAAAACAAAAGCCTTTTAAACTTAAACTTCAAAATTTTATGGAAAAATATAATGAAATAATGCCATTTACTTATTCACATGGGTATTATACTAATCGAATATTCACATTCAATATCATTAACCACTTTCAGAATGATAGAATGCATAATGCCAGACTATCATAACCACATAGCCAAGGCCTCGTGCCAAGACTACAAATAAGATTTTGTCAAGGCCTTGTGGAAAGACACTAGTTTGTCTCCTGAGACCTACCAATGAATCGACAAGCTGTAGCGGGCTCCACCCGTCACTTACTAAGTCCAAAGCATTCCTTATATGAACATTTTTAAACAGAACATAAACATTTGTATTAAAACTAGCATACGAAATGTCAATATTGTAACCAAAAACCATGAATGGTATATAAATAGCACATCCACAGTCAAACATAACTCATTCGACACAATATAGAAGATTGTATTGTATCATATTAACCTCAATCGATAATAATGATTGATATTGACATAGATGAAAATAACCATCAAAACTATTTGAGATAAATATCTCCCTTTTCTTGAAAACATTTAAAAGTAATACTCTTTGTCAAGAAGCCGTTTAAAATAGATTTTTGAATCAAAGTGTCCCATAAAACTTTGAAACTTTTAAAAGGAATTTTTATTTTGAAACTTTAATGTCCATATAAATAAATCCTTAAAACCATTTTTAAAACATGGACATTAAGGAGAAATGATTTTGAATAATCAATATTTAAACCAATTTAAAATTTCATTTTAGTTAGAGTTCCAAACCAAAAGAGAGACACTCGAATAAAAATAATTGAGGATATAAAAACATTATAATATCATGATAATAAAGGGATTCATGATATACTATGTAAAAGTACATTATATACACCATATAAAAGTGGTTTGGTGTATAACAACAAAGAAGTCTCAATGGAATGTAAATTGAGATGAATTCTCTTATAAATATCATATCCTTAGGTTAAGGATAAATCACCGACATAATTATGTGTGAAAAATATAAATACACTCAATATTATTGGATATTTAGTGTAAATAAATCAGATGAAATTCACACATATTCTTGTAAAAACAACACCAATGAATTGGATGTTTAACTCAACAAATCGAGATTGAGTAAAAATTACTCTTATCAAGTTCATACCGATGACATGATAATTTATCAATGGAGTGATTATGTGTATCAAAAGTATATCCACAGAACAGGGAGTGGAATTTATGACATAATCAAATGAATAGTGATTCTACACATAATCTTGGATTAAAATAATCAATGAAGTATGCGTAAAGCCGAATGAGTGGAAATTGAAATTTCAAAATCCCTTATTGATTTGGTAACATAAAAAACATACAACCATGAAAGAAGGATAATAAAATGATTATTTAAATATCCATAAATCAATGTATATTACACAATGAATACAATCATGTGCAGTACACACACCACATGCAATAAACAAGTGGTGAACAGTGGAATTCTCACGGAATTAAAAGTGAGATAAGAAACCCCTTACTTTGTACCTTTTCCTTTGTCGACGGTAGGTTAACATCCTGTATAATGGTGAAATAATTTTTATTGAATTATACAATAATCATTTACATTAATATGATATCATATATGATCTTTTAACATTGATTTGTTAATAATATCTTGGTATTATCGTCATTTCGGTTGTTAACTTACTCGATTTCTTTTATATTCTTTGTTACGTAAGCCATGTTTATTATGGATAGGTTGTATCTTATACATATCCAGAATTTTATCCAGCCCTTAAACATTATTTTTAATCATCATATGAGAATTATACTTGAATGGATATGATGGAGAATGAATTTCATCGTGTTCGTGGAGACAATAGTCCATACGTACGTACGAGCGACAATATCAGTCCTTTGATGTTAAAATAATATATAATTGGATGGTATATAATATAGACAGAAATATTATCATGTTATATTTATTATTTACATGAATTACACATCATTATTATACACATCCAAATAATAATTTATTGAAAGATAATTACACCACGATGTGGAGACGGTAAGTCGTACGTACGCACGTATGGTGACATGACATTCAAAGGATGGATAGAATACTGAATATGGGTGTACCATATTTATAATAACATAAAAGTATATAGAAGATACTGGTGTTATTATTTTATAATAGAAATAACAAAGAAATGATAGGTTGAAGAAGAAAGGAACTTGAAAGACGGTGGTGAAAACATTAACTCTTCTACGGTTTCTTCCTTTTGATTTAATCAAAAGTGCTTCTTAGGTTGGCTTTATGACTAAAGGAAGGCCTCTAGGATGAAGTGAGGGATGTTGAGAAAGTATTTTGTCAGGTTTTGGCCGATCAAAATGTCTTTTAAGGTGTGAATTAATGAGAAGGGGGAGTGCCCTTTTATAAGAGTGGTGAGGGGCTCCTTTGGAAAGGCTAGAAATATTATTTTATAATAAATTCATATTCGGTTTCTAATGGCTCCAAACTGGATTATTTGAATGTTTAGGTGGGGATGGGTCGAAAACCACTCAAAAAATATAATTTAGATAGGTTTGGGTCATTATATTAACCTTATCCTTAAGTATTTACTCTTAGTTAATTAGTTTCACTTTTACAATGTCTCTTTGTATTTTTATATTATATGGTTAATAAACATACTATATACATACAAGAGACCCCCAAGTGGTCCATTAACGATACACCAATCATGATATAAGTCCCTTGGATGAACCTTATATTTTTAGGAATTTAATATCAATTAATAATATAATATTTGTTTTAAAAACTCTTTAATGTCAATTTTGACACTATTCAATAGTTGATTTTTTGTAAAACTCATAACAGAATGATTAATTCGAAAACAGAAAATTAAATCATTCCTTATATGTCATATTAAACTATAAAATTAGTGTAATTCATAAAAAGTCTCAAATTATATTTATTTGGGTATTTATAATATCAATTATTTTAATTTTTCACTATTATTGTAATCACTGCATCATCATGGTGTCATAAATAAATTAAATTATTTAATGTCTAAAAATTATAAATAAAATATAATTATGTAGGAAATATTTTTATCTTTCTAATTAATATTTATAGTATAAACTCTAACATATATAACCCTTTGTAAAAAATTTTTTCTAAAAGATATATTCTTTTGTCATTTTTTGTATTTATTTTAACTTAATTAAAATAAAGTGTCCATATCACCTACAAGTGGCTCCATAGGGTCCCAAAATTGACCCGAAAATGCCCATGGTCAGACATGTATCCACCAATATGGATAGGACACGTTCTAGGATAATTTATTATTATTATTATATTATTTGTTAACCCTTATTTACTGGATTTACCCTTTAACCATGGTAAATAAAATATTTACCGATGTAATTATTCAAAATGTCTAAAAATAAAAGTTACCTATTTACAAAATTTGTACATCCTGATTCCAAATATGGAATCCATTTTTCCAAATTTAAAACATAGAAGTGGCAGAAATAAATTTAAAATTAATTTCCGCTGTCAAAACAAAAAACGTGTTTTTAAGATATACTAACTATAAAAAGATTGATACTTGTTTATGTTCGGTTAAATTGTAAAATTATGTCCAATGACCAAAATTGTATTAAATGGTAAAAATATATTCTAAATATACTTTAAAACCACTAAAAATTATAATTTATCACTATTAATTATTTTTATTAAAAAAGTTTTTTTTGATTAAAATTTATTAATTTTCACTATTCATCAAAATATTAATGTTATCCGAAAAGTACCAAAATCTCACCCTAGGCTAATTTTGCTATTCCAAATCCAAAAATGATGTCCATTTTGGAAGAAAAATTGTATAAAACATCAAAAAGTATGTATTACTATTCATAACGACTAGTTTGATTGATTGTGGTGTGTTAGAACTTGAAGTTGCCTACAACACACGCTATTGTATTATTCAGAGAGAAGAGTACCGTCGAAGCTTTGGGTTTTACATTATCCACTCCTTTAATAAATTTCTTCCTCGAAATTTTTAAAATTAAGCTTGGGAATATAATGGAAAGTCCCACATCAGAAAAATAGTAAATAAAACTCTCACTTTAAATGAAAGAAAGAGAAGTACAAAGGTCAGCCGAGATAACCTATACTATGAGTAAATGTAGAAAAACATGGATATGGATGATAAAGTAAGTTTCAAGTTATTATGGAGAGGGATAGAGAACATGATCAGGAGAAAGTTAACACTAAGAATACCCTAAACTGGTGATGGGACAAACAATCATTAGTTTCCCAGTAGGAAAATTAGACGGACACCATTTTTTTTCTTTTAAGTCACATTACATAAATTGGATGAATTAATTTATGATATTGACTAAGAACATAAAGAGATATACTTACTTTTTAAGTATCTTTTCATTCTTTAATTAATTTATACCACTAACTTATTTTTTTAACAATGAGTATTCAAGAAGACTAGGTCAGACATGAAGGGATAGAATAAAATTCTATAGAATAACATGATCAATATAGGGTAAACAATATATTTACCTTGTCTTTATAGATTAATCAAAACCAAAACCGTTAGTATAAGATCTGATGATCCCCCAAATGGCTATTCCATTAGTGAAGAAAAAAAATCTTATTTTCTAAAATTAAACCAAAAATACCCCAAAAATTATATGAATACCATTCAATAATCAGTTGTCCTTAAAATCCTTCAATATAATCGAAACTAATATTGAAACCCAAAAACTTATTAGAATTTTGTTATTTAGTCTTCCACGTCAAATTGTATCTATAAATGACATCAACTACTCTTAAAGTAACATATTTAAAAGTAATTAAACTAATGAAATATTATTTATTATAGGTTAATCATTTCCATAAATAACCAAAATCACAATAAATTCACAAAAAAACGTAGATAAACATCCACCATTACTCCTTAAATAAAATCCCATACTATTATATTTTCATTGGGAATATAGTGTTCACAACAAAGGGAACAACTTCCAAAATAACATTTATCACTTAATCACCAAATCATTTTCCTATACTAAGGGTATTCATTTGATAAGACATAAGATCCCAAATCAAATTATTGTTGATCAATAAAATCATTTAACTAAAAATAATAGTCACACAAACCAGGGACTTCACTTAGTCCAGTGGTAGGCGATAAATTCCAATCGCACTTTGTTTGTGGGTTTGATTCCCACAGGTTTTTCTGATGCGATGAGTTTTCACACAGACTGCATGTTGTCATTTTCCATAAAAATATATTTTATAACATTACCAAAATGAGATAAATTACTCAAAATAACCATAACATAATTTAACCACAAATCTTATCTCATACCTTCCATTTTCATCCAAAATTATAATAACTTATAATTTCCTCAAACCCAATGATCATATAAAACCAAATAGTTATTTATAACAATATCCACAAGGGAAAAGATAATTATTCATCAAATATCATTCACACATGGAAAACTGCAGGGTTAAAAATACAAGAGATAATTATTCCAAAGTAAACCCATCAACAAGAAGCATTAATACTTTTTAAACAATTATCCTACCATTTATTTCCACGTAGCTTCTTCTTTGATCAAGAAAATATCCTATAGAATAGCTCATTCACTTAGGTAATGTCCAGGTCCCCTCCATTTATGGAAAATGAATGTAAATGGATTCTTGGGACCATTTTTATCTTCTTACATTGTACTCTTCATTTTTCTTCGGCAATTTTACACATTATGTCCTTCCTTCCTGCACTTAAGGCATTTCTTTGTCCCATTGAGACACATTCCTAGGTGTCTCCTTCCACATTTCCCGCATGATGGAAGTTGAGGATTCCTTTCTCCATGGTCTCCACTTCTAGAGCCCTTATCATTCATCACCTTCCTCTTCTTTGCTGAGTTGGGGAATTGGTTAATATATATATTGTTGATCATATTTTTGAAAAATTGATTTGGCATGAAGATGATATCTTTTATGCGAATCAAAATTCAATTTTGCTGCTCATTGTCACCACCGTTCCCACCTTGTACATCATTCTCAACATCACTATGACATCATTGTAATCCAGCAATTAAATAAAACCAGAAAGCATTGTGTGAGTAATAGTAGTCATAAAAACATTTAGAGAATATCATGTAACCATATTCCCAATTATAAAAACATTAGGATTAAACAAGGTCATTTACACTCATCTTATATATAATACATCAAATCAGTTTGTAAAGAAAATGTAAATTATCCTAAGTATATCCCCCGGGAGTATCATAACTAAGAGTGTAGTATGTCCCATTGTAGTGCACCAGTTCCTGTTCGAGTCTAGCTCAAAGCGGTGTTTTCTGTTTTTACACCTAGGTACATATGTTCCCGAACCGCCTCTACCTACTCGTATCCAGACAGGGATGTATTGCTCGGAAAACTCAAAAAATATATACAATACCAAAATTCTAGGAATTTCTTATACACTAATCCTCAAAGTCCATCTTTGGTCTATGTGCTCTAATCAGTGTTTATGTAAATTTAGCTTCCATGGTTTGTACTAAACTTCCTCTGATACCAACTGTAACGCACCGACCCCACTTACCCAGAGTCGGTGCATTATTACATAACATTGGCATGATCACAAGAATCATCATGTCTCGAAAGACCGATTAGTTTAGTAGCCTTGGAATAACTAGATACATTTATAAATTTTACCTTATATCATAAAGTGAAATCTAAAACAATGTAGTCTCCATAGTCCACACTCTTATCCCCTCATACTATCCCTGTAGGTCATTTATAAATTACTTATTCACATCCTGGTAAAAATAAAACATAGAAAAGGGGTGAGCTCAAATGCCCAGTAAGGATAACAATATAGCGGAAACTTTCATAAATAAGAATAAACATTTAAGGCAATGTATAACTAAAAAAAGCCTTTTAAACATGAACTTCAACATTGTATAGAAAAAATAAAATGAAATAATTCCATTTACTTATTCACATGGATATTCTACTAATCGAATATTCACATGCAATATCAATAACCACTTTCATAATGATGGAATGCATAATTCCAGACTATCATAACCACATAGCCAAAGACTCATGCCAAGACAACAAATAAGATTTTGTCAAGACCATGTGCTAAGAATCTAGTTTGTCTCATGAGTCATACTGATGCATCGACGATCAATAGCGGGCTCCACCCGTCACTTACTAAGTCCAATGCATTCCTCATATAAAAAGTTTTAAACATAACATAATCTTTCGTATTAAAACTAGCATACGAAATGTCAATACAGTAACCACAAACCATGAATGGTATAAAAATAGCACATCCACAGTAAAAAATAACTCATTCTACACAATATGGAAGATTGTATTGTATCATATTAACCTAGACGGTAATAGAAGCCCATCCCATACAAGAAATAGGGAACACACTTATAAATTCTAAAAAAATGCCCTCTAATAGAAGCCCATCCCATACAAGAAATAGGGAACACACATGGGAATAAAATATTGAAACCTACAAATAACATCTGTGGATTGATCACCGTATATAGTGGTTGAATGAAATGGAAAGGGGTATGGAATATATTCTTAGGATTCACTTGGTTCACCCACAAAAGAAGATAAAATTCAATGAAAATATAGGGTTTGGGGGACTTTGGGGTTTTATAGTTAGTCTAAAAAACATAATTCCATGAGACAACCTCACACACCACACCACATAATTTTCAAAAAATGGAAGTACTATAGTATAGTGGGAAGGACCAGACTATATCCTAGACGGTAAAATTAGACAATAAGAATTTTAGCTATCTTCTACCTCAGATTTGATAAAATAAGAGAAGACCATGGTATGTCCAAGGACAATACACCACATAACATAAAAAACTGTGAAAGGGACCATAGTGCATCCATATCAACTATGCCACATGACCTGATAACTCGAACGAAGGATATGACCCATCCCATATACATGGCTTGGATACCCTAAAATCAACATAACTACCAAAAAATCACCACTAGGGTTCCACAATAAATCTAGGGTCTCCATGCTACATACCTTAATCACTGAGAAAGAGGCTATTCCATAACCAATATCCACAAATAACTATACCAAAAAAGGCAAATATACTAAACTACACCTTTAATCCCCTCTCCACCAGAGCTGACCATTCCATACCACAATATAAACCCCAATAGTATAACCCTTTAATCCACACCATATTAAATTATAATCTGAAATACCACATAAAATTTCTACTTGTACCCTCTAAATTCCTTGGTACCATCCCCAGACACCACTATCCCCCAAATTCCCACAATTTAAAGCATTTATTGGTCTAGTCAGTTACATTTATTGTCCTTGGGAAATTGAAAACATAATAAAAGACTTTTTAAAATAACTACATAATATTTTACTTTCATATTTATAACATTAACATAGATATTAAAATATTCTAATAAATACATGAGATATCATATGCAGATATATAAAATAATGGATGTGCCAAAAAAATAGTATGGGTATAAAATAGGGCAAACATGGGGAGAGATATCATAATATTAAATTATGTTAACATGGAATAAATATGGTTAAGGATCATAAAATGTTACTTAAATGCATGTAATAAGAAAAAAAATTCATAAAAGGATATTAATATTTAAAAACAAAATAACACGGTACATGAAATAACCCTTTCATTATAAAAAGATGTCTAGACTCACTAACAGTACTATGCAAAAAAATATGCATGTCTCACTACTCATGCACTATATATATTATTTCATAAGTTATATGAATTACCCAATCTATTGAGGGTGGGGGTATTTAATTATATGAAAACACATCATATCATAATAGTTCATTCATATTTATTCCACATAAAAAACTAACACACAAAAATCATAAACATGATATAAAACTTTTAGAAATAAATGGGTAACATAATGATATTAAAAGGTGTTGTCGAATAAAAAATCATGAAGATAATCAAAATAAACAATGAATATATTATTTGTTATGATCAAATGATTGGATCACTACTAAAAAATAATTGTTTAGTGGGATTTTTTTAGTGACGTCTTGTTAAACGGCAACTAATTTTGTTTAAAATAACATAGCGGTAGTTTGTTAAAAATCAACGATAAAATTTAATTTTTTTCAATAACCCAAAACTTCTCCCTTGAACCATGTACTCCCCCGACACCCAAAAAACCCATGAACCCCGACCAATCATATCCCTACCCTCACTACACCTAGCCACCGCGCCTCACCGCCAGTCCCGAGCATCGCTGCCCTTCTCCAAGCCTCACCTCCGGTCCGGAGCCACACCTCTTCTCTCCACCGATCCTAAACCTCTCCCCACCTCTGTTGTAAGATTTTTTGATTCCTGAAGATGAGTTTTGATGTTATTTAAACATATATATTCAAATAATATCTTTTATGATATTTGTGTGATTGTTGTATATTTTTAAAAAAGAAAATTGTTTACTCTAATTATGATGACCAAACTATATGATTTCAAGATTATCATTTTGAATAGTTTTAAATATCAAGATAACTTTGTTACTAATTTTCATAGACTTTCTAATTTTTAATATTTGAAAATAACATAATGGTATTTTGATAATTGAATATTATTTTGCCTCAAATAGAAGATCTATCTTTTTTGTTGAATCGTTATAGAGAGAATGAAAATAGTTTCATTTCCAATTTGGACACCATTGTAAACCGGATAGATCCAGTATCAACAAAGGGAGGCGAATTATTTTTTTGAAAATTGATTTAGGTTAAGGATTATAGATACCCAACTAGAATCACTTTATTACAATATTTATACATCTATTTCTTAGAAATATCTTGGGCATAGTTAAGGAAAAAGTAACTCACATCAGGGTTAAACCTTGTAAAAAACATGTGTGCCTTGTGTTCATGTTTTTTTATCAAATGGGTAAGTGATAGTTTATAAAGTCAAGGGGTCTTGACGTTAACCAATTAAAAATGTTTATTTACAAAGTAAATTATAAGGAATTTTAAATATTAATTCTAACCCCTTCGTAGAATTATATAACATATATCCTAGGAACATTAGGTAATTTGGATGAAAACCCTTTGAGAAAACCCTTAGTTATATGTAGATTGAATAAGTGTATGGGGATAGGATTATAGACTCAAATTTATTTTTATTAATTTCATCCTAATTATTTTTTTTAAAATTTCTAAGATGGATGGAGGAAAGGGTTTCACTTATAGGAATGCATGATGTGGTGCGTACAATAGTCAATGTGATAATTAAAAATATGTTTAAAACAATTCATGGGTGGTAATATTGAAAACATCATGGTTGTATTCCAACAATGGCTCATGTTATGGATAATAACAATAACCATATGGAAATTCCCACTTCATCCTGGCATTGACCTATGGAAATGAACTATTTTATTTTGTGGGCCCATGGATCCACTTATAGTATGGTGAGTATCATCATTGGAAAATATATTTAATATAATAGAACACTATAAACAATAGAATGATTTTTAAAAAAATTATCATCTTGAATGAAATTTTGATCAATGGTGTGAATTAGTAAATAATATAAATAATGAAGATGTAAAGACCCGAAAGATCCATGTAAATTTATTTTAATTAAATGGGTATTTTACAAGTTCGTGAAAATTAATGGCGCGTGATTCCGAGGCTTCTAGTTTTCAGAATAAATTTCGGAACTTTTATTCGGGTACGTTCAATAAACGTGCAAGCGGGTTTTTCTATGTTTTCCGCCGGAGCTCGGAATTGAAATTTGAGGGCACCGTTGAACTCACAATGCCAATATTCGCTTAAGGAGACTTTCACCTCGATGACAGTTGGACGAGGGGGAAAGAAAATTGTTTTGGTTTATTTTTGGAAATAATAAAATAAAATAAACACACTTTTTATTTTATTTATTGTAACCACTCCATGTGGAAGTTGAGAAGTGGGGACCACCAGACCTTAACCTCTTATGAGAGTTTATGGGGTAGGGACCATGAGAGCCCAAAATGTCCCAATATTGATTTAAGAGGTGGGGACCACCCAAACCTCTTAATGAGGGAGAATCCTCCCAACTCCCTCTTTAATGTGGAGGATCCTCTTGAGCTTCCTCCACATTAATTAAGCCAACACACCATACATAATTATTCCAACCATTCAGATTAATTAACCCAATTTGAAATTGTTCCAACAACTAAATTGGGGGAAACATATCATATTTTGGTTGCTTTATAAATTTGGTGGAATTGGGAGAGGGAAAATATTGGGAGAAAGCTCTCCAAATAAGAACACTCTACCAAAGAAGAATGTTTCACCAATTATGGATTCCAACCTCGACTTCGACCTTCTTCCCCAGGACTTCTTCTGATGTGGGACGTCTTCTTCTATGAAAAACTGACGCATGAGCCCGGAATTGGAGGTGTGTGGCGGATGAGACGATAGTCAACAACTTCACTTTCTCTCTTCCGCGTCGACATCATCAAATGGTCAAGTATGGGTTTAATTTTGTCTGATTATATTCCCATGTTCTTCCATTTTTAAAACAATGAATGCAGATGATTTCTTTTGCGGGTAGGGTTCAATCATTGTGGGACAGTTGGACGTTCTACAATCTTGTTTTTGTTGAGCAATTTTCTATCACCCAAACACGGAGTGTGCGATCCAAATAAACATGTCACGACCCCTCTGCAAATCTTGTAATGATTTGTTGAGCCATTTGCTACCACTCACAGCTCCAACATCAGCTGTCCCCGTCTGTTGAGGCACCACTGCCGTCCGCTGAGCCACCGCCGCCGAACTGCTGTCCCACAGCCAGACCACTGCCCCGCGGACGGTTCGCTGACATGTGGCCGGTCCGCCGACCAGTTGCCGGTCCACTGCCTCGTGGTCGGTCTGCGCCCTTGCGGGTGGTCCGCCGCCCCGCGGCCGGTCCGTACCCTCGTGGCCGGTCCCCCACCCCACGACCGGTCTGAATCCTCGCATCCATTTTGTGCCTCGTTGTCGGTCCACGCCCCGTGGCCGGTCGGCGCCTCACGGCCGATCTGCCGCCCTGGTATCTGGTCCGCGCCCCGCGGCCAGTCTGCGCCCCACAGCTAGTTTGCACCCTCGTGGCTGGTCCGCAACTTTGCAGTAGAAATCGATGGTACGTGCCCTAATGGTACCCCTCGGCCGAGCCACCCTTGTTGGATGGGATAGGTCGTTCCAATTGGGTCAGCCTGGAACTGAGCCCACTATGACCCTTTTACTTATTTTGGCCATAACATTTTCGCTGGACGTCCATTTTACGAACCGTCAGTGGCACTAAATATCTTGGAATGAGGCAGTCTCTTTGAGTGATACCACACAGTTTTTTGGATTAAGATGAGGAACAGTCATGTTGGACAGGGCATGAATCCAATTGAGCCCATAGGACAAAAAGTCTAATAACTCACAGACCGAGCGTCTGATTGACGCTCAGTGTGTTACATTAGGACCCCTATGACATGACAGACCTTTGAGATACTTATTCATGGGAAATAATGGATGTTGGAGTATCAACCGGTATCTTGTGGAGCAGATCCTCACATAGATGAGCGAGCATAGTGCGGGAACCCAGTGGATGGCTAAGACTTGACGACTGTTGGCCGTTTAGACTCGGAGTGACTCGATAGGCCTAGTGGGGAGGGCCTTGGTGATGCAGCAGACCCATTGTAGGGAAATCCTTGGTGACACAGAAGAACCAAGATACATGAAAGGAGGAGTACCTTAGCAGGCCATAGGGGGAAGCACCTCTATGTGATGCGGCAGACCCACGGTGGGGAGCGCCTTTGTGTGATGCAGCAGACCCACGGTACTCGACCGGAGGAGTACCTCAGCAGTACAAGGTTAGTGGGAAGCACCTCTGTGTGAAAAATCATACCCACTATACTCAATAGATGAGGAGTTCTCTAGAACCCGAGGTGTTTAACGATGTGTCTCAGAATGTTACTTAACACTACCCCTAGAATAAATCCTAGTGTGAGATGAATCAGAACATATTTGTTTTCCTTATGGTCAAGATGGATTACTTGATAACTTAGGTATATGTATGGGAATCTACCTATGTAAGGTTATCTGTTTATTTCATACATTTGGATTTATCCTTTTTTGATTTTGTGAGAATTAGAGGGTCTCGGGGTCCCTACTGAGTATCGTTATACTAATCCATGCACGGGCTATGACTGTAATTTTTTGTGTTGGATGCAGACGACAGACAGCACTGATTGATGCTGAGAGTACCAAGACTGGATGGTACCTAGAGGTGGAACATACGGATTTTCGGTATGTAGAGGATACTGGTGGATGTGGAGTGCGAAGGAGGCGATCTGTACCTACCCTTCAAGTAGGAACCTCAGAGGACGACCCAACAGTTGACTTTCCCTTTTCTTCAGTTGTATTGTATCACAGTTGTACTTGTACTTTCCAGTTGGTCTCGTATTCTAGCCCCTTTTACATACTACACTCACTCTGTTAACAGTTCAGTTTACTAGTGTTGCTATATTATTTTGTGCTTTTTACGTGTGCTTATAGGTTATAAAGGAAATTCCTTCTCAGTATTAGGGAATATTCCTTCGGTGTGAGTCTCCAGCCCCTGGAATATGGAAGACGGGCTTGGGGTAGTCACGATATGGGCCCCGGGGGATGGGTCGTGACAAATTGGTATCAGAGGAGTCAGTTCTACCATAGAACTAGGACTCTGATCTTTTTTGTGAAGAAATAGTGTTAAGGGTAAAGAGTGAGGTTTTTAGTTCCTGAGTCCAGTGTTGGTTCGGCAGCCGACGTATCCATACACCAGGACCCTAACTTCTGATTTCTGACTCAGTGCCCGAAAACAATGATTACGTGTGTGTTTTCAAAAACAATTTTTGATTCTTTGAGTCAGATCACCAGGTATAACATTCAGCTCACCAGGTATAACTTATTGACCATGACACACCTATTTTATTTTCAGGATGCCTCCTCGAAGACAGCCAAATAGGGTACCGAGAGTTGTATTAACTTATATCCCACAGAGTGATGAGGCCTTGGTGTAGGGCCCTTTTCTAGTAGAGGCATTAATGGAGGCACCAGTGGTACCACTCCCCATTGGGCCACTGATGCCACCAGACCCAGCAACAGTTAGTCCACGCCGCTTGAGTAGGTTCCACGAGTTCTAGTGCCAGTTTCCACCCAGGAATAGAGGATATACAGATGCACATTTGACTGAGGATTGGCTAGAGGTTGTGGTGAGATTTTTCCGACTCGTAGGGACCCCATCCAATCTCATGCAGATCCATGCCACCAACCTTCTATAGGTAGCAGCAGGAATATGGTGGAGCTTGATGCTCCAGGTTCACAACGAGGTGACGATTCTCTAGGCCGACTTCGAGAGCCTATTTTGGGCAGTGTTTGTCCCAGAAACTCTTCACACAATGTGCATATATGAGCTTCTCCATATGTAGCAGGGCACCATGATTGTGTCTTAGTACTCATCTAGGTTCACTTACCTCTCACGCTACTCCATAGATATGGTGAGGGGACTTTTCTTTAGGGCCCTGACCTTTGAGAAAGGGCTCAGGTGAGAGATCATGGCTTCGATGATATCACTCATCATCCTGACATAGGCAGGGGTGTTAGAGAGATCCCTCTTGGTTGATTGTTTCCTTGCTGAACAGCCACCAGCAGTGAGACCCACTACTAGTCATCACATAGCGGAGTCTTCTACAGCCGGTAGTAGATAGAGCTCACAGAGTTCCAAGGGACCATACCTATAGTTGGACAACCGCATGACTAATGATCACTTTTGTGGGTCACCTGAAGTGGAGCTAGTCATGCAAGGAGCAGGCATTGTTATGCATGCGGCAGGTAAAGTCACATGGCTCATGGCAGTCCGACCCGTCGTATGAATGATCAATAGATAGACGATGGACCGCCCATGCAGAGACATAGATTCAACCGAGGAGGTCCGCAGGGAGTAGGCGGACGTGGTAGGGGATATTGTCATGTAGTTGTTGGTGGGAGACGATTTTAGGTGTTACTGCCACCACCACCAAGAGGTCCACCCCGAACGTAGGGATCTAGTGGATAGAGGAGAGCTCACCACCAAGCAGGTGACGCCTATGATCACAACACTCTAGAGATGATATGAGGTATGATATGTATCTACTCCACCATAGTTGCAGTACTTATAGACCCAGGTGTCAGCCATTATTTTATTTCCACTGCCCTCGTTTAGAGCTCGGAGATTCTGATGGAGTTGTTGGCTCAATCCTTATGACTAGAAACTCTTACGAGAGAAGATTCAATGATTAAGCACTAGTGTAGGTAGTGTGAACTTACTCTAGGGGGAGAGAGCATCGGCTAGGATCTCCTAGTTGTAGCTTCAAGGCCTTACGAAATCATTTTGGGTATGGACTGGTTATCTATAGTCCATGCTCAGAGAGACTGTATTAGTAAAAATGGGTGGTGTGTCCGCACGAATTAGACCAGGTTTACCTTCACCGGTGAGAAGGTAGCCTTTGCAGTGTAGGATGGACTTACCCGGAGGAGAGTGCATCTGATCACTCATTAGTTGGCTAGACTTACCCTCAGAGATGTTGATGTGGAGATTCCGAGCTATCCTATAGTGGTGGACCAGTGTGAAGATGTATTCCCTGATGATGTCCCATGTCTACCTCCTCATAGAGAGGTGAAATTTTACCTTGACTTGTACCCTAGGATGACACCGATATCTACACCAGCATATCAAATGGCTCCCATGGAGCTTCATGTGCGGCTGGTACGACTAGACGACTTTCAAGTGAAGGGATTCATTTGGCCTAGTGTTTCTCCTTGGGTAGCCTCGATTCTATTCGTCCGGAAGGCGGATGGGAGTTTGAGGATTTATGTTGACTATCGACGCCTAAACCAGGTGACCATGAAGAATAAGTTCCCACTCCCTAGGATTGATGACCTCTATGATTAGATAAAGAGAGAACATAGGTTCTCGTAGATAGACCTCAGATCAGGCTATCACCAACTCAGAGTACAAGATGAGGATGTGATGAAAACGACCTTCAGGTGTCGATACAACCATTACAACTTCTTCGTTATGCCATTCGACATGAACAATGTTCTATTAGTGTTCATGGGACTCATTTACATGATCTTTCTTCCATACCTTGATCAATTTCTAACATTTTGATTAACTCGAATTCTGAGGAGGAGCATGCCTATCATTTTTAGGTAGTACTGGACACACTTCGATAGTACTGGATTTATGGTAATCTCTTGAAATGGCAGTTCTGGATCTGAGAGGATCACTTTCATGGGTATGTTATATCGGAGGCTAGAGTTGCAGTGGATCTATCAAAGATTGAGGTAGTACTTTCTTGGTATCCACCTAGGAGTGTGACAGAGGGACAGGGTTTCTTGGGATTAGCTGGATATTACCAGAGTTTTGTGCAAGGCTTATCCAGAGTTTCAAAACCACTATCTGCCCTGATGAAGAAGGGGAAACCATTCGTGTGGTTGTAGAGATTCCAGGAGTGTTTTCAAGAGCTGAGGCAGAGGCTGACTAGTGCCCACATCTTGAGGCTTCCAGAGGAGGGAGTACGATATGTAGTCTACTACCACACATTAAGGACCACACTCAGATATGTTCTAATGTAGGATCGAGCAGTGATCGCATATGGTTACCGACATGTGATACAACCTGATCAGAACTACGCTACCCATGACCTGGAGTTAGCATCACTTGTGTTTTCCTTAAAGATGTGCCAACACTATCTGAGGGGTGAGCATTTTACCATGTACTCTGATCAGAAGAGTCTCATGTCTATCTTCCCTGAGAAATAACTGAACCTGAGACAATGACATTGGATTTATTTCCTCTAAGAAAATAACTTTGAGAATGTATATACTCTTGGGAAGGGGAACGTTGTTTCCGATGCACTCTGTAGGAGGCCTGGTATACAACTGCTTGGTGAGGCGATAGAGAAGCTGGCTGCTTTATAGATATCCATTGTGGATAGAGACGAATTAGCATTTCATTAGTCTCCTATTGTCACTCCCCCACTTATTCAATGTTTCAGGTAGGTGTAGTGTGGGGACGCTAACTACGAGGCTCTATGTGTTCAGATATCCACAGGGCACGCACCTGTAGGATTTTCTAGAGGTGGGTAGTACGTCATCCGCTTCAAAGGACGTACCATCGTACCAATGTCACTTCGGTTGGATTTGTGGAGGGAGTTCCACACATCCCCTCATGAGGTACATCCAGGAGTGGCGAAGATGTACCATGATCTCCTAAAACAGCACTGGTTGCCGGGAATGAAGAAAACTATAGCATAGTTTGTTTCTCATTGCCTCACTTGTCAACAAGTGAGGGTAGAGCATCATGTACCAGCAGGCTTGGTTCATCCTTTAGAGGCCCCGTAGTGGAAGTGGAATGGGATATCCATGGACTTCGTGATAGGAAATCCATGTATATATAGGGTTTATGACTCGATTTGGGTTATCATCGACCTACTCACCATGTTTGCCCACTTTCTACTGATTAGAGTGCAGGGTTATGTAGAGAGCATGGGTCGCCTCCATGTGAAAGTGATTGTGTGTTTACATTGAGTACCCTAAATGATTTTCTCTTATAGTGATTCATGGTTCACATCCCATATATTGAAGGGGTTGCATGAGGCTTTCGGGATACAGCTTCATTTGAGCACCGCCTTCCATCCTTAGATGGATAGTCAGACTGAGTGAACCATTTAGACCCTCCAGGACATGCTGTGTTCTTTTTTCCTCGTCTTCGGTCGCAGTTGGGAGGATCACTTACCTATGGTGGAGTTTTCATACAACAACAGCTGTCACTACACCATTGGGATGGCACCTTTCGTGGCGTTGTATGGGTGACCTTGCAGATCACCTTTGTGCTGGATTGACCCAGGCGAGTCAACACTAGTGGGACCAAAGATGGTACGGGCTACCAAAGAGAAGGTTCAGATCATCCAGGAGTGGATAAAGACTACATAGAGGAGGCATAACTCATATTCCAATAGGAGACGGAGACCTCTGAAGTTCGAGGATGGTGACCACTTCTTTCAATGGGTCTCACGTCGATGAGGTTCGCATAGATTTCAATGATGGGAAAAGTTATCTCTAAGGTTCATCGGACCTTTTCAGGTCCTCAGCAGAGTTGGAGAGTTGTCATACCGCTTACCTCTTCCACCTCAGTTGCATCGGGTGCATGACGTCTTCCACAAATCCCATATGAGAAGATATGTGCATAACCATTCTCACATCATTGTACATATCAAGCTGGATGTCGATGATGGGGTGGCATTTACATAGGTTCCAGTAGAGAATAAGGATGAACAGGAGAGGGTCCTCCATAGAAAGTTGATACCTCTAGTGCATATTTTTTGGCAGCAGGGGAACCTCCAGGAGATTACATGGAAGCATGAGGCTTAGATGTGTGCTCAGTACCCCCATATGTTCCCTTAGATTTGAGTTGTGTCTTACGGGGACAGAAATCCTTAAGAGGAGAGAATGTAAAGAACCGAAAATTCCATGTATTTTTTTTAATTGAATGGGGATTTTTCAAGTCCACAAAAATTGACAAGACATGATTCCAAGGCCCGTAGTGCTCGGAATGAATTTAGGATATTTTTTTCAGGTACATTCAGTAAAAGTGCAAGCATGTATTTCTAACATTTGAAATAGTGCTCAGAATTGAAATCTGAGGGCATCGTTATACTCACAGTGCTAGTATACGATTAAGTTGAATTTCACCTCGACAACAATTCGTCGAGGGTGAATGATAATTTTTGGATTTTTCGTGGAAATAATTAAATAAAATAAACACACATTTTATTTTATTTTTTTATCTACTCCATGTGGAAGATGAGATGTTGGGACCACTAGACCTTAACCTCCCATGAGAGGTTATGGTATTGGGACCACCTGAGCCCAAAACCTCCCAAGTTTGATTTATGTGGTGGGGACCACCCGAATTTCTTAATGAGGGAGAAACCTCCCAACATACTCTTTAATGTGGATGATCCTCTTGAGATTCCTCCACATTAATTAATCCAACATACAATAATTAATTATGCCATACTTTGTGATTAATTAACCCAATTTAAAATTGTGCCAACAATTAAATTTTTGGAAACGTATCACATTTTTCCTACATTGCAAATTTGGTGGAATTGGGAGAGGGGAAATATTGGGAGAAATCTCTCCAATGAAGAATGCTACACCAATGAAGAATTCTCAGCCAACGAAGAACACCGACCTCAACTTCGACCTTTCCCCTGGGACTTATTCTGACATGGGATGTATTCGTCTTTGACAAACTGACCCACGAGCCTGGAATTGGTACTGTGTGGAGGACGAGACGAACATAGACAACTTCACCTTCTCCCTTCCCTGTTGACGTCAAAAAACGATCTAGTAGGGGAGTAATTTGTGTGTCATTATATTCCCATTTTTTTCCATTTTTTTAAAACAATGAATGCAGATGATTTATTTTCCAGGTTGGGAACAATCATTGCGGAAGGGTTTGATGTTATTCATTCTTGTTTTTGGTGAGTCATTTGCTACCACCCTAACACGAAGGGTACATTCCAAACAAACATGGCCCAACCCCTCTGCAAATATTGTGATGATTTGTGGAGTTGAACATGATGAACGTGATTTCATAACGACATCGCCCCACAGCCACTACCGCCTTGCGACCTCCAAGCCCCACGACTCTGCCATCCGCCACCGCAGCCATTCACCGAGACGCCACCTTCCGCTGTGCGACCGCCGCCATTCACCAAGCCGTAGTAGTTCACCAATCCACTTCTGCCAAACCGACATCTCATGGCCAGACCACCGCCCCACGACCGGTTCGCCAACTTGCAGTTAGACCGCCAACCCACGGCCGGTCCGCTACCCCATGGTCGGTCTGCGCCATTACGCCCGGTATTCCCCCTCACATCCGATCCACTCCTTTCGACTGGTCTACGCCTCGCGTCTGGTCCACTGCCCTCACGACCGGTTCACCGCCCTCGCGGCCGGTCCGCGCCCTACGGCTAGTCGGGGCCCTCACGGTCATTCTGCGCCCTCGCAGTACCTGCGACCAGTCCGCGCACTCGCAGTACCCTTAGGCCGAGATGCCATTGAAGAAACCCTCAGCCAAGCCACCCTTTCGGCACCCTCGTGGCCCTCGTGGTATGGGACAAACCCAATAGGTCGGGCTGCACTACGGGCCGCGTCGGTATGACTGGGTCGGACCGGACACGAGCCCCCTACGACCCTTTTACTTATTTTGGCAAAAAATTTGGCACCGGACATCAGTTTTACAAACCGCCATTGGTTCTTGAAATCTTGGAGAATGATGGCCCCTTTGAGTGATACCCCACTATGTTTTGGATTAAGATGGGGAACGGTCATGTTGGATCGGGCATGAATCCAACTCGGTCCCCGGGACTAAAAGGCTAATAACTCACAGACCGACCATCTGATTCATGCACCGTCTCTTACGTTGATACCCTTATGACATGACAGACCTTTGAGAAAAATTTTCATGGGAATTAATGGAAGTTGGAGTATCAAAAGGTGTCTTGTGGAGAAGATCGTCCTGTAGATGAGCGATCATTGTGCGGGAACCTAGTGGCTGGCTGAGAGTTGATGACTGCTGACCATTTTGAATCGGAGTGACTTGAAAGGCCTAGTGGGGAGCGCCTTGGTGACATGGCAGACCCATGGTGGGGAGAACCTTGGTGATGTGGTAGACCCATGGCACTCGAAAGAATGAGTACCTCAGCAGGACACGAGGGGGAGCGCCTCTGTGTGACGCGACAGACCCATGGTGGGGAGCACATCTATGTGACACGGTAGACCCACGGTAATCGATCGGAGGAGTACCTCACCAGTCCAAGGTTAGTGGCAAGCACCTTTGCGTGATGTGATAGTCCCACTGTACTCGATAGAGGAGGAGTTCTCTAACAACCGAGGTGTTCGATGTTGTGATTGGGAATGTTACATAACAGTAACCCTAGAATAAATCATGGTGTGAGGTGAGTCAGAACCTCTGTGTTTTCTTCATGATTGAGATGGACTATTTGATAACATAGGTATATGTATTGGAATATACCTAAGTAAGGTTATATGTTGATTTCAAACTTTGTTTTTTGTCCTTGTTGGATTTTGTGAGAGCTAGAGTTTCTCGGGGTCCCTATTGAGTATCGTTATACTCACCCATGCACAGGTTATGCCTGCACTATGCTGTGTTGGATGCAGACAATGGACAACGCTGACTAAGGCTGAAATTACCAAGACTGAACGATACCTGGAGCTGGACCTACGACATTTCGGTATGCAGAGGAGACTGGTGGACATGGAGTGCTAAGGAGGCAATCTATACCTACCCTTCAGGTAGGAACCTCAGAGGACGTCCCAACATTTGAGTTTCCTTTTTATTCAGTTGTATTGTATCACAGTTGTACTTGTACTTTCCATTTGGGCTTCTATTCTGTCCCCTTTTACATACTGCACTCACTCTACTTACAGTTCAGTTTACTAGTGTTCCTATCTTGATGTGTGCTTGGTTACGTGTGCTTACCGGTAATAAAGGCAATGCCTTCCCAGTTTTAGGGAATACGCCTACGGTGCTAGTCAGCTGCCCCTGTCTTATGGAATGAGGGCTTGGGGTAGTCACAGCACGGGCCCTGGGGGATGGGTCGTGATAGAATAAGATATTTAATATATGTTATAGTGTGATTTCATGAGGTTGTTCCTTAAGAAATACTTCCCTCAAAATGTTAAAGTCACGAAGAGATGAATATTACTTGAACTAAAGTAGAAGAATAATTTCACCACTATGATATACAAAGTTAACTTTAATCAGTTAGAAAGGTATGATTTTTTTTTTCATTGTTCTAGAAATTAATTTTGATAGATTTTATAATGGATTAAATGCAAGTATTTATAATACTTTAGAAATCTAGGAGGTCAATATTTTTAAAGTAATTTTATGTCATACTGGAAATCATTAAATAGAGTTATGGAATAATAAAAGATCTTGGAGGCTTTTATAATAAGTTTAAAGTGGAGAACCATACTGGAAGTTCATATAATTGAGAGGGGGAAAGGATGAGGTTTCAGTATCCCACATGTAATAAACCAACCCAAGAATCCCCCTCCAAATCCATGATACATCAAACTATAAGCCCAAAAGTAATTTCTTCATCACTACAGGATAGAAATTTGTTCATGAGAATAAGACATACTATATTGGGAAATATTTCACCTAATAAAATATAATACAAGACAAGTGGGTTCCACCCCAACAACATATAATAGCCTCCCGTTAATTTGGCGGTTCATTCATACTTGATAAGATGTTTTGAAATGACTTATAACCAAACATGGCGTAGCATCTCAAAACCAAATGTAAACTACAAGGCCAATTCAAATATAAAACAACATATACATAAATAATTCTAAAATAAAGGAAACAATGTGATGTAAACCTATTAGGATGAATATACATGAGATACCAAAATAAATGACCCAAAATAACCAAAACACGAACCATTGTAATTCATCACTGTCTGAATAAAGGGTATCTACCACCTATCCACCTCCTCCAAACCCTCCCAAAAGATACAATAAACCCAAAATCTCATAGAGGATCCTTTCCTTTAATTGAGTAAAATAATACAAAATCTATATACAATATAAGGGTGTCTATAGGGTGTGAGTATAACAATTCCCATAGGACTACACCACATGTCGTAAAACCCTATTCTCACTTTTATGTGTATAAATTTATTATATTTTATATTATATTTTGTTTAAAGTGTTTCGGGATGAAAAATATAACCAATTTGATACTTTTCTAGGATGTAAGATTTCCACATGGTTTCGTAAACCATGGAAGTAAACTGGGTAGGTAAATAATGAAACCTAATTGAAAAGTGGAATTGTTTTATTTATATTATTAAATTATATTTTCCCTAATTTCATTCTCCACATTTAATAGGATGTGTAAGATACAAACCTCTACCAACTATCGCCCTCTTATATCCTTCCATAGTGTAATATATGCGATTTATTAGTGGTTTCTCATTCAAATCATAATGTGAGGGTCTCTTCACTCTTATCCTTAATCTATTAATTTATTCCTTGGTTATCACCTCTTCTATAAACCTAGCAACCATGGTGTTTCAACCTCATGTCTAGGGTTGTATTAAATAGGGTATTTTGTTTTCTATGTATTTTGAAGTTCCACCTATGACCTTATATTCTATTATTTATCTAAAGTGATGTGATTTTTTCATTGAGGTATGTGTCTCCATACCCTTCCTTTTATCTTGGAGTTATTTTAATGATTTTATTTTGAAACTTATTTTTATTGACTAGAAAAATAATTTATAAAATATTTGTAATGTGTTTATTATGGAAACAAACTACATTCCTATGTCTTCCTAATGGAAAAATCAATGGAATTAATAATGATAACGTATTTTAATTTCAAATGTAATTATATGCATGTTTAATGTTTGATAAAATTCCAATGAGGGATTTCACTAAATAAATAAATTACACATGGTTTTTTAAACTATATTGATTTATAATGGTGAGTAATCCACGGCTCCAGCATTTTCCTCACATGAAAATTATATTGTTGGTTTATGGAAATGTAATATTAACCTTTTCTATGAATTGTGATTTTAATTGTATATTTCTTGTATATTATTTCCATTTCAAATTTTTGGGGTTTTAAATGTTTTGTGAAGAATTAGTTAACAACCATGTGTATAAGATTCAATTGTTTTTTAATGAATATTATCCATTTGTGTTTTGTCTATAAAAAGAAGATAAGTAAATAAGTGGATAAAGAATAATAAATACATTTAGAACTTCATGGAGCCATTATACTGATTTGTTGAGGCATTTCTATTTCCCCTAAATTTCCTGGTTCTGTATTTATTAAATAGGGGTTGAAGTTCACTAATCTACACATGTTTCTTCATAGACATATTCTAATAGTTCAAAAAAATTATTATTTTTCAGAGTTTTCGGTAATTCTAATTTCACATATGAATATACATATATTTAAAAGGATGTGAATAGTTATTTAATGTATTCATATTTTTTCAACTATTATATATGAATCTTCTTTCCAATTTAGTAATAATTCTGTGTTTTAATTTTTTTAAATAATGTGTATGAACATTGTGATTTATAGATAAAACATGGATCACATTATCAAGGAACACACCTCAGTATGCTAAGGGTTTTGAGAATTTTTTAGATTTTACAATTTCCAATCGATATGATGATTGGAGAATAAGATTTCCATGTCCGAAATGTAAATTTAGAAGATGGTTGAAGGGATGTAAATATTATGAACACTTGATATTGAATAAATTAACTAATCATTATTTGTATTGGATTTGGCACGGAGAATCGAACATTATAGAAAGGTAGAGTACTCATGTTAATCCATAGAATGAGCTCCCAACATTTTTTACAATGGAAACTGAAATGAAAAAACATATAAATGATGCATTTAGCATTACAAGACACCAACATAAAAATAAAAACTTATTAGAACAACAAGTTGAGGGTGATACAAATATAAAAGTAAAAAGTGATGTTTTTGATACTGTAGGAAAACTAGATCAAGATTGTAACATATCAATGGATCCACTTCTGGATTTTGTGGAGAATAATGTGAGAGAAAAAATCATTGAGATGATCGATGAGTTTCATGGTTTAGTAGATGATGGAAATCAAGAGTTGTATAATCTATGTTTGAAATATTCAAAACATTCTTTTATACTGATGTTATACAATATCAATTTCCAATGTGGAATTACAATTATGAAGACGTCCATGATATTGGAATTCTTGCATGATACATTTCCTAAAGAAATGATTCATGGGTATTTTTATGATATAAAAAAAGTTTTTAACATGTTTGGTATGAATTATAGAACAAATAATTCATGTCCTAATGATTGTATGCTTTATTTGGGAGAGTATTCAAGAAGATAAGATTACAAGAAATGTTTTTCATCTATATGGGAGTCTATGGGTGATTTTTGAAGTCTGATTCAACATACTACCATGAAGAAGAACAAAAATAACAAAACTGCAAATTTTTTTGCATTAATTTTCTTTAAAGCCTTGATTTAAAATATTATTCATGTCATTGAAACCCTCATAACACATGTAGTGGCATTCTGTAGATAATAACAATGATGGTTTAATTCAACATCCAAGAGATTCAAAATCATGGAAGACATTTGATCCATTACACATAGATTTATCATCAGATGCTAGGAATGTTCGATTGGGATTGACTCCCAATGGATTTAAACCATTTGGGACATTGAGTACTAGTTATATAATTTGGGTGACTATTTTGATCCCTTACAATCATCCTTTGTGGATGTGTATGTAACAAACATCATTTATTATTTTGATGATTATTCCTTGAAAAACTTCCTATAAATGATATTGATATATACTTTTAGCCTTGAATTGAATAATTATAGAGTTATGTTCAATTTTATTTTGAAATATGATGCAATTTATAGAACAATGTTTAAAGTGAAGTATTCTTTAATGTGGGCTATTAGTGACTTCCACAGACTTGATAATTTATCTGGTTGTAACACAAACATGGTTTTCTATTGTTGTATTTGTAACCCAAATTTTGAGCCATATATGCTACCTCACAGTAGAAAATGGTTCTTCTTGTGTCATCGATGATTTATCGATGCATCTCATATATTACGGCAGAACAACTCAAAATTAAATGGTTTCATTGATCATAGACCACCTCCAATGATGTTCACATGTTCTAAAATATTAACACAACATGGAAATGTTGAAATAGAATTGGGGAAGGTGCAACATTTGAATGATAGGGTTGAATGAGTTCGAAGTGTATCTTCAAGTGAAATTGGAACACAAAAATCGAATGAAAAAGTTTATTCTTCCAACTTTGGTATTGGGAATTCAATTTTTTGTGACATAAACATGATGTCATGAATATTGAGAGGAATTTTTGTGAAACTTTTATCATCATATTTCTTAACGAGCATGGAATGTCAAAGGATCATATCAATGCTCATCAAGACTTACAAGAAATGAACATAAAGCGTGATATCTAGCTAGATGAGAATGTAAAGTATATTTTGAAATTTTTTTCAATGAAAAGTAGGGAAAATGATACATTCCTTTGAATATTAAAACATGTGAAAGTATCTGATAGGTATTCATGTAACATCTCATGGTGTTTTGATTTAAATAAAAATAGGTTACAAGTATTGAAACTCCACAATTCAAATATTTTGTTACATCATTTTCTTCCATTGGTGTTGTATACATTATTACCTAAAAGGATTACTGCTGTTGTACTCCAATTTTGAATTTTTTTTAAAAAACTCTGTGAGAATACTCTATATCCATTTCATCTTGATAAACATTAAGAGATATTTGTATTGACACATTTTTCAATAGATATGATCTTTCCTCCATCACTTTTTACTATCATGGTGCATTTAACTGTTCATTTGGTTGAGGAAGCTAAATTAGAAGGCCTCATACATTATCGATGGATTTATCCAATTGATAAGAAATTCATATATATTCATTACATTTCAGTAAACAATTTTTGGAACTTTATTAAATACATAATTATGTTTTTTAATTTATTTTATAGATATCTTGGGTATTTTAAATCATATGTGAAAAATAAATCTCATCCTGAAAGATCTATTAACGAAGGCTATTTGGAAGCGAAGTGTCTTAACTTATGTTCTAGATACATGGATGATATTGAGACAATATTCAATTTAATTGGACGTGTTGACAACACATTGACTCAATCTAAAATAAAGGGAAATCAAAAATCATTCCTGTTATTGGCAGATCAGTTGGGAGGTCCTCAAATGTTAAACTAATTGAAATGGAATTATTGAAGGCACATAGATATGTGCTTCTGAATAGTGAAATTTCATATCCATTTATTGAAGAGTTGATGATGAAAACAAAGAGGTGAATGGGATGACAAACACAAAATGTGAAAGATAAAAAAATATATTAATAAAGAGCTCGTAGAATGGTTTGCATAATGTGTAAGTTCATAAATTTTAAATGAATACTTATATTATATTGACACATATATTTTTTAAATATAATAATAGATATTAATTTTTTTAGATCATGAATACTGATACTTAGGTAGTTTTTTCAAAATATACGAAGATTCATTCTCAAGGTCCTCTAAAACAAGCTAGATTGTTCGATGCTTACAACGTGAATGGCTTTAGATTCTATACTGTTGACCAAGAAGAGGTTTTGAAAACACAAAATAGTGGAATATTTACATTTTTTGAAGTGGAATACTAGGAAAATTTGATTTATATTATCGAATTAAACATCCAAGTACATTTTTTAGTTGTTTTATTCAAATGTAATTGGTTGGATATTATCAGGGGTGTTAAATGATATTTCTTGCAATTTTCTTCTGTGAACTTCTCTCACTTGATGGATGTTGGTGACCATGAGATACCTGATCCGTATATCTTATCATCATAAGAAAAAATGGTATATTATGTTAATGGTGTCGTGGATTAAGGGTGGAGTGTAGTTTCTCATGTAAAACAAAGTTACTTGAATGATACGAGTGATGAAGTGGAATATTTGAACCCTAAAATTGAATCCCATCAACAGAAAGAAGTGGGCTTCTTTTTCAATCATGATATTGAAAATATTAGTCCTTCAAGAGTGGATTATGTAGATAAAGTAATAATGGAGTAGGAAACTGACACGATTGAAGGGGAAAATGATTGTATATTTAGTTATCCATTCATTTTTCAACCAATTATGTCATTTGTACAGTATGTCATTATCATTGTTATGTATATTTTTTTTGTTAGTATTGTCAATATGTTATCATTTATATTTTTTTGTCTGTATGAATTTTTCAAAATATATGTTTTGAACTAAATTTTATTTTATTGAATGACAAGAATATTGAAGAAGCGTTATACTCACACTGAATGGTCAAAGAGTATTTCTATAGAGAGACAGACTCTGGTAATGTTTTCATTAGTTTAAATATTTATTATAAAATATTATCTATTTAATATATAAAAAAGTTTATTTATCTTTGTTTAATGTAGTCACTGAGTTTAGGCCACCAAGAATTCCAAACAAAAGTGTGGTTGAATGTTCATAAAAAATTTGATGGGAGTTTTGTGAATGAGATTTCAAAAGAAATTGGGGTACGAATTCATTTTTCAATATAATAACTAATTATCAGTTGTCACTATGTTAATATATACTTCTTCTAATATGAATGTTATTTGATTTATAGGTAAAAATAAAAGAACTATGGTATGTCTGTAATAACCCGAGATTTTATAACATATATTATTTTTAATTTCATTCATATCTTCTGTTGTACGATACACCAAGATTATCTTGCACTATACGAAACACCGTATTAGCTTGCAGTATATGCAACGCTATTATTAGATTGTGTTACACACAATTTCAAGTTCGTTTGATAATAGTCATTCTATGTAACATTGAGTATATATATATATATATTCAATGTATAAATTAAAAAATTGTTGGATTCTGTTATAATGAAACAAAAATGGATTCTTGCACTATACTCAACCCTGACTTGGCTTGCATTACACGCAATCGTGACCTTCTTCGATAGCGTGTGTTGTACGCAATACCGAGTTTTACTAAACAATGATATGTTATTATAATATTATTATTAACTAGACGTTATGAACAGTATTAACTATATTTTGAATTTTATAACATTATTATTCATCTTATAAATTTTCTAAAACATTTTATGTGAAAAAAATAAATTTTTTGGGTAAAATAAGTATTTTTCAAAAAATGCAGTTTTTCCGCCTTTTGATGGCACACCCACTTTAAATATATTTTTTGACATGTTTATAAGTTCAATTTTACAAAATAAAATTATTCATTTGAATAAGGATTTAAAATTTTACCTTGGATAAAATTTTCATGTTATTCTGATAACTTTCATATTTTAATGAATAGTAAAACACGCTATATATTAATTAAAAAAAAAATTTTCATCGTAATAATTTATGTGGTCAAATTATAATATTGAATGGTCTTAAATTATAAATAGAATATATTTTTAACATTTAATATAATGTATGTCATTAGCATTGATTTTACTTTGAATTCGTAGGTTAAATCAATTCAATCTTTTGTAATGTTTTAAACAAAAACTCATTTCCTTTCGATAACAGGATTAATTTTAATTTAATTTCTGAAACTTATTTGAATTAAATTTGGAAAAATAGATTCCATATTTGGATTCAGTGGGTCCAAATTATATTAATAGACAACTTTTTATTTTTGGGCATTATGAATAGTAACTATAGTAAATTTTATTTACCATAGTTAAGGGTAAATCGGGTAATTAAGGGTAAATATAAGATTATAAAATTACCCAAACACCTGCCGAAATCCTATTGGATGACTAAAAGTCGACCCATATCACCTAAAGGTTGGATTAGAATCATTTAATGGACTTTTTTCCATGAAAATAACTTTATTTTTATTAAAACCAAAGAAAGTGACAACATGTCACTCTCTTAAATCTTATAATTTTATTAATTTTAATTTAATGATAAACTTCATGAAACTTAGAAAATTAATAGTATCCAGAAAGATAATTAAATTTTCTACATCATATGAATTTATTTATAATTTTTAGGGATTAAATAATTATCATTAATTGTGACACAATGGTGATGTAGAAATTGTTTAGCTAGTGAAAAATCAAGAATGTAGTATTTATTAAACTAATAGTAACCATGAAATGCCCAAAACCCAGACCAAAACTTCATTATCATGTACATTTAAACCTTAATAGTCCAATGGTCGAATATTTGACCATTTGGAGCCTTATAAAATCGATTATGACACTTATACTATTTTATTTTAAATGATTCCAAAGTTGTCACCTTTATAATTTAATAAATATAACAATTTAAATATTGTGATTTTAAGATGATAAATTCTTGTAAAAGTATTATTATGAAATTTAATATATTTAGCTTCATTATAGGATTTTATTTTTAATTTTTATGCAACAAATAAGTATATTAAATAATTATACAAAAATGTTGTAGTAATTTATTTATTATGAGATAAACCAAATAAATGGTTATAAAATTAATAAAATAAATATTATATGAACTATTTAATATTCTAAACTAATTTTCTAGACACATATGAACTTTTATGATTCTATTAAGGCTTTTATTTCGAACATATCTTCTGTATATATTTTATTTAAATTCAAATAAATGAATAGTGTCAAAATTGACACTATTGTTATTTTATAAAAATAATATATTATAAAATTGTTTAAAAATCACAAATATATTTAAAAATTATAAATTAAAATTTATATGATAGAAAATGTTATAAATTATCCAATTATGCACAATTCACAACAAATAATTAAATATTTGTTATAATTTAAATTTTAGAATGTTTTTACCACAAATAAAATTAAATTGACTAAATAAGGATAAATCAAGTTGATAATGTTTAAAATAAATACCCAACACGTCTAAATTTGATTGGTTGATGATATTACAACCATATCTCATCTAAGCTTCGGATATGACTCATTTTTGAGGTATTTAAGTGTGGTTATATTTATTATATATTAATATTTTTAATAATTCTAAAGGTACCCCTCTCCTCCCTTATAAAAGGGCACCTCCTCCCTCTCCTCCTAACACCAATTTGAGCCTTCAATCTCAGCAAACCCCTGACAAATTATCTTCTCCACTTCCCTAGAAAATTTCTAGAGGTTCTGGTCTACTTTAAAGACCAATCTTAGTGCCCTAAGAGGAGGTTTCAAAGAGGCGTATCGAAGAAGAGGTAATTTCTTCTCCCGATTATTTCAAGCTTCTTTCTTCTTCAACTTCTTATTATTTAGTTGTTTAATTATAAAGTAATAACATCAGTATCACTAATATACTGATTTGTTGTTATAAATATGAAACAACCACATTTCACCTTCTATCCATCCTACAGAAAACAAAATCACCGCGCGTGCGTACGTACGGAATACCGTCTCCACGCCTTGGTGTAATCTGTTTTTCCACCAACACCTTACATGGATGGGTATAATGGTGTAAAGAATAACTATACATAGTTATTATAACATCATAATTATTCTGATATATTTTATCATCCACTCCAATTCAATTCAATAATTATGGAAACGATATCATCGCTCGTGCGTACGTACGGACTACCGTCTCCACGACGCGATGAGATTCATTCTCCATGTTAACCATTTAAGAATGATTATAAAGTATATATAAGAAATAATAATGAAATGTATGACATTATAAAGCTACTGGATTTATGTATATATGTATGTCATCTACTTAATTTCATTCAACTCAATAAGGAAACGAAAATATCGTTCATGCGTACGTACGGCCTACCGTCTCCATGAACGGTGTATTTCTTTCCATTTATCAATCTATTATATATATGTATATTCTGAATATATATTACATATAAATATTTTTTTATATTCTGGAATTAATTAATAATGATCTATGTTATCATATGAATAATTACAAGTCAAAACATGGACGACAAATGAAACGATTTTACCCAAAACACTCTTTAACATAGAATTTACAAAAGAACGGATAATATAAAGTCATTAGTGAACCATATATGATATCATAACAGTGAATATGATTCAGTAATAAGTCAATGACATTATTTAAATCATTATACAGGAGGTTTGGATACATACAAATAATATCAGACATAAGGTAAGGGATAATTTTGCAAATCTCATTTTTGTCCGAGATTGCTTATTCGAAAGTATTTAATGGGGCTATTTCTATCATGTCCATGTTTTATAAAAGTGTTTTCATGTATGTATAAAGTCATTTTTACCTATTTTTGACTTTTACTACAAGGTATGTATGGAATCTTTCTTTTATTAATGTTACAAGGTATTTTTTTGATTTTTCCAACAAAATTACGATAAGAATGTTTTTTTTAACTTATATGGCATGAAAGGATTTTTATAGTATTATAAAGACTTATTTTCATGAAGCTTCCTCAAAAATATTTCATGACTATTTTCAACAATAATCCTTTTCTTTCAAAATTACATGACATTTTGTGAAAAGAAAATGATTTTTAAGAAGAAAGGATATTTTCCTCAAGAATTCATTTCAAGTGTTTTATCAGAACCATTTTCTATCTAAGATGACATTATTTCTTATGTGTATGTTTCAAGTATAATGTATATATGATTTACATGGTTTCACTTTTCTTATGATGAAATGATATTCATTTGTTTTATATGGATTATGGAATGATGTTTATGAATCCCATTTTATTCTTTGGGTTATGATGAATGTTTTAAGATTATTTTATGGCACAAGTAAGAATGATTTCAATATCAGATGGGTGGGACCTATATCTCCCTCCAATGAATTGGGTAAATATTTTATATCTCATGAGATAAACATGGTTGGAACGGTAAGTTAATCCGGTTCAGTGTTACATGACTGAAACGAGGAGTGAACTCGATTCAGAATGGGACTTTGTCCACTAAGATGGTCTTGGCAGCAATGCCTTGGCTACTATGGAAATCATTACATGTGCTTAATGTATGCGACAATTACATGCTTTATTCCTATGCTATGTTATCATGATTTATGTTCCATTATGATCTATGCCTTATGTACTTCCATGTTTTGAGTCATTTCTCAAGATTTTTATGTTTAAACATTATGTTCATGTTTTTATGTTCAAATGTATATGGTGTGTTTTATTTTATCCATTCTTACCCTTACTGAGCATTTGAGCTCACCCTTTTTATGTTTTATCTTTCCCCATGATTAAAATAAAGGTTTTAGTTAAGGAAACAAAAAGTAGAAGATCTTTTTGGGAGATGTTGAAGATCTTTCACCACAATTAGAAGATTACGTTCCATGTTTCCAAAGACACTAAACTATTACAGTCCTTATGTGTCTTTTTTTTGTTATGTATTAAGTATTCCGAAAAAGTAATGTGATATCTATGTACGTCAAGCTTAGGGTCTCTACAATGTCAATCCCACTCAGTCCTACTCAGTCTCCCAGGATGACCCAATCAGTAAATTCCTTAGGAAGGAGAATCTCGGTTGAGTGTGTGGTTGGGTTTGGGACCATTAACATATAAGGTGTTTGGAAGACAAATTGAGATTTCAATTGATGAATGGTGGTGAGAGAGCAAATCACACAACATCAAAATCATTTAGATCATAGTCTTTTATTGATTTTATGTTTAAATATAATCATACAACATTTTTTAATTTTCAAAATAATTGTCTTATAGGTGCTGGTAGTAGGAAGTAGAGATGGAGATGAAAAGGGTGATGAGCATAGTTCATTATTGGTAAATGATTAGTGGAGAGTGTTTTTTCATTTATCAGTACATCCAATGTGGGTAATTTTTATCTTCTTCTTATATTTTAGATGGGTTCAGGACAACGGGTGCCCTATGTATGTGTTGTATAACCATGTGTATATATAATGTGTTTTAACTGGATATGAAGATTAAAATTTATATATGATCATATATGATGTTTTTTTTATTTTCTCTCTTTTACATATAGGTTGATTATTTTAATGTGTTATATTTTTTTTGATTATTTCAATGTATTGAGAAATGTATTATTTTTTTAAATGTATTGTTTTCCTTGGTCAATGTGCAGATTCTTTACATTTTGGTGTGAATCAATGTATGTTGATTATTTGATTTTTACATGTTTTTCCTTTATAGGTTGATGATATATTTGATGATTTGGTATAATTTTTAGTGTCACTATTTTTTTGTTCTAGCTACAGGTTCTAGGGCTGTAGAATATGTGGCTTTTTTTTAATTCATGATATAGTGGTAGTTTAAACTGGATCTAGAGATAGATTTATTTCATGGTAGTTTAAAATAATGCTAAATACTAGTACTTTTTATGTGAAAACTGCCACTAACATAAAGAAAACTTTTTCTAAATACATCTTCTTTGAAACTTTCAATAAAATTCCACTAAATAGATGAAACCATTGTGTATTGATTTCTGATAAAAAAATTAGCGGCGGTTTTTTGAAACTATCGCAGAACAATATAATACTAGTTTAAACCACCACTATATGGTTAGTATATTTTAGTGGATAAAAATATAATAAAAGTTTTTAAGACATTAAGGAAATAATAATTTTATAAGAATGATATAAGAATAATATCTCAAATGAGAATGAAACTAGAAAAATTCCATTATAAGTTTAATAAAGTTTGACATAAAGATGAAAGACAAATAGAAACGTAAAGGCATTCATATCCCTAGAAATATTACTTAAAATAACAATAAAATATATAAATTAATGGTAACACTCCAAGATTCCATCATACATTTCCCTTTGAATATTTTAATATCTTGCGCTTTACGCAACTTCGATATTCTAACACACCAGGACCAATCAAACTAGCCGTTATGAAGATTAATAAACACTTTTTAAAATTTTAATAAATTTATTTTTGAAAACAAAATTAATTTTTAGATTTGGAATATCAAAATTATCTTAGGGTGAATTTTTTGTAATTTTCTGAAAACATTCAATTTTTGATGAAAAGTGAAAAATACTAAATTTTATTTAAAAAGAACTTTTTTAATCAAAATAATTTATGTTGTTAAATTATAAATTTGAGTGTTTTCAAAGTATTATTAAATTATATTATTATAATTTAATATAATTTAGGTCATTGAATCTAATTTCACATTTAAACTGAACAGAAACATGTGTCAATCTTTTGATAGTTATTATTTCTTAAAAAACACAAACTTTTATTTTGACAATGTAAATTGATTTTAAATTAATTTATTCCACATATGTGTTTTGAATATGGAAAAATGGATTCCATATTTGGAATCAGGAGGTCCAAATTGTGTAAATAGGTAACTTTTATTTTTAGACATTATGAATATTTACTTCAATAAATATTTTATTTACCATTGTTAAATGGAAAATCTGGTAAATAAGGGTAAACAAATGCTATTATAATAATATTAAATTACCCTAACATGTGTCCAATTCCTATTTGTGGATTCAATTCTGACTATTTGTATCATTGGTTCTATTTTGGGACCACGTGGAGCCACTTGAGAGTGATAATAAAACTTTATACTAATTAATTTAAAGTAAAGACAAAAATGACATAAACGTATATCTTTTAGTAAAACAATTTTTAGATGATGTTATATAAGATATCTCTTCGACTATAAATATTATATTGAAATATAAATATATTTCCTACATCATAGTGTTTTTTTATAATTTTTACACATCAAATAAATAAAATTATTTATGACACAATAACGATGTAGTGTTTACCTCATTAATGAATGATTTAAATAAATGAAATTATAAAAATTAAAATAAAATCCAAAACCTACACAATTATTATGGGATGATTTTATTTAAAACATGATTCATCTTATCTTATACATTAATGAGTTTTGTACCTTTAGAAATTGAGGATCATTATATAATAAAATAAAATTTTCAAATATTTCTAAAGATCCCCTCCTCCCCCTTCTAAAAAGACCTAACCTTTAACCCATTTCTCAAACCTCTCAAGCCCCTTGTATCATCCAAAATTTACCCAATTAATCTCCCCATATCCCCATATTCCTCTTAGAATCATTAACTTAGGCAGAAGGAACTTCAAGGAATCCTTTTGGTTCAAACCAAAGGGTGTTAGCTGATTTAAATGCAACAAATCCTCTTAAGTTTTTTTCATTATTTTACTTCTCCAACCTATAAACTCTCTTTATTTCTTTATTTTATAACAACAACAGTATAGTAAATATACTAGGTTGTTTTTTTGAGATTTATTTTAACTACACTTATACACACCTCCATCTAATGGGTATAAAACATAATATTTCTATAGACGGCGAACTACTGCCTCACAAAACGATGATTGTTCAATATTCTACTACCACCACTTATGGTGGTCATTATGATGGAACTATAATTAAATATGATATTTATGATATTTATTTTATCTATAATATTATGTGATTCTCTTTTCTATCATACTTTTATTATTTTCATGTTTTATATATACGATAATTTCATTTGAGGAAGTGCGGACTACCGCCCCATCAAAGTGATATGACTCATTCATACCATTCATGGAACATATAAAGTATGGTTTTAATGAGATTACATAACATATATAAAATATTATATTATAATTTATTAATATTATACCTATATATCATTTTGTTTTCTTTCATTTTAAAATAAAAAAATGAAATGGAGGTAGCGATTGTGCGTACGTACGGATTACTGTCTCAACGAACGCGATGAGATTCATTCCCCATCATAACCATTCAAGAATAACTTTCATTTGATTATTAAAAATAATATTTAAGAACATAATATAATAATGGATATGAATCAAATACATACTATCCATAACAAACATGAATTACGTAACAAAACATATAAAGGAAAACAAATCCATTAACACCCGAAACAATGATACTACTAAATTATTATTAACAAAGAAATTTTAAAAGATCATATATGATATAATATTTATGTATTTAGTTCATATATAATTTAATAACAATGATTTACCTATTATTGAAGAGGTTAATGTACCCTCTTCCATGAAAGATTACAAGGTAATGGTTAATATCACAATCTCTTTATTATCTGAGGTTGTTTTTTGTAAGTATCTACTGGGACCTCTTCATCATCCACATCCATGTCTCTTAAAAATGTATTTCAAAAAACTTTTTCTATTTACTCGACTATGGGTTAAAGTCATTTATAACGATGTTTTAATTTTTATAAAATGGTTTTAAATGAATATTTCCGTCGATTTCCAAACAATGTACTTTATAATCTTTTTGTAAAATTTAGGTAAGAATGTTTTTAACTTATATGGTGGGTGCAGTTATTCCTCACTCTTATAACACCTTTGAAGCTTCTCTTACAATCTTATAAGAATATTTTCAAAATAAATGTTTTCTTTTATAATTACATGACTTTTAAATGATTTCAATATAGAAAGAGATATTCCTCTCAACTAATTTTGACTTCATTTATGTCAAATCCTTTAATGGATTTTATATATTTGTTTGAAGTTGATTTGTTAGGATAAAAATATTCCATATTGTATTGAATGTTTTATGACATGTTTTACTGTGGATGTGTTCTTTTTATAATATTCATGGTTTATGGTTTACGTATTAACATTTTTATGCTAGTTTTAATACAGATGTTTATGTTATGTTTCAACCTTTTCATACGAGGAAATAATTGGACTTAGTTAGTGATAGGTGGAGCCCGCTGTAGCTCCTCGATGCATTGGTATGTCTCATGAGACAAAATACCGTCTTGGCACAAGGCCTTGAAAAAATCTTATTTTTAGTCTTGGAAGGAGGCCATGACTATGTGGTTATGATGTCCGGCCTTATGCATTCCATCTTTATGAAATTATCTATTGATATTACATGTGATTAATTGAATAGTAGAATATACGTATGAATAAGTAAATGGAAATATTTTATTTGTATTTTCCATATTATGATGAAGTTTAATTTTTAATGGCTTTTGTTTTAGTTTTATACATTGACTTAAATGTTTGTGCTTATTTATGGAAGTTTCTGCTCTATTGTAATCCTTACTGAGCATCTGAGATCACCCTTTTCTATGTTTTAATTTTTCAAAGATGTGAAAAGTATTTTATGGTTGAAATTTAGGGATACGTTAAGGTATATAAGTTTTTTCAAAAGGAAAAGAATATTGCTGTTGGTTTTAACTCATGGTGTAATGGAAAACTTATATCTGTATCAAGTACTTACATGTCTACTAAACTAATCAGTCTTTCAAGACATTATTCCTTGTATCATGTCAATTATAGGTAATAATGAACCGAATTTGGGTAACTAGGGTCGAGGCGTTATAGTTGATATGAGAGGAATATTAGTACAAACCTTGGAAACTGGATTTAGATAAACTCTGATTAGAGCACATTACCCTAAGATAGACCATGAGGATTAGTATAGAATTAATTCCTAGAATTTTGGTAATGTAGAGATTTTTTGTATTTTCCAAGAAATACATCCCTGTATAGATATGAGCAGGTAGAGACATCTCTGGCACAGATGTACCTAGGTGTGAAAAATTTGACAAGGAGTTTCGGGATTTACCTTGGGTATCATGGTACACGACAACGGTCATTGCTGCACTTTTGGTTACGATACTCCTGGGGGATATGTTTAGTATAATTCACATTTTATTTACAAACCATTATGAAAAATTTATGAGTATATATCTCCTCAACGAAAACATTTTGTATGATTATGGTTTATATCCATAAACTATTCAATTTAGGTTAAGTGTTTTACAAGTTTGGATTTATGTATTGCGATTCATAAACTAATATAGTGTATGCCAATATTTACAAATGGTTCCTAGTAGAAGGAATGAAAATCATATCAATGCACATAATCCATGTAGGGATTTCCCTCCAACTCAAGATAATTATATTCGATCTGGTGATGCAACTGGTGTTAATCAGCTTATCACCATTCTAGGAAAACTCGATCAGGTTATGAATAATAACCTTACTTGTATAAGGAACCCTGATCCACAATACAGAGGATCAATGTTAGACCGCTTAATGAGGCAACAACCACCAACATTCAATGGGACTGAAAATCCATTTTTAGTTTAGAAATGGATAACTTCCTTAGAGAAAATATTTCATGCTTTGGGGAATAATGAAATGGAAAAATTTGTCATAGCAGTGTTTCACCTCATGGGAGATTCAGATCAATGGTGGTCATTAATTCAAAACACAAATGAGGATAAAGAAGTATCGAATATGGAATGGAGGGAGTTTAATGATATTTTATTACAAAAATACTTTCATCGTGACCATCAAGAGGATATGGAAAGACAATTTCTGAGTCTCATGAAAAAGGAGGACGAGAATGTCGCAAAGTATGAGGACAACATTACAAGGCTAGAAAGGCATGCAACAGATTATATTCATAACCCAAGGAGTAATATTGATGAATTCTGTGATGGGTTAAAAAAATTTCTCCATCGAGCATTAGTCTTATAATCATTCTCATCATATGAACATATTGTATCATGTGCTATCAAGACAGAAAAGAAATTATCAATGTCTTACGACATTAAAGCAATGATAGAGAAAAAGTGATCTATTGAGCACTCGGGAAATGGAAATAAGGGGAAAAAGGGAAAAGTGGAATATCCATTCTATAGTAAATGGGGGAAGAAACACCCCGGTACTTGCTTGAATGGAATGAGAGTCTGTTACAAGTGTGGTGAAAAAGGTCACCAAGCACGTGATTGCAAGGGAAACAAATAGGTTGTCAATATTGAATGATAAAATTTTAAATAAATTTGTAATTTTACAAATTAATGTCCTAATCACCAAGGAAACATACCACCGAAAAATCCAAGGGAGCAAGTCCATGCTTATGCAATCACTACTACTAAGGTTGAAGACCTGAAAGCCGTGGTGGTAGGTATTTTAATAGTTTCCTCAAGTTTATCCAATGATTTTTTTGATTTGGGATCATTAAATTGTTTCATATATTCCATGTTTTCTATGAAAAATAGATATTTCCACATTGTTTTAATAAAGGAGTTTTCAGTCAAATCTCCTAAGTGAATTATCATTACAACAATGTTTTGTTAATCAGTTCCCATTAGCGAATATAAATGTTCTTTATCTACTGATCTCATCATCATACCCACGGTTGAATTTTATATAATCCTCGGTATAGATTGGATTTTGAAACATGATGTGAAAATTTATTTTAAGAAGAAAGAGGATACAATTTTTGATGATGATGATAAAGAACACCTTATCTTTAAAGAAGAAACATCTCATTCTGATTCTTATCATTATCCACCCTCATTATCTCTTCTAAATTAAATTATTGGGGATGAAGAGAGTTAAATAACAATGTGTGAGGATATTAATGTTCATATAGAGGATGTACCTATTGTACAACAATATTTTGATGTGATTCCAGATGATTTACCCATACATACTCCAAAATTAGAAATTGAGTTTTCCATTTATTTAATTCATGGTTCAAGGTCCATATAAAATTCCCCTTATAGAATTTCCACTATGTAATTAGTGGAACTAAAAAACAACTAGATGAATTGAGTAATAAAGGATTTAATTGCCCTACTTTTATTCCATGAGGATCCCTTTTTTCTTTTTTAAGAAGAAAGAGAGATCTATGAGGTTGTGTATTGACTAAAGGGAGATAAATTCAATAAAAATAAATAACAAGTATCCCATACCTTGTAATAATGATTTTTTCGACCAAATTCATGGAGAACTATATTTTTCAAAGATTGGCCTTCGATCTGGATATCATCAGTTGTGCGTGAAGGAGGAAGACATTACACAAACAACATTTCATACCACGTATGGGCATTTCGATTTTACAATAATGCCTTTTGGACTAACTAATTCACCATCTATCTTAATGGAACCAATGAATAGAGTTTTCCAGGAGTATCTTGTTGACTTTGTAGTATTATTTATTTATGAAATCATGGTTTACTCCAAAATATATAAAGATCATGAAAATCACGTGCACACTATTCTAAAAACTCTTAGAATAAATAAATTATACATGATGTTTAACAAGTGTGGATTATGGTTTTAAGATATTTCTTTTCGTGGAAATATTATATCTAAGTATGGAATATCCATTGATCCTTCTAAGACAATAGAAATAAATTAATAGACAACACCAACGAGTATAACTGAGGTACGCAGTTTTATTACTTTATCAGGTTATTATCGGTGTTTCGCTGAAATGTTTTCCTGATTGGCTAACCCGTTAACCAAGATCACATGTAAATGGGTAAAATGATTTTGGACAAAAGAGTGTGAAGAATGTTTTGAATGACTAAAGAGAAGATTATTCAATGATCCTATCTTGAATATACCATCAAGAAATGATGGGTTTGTTATTTATAGTGATTCTTAAAAGAAATTACTTGGTTGCGTCCTTATGTAGAATAATAGAGTTATTTTCTATGCATCATGATAGCTAAAAATTATTGAACAAATCAATCCCACTCATGATCTTGAGTTAGCATCTATAATATTTTCTCTGAAGATATATATATACTATCTATATGGTGAAAAATGGTAGATTTATACAGATCAAAAAAGTTTGAAATATATTTTCTCACAAAAAGAACTCAACATACGAAAAATGAGATGGCTCGAACTACTCAAGGATTATGAATTCACCATACACTGCCACCCAGGGATGGAAAATAAGGTGGAAAATGCTTTGAGTAGAAATAATCATGGAGTTCTGACCAAGATGAGAGTACAAAAGGATCCTATATACATGGATCTAGTAAAGATAGGCATTGGAATAACCATGGAAGGTGAGACATCAATACTTTTCCAAATTTTTCCAAACCATCTTTACTAGAAAGTATAATAAGTTATCAGACTAATGATGATGAATTTCAAAACAAAATTAAAGCTTTGAATGATGGGAGATTTATCGAAATCATATACAAAGTTGGGATTTTCAAAATTTGAAAAGATACATTTTGTTCTAGATATACCTAATCTGAACAGGGAATTTTTGGATGATGCACATAGCTCTAATTTTCTCCCTACACCCTAGTAGCACTAAAGTGTATAGATATTTGAAGGGACATTTTTAGTGGGACAACATGATGATAGGTATTGCTGATTATGTGTCAATATGTATGGTTTGACAACAAGTGAATGCTTGAAGACAACATCCTGGAGGATTCATGCACCCTCTCCCCATAACTAAGTGGAAATGACATGATATTACAATGGACTTTATCATGGAGCTACCAAATAATCCTAGATGAAATGATGCAATATGGGTTATTGTTTATCGTCTTACTAAGTAAGAACATTTTCATTCAATAAGAGATGATTTACCACATTGACATTTAGCAAGACTATATATTAATTAAGTTGTAAGACTTCATGGAGTACCCATGTTGATTGCTTCTGACTGTGATTCCCATTTTACATCATGGTTCTGGAAAAGTCTTTTGAAGTACCTGGATACTAAACTTCATTTGACCACTACCTACCTCCCTCAAATTGATGCACTATTAGAACAGACTATTCAATCCTTATATAACATGTTGATATCTTACTCACATGACATTCAAGGTATGTGGGATCAATATTTAACTCTGGTAGAATTTTCCTATAACAATGACTTCCATTCAAGTATTAAAATGGCACCTTATGAAGAGTTATATGGAAAATTATGTTTCACACAAACTTATTGGGATGATTTTGGTGAATAAAACTCGTAGGGATAAAAATTGTTGAGGAAACAGTAAAAAAGTTGAAGATTATCCAAACCCACATCAAAGCTTCTTAAAGTAGGAAAAAGTGGTACGCCGATAATGGAAGGAAGGATTTGTAATTTTTGGTAGGAGATCATGTTTTCAAGAAGGTATCTCCATGGAACGGAGTTATACAATATGGTATGAAGGGTAAATTAAGTCCTAGGTACATCAGACCATTCAGAATTAGAGAACAAATTGGGGTTGTATATTACCGTTTGGCAGTTCCGCCAAGTCTCTCCAAAGTTCATGATGTGTTCCACGTATCGTTGTTGAGAAAATACATGCCTGACCCAACACATGTACTAACCTATGAAGAAAATGAACTAGAACCTGGTATTTCTTATTGCAAAGAGATTATCAGAATTCTTGATACTAGAAACAGGTGTTGAGAAACAAGATGACTCGTCTAGTGAATGTTCTCTGGATAAATCATAAGATGGAAGAGGGAACGTGGGAACCTGAGGAACATATGATGAAGAACCACATTAATATTTTAATGTAGTAGTATTATAGAAATATCAAGGATGAATTTTTTTTAAGGAGGGAATAATGTAACACCCCAATCATCCACAGTATGTTTCCATTTGAATAATGCAATAGCTTGCACTGTACGAAACTTCGAGATTCATACACACCACGACCAAACAAACTAGCCTTTGGGAATAATAATACACACTTTTTGAAATTTGATAAATTTTATTTTTCAAAATTGGCTTAATTTTTTGATTCGGAATATCAAAATTAGCTTGGGGTGAATTTTTGGTACTTTTCTGAAAACATTAAATTTTTGATCAATTATGAAAAATACTAAATTTTAATTAAAAACCACTTTTATAATCGAAATAATTCAGTTTTAAATTATAAATTTGAGTGGTTTTAAAGTATAATTATATTATATTTCATCATTTAATATAATTTAGGTAATTGGATGTAATTTTACATTTATGATGGACATTATCAAGTGTCAATCTTTTGATAGTTATTATTTTCTTAAAAACACACTTTTTTTGACAGCTGGAATTAATTTTAAATTAATTTCCGACACTTGTGTGTTTTGAATTTGGATATATAGATTCCATATTTGGAATCAAGAGACCTAAATTGTGTAAATAGGTAACTTTTATCTTTAGACTATATGAATATTTACATCAATAAATATTTTATTTATCATCGTTAAATGGTAAATATGATAAATAAGGGTAAAAAAATATTATTATTATAATATTAAATTACACTAACATGTGTCTTATTCCTATTGGTTGATACAAGTCCGACCATGGTCATTCTTTGGTCGATTTCGGGATCACATTGAGCCAATTGAGAGTGATAATGACACTTTATATTTATTAATTTAATATAATGATAAAAATCTCATTAACATATATCTTTTAGTAAAAAAAATTTTACATGGGGTTATATAAGTTATATCTTAAACTATAAATATTCATTTTTAATATAAAATTATTTCCTAAATCATGATTTTTTTTAATTTTCAGACATCAATTAAATAAAATTGTATATGAAACAATAATGATGCAGTGTTTATCTCATTAATGAATTATTTAAATGAATGTGATTATAAAAATTAAAATATTATTCAAAAAATGACCTATTATTATTGGATTATTTTATTTAAAAAATGAGTCATATTATTGTCGACATTAAAGGATGTTGTTAATGAACTTATGTAAAATATATAAAATAATATATTATACTGTAATAATAATATACCTATGTATAATTTGGTTTTATTTTCTTTTAAAATAAAAAATTGAAATGGAAGTAGAAGTCGTGCGTACGTATGGGTTACCGTCTCCATGAACAGGATAAGATTCATTCCCCATCGTAACCATTCAAGAATAATTTTCATTTTATTATTAAAAATAATATTTAAGAACATAATATCCTTATAGATATTAATCAAATACATCCTATCCATAACAAACATGACTTACGTAACAAAATATATAAAGGAAAACAAATCAATAAACATCCGAAACAATGATACTACTAAAATATTATTAACAAAGAAATATTAGAAGATCTTATATGATATTATATTTATGTATTTAGTTCTTGTATAATTTAATAAAATTTATTTATCTATTATACAATATGTTAATGTACCCGCAACCAAGAAATAGTACAAGGTAATGGTTAATTTCACAATCTCTTTATTATACGAGGTTTTTTTAAGTAAATATCAACTGGGACCCCATTATCATCCACATACTTCTTTATTAACAATTTATTTAAATGTTTTTTTTATAATTTACAGGACTATGGGTTAAATTCATATATACCACTATTTTAATTTATATAAAATGGTTTTAAAGAAATCTTTTCATCGTTTTCCAAACAAGGTATGTTATGACCTTTTCAACAAATTAAGGTAAAAATATTTTTTAAATTATACGGAGGGTGTGGTAATTCTACACCATTATAACACATTTTATTCCTCCCTTACATGATTATAAGAATATTTTCAAAATAAATTTCTTTTATAATTACATGATTTTTAAATGATTTTAAAATAGAAAGAGATATTCCTCTCAAATAATTTTGATCGCATCTATGTAAATATCGTTTAATGGCTTTTTACTTGTTTGATATTGATTTATTATGATACAAATATTCCATATTGTATTGAAGGTTTTTTTATATGTTTACTTTTGATGTGTTATTTTTATACCATTCATCATTTATAGTTAACGTGTTAACATTTTGTATTCTATTTTTAATACGAATGTTTAGGTTTTGTTTCAAACTTTTCATATAAGGAATGCATTGGACATAGTAAGTCACTGGTGGAGCTCACTATAGCTCTTTGATGCATCTGTAGGTCTCATGGGAAAAACTACTATCTTCGTACAAGGCCCTGACAAAATCTTATTTTTTTTCTTGGCACAAGGGCTCCACTATGTGGTTAGGATGTACGACATTATCCGTTCTATCATTATGAAATTAGCTATTGATATTACAAGTGATTATTCGACTAGTAGAATATCCATGTGAATAAGTAAATGTAATTATTTGATTTACCTTTTCCATATTATGATGAAGTTTAATTTTTAAAGGATTTTGTTTTAGTCTTATACATTGCCTTAAATGTTTTTTTATTAATTAAAGTTTCCACTATATTATTATCCTTACTGAGCATCTGAGCTCACCCCTTTCTATGTTTTTTTCCCAGGATGTGAAGAAGAATTTTATGGTTGACTTGATGGGATATGCTAAGGGGCATAATTGTTTTCTAAGTGGAAAAGTGTTTTTTTTTGTTTTTATCTCATGTTGTAATGTAAAACATATAGATGTGTCTAGTACTTCCATGGCTTCTAAACTAATCAGTCTATAGGGACACGGTTCCATGTGTCATGCCAATATTATGTAATTGTGCCCCAAATTTGGGTAACTAGGGTCGGGGAGTTACATAAATATTATCATATATATATATATATAATCATTTAGAGATAGAGGGTAATATATAATATACCCATAAGAACAAAAGGGAATAGAAATGAACCATTTCCTAGAGTTCTGACTTACTTCAGAAGATCATATAACCTACTAAAAAGTGAAATTGAAATTATTAATTAGTTATCTTGAAATCAGTTTCATATTTGTATCAAATTTAACAATGCATTAATTATCATGTTTTATTTAATTATGAAATTTATAATTTTCACTTTGACTATTTTTGGGTTATTGAGTTCTTAATTCCAAATTTTTTTCTATATAATATTAATGGTTGATATTCATTGTACAATGGTTCAATGTGATCTATAAGATTCATGGTATAAAGATCATGTCATTCCATAATTAATGACTTTTATTATTTTAATATATATATAATAATTCTAAATCAATAATCCTTTCTTCGTAATATTGTTTTATATTTTTAAAAATGTCTATGAATTTTTCGATTTAATACCATTCTTATCCTGAGTATTCTATCATTATAGAATAATATTCATAAGGTAATATATATTACTAATTTTATGCTAATTCAGGAAATCTATTTTCAAGAATATTTATATTATGGATATGTGTAAAATAAAACATCATAATTTACTTAGACGGAATGAAACCACTATAGATGGAAAATAAATTCTTTCAAAGAGTTTAAAAGAAAAGAAATATTTATAAATTTTTGAGTTTTATAAAAATAGTATAGTATCATTAACATAAATTTTAAATATTATTTATAATTATCACATATATTATAGAAGGGATAATAAAATAATAAAAATGAGAAGATATGTGTTTTGATACCCTTACTTTCTATTTGAGTCACCTCATTGGGATTGAATGTAAATCCTTAGGGGAAGGTAATTTTGATTAGAATAAGGCTTTATAAACATTGGTAATGGATTTATATGGAATTTTGGAAGATCATCTGAAAAGGAAAGAGTTTTAGAAGTGAGGATAAAAGGGTGGAGGAAGGGTGTTTGTATACACAGAGGTATCTATGAATAAAATATTGGCTATTTTGTAATTTAAGATTAGTAATTTTAGTATTGTTGATTTATATAAATTTTACCTCTGTAAAATCCAACTGGTGGCCTTGATATATTTTATATAATGTAATGATTCTAATATATTTTTTATTCTTATAATAAAACCTTTCATTGGAAAATAGATATATAGGTTTTGAAATTATGTATATAATTTTTAAATATATTATTATACTTATTAAAAAAAATATTTTTAAAAAACATTTTATAAAATATTGAGTCATATTTACATTGTGATGATTTTAGAAATCCTATGGTATTTTTAAAAATTATATTTTTTACAATCATCCAAAAATAAAAGATTTCGAAGAATAATAAATTGAATCTTAAGCATGTTTTGAAATAAAAATTTTAAAATAAATTATATTTTATTACATATAAAATCTAAATAATATATATTTAACTATAATATAAAGTTATATAATATATGGGAAAAACATTTTATCTTTAAAAACTATTAATTTTATTGTGTGCGATTAAATTTATGATTTTTATAATTTCTTATTTATTATATGTCCAATAATTAATTAAAATATATCCTTTAGTCAAAATATGTTAAAAAATTAAGTGATTATAATATTTTAATTTTAATATTTCTTTAAAAAAGTTGAGTGTTAATCCCCCTTCCCTTTTTAAATTGTGAGGATACCCAATATATGGCCTAAAGGCCAAAAGGGATGAAGGCTAAATAAGAAAGTGTATAGAAGATATGTAAATGGAACAAAATACCCAGTGACCTATACATCTAGGAAACAATCCACAAGAAGGGTATGACCTGATAATCACAGGGAAACATGAACCATAAAAAGAACCAAACAGACGTCTCGCTTCCCACCGGTGAGAGAAACCACACCTGTGCCTTCAGCCAAAGACGTTGCATCGCATACCTTCTAGGAGTTTCAACATGATGTTCTAAAAGAACCTAATAAGGAACCTATCCATTTCACATTTATATGTGGAGGAGGACGATATGAATAGTGTCAAAAAAACTCATCACTCTTCCTAACATCACAAAAGATGATGCAAGTGATTCCTTTGATGCATATCCAACATGATGCTTCATAAAACATGAATTAAACACTATGAAATTTTATTTTTTTATATGTACCCATCTATTACTAATAGTAAAAAAATGAGGTTTGAATAATGGGTGTTAGTATACCCATCCCTCTTTCTATGTTTACCACTAAGAGATTCATACATGATGTAATGAATCAACTTTTAAATGAACTAAGACATGAGCTTGAACCTGAGATGTCACCTAAAACCTATAGAAATAGAAAAAAGGACCAGTGGCCTGAAGGCCCAAAAATAGATGGACTTAAATCCCAGTGTAAAACATCCAAAATCTGCAAGCGTAGAGGACCAAGAGGTCAGAATACCATAAAATCAATCCTAAAACAGACTGAATGAAGGGCATAGCCAGAACCCTAGTGACACACCCAAATCATGCACGTGCTACACTTTTACCCATATACCCCACCACCACCACCACTACCACCACTGACTAACACCATGAGTATTGCACTGCACTCCCCTATGATTCGACTACCATCATTAAGAAACAAAAAACATATGAAAGTCCATCAGTGACCATCTTACAACCCTATCCATCCCTAAAAAGAAACTACATGACTCAAATGACTAGTTCCCATAAAACCCTGAAACGACCACCTTATGATTCAGATCGGTATGGGCCACCCATCCCCACTACTCCATAGTTGAAATGAAGATAATAATTGTAGATATAGGAAAAACAAGATCCAGAGAGAGAACTAGGAAAACATCATGAGAATAATTGACCTCAATAAAATGCTTCCAATGATGATATTTCCATTAGATATAATTCCCAGGAATAAAGGGGTTATATAAGCTTAAGTCATCATAACATAAAAAAGGGTTCCATCAAGAATATGGGAACAAAAATATGGGAGATTGAAGGTCCCAATTTCCTAAGCCATCTCCAAGAATCCTCTAATGAAATAAAAACATTATGTGTTTGAAGTAACAGAGGGGAGGGAAGATCTATCAAGCTGCTATGAGGGATTTCAAAGGAAATCCCATGGGATAAGACAGATCCTCGGGAGAGTAAAACACCATACTCAATATAGAAATTTATTTTTTACTAAATTTAGTTAAAAAACCTCATTAAAATGTATACTTATATATTTCATAAGTTACATAATTTTAGAAATCAATTTATAATGTTATTATATTTATATTTAATTATTTTAATCATATTATTTTTTAGGAATTTTACTACTTTAAATGTATATGTTTCTATTTTGATTTTTAATTATTATCCCTTAAAAATTCATCTTATTTTCCTCATGATCTATTCGATGAATTTTATATCAAATTATTTTACATTCCACTTATAAAATTCCAATCTTATTTCATATAGTTTATTTCTATTTATATTTTTTTTGTTTTTGACAATTCTAGGAGACTAGGAGACACTATATATTTAGATGAGGGTACTTTTTCATTTCACCCCTAGATTCCCATGCTTCTACTTAATACTTATGTTTTTACTATTGTAATTTTACTAGAGAGTTGTCTTTTTTATAGACCTTTATCTCTATGATAAAATATTTTCAGTATATTTTCCTTATAATAGTTACCATTCTCTAAATACAACACCTTCAGATTAATTATACATGATGGGTTTAGAATTAAATTCATCAAGAGGTAAATATAAAACACACTGTATACTTGAGATAGTTTTGGTGAATGGGGAATTTGGTAGGACAATACTCCCACATGATTATGAATTTCGAATGGGCCAAAGTACCTATGACTTAAATTTCCATTTTTGAAAGTATAAAATATTTATTCCTTAGATATATTTGAAGAAATAATTTATCCTTAATTATTCACATTAGGTGTGGATGATAATTTTCATCACAACTCTTCTGTAGGCTTTGTGATATTTTGATGAATTTTTAAATGGCATAAAATTCTCTATTATCTCTTCCACTAGTTTTAGTACAAAAACATTCTATTATATAACTTTATCCCAATGTATTGGTGTTCAAAATTTATTCTAATATAATTCATCATATGGATTTATATGAATTCTCAGGTGGAATCTACTCTTGTATAAGATCATGTACAGATAAATATGTTGATCCAAACCTCATTTGAAATACATAGAGAAAGCTCTATGAATGTCCACCAAATTATAAATAGTACTTTTAGATTGAATATACACTTGATGATGATATGTTTAATTGATGTGATACTTTATGTTAAATGTTTTTTCAAGGGTCTTCTTTAACCATTAAGTGAATCAAATATCTTGGTAACATACAATTGATAGTGTTGTTCTATACACCATCCCACTTTTATGATGAATATCATAGAATATTGATCAAGTGGTAAGTATTATCTAATGGTGATGAAGTGTGAATTCCTTGTAAGATGACCCACCACAAACCATATGACATTATTTCCTTTAGGTTTCTTTGGAATATCTACGAAAACATTCCTGGTGATGTTCTCTCATTTTTATGTTGGAATGGGTAATTCTTACTGAGTGGATTAATACCACATTAATTTATGTGTTTTTTATAATTATATATTCAATTTTTTATTTATATGATTATTAAATATTCCATATATTTATTATTTCATATTCATTATCATTATTTTTTGTTATTAATTATTATTAGTTGTTCTTATTAATTTTCATTATTTTTTATTATTCATTTTATTCACTTGTTCTTTTTCATTATTATTATTTATTCTTGTTATATTTTGTTATTATACGTTTTTAGTTGTTTAATTAATTATTTGTGTTCTAATTCACATGATTTATCATTTTTATTAAGTTATTAATATTTTATCAAAATCACATTTTATTCTAATTTTATTTTAAAAAATTGGATAAGTTATAAATTATAAATGATAATGGAATAATATTACATTTCAGTTTAATTAAAAGGAGTATAAAAATTTATATACCTACTGATCCATCTTTCATTTTTTTATGATTGTAATCTAATATTTCATTGATGCAATTTGGTAATGGAAAGTATCTCACATAAGATTCAGAGTTTAAATTTAGTCAAAACATGATTATTTTTTTAAATTGAGAAACCTTATACAACCACACTTTATTCATTCATGATTTGTGGAATTTACATGGTTTTTATGATGTGATGGATAATGAATATTTTTAATTGATGTGAAAGTAAATCCATGGATGGGAATCTTATGTGAGGGTGATAACTGCATTTATTCCAACATGATTCAGGCTCCACATAAATTAATCTGATGCCATATTTAAAAAGGATTTAGTTTGAAATAAATTTAAAACCATGTGTTTATTCCTATATGGGACTATATTTTTTTTCATGTTTTTACTAATTCATGATTTAGTATAAAAATGTTTAAATATCACATAGTACCATGAACTATAGATAATTATTATATAAAGGTATAAAATTGTGTGCTTCTTACAACAATATAATGATTATATTTATTCTCTTGTACAACGTTTTTTTTTCAATAATTATATTACACAGTTGACAAAAAAAGTGTATTTCTATACAATAGAATAAATGAAATTCCTATATAATATTTTCAATTCTAGAAATACCATAGACGATTTCAAAGATGATTTTACGGAAAAAAATATCTCTCGAATGATTATGAAAAATCCTATTTTTAAAATACTATATTTTTACTAGGTATTTATGATCTACTAATTGATAATGAAATAAATGTAACAATTTTTATGATTTTGAATTGTAATGACAAATTTAATTAAACTATTGATTGTCAATATTTTATGTTTATATTTATAGAAAAAATATCTTAAATGACTGTGAAGTGTTTTTAACTTTTAAGGAGAAAATCATGGGTTTTTTGACCAAATTAAAATTTCTTATATTTTATATAAATTAACTCGATATAATGTTAAAAGAAAAAAATGATAGAATAAAACACATGAAAATAATTAAAATTATTACACACTCTTGAGGATATTTTTTTTCATTATCTAGATTTTACTCTTTCACACTCTTATATCTTGATTAAATTATTATTTTTCTAAGATTAAAGATTCTGATTTATTGAGATTTAATTAATTATATCCATATATTCTTTAATTTTCATTTCGTAGATATTAAATATTATTAATGTGATAGAATTAAATTTGATGCATAACCCATTAAAAAGAAATTGTAATTCCCAATTTTTTGGGTAACTTGGGTAGAAATATTGTTAATAGATTAAGGTAAACCTTTAGTAATTGAGGATAGGATCCACAATCACTCATGGAATCAATTTTTTAGTAGTACTTTTATAACAAATTATTTATCTTTTATCATTTCCATTACATTATTTATTTTATTTTTTATGTTTTTTATGTTTAAAATTTTATATTTAAAATTTTAAATGAAATTATCCCCCATATTTATATCATACCTAGGGAAATAATGTTTTTATTATCTCCTTGGAGATCTTGTATTCATACTTAACTTATTTTTAGAACATACACTTTAATATATTTTCAACAAACATCATATTCATACTATCAAACTAGAATGAAACATGTAAATATTTATACGTCTTCATGATTCATGTAGGGATTGATAAGGTTGAGTAATTAAAATCCTCTAATAGATCTCTTTTTATATCATGATCTGATGGTATACATAATTTATGGCTTTCATATGAGTACATAATGATCATTTTCTACTAAAGACAACTGAAAACATAAGAGATCCATCTTCAAGAATTGATTATGTAAATAATATCTGAATAAAAATTACATGGAAATCATAAATATCAAGAACCACATTATTTTATTCATAAGTCAATTCTTGTGATATATCTTTAGGAGTAGTTGATACAAATCCTACTACTTTCATGAGAATTCATCGACAGAAATATACACATCAATTTTGTGAAGAAACCCAAAATATGAATGAGTGCTATAACATTCTCAATATAGATAAAACTATCAGTGCTACTCATGATAGTTAGGGGTTTGGTGTGATCTCCATGAAGCATCGTTATATCTCTATATGAACATGTCCACCAAAAGATATATCATATACATCATTTATAGGGAACCACTGGACATATGTATACCTATATCTCCAAAATATATATCATATTTCATATACATCATATGTATACCTATATAGTAACTTTATATATGACTTTGAGAAACCAGTGGGCATATAATATATGAATCATGTATTGGACTCTCATCATTTTTTTGTTATCCAAAAAAGACTAACCAAGATGATGAATACATCACAATACCTTCATTTATCTGATATGTACATCACATATAACTTATCTATGTAGTTTAAAACATAATATTTGAAACAAATAAGTGTGGATGTGAATTTAATCATTCTAATATAACCTAGGTATGGATGACATTAACTTTTATTTTAAGTTGTGTAAGCACTTCTTGGTTTTCCTCCAACTGACAAAATGATAAACAACATACCCAACCACACCCTTATTATCAATGTTAAATAGTGGAATTGGATATGTATAGTATATAAGTATGAAGGTTATAATTCTTGGTATCTCACTAACCTCCGGCACGGAGAATTGATAATAATCATACCCCACTAAGTATATTATTGATGGAATTTCATTCCATGAGATATAATTCAGAAGATAAATCCGAGTAATAAGCCTATACTTATAACCACATGAATCTATTATTCATATCCATTTTAAAAATATTTTTATTGAATAAAATATTATATTCATTATAACCTTATCATATAATTACAACCCATTATACTCTATAACAACCCTTAGTTAAAGATCAATCAAATTCAAACTATGAGGGGATTTTATCATTCAACCATTTAGGTAAAATAGGTTACATATAACATGAATGAATGATAATTCTAGATTTACTTTATTTTAATAAAATTATACATTTATATCCATTATATCCAATGTCTCATGTTTTTAACACCTATAGATTCTACATAAACCTCATGGTGTAACTGTGGTAATGGATTCATTAATATATCACCTATATTATATTATATAGAAACCCAACTTATCTTTATGTCACCACTCTCAATAACCTTCCATATGTTTTCGAATTTTACAGGGATATTTTAGTCCTTCGATGATACTTAGGTTCCTCATCCTATATATATTTACCGTTATTGTCAAAATATAGTGTTGTTGATCACTTGATGTTGGGAACCACTACTAATTATTTAATGAAATTATTGATCAAAATAGCTTCCTTCATAGCATCTGATGAAATGATGTATTTACCACTAGTGTTGAGTCATCTATGGTGTCGTTTTTAGAACAATTACAAAAAACAATTCTAAAATTTATGAAATGCAAGAATCTCGATTGTAACATATAAACCCTAAGAATATATCATATAGACTTACTTCGATAAATTACCATTATGTAATTCATTTTTTACTTCGGTCTGATATATCTGATAATTATAATGATATTCTATGCCATGGAAAATCTTAATGGAATTTATCATTATAATAGGTGAAAAGGTATATTTATAGTTAGAAGTTGTTTATAACCCTTTTCCACTAATAATTGTTTATATATAAACAACCTACCATCCTTGTTAGTTTTCTTATAGAAAACCCAATTTCACCCAATGGGGCTTACACATTTAGGGTTATCTGCAAAGTTCCAAACATGGTTAGTGTATATGAAGTCTATCTCAGATTCCATATATTTGAACTATTTCTCTGACTCATAAATCACAATGGATTCTCAAGAGGAATTAGTTTTATCTTCTATAAATGTTACTTCAACATAATTTCAATGAAAAATCCATATCAATCATATTCCGTATGAATCTTACTATACATTCTTGGTTCTTATGTAACATGAGTTGGTTCTTCGTCCACAACGCTTTATAGATAGAGATCAATCACTGTCTCAGGAATACATTTTTTGAAGTTTTTTGAACTTCTCTGGGTTAACATTTCCTCCCCTGGCCAACTTGAATTAGATATTCCTCGAAAAGTAATATACAAATTTGATCTAAAAACTCTTTTTATTTAGTAGGGTTATAGAAATGATATCAATTATTTTCATTGGGGTAACTAATAAATAAGAATCATTTAGACTTGTGTAAAAGTTTATCTGAATCCAAATTTCATACGTAGGATTCACAACTTCATATATCCACATAATAAAAACTAGGGAGCTTCACATACCATATATCATGTTGAGTCTTTGTTATTTATTTCTATGAAATTTGGTTTAGTAATAATACAATATTTTCTATATTATAACCCCAAAATGAAATAGGAAGTCCATATAGACTCATCATTAATTGAACCATATATAATATTTTATAATTATATTGAAATATACCATTCCATTATGGTGTTCCAAGATGAGTTGGTTCCAAAAAAAATTATATAATCACATAGATGAGCTACAAATTATTAGATTAAGTATTCATGACTTCATACCAATTGAAATTATTTAATATTTATTCCTATTTTTTTTAATTAATTCTGAATCTCTTAGAACTTTTCAAAAGTTTAATACTTTTGATTCATCATAAACAAATACCCATATTGACTAAAGTCATCAATAAAAGTAACAATGTAATTAAAATCACATTTTTCTTGTGTACTCATCCATGCACACAAATCACTATGTGAAAGATCCAATATTCAACCAGTCCTCTCACCCTTTCTCCCAAAATATGACTTCTTCATTTTTTCCAATAAACATGATTCATATATATCAAGCTATTCATAATCTAATGAGTCTGACAAACTTTTTTTATGGATTCTTTACATGAAATTAACTTTTATATGACAAAGGTTAAAATGTAAAGGATGGGTGGGATTATAATCAACCACGATCATCCAATTTAGAATGTTATAAATAGAATTATCCATTTCACGAATATAAAAAGTTTTCATAATATTTCAAATTCCATAAAACATTTCATCCATATATGTATAATAATTCTTGTTCTTAATAATGAATTAAAATCCCATCTCGTCAATACAAGATATAAAAATTAAATTCCTATTTATTAAAGGAACATAATACTATATTTTCAATTCAAGGATCAATCCACTTGGTAAACACATATCATAAGTACAAAACATTAATTCAAAAACTCATTCTCCATTTCCTACATTAATGTTTACTCCACCATTCATAAATTCCCTTATATTTTGATGGCTATATTTTTTAAAACAAATGTGTGACACACGGCTGGCATTTAATACATATTATTTGGTGTTGGATAAATTTATTTCTATAACATTTATATTTTTGTACACAAAAAGTTTTGAGAAAACATATATTTCCTATATATAAATATTTATCTATTTTTGAGTAAATAATTATTAATCATCTCAATGTGATTAGTGTGAATTATGTCTTAACCAATAACAAAGAAATATCATTAGGTGAGTATGATGTATTATATAAGTTCATTATGGGATTTAAATGAATGTTTTCCCACTAAAAATGATGACCTTGTACATCATAACCATTTAGTGAGTTGTTATCCAAATTTCACTAATCGTTGAGTCCTATAAACAATTTCTCTTACCACACAGTTTTTTAGGTGGACAATCTCCAAGATCATAATATTTGTGACTCCTGGATAGTTTTTCATATAACCACTTATCCAATTCCTTCATATGGATTCACACAATTCAATTCCTTTGGTAACCTAATCCTATTAGTTTATTCCAAATAGTTTAGCCTCATGTAAACACCAATAATAGGGTTAAAATGTCATTAGAATGGAATCCAACTAAACCCTAAACTACAAAAAAGATATTCAAAGTTTACAAATTACTTACTTGAGTTAAAAAAGATAATAAATGGTAACCCAACTATTTTATGACTTTCCTTGTTAGATGGTTGATGTCGTGAAAGTTTTCACTTTTGAAGGAACATCACACTTAATATAAAGTGTTTGTTCCAGTCTCAACAATTTAATATACATCATATGCATATCAAATTCATAACTATTACATCATATGAAATATTTTCCCTTAACTGTATTATATCTTTATTGTATGCCTTCTTGTAATGATTTATTATTCAAAACCCCTATTTTAATAAATAAATTAATGTGTTAATGCCAAATTGATGTGTAACACATTAAAAAACCCAAAAGACCATTTTACTAACCCCCGAATGAATAGAAGGTTTTTAAAACAAATTAAAATGGATCATGTGGAGAAGGTATATGAATGCATAATGTAAATATATAACGTTATATGATATTTAAAAAATCCACAAGAGTAATACGAGAGTGATAATTAGCCAACCCCATTCAATTGTTTTGCCAAGGAATAATCCTATTAGAAATTAAGTGGAATGAACCCAAATCCCTCTTCTTAGAGAGGCTACAGTCAATAGAGAACTTAATTTATAAAAACTCTAACACCTAATACGCACAAAATATTCATAATAACTATTATCAATATCATAATTATAAATAAAAATTGAACCCATGATAAAAGAAAAATAAATTTTATGATTCCATATATAGTATGATATAAAAGGAACTTTATAGTTTTAGATATAGTGGGATATCATTTTGGTCATAAATACATTACTAATTTTGTTAGATTTGATGGATCAATTAAATATTATACCAAACACAAATATCCTGGCCAATGAAATCCTTCCAATTGAATATTAACAAAAAAGGTCATTTGAACCAATAAAAGATATTTCATATCAAATTTATAATTAATTTAAATAAATTGGAAGAAATATTATGACATTATTTTGACCATTATTCTTAATATATATTGATCATCCAAAACCATTTTTGATAATATATCATTGAGCATGTAGGGTCTCAGGGTAGAATCCATCTAACGGTCATCCACACACCCTCCATTGATTACCAAAATAATTCAATGGATTTCTGGGTGCAATCATGATGGATCAATCATTTGAAAATTTTCATCATGATCACTTCATGTTCCTTCAGTCTTGAAAAAATCACTCATTTTCTTGGCAATCATGAGAGTATTAGAGAAGGAGTATTCTAGATAGAATTCTTTTGTGACATAATTATGAATTCTTGATTAACCCTACAAAATATACAAAACCATCTATTTATAGAGTAAGGGTCAAATTTTAAATATTATTTAATTTAAAAATTAACCTAAAATAATATGATAATACATATCAGATTCATTTTAAAAAAAATTAACAAGATTATTATATTTATGGCGTTCTATAATGGGTGTAATGATAAATATTATATTACTGGCTTGTAATTTAGTATTTATCAACAGAAAAAATCTTGGAATGCTTGTTCTCCTCATTATTTATCGAATATTTGAATAAATATTTAAAGGATATTTAAGGAATATTTGTGATCAATAAAATCTGAACAACTTTATTCCTCAGCCTTGAGAATAACATTTATCCGAATAACTAAATACAAGTAAAATTTAATTATGATCAATAGAAACACATACATCATAACCCTCTAGGACACTTTTTCATTAGAATATGAAGGTCCTACATAATGTATCAGATTACTATCTAATAGCTGGTCATGGTTCTCAAGAGAAAGAAAATGATTTCACAATTTCAAAAACCACACATTAAAAAAAATATAATACCTTTTTCAAAATTTATCATCGAGATGGTTTTAGACACATGTCATCAATAAATGTGATCAATACATCTTTCCATTAATATCTAAAATAAACTCATCTTTACACCATTTCAGTAGAATTTAATTCTACACATTTATTTCAATAAAAGGGTCATGATATATACATTCTTTTATAGGGAAGAGATAATTCATTCCTTAACTTATTCATCAATAACACATTACTCGTGGCATACCTAATGTATCAAGATTCTCCATAAACTATATAAATGTGGTTTATTAAATACATCAATGTGTGTGAGTCAAGGAATTCATTAATAATAATATAATAATATATATACCATTACACATGCTCGCATATTGGAATATCCAATGACACAAAAACATGCGTAATTCGAACAGGTTGGTTTTTTATTATATTATATATTCATGGAGATTACCAAATGTGAATGGTATGAGAAGAAATATAAACCACTTATGAGAACTCACACCCTACAATCATCATTATACATGACCCATCATATAAATTTATCCAACATTATAAATATATTTAAAACTATCATCATGAAATTTCTTGGTTCTCAACATAGTGGAAAAATTCTATTATATTATCAATGTTACAGATAATCTTAGACTTTATTACAATAAAGTATTATAGAAAAACAAACAATATATAATAATATGTCTATTAAAATTTACATCATTAAATACAAAAGTAATCCAAAATAATGTCAATTTGTTCTAGAACACCAACTCCAATATACTCCAACTTGGGATAGAGTCAAATTACTAAGTGTTTCAGTTTTCTACACCTCACAAGTTGAAAAACAAAATTGACTTAATGATTTGTTAAAGGGGTATAACATATTTCCATCTCTAGATATTCATCTCACTATGAAATATTATTTTTGAAAAAATACATTAATAGATGATAATTATGAGGAGTTACCTTTGTATACTAATTTAAAATCAGGTACTTTATGTGATCCACTTCTATAGAATTCTCAAAATAACCAATGATGGGATCATAGCTGCTAGGAACCACTTCATGTTCTCTAAAGAAGATTTGTATCAAAACTACTTATTTATCTACCTCAGAAGCCACAATATAGTAAGACTCTTTAATATAATTATGTACATTTCTTTAATTGAGATATTATAACTCATAAAACATCTATTAAGAGTAAATATTTATCCCAAATAATATTTTAGATCATTTTGATATACTAGGATACTATAATACCCATATACTGTTATAAATAGTTCTTCATATCCTATAAATATCAAGAAAAAATCCCTATTATGACTTGGATAATTAAGGATAGTATAGAATTCCATCCAATGGTAGCCACCTAGATCAGCTTGAAATCATTCTACTACACATATGGTGTATGAGACATATACCATAGTACATAGAATGAAATACATTAATGACTTTATTCTTGACATCTATAGAGTCCTCACCATCCTTTATCATTTCTCATGTGTTTGATGAAACATATTATTGTATTGATTAATTCCATGTTGCATTGGAAAAAAATACTCATTTGGATTATACCTTACCAAATATCTTCAATAGGTTGTCAATGTATGTACTCTGACTTAGACTGAGTAGCCTAATGTATACATCATGATGGTTGTTTATCCCAAGAATACATACAATTTCAATTAAGTCTTCGATAGAGAACAATGAGTTAAACCAATACATAATATACAACATAACTGGTATCTTGATTCCAATTTGTAGTATATTATCAAAAAAATTCAAAAATTACTTCAATCCAATATTATGGTTTATAGAAACATGGATCAAATTCATTATTTATAAAACCAAATTCGCTTATGGATTCAAAAATCCAAATTTTCCAGGACTAGGATTGTTTCATTAATATATCAATGGATCATTGAAACATTCATTCCTTGTTTGAATCATTTTTATTCATAAACATTTGTGTCATATAGAAATATACTTGAAGGTTCCATATAAGGAGGGTTGTTTTAATATCCACCTTCCAAATGTCATAGTCATGGTAACCAACAAAAAAAGTGTAATTATAATTTATTCTAGCATAACAATAGGTGAAAATATTTCTTCATCATTTATTCAATGACACTGTTTAAACCCTTTTTCAACTAGTCATTCCTTATACATGTTAAATTTTCTATCTATACCTAGTTTCTTTTTTAATACCCATTTATAACCATTAGTATTTTCATCTACTAGAGGATCTACCACATCCCATACATGGTTTTGGTATATGGATTCAATTTCTGAAATAATAGAACCTTTTTACTTGAAAATATATATGACACTTACTACATCATTATAGGATAGAGGGTAATTATTATCAACTACTGATGATCCATCATCATTGGTGACTAGAAAACAATATATATCAGGTTTTGTAACCCATCTTATAGTCATATACAGTACTTGTGTCACTATAATTTTATCTTCCATGAGGATTTATGGGAACTATTATGGTTAATGATATTTTATATCTTGAGCCTAGACTTCATCAAAGACTATCTCAATCAAAATATCTATTTTATAGAAGTGATGCCGTCCATTAAATGTAGACTTTTTTCAACCACAACATTCATTTATTTAGGGTCATATAGGTAATATCCATTAATTTCCATAGGATAATGTATAAAAAATACACTTAGTTCCTCAGGTTTCATGATTCATTCTATAAGTTTCCTTAATAAATGAATTACTACCAGACATTCAAAAATGTGACAATATGGATTTAATTCCAAACAAAAGTTGATAGGTAATAATGGATTCTTCATTAGTTGGAAGTCTGTTTAGTTTTATGGTGTAATTTTTAATGTGTATCCCCAAAAGCATAATTTATGGATAACATGACTCATCAATTATCTCACCATGTCAAACAAAGTGTGGTTACTCATCTCACTTATACCATTCCATTGAGGTTTGTAAATAAGAGTGAGTTGGGTTTGAATCCAAAAATCTCATAAATAATTAATGAATACTTCATTTAGATATTTTCCACCATAGTTTGAGTAGAGTTTATTAATATTCATAGCAAGATGGTTCTCAAATTCATTTTTATATTCCTTGAATATGTAAATGGAAATTAAAGTATTCCTTATTATGTATATATGTCGATATTTACTTAAATCATCATTAAATTTATAAAGAATGAGTACCCACCACTTGGTTTGACTAAAAATAGTCCCCACACATCTGTATTAACGAATTCAAGAAGATATTTATACTTTTCCCATTTTCCACTAAATGGGGATTTGATTATTTTTCCTTTTTAATATGTGTGACACAAACCAAGTGATTTCAGTTCAATGTAATCTAAATATCCATAATAGTATAATTTAATCATTCACTTTTAATTTACGTGACCTATCAAGTGATTCCACAGTTGGGTGTGATATTAGTCATGTGGTCTATTTTTATTATCACTTTCCATTATTTGTTTCACGTAATATAACTCATTAATTCCATTATTTAAATGTTTCTTACCACAAAAATGTTTTTTATTATAAAATAAGAAACATTTATTCAAAATTTTGATAATAGATCTATCTATATCATGTATGTACATTGAAATTATATTTTTTGTAAATTTATGGATTATAATAACAATCTTCACAAAACCAAGATCATTCCAATCGGCCACATGAAGTGATACTCACCAATATCCACAAAAGTACGCCTAAATTCATTAAATTATCATACATCAACTTCACCATATAAAATCTTTTTTAACTAATTAGTTCTTATATTTTAAAAAATATGTGATCACTACATGATAAATCTAATACAAAAATTTTAAAAGAAGGAAAATACAAATTTCACTTGATAAGAAATACTCCTAACGTTTCCCCATTCTTGTTTTCCTCGGTGATTTTTTTCATCTAGTGGCCCTTCATTCCCATGAAAAATAGATAGAATCGTGTTATATTTCTTATCCCTAGATCTATCATTTCCTGTAAAGGGAATTGCAGGGAATATTGAAATTTACATCTCTTCTCACGGGCCTTCCTTTTCTTTGTCAGAAGAATATAAGGATTTCCATGATTTGTCTCCATATCAACTTGGGAAATAAATTTGAGAAGATCTAGAAGATAGTTATATATTTTGTTTATAAAACAATTAATACAAAAACTAGAGAACCTCTATGGGAGTGATGAAGGAATGTGATCAATGTACAATTCATTTAGCATATTAAACCCTAGAACCTCCAGGCACTCAATATAGCCAATGAGTTTGACTACATAATGCCCAAATACAAAACCTTATCTACATTTAACATGAAGGGTTTAATTTTATATCACAACTCGTTCCTATCTAGCTCTCACCTAATAAAGACAAAAAATATGTACATCATGGAAAAAACATTAATGTCTTCTTGTGACATCACAAGTTCATTAATCATTAATGAAAGCATTAAACAATGAAAATATATTGTATCACTCTGATGTTTACCATAGATTGTGAGATCATCAAAAACATTCTTATTAGTGAGTAGATCGTGAATTTAGGACTATAACACATAAATTTCCATTCATGGTGCAACATAACCCATAATTGTTTAAACCATATTAGATGTTACTCCTAGTAAAGATATAGTCGTTCCTCAAAATTGATAACATGGATAATGTGGTTGTTGAAATTTATATTAATGGACTTCACCATTGAACACATTTAGTGTCATAACTCAATAAAATCTTGTGTAAAATATATATTTTCATTTTTTCTGATCCATACTATAACCATGAAAACCATATGATGGTGTTTAAGTAGGTGGTAATACCAACAAAAAATTGTAAGATACTGGAACCTCTTAGTGGTCTTCCCAGTCAAAAAATAATAACTAGGATATCCTCTACACTTTCTTAAAATTTCTTACAAAATAATATATGGAACGTAAATTCCACACATGTTTGGTTATGTCAACCGATCAACTTAGTTTTGACACCCAATAATTAAAATTTCCTCAAAATGTGGCATGAACCAACACTTTAGCTATGTTTTTTATTAATATAGATGATGGATGACATGATTACCTAAATATACTTTAGGGGTTTTGTTTTATTATACATGAATTTTTTTAGTGTTTTATCTTATAAACGTCATGTTAATATTTAGTGTATTTTAATTATATGAGTAACCTTGTTCAAATAAAACATTTACACAATATTCATTTATTTAAATTCAATCTCTGAATATTAGTAAATTTTATTATGTGATCGTGGTATTACATAAATAAAATAAATCATGCTAAAGGTATAGATTAAAAAATAAATAATTGGAATGATCATGGGATTATTTAATGAATGATTTATTTAGTGAACCATTATTAAACTTATGACCCTAAGGGAATACTCTTTGTGAACATTTTGGCACGACCTAAAACATCCCAATTGTCCACCATGTATCAAATGAATTCAATTCATCTATGGTCCATCATTAACAACCTCCATGGACCTAGGGGAACTCCTTTTCTTAAATATGATTATAACTCATACATAGGTGAGGGGATCCAAAAGATTGGTTAAAGGTGAATTATATAAACAACCATATATAGGTATTTCCTATAGAATAAAAGAGAGAGGAATGAGGTGTATTTCATATTTTTTATTTTAATAATAAATAATAACAAACCCATGCAAGAAAATTAAATTAAATAAATTTAACTCATACACAAGTCTGTTTAACAATCAATATCAGTCATACAGATGTAATGAATACGTAAGAGTACACTAGGTATCATTCACTTAAATTAATTCTTTATTATTATGATAAACACACATGTATTCATTAATTAATTATATTTATATTAATGACCATATTAAGTCTCATGGAGACAACCATCATAAATGAATTTATAGAAACTAATCTTCATAACTAGTAATTATAGTAAATTACTAATAATTAATTAAGTATTTATTAATTCTTTAAATCCACTATTAAATAGTAAAACACAAATGGTTCCAATAGTTTAATATGGTATTATTTTAGTAACTATTTAATTTAATGTAATTTTATTCTATCCTTTATTGGGAGACTACATGACTTAAATTAATGAGTTACACATTATTTTCTTTTTCTTTTAGTGTATCCTAGATTATTGCGGTGGGACCTAGTGTATATCTTGGATGGATTACATGGTATGTACTAATGAAAGCCATGTGGTCCTCTTGTTCTATGTCCATGTAACCTACTAATTGAATAGGCGTGGTATTCAAAGTAAAGGAGTAACAATTTAGACAATTTGAACATTAGAAATATTCCTTTTGTTTCATTAATGTTCTTGGATGCCAGTATCACATGGTATAAACTATGTATTTGACTACATGTTTATTGTGAATTTCACCACTAAACCATGTATACTACACAATCTGTTTTCCAACTACACACTATATAGTTTGAAAAACCTTGTGAGAGGTTGGACCAATTAATATGTGGTGTTTGATCAATGCACCATGTTTAATAACATTATGTCATTCAATGAATCTCATGACATATTCGGGTGTAGTGAGCATGGGTACATGGAGTTTACTCTAGTTACACACCATGTAACCAAATCTACCAATAAGAATCATGGGAACCTGTCGATGTCATATCCAACAATTCTTTATATATTCTTATCTCATATAAAAATATAAATCTTTAATAAAGAATATTACAATATATAAACAATGTTAATTAAACATTGGATTTAATATCGAATAATTAGGAAATTAAAACTTACCATAATTACCTATATATGATGAATAATCAAGTAAATAATTATAAATTTAAATGTGTCCCATTTAGTACCACTTGATGGTTCCATTTTCAGACGAAATGAATTTTGGGAGTAAACCCATTACAAATGTATTCAAATTTGAAGGATCATTTTCATTTTTACAAGATGTGCACATCATAACCAATTAACTATATCCAATTTAATACTGATAAAAAAATTTACAAAACCAAGAGGAGATATTATCATGTAAAATTTGTAATTTATTTAAATAAATTATAAGAATAATTACATAGTTATTAAGATATTTATTCATAGAGTATTTTGATGTTCTGTAATTCTTTTCGGAAATATATCATTGTGCTTATGGGATTCGACTACAATATACCACCAGTGCTGATCCACACAAGCTCCTTTTTCTCTAAAAAACATTGACGGTTTATCTAGTGCTAGCACAGAATATCAATGAAATTTCATTATCATTCTTGACCTCATCAATTTCCTTCAGTCTTGAAGGAATCTATCTTATTCATCTCATTCATGAGAGGATTATAGAATGAGTAATCTAGAGATAAATCCATAGTGCACAATAATTATCATTTCTCGACAAACCAATATAATAGATATAACCATACATTTATATATTTATGGTTAAAGTTAAATTACTATTTAGTTTCAAAGTGAACTCTAAATAATATAAAAAATCTTATATGAACCCATTCTATATAATAATAATAATATTATTATTATTAGTACTATTTTTTTGGTATCCACTAACTGACGCATTAATAAATATTATGTTACTAGAGTTGTAATTTATATTTATCCTCAGAAAAAAATCATGGTCTAGTTGTCATCCTTTATATCTTTCAAATACCTAATTTTTTTAAATAAAATATTTATTCATAAATAAATATTCTATTCCTAGTTTTCTAAATAAAAATTTATTAAATATTCAAAAGTTAGAATGAATATTCTATTTAATGTTTAGAAAATATAAAATTATTGAATATTCACATAATTAAATAAATTATTTAATAAAAATTAAATAATTATTTATAACTTTATGAATAAAAAGAATAAAATAAATAAAAAATATTCATGTAATGATAAAATTACCTCTAAAATAAATATTTATTTAATATTTTAAACCAATAAAACCAAAAAAAAATTATTCACTCGTCATGAGAATAATATATATTCCAATAATTAAATTCAAATATATTTTTTGAGGTTAATGAAAACACTTAGTGTTTAATCCTCTATGATTATTTCTCATTGGGATGAGGTTGGATTGCATGAAGTCAACGATTAATATTTAGAAATGGTGAAAGGAACCGATGATAAAGATGTTAATGTTGAAACATCAATAACCACAAATGAATTCTTGCTGTTTAATGTAATGCCTTTATCACAATATCTCGTCAACCAGGTTGCACACACAAGTCATCAACCTATGAGCTTGATACGTCTGTCATTGAATATCTAAAATAAATTCATCATTAAACCATTTCGATAGAATTTAATAGAATATTTTTATTTTAATCAAACAGAGATGATATAAAGTTCTATTAATGTGGAACGAAAAAAATCCATCCTCGACTTATTCGTTAACAAAACATCACTCATGGAAGACCCAATGTATCCAACATCGCCATGATCTATATCATCCTATATTATGAAATATATCAAAGTGCATTAGCCATGACATGCATTAATAATAATCATAAAGTTTAAAGACCATTAAACATACTCACACATAGGAATATACGATGATTAGTATCATGGGTAATCCCTACAGGGGTTTTTTACCAAAATCTCCCATATAAAAATTTACTAAATGAGAAGTTTATAATATGTTATCAACATATTAATTATGTTCATTAAATGTTATATTCCCTTAAATTTATAAGAACAAATGATGAATGACAATATATTCTATTGGATAATGCTATTAAAAATTCCACTAAGATTGTTCTTTCTGACTCTTTTGATGGTGCGCGTGTCCATCAGGTACGGGGGACTTCAACGCTATTCTGTTTCCCTGAATTCCCTCTTTCCAATGGTGGTTGAAATTCACTCCTTATTTAGGGATATATGCTCCTTGACCGAAACAGGATGATGGGATGCTGGTTCTTCCATCTATGGATTCCTCCTTATAATTCATCACCTAGTCTGTTTCTCCCTTATAGATTTAATATGTTGTTTATGAAAATCTTCCCAGTTCCATATTTTCATGGACACCAGTTAATTATGCTGCTTCTGTCAAGACATTCCAAGGGGTCCGGTCAGGGCAGAAACCTTCGGTTAGGGGAGTAGTCTTGATGGGAATCACTGGCGTGTATGGATGCTGGGGAATTGGTGTTTCTGTCTTTTTTCCCTTATTATAGGGCTTCTCGAGGGTGAGGAAGCCCGAGGAATCCCACATCGAGCACGGGGAATCATATTCCATAGGCATGTATCTGAGGTTTTCCTCAGATTCTGTGTTTAACAGAGGGTATGCCACAATTTTAACGCGCAGTAGAGACATATTGGACTGATCAGAATACTAGCTAGAGTGGATCAGATTGAAGAACCCCCTTGATGGAACACTGATATTGGGGCCAGCATAGGGGTAGCTTCCCAAATGCTATGGAGGGGAATGAGGTGGCATGATCTTATCAGGTTGTGGCGGCCCGGGAAAGAATCAGGATGATTGATGGTTTTGGACATGAGCCTCGAAGAGACATCCTATGAATCCCTGTAACGGGGAATCAAAGTCCACGTAGTTCATCAGTCCTCGTAGTTCAGATTGGGGAGTGTCAGTGAACAGACACAAAAGATAACCTTGGTCTGATGGATGTTGGGCTTGAACCTCAGGGAGGCTTCCAACGTACCATGCCTTTACATGGATCAAAGTCCCTGTAGTTTGGGTGATGGGTGTCGGCGAACTGGCATGAATAAATACCTTGGTGTGATGGGTAATGGGCTTGAACCTTGTGACGCTTTCTACGTACCATGCCTTGACATGGATCAAAGACAACATAGTTTAAGAAGGGTTTTGTCAGCAAACCGACGTGAAGATGGACCGGGGGTCCGATGAATGGTGGGATTGAACCTTATGGAGGCTTACTACATACCATGCCTTGACATGGATCAAAGACCATGTAGTTCAGAATGGTGTGGGGCTTACACTCTAGGCTTCCCAAGTGTTTGTGAACTGACATGAAAAATATCTAAATGACCAGGTGATGGGCTTGAATCGCGTGGAGGCTTCCTACGTACCACGCCTTATCACGGATCAATGTCCCCATAGTTTGGGATGGGTTGTGTCGGCGTACCGACATGAATAAGGACCATGGTCCCAGTGTATGGCGGGTTTGAACCTTAGGGAGGCTTCCTACATATCATGCCTTGACATGGATCAAAGTCCCCGTAGTTCAAGTGGGTTGTGTCAGCGAACTAACGTGAAGATGGACTAGGGGTCCGATGGATTATGGGCTTGAACCTTGCGAGACTTCCTACGTAACATGCCTTCACATGGATCAAAGTCCCCGTAGTTTAGGATGGGTGGTGTCGGCGAACCGACGTGAAGATAGACCGGGGGTCTGATGGATGATGGGCTTGAACCTCGTGAGGCTTACTACATACCATGCCTTGACATGAATCAAAGTCCACATATTTTAGGAGAGAGGATGGGCAGTTGAACCGACATGAAGGGGGTGTCAGAACAACTGGATGGTGGGCTCAAACCTTGTGGAGGCTTCATACGTACTATTCCTTGACAAGGTTCAAAGTCAACGTAGTTCAGGTGTACAGTTTAACGTCATGCGGGACTGGGGCATTTGGGGATTACGCTCTGAGGCGGCCCAAGGCATGTCATGGTCGGTGCTCACTCTACGCTCATGGGAGCCATACTCAGTGTGAGAAATAAGAGGTTGTAGGACCCTGACGATCACGTTGTGAAGGTTTCATCCATGGAATGAAAAGAGGGGGCTTATGCGTTGAGTGGGCCAATGTGATGGGGCTTAATTCCAGGATGGAGGCCTGAGTGATACAAAGAGTAGAGGGAGTTGGACTTGGGACCAAAGAAATCGGGAGCCAAGTTCCATATCACATCCTCCACTGGCCTTGGGGACCAAATATGAAAGGAGGGAGCATTGTTCCCCACCACGTCGTTGGCTGGCCTTGGTGTCAAGGGAGTAGGGAGGAACAGGGGCGATGCCTCCTACAAGAACGGTTAAAGGCATACACCAAGGTGTCTCCCCTTCCCCACTGACAAATGCCGCTCCCAGAAGGATAATTTCATCCCCTATGAAGAATATAGGTCATGGAGGATGTCCAAGGTTGGGGCACACCACGTGAGTGGCATGGGGCGATGTCATGGTTTAACGTTGTGTGTTGATGACAAGGGTCTTTGAAAGTTTAAAATCCTGCATCTCAGATGAGGTGGTTATACTCCGAACCCCTAGGACATACAAAACTGGTACCCTCTACTCCTTGTGGGAGGGAACATACCGGCAATGTTGTGGTAAAGGGGGGTCGCAAAGCGAACCATCGAGGGGTCCATGTTAGCGTGGCTATGCAAAGAAAAAATAGCCATTAGTTTTCCTCTGCGAAGAACCATTAGGTAATGCAACGATATAGTAAGTATCGTCCAGGGGAATTTGAAGTCACATCTTGCAAACCTGGAGGGTCGCACGGGAGAATGAACTACCAAGCTGAGGGGTCCATAGGCAGGGGCCTTGCAGAGCTCGGTTGCTCTGCGTGGTGGAGGGAACTTGCGAAGGGGTGTGCTTCGTGAAGTGGGGTGCCTTAGCCTTATCATGGGGTAGAGGTGAAAATGGGAGGTGCTTCGTGAAGTTGAAAGGTACTCACGGAGCACTGCCTCGCGGCACACAGGCGCCTCGCGAGGCGATGTGATGTGAAGCAGTGTGCTTCGCGAAGTACAGTGACCCTACCTTAGCATGTGGATCACGTGTACATGAAGGTTTTTTCGTGAATCATAAATGCTCCGTGACAACCCAGGTCCACTTGGGGATCCCCTTCCTTCATTGAAGCCCTTAGGCTTCGCGACAGGCTTCCCTCTCGGAAGAGGGGATCAAAACAAGACAATGGGGAGACACCTCGCGAAGAAAAAGTATCTCACATAGCTCATGATTTGCAGAGAAAAGGGTGCTTCACTATTTTGGATCTAGGAAGTTGAATGGTTGGATTGTCTGTCTGTTGGGATCGAGGGGGGGGGGGGGAGCCCAGTATTTGTAAGAAAGAGGCGCCGCAAAGCAGAGCTTGTGCGGCATGAAGAGGGCTTCGGTTGCTTCACGGCGGGTCGCGAATGTCATCGGGGATTGTGGAGGGGTCCGCCTCCTTTGCTTCGCAGTGGGTCACAAATGTCAGAGGCCTTCGCAAAGCGTCCCAACTTCATTGCTTTGTGGAGGGCCGTGAACGTTAGAGGTGTTAGTGAAGTGTTCCACCTACTTTGATTTGCGGTGGCCGCGTTGCTTCTGGGGGACATTACGAAGTTGTTTCGCGAGGTTGGTCGTGCAGCTTCTTTCTCGTCTTTCTTGTCTTCCAACATTTTGGCACAAAAAAATACCCCTCCCTCAGACATGGTGCCGTGAAGAAATCAAGGGTCAAATTCTGAGGGTCAATCTACAAAATCATCGGTCATTCGCGGAGATGGATCGTGAAGTGGGCCCGTGAGGTGGACAACTGATGCGCAGGCTGAGCACGCCGCGATGCTCGGTGCAATCTGAATGCGCCACGAAGCACTGAAGGCCTCTGCCTATAAATAAGGGAGGAAGACCTCTCTTTTTTCATTTCCCTTCTCCACGATTTTGTCCTTTTGCGCTCTTGATTCACGAACCCCTGCGTGCTCCGCGCCTACTCTCTACAAATCGGGCCTCATGGAGAACAGTGAGTCTTTAACTCCGTGACAACGCTATTCGAGCATGCGCCTATAAGACAAGGCTAGGACCCATTATTTGGATTTTCAAACGAGCTCTGCAATCAGGCATCGTGAGCCGAGCTTAAAATTTTCCGAGTTTTAAAACCAAATGGCCCATCAAGAATCTACACAAGGGGGTGCTTGTAGACGCCGCTCGGAGGGATGAGATTGCAAATTTTTTGGGCCTAGGAGAGTTGGTCCATAGCCACTCGAAACATACCTCATTGATGAAGCTGCTATCAGGGAGCCAGAATAGCTATCCGTTGTGTAGGAGGCTGCCTTGTATGGCATTGGGATGAGGGATGTTGTCTTTATTCTTGAGGCGAGTAGGGACGAACCAGCTTGCTGGTTCAGGAGTACGTTGTGCCTGCGCTAATGGTTCAGAGAGGCTAATGGTCATGACCAAGAGGACTTCACACCCATCGTTGCTGACAGCATGTACAACCACCTAAACAACATTGATGGGCTATCATTGCAGCCAGAGACGTCTCCTCCTCTATACCACACAATACTGAAGGTAGCCTTGAAGGATTCGAAGAAGGGGTGGTCAGAGGAGTGGGACTTGCGCCAGGGTGAAAACTTTACATACGATTGGGCACGAGCCTACTGGGTAGGTGCCTCGTGTGATGAGTTTGGAGCTGAGATGAGGAGAGTGGGTTTGTATGAGGTGGCATGCGCCTCCCAATTCCACACATATCAACCCAAACAGTTGATGTCAGAGCTTTGGAGAAGATGGTCGTCTAGGACCAACACTTTTCACCTACACCATGGGGAGGTCGGCATCAGCCTGTGGGATTTCCATCAGATTTCAGGGGTCCCAATCTTGTGGGCTATGTACAATGAGTTCCTCCCTGCCATGAGTGTGTAGGAGGATCCAGAGCAGATGTCACAGCTGGTGATGGCATTGAGGGGGATGGTTCTTGAGGAAGGCAACGAAGCAGTAATAGACGTCCACTTTAGGTGGTGGTTCAAGTAGTTCCTGAACATTCTGGTGGATCGAGAGTTTCCCATGTGGCCTCGGAATTTCCCAAAGGGGGATCAACAGGGCAAGGAGAACTCGTATTGGTGGATCTTGGAGGATAACCAGTGGAAGACCTGGGGTTTCAGTGTCAATAATGAACAGTAGCCAATAGCCAGGATGGTGGCATTTATTGCATCCCTTATCTGTGGTTGCATCCTTCCAGTGAGGGATACCAACATGGTGGTGTGTCCTAGCACATTTATCATGGAATCCATGCTGGCCACAGAGGGGAGGGTCAATCTGGGGATTCCAATACATGCCAGATTTTACAAGATGCTATGGCATGTTAGTGAGGGAAAAAGGCCATAGAAGATATGTGGTCCCTCCCATCGTTTGTATGGGTTGATCGCGGGGCATATCAGGGGGGTTTATGAGTATCTGAACCCCATTTTGCCTCTGGGGTCAAACTTCTGCCCATCCATTATGAATAATGCCGGGAGCTTTCTAGCCAGATTAACCATACCGTTGGTACTAAATCAGATGTCAAAGGTGTATGAGTTTAACTTTCACCTGTTCCCGTTGCCAATAGGGGTACTCAACGACAATGGTTAGGGGATGGAGGAGCACCGGGCCTATCTCTTGTCCATTCGAGGTGGAGTCTTGGAAGCATGGGTGGACCGCGAGCCTCTTTGCAAGCCGTACTCCCCACACAGTTTCGTGAGGAAATTCAAGTGCGTGCAGGGAATGACTCTGTGGGTCTACTGGGAGGTGCGCCCTGAGGTGTACTCATGTCTGATGAGGAAATTGTGGCTCATGTTCACAACGGAAGATGGGAAAATGCAGAATGCATTGCCTTCGCCTACTGCCACCATCGGACTGGTGAAGGACTACACCATAAGTTGGGAGGCAGCTTACCTGGGGGACATGCTAAAGCAGCCAACTATTCGAGCTGGTGATGGCGGGCCTTCCCTATCTCGAGGTCGGGGTCTGAAGGTGACAAACGCCTCTTGTGGTGGTTGGGATATTGTGGCGGTGAGACCTACATCAGCTGAGAGTGAGGCGGCAGTGGCTGATCCAACCACGGTAGCATATCCGGTGGTCCCAGGAGAGTAGAGCCATCTGGAAGGGCGGCCACTGAGAGTATTCCACAGGATATCTACTCATGTCCTGATGAAATGGCTACGCCATATTGATATACTAGAGAATGTTTCTTTCACGGATTCCTGTGACATCTAGGATGTCAACCGACAATTCCTCAGCACGCCCAAGATGTGGAAGCACCTAAACCATCTCGGGATGGATTTACCAGATATATGCCCTATCTCGGCCGGTTTTTCAGTGTCTCCAGTGGAGGTGGAGAAATATCTGGATGAGCTGAAGGACTTCGTACATTCCAGGGGTGCCCCGCGTCTAATGAAATACTAGATGAGGGTACTTCTAGATCAAATGGTTCCCCCACAGTTGTAGGTTGATGAGATGAGAGAGTGATTCCCTATACCGGAAGTGTCATATGAATCCTCTTGGGGGTACGAGGCCGATGGATGGAGTCCGTTGGAGGAAGGAGAAGTCGGTGAACAAGACTCGGATCTTGACGATTTCTTGGAGGCTCTCGAGGTAACATTCCAGGTTTCTTTCCTTGGGGTCTGCTCTCTGGTCATTATGGATTTCGTACCAACATCTAAACTGTGCAGGAGTACCTTGTGCACAGACCTCATTCTCGCCCCTCAGTGGGTGCTGATGCAGGACCCTCGGAACTGGCACCTGTGGCCGCATCCAGTTCTGTGTTTGGCGGGGCTAGGAAACCCGAGGTGGCGCCTCTAGAATCCTTGGACCTACCGACAATATATGGTGGACCACGCTTCAGGGTCCCATCAACATCAACTCAGGAGCGGCACCAGGAGTTCGATCTATTTAATCCCACACCACTGAATTCATTACAGCCACAAGTTGATCATGTCAACTGACGTCTATGACCTTCTTTGTCACGTAAAGTTATTCAACTATCATGTGCCATTGCGGCGAGGTTGGTCGGGATTTATGGTGTCGCCCCTCCCAAGGGAATTCCAGTAGTCGTGGAGATAGTTACCCAGCCCACCCGAGCTGCAGCGCTCTCTATCATTGGCGGGACCACTATTAGGGTTGTGCCCGACATCATCGAGGTGGGTCCAATGATGAGTATCGATCAGTCAACCCATGTCCCACCACGCCAGATCTGGTGGCAGATGTCTCCCATGATCCAACTCCAGACAATGATCCAGCTAAAGATTTCTTGAGGGCGTATCGCACGTATGGTCCCAACAACCACGCGAACTGGGATGAGACGGGCTCTAACGAAGAGGACAACGACATAGTCCTCCATCGATAATGAAAGATGATCACACACTTTATCAAAATGCCCCCCCAAGAATTATGGATGGATGATTTGGAATGAAGTCACTTGTGGTTGCGCGAACTATGTGTTGGGGGAGTGCATGCTCAGCGCCATCACCTACTCGGCCGAGATATTATGGCAGAGAAGATCTGGGAGTATGATCGAGGCCTCAGCGTAGGCTGGCAGTGGAGGAAGGCGACGAACATCAAGAAGCTTCAGGAGGCTGATCATTAGGTCCAACATCTACAAATCCGGGCAGATGAGCACTTAGCCTCTCTTAACGAACAATCAGAGCTGATCTCTTGATTGAAGGCCTAGTTGGCAGAGGTATAAGAGAGTATGAGTCATTCTTCCAAATAAATGGCTGTTATTCAAGCCGACGTAGAGAGGGCCCAAACTGAGGCTGTTGAATTGTTCCCCATTGCTGTTGAAGAGGATCAGGAGTTAATCAGGTGGCAGAAACTCATGGATGCCACAAGTCAGAGGGTGGAAGAACTGCAACACTCTTTTTACAGGGTCAACCCGTCCATGGGATGGATAAACCCCCCGAGTGGTGTAAGGATCACAAACTCTCAGACATACTTTTATGTTTTGATTTATTTGATTCCATATCATACATGAGTTTCGTTGTCGAGGTTGGCTTCATACACATATGTTATATTCATGAATTGTCCAGTAGTCAGTCCCTAAGCTCACGTGGGTCTAGGCCAATGTGAGAAAAAAGGGGTGATCATCATGCTATTTCATTTGAACATAGTGTCTCGACCAATATTCGGGTATCAGGGGTTTAGGTAACCAATTCAGATATTCTAGAATCACATGGGAGAGGCCAAATCGTAGTATTAGGACCTATGAACAATCGATGAGTCGTTATACTGGTGTGCACTTGTGTATGAGAGAGGTAACGCCATGGTATTTGAGATTAGTCTGAACATTGGGAGGTGGAAGGTGTGAATCACGATACCAAAATCTGGAACACTATGGGGGGTGGAATGACAATAAAGTATAACTATTGACCATTTCTGAAACACGGTATCCTTGTTGTGCTAGCCTGAAGTGAGGATGACTCAGGGGGGCTGACCGCTGACCATGTTCGAAACATGGGTCTTGGCTCAAAATTCGATCCATTTGTCTTCCAGAACATTGGCCCAGGATAGTAGGAAAGCAATAGGCTGGGCATCCATACTGTTAGGGGGTTCCTCTAGGCCTTTAAGATGATGAGGGTCCAAATAATGTGTACACAAAGCGTGAATGGTGGAGTGATGGTTTGTTCGAACAAGATCTAATACTCTTGTAATTACACCATCGTAGTGGAAGCACACTATACGTCGCATCGGTCTGATCATGGGTCATTCCTTATTTTAGACAGATCCTCTCTAGAGAGGGAGTCATTGGTTAGAAATTTTATCGCCGGGCATCCCAAACATGATCAGGGCATAGTTACACTTTTATGGATCCCTACAGGGGGTCCGTCCAGGAGGTCGGAAAGGGGGAAAATAGGATTTATGATTCCTGGGGGCTGGACCCTAGGAAAAATATGAGGGTGTATCTAATTATCCCATGAGGCTGGGAATCAAGCCACACGTAGTTCTGGAAGCATAGTTTAACGTCATGCGGGACGATGAGAAGCCTGGTTGTGCCAGTACATATTCTGCCAAAACTACTAATCCCACATGAGTCATGCTCGATGTGGGAAACAATAAGTAATGAGGAAATTTCCCGACATAGGAAGGGGCAGATTAGAGTGAAGGGATGTTCAGTGAATACCGGCCCAATGATTCTATCATGTCTATGTAGTGCACCTAGATGCGCAGAGAGATAAAGCCGAGTATGTCGGAATTCCACATGAACATGAGGAAGTTGAAATGTGTGAATCATGATGCCTGCAATATGGATCACTATGATGGCAGTGTGGAGATGGAGTATAACTGTTGACCGTGGAAGAAACACAGCACCCATATCGTGTTATCCGGGATTGGGGACAGACAAATGAGGGTCGACCATTTACCATGTTCGAAACACGGGACCTATCACAAATGTCGTCCAAGATCCTTAGGGACATTGGCCCGAAATGATAGGAGAGCCCTTAGGCCCATCATCCATGGAGATCCCTTAATCCTAGAATCCATGTCTTCCAAGGGTCCTCTTGGATGCGGAAGAGGATGAGGATCCAAATAGCGATCCCACAAATCTTGGACATGGAACGAGAGGAATGTCTCCATGAAAATTCTACACTTCAGGCTCTTTGTCAAAACACATCTGAATACATCAATGAGACGTATTAGACATAGGGAGTCGATTCCCTTCTTATTTTAGGGTCATAGAATTAGGACCATGGATGGGAAGAAATGCGGGAGACTCATGGTGAGTAATTACAAAAACCCAACGTGAATGGGAACCGGCGGTTCTGACCACTACGTGTTCCTTAGAGAGGTTTTAGGTCAGGGGGCCGAAAACGAGTGTTGAGCTGGGCCTGAGGAAAAATTCAAAGTTGTTCATATGTACCCCATGAGGATGGGGATCAAGCTGCACGTAGTTCGTGAGAAGTGTGCGGGCGTGGCCCTCGCACCAAAAGAAGCGGTGTTTGATAAATCTTGTTTGACCTTAAAGGTGAGTGGTCATTTTTTTTCTTGAAGCAACAGGCCTAGGGTAGCAGGCCCTGGCATAGCCACATGAATCAAGATGTAATAGGTGTTGAAAAATGGTATGGCGCGTGGCTAATAACAAACATGGTGCCCCCCCTAGGTGAGGACATCATGATGTAGTGCCGTTTTTCATCATGCAGCCAGGACGATAATATCACAGTTTAGGATCATGTGATGGGACCCAGAAAGCATTTTAACTTCATACAGCGCAGACATATAAGAGACAATGCTAGGCGGGGAATGTGTATGTTGCAATAAAACATAACTGATGTTAATGGGGATATGATCCCACATAACACCGTATACAATTCCGAGAGGAGAACCTCGGGCCAAGGGGGGACAGATAGGGGTGAGAGAAAAGAAGGGCCAGAGAAACTAGCCCCCAACTGAGCTGGACCCAGAAACGAAATGTCCGGGGGCGTCCTACGTATCCCATAAGGATGGAAATCAATCCATACGTAGTTCTGTAGGATGCCTTTTAATGTCTTTTGGTACAAGCAGGACAAGACAGAGGAGGGATAACTTTTAGAATGGGGTGCGCGTGGTGAGAATATTGCAAACCCGATGTGAATGAGGAGGTACTTCCATACCACACCACGCGGACATGTAGTCAAAGTCTAGAATATGGGACAAAAAGAAAAATTAGAAAAACTCAAGCTAGACCCACATCCAAGAGGTTCGAGCGTTCTTACATACCCAATAATGATGGGAATCAAGCCGCACATAGTTCTGAGGAGATCTTAGTTTATGGTCTTAGAGGTCGGACCCTGGTGGAATGGAAACCTTCCAAGTAAGTGCAGACCTCGACCCTATCCCTAAGGCCACGTGAGTCAAACATAGTGTGGGAAACAAGGGAGGATGATGTATATTGAAATACATAGAAAACACACAAAAGGACAGTCGTTGTGGAGCCCCTATCGTGGCTCTGGTCCACCTAATGCGTATATGAACACTAAGGAATAGTATCAAGAGTTTCTATGTTATACTTGGACATTATGATGTTGAGAAGGATGTGAATCATGTAACTGAAATTTTGGGCTTAATGGGGTTAGTGTGGAGATGGAGGATAACTATTGACTGTGGCGGAAATGCAGTATCTATATCACATTATCTTGAAATGGGAATGACAAATGAGCATTGACCGCTGACCATATTCCCAACATGGGATTTGTATCAGTTTGTTGTTCGCGACCTTCAAGGAAGTTGTCCCGTAATGGTAGGAGAGCCCTTAGTCCTAGCATTCATGCCACCTGGGGGTCCCTTCAGGGTGTGCAAGGTAATGGAAGCCCTAATGGAGGGGAACACAAAGCCTAAAAAGCAAGTGGAAGCTTGTCTGAGCAGAGTACGACATTCTAGGTACTAAACTATGGTACCCTTAAGCACACTGGTGAACTGCTGAAGAGGTTTACAGAGGTTTCTAGGAACGAGAGGGTAGGACAAGGGGCCAAGATCAATGGAGATTTCGGGGAGATGGGGCTGGACCCTAAGTCTAGACATTCGGGTTGTACTATGTATCCAATAAGGATGGGAATCAAGCTACACGTAGTTCTCAACGATTACTCAGGGGTAGGATACCCCAGCGAGGGAGTGTACGACGTGGTGAGTAACCCGATGTGAATGAGGACATAATCCAGCACCACACCGCACAATCCCATAATAGGGAACCTGGGCCAGGTGCCCGAAAAGGCCAAGGGGCCTCGATTAGAAAGGCCAGACTAGCTTGCAATTTAACGTCTCACGGTGAGTATGAGGAGGGGATTGAGACTAGTTAGACATGAATTGGGGAAAAATTATGCACCCCACCACATGTATTGACCTGAGGGGAAGATTTTGACATTTGGTCTTGGCCGACGGATGAAATGTATGGGCGTTCCTACGTATCCCATGCGGATGCGAATCGAGCCATATATAGTTCGTGAAGGCCATGCAGATTAATGTCATGCGGTGAAGACATGGGAGGATAAAATAATGGGATTTCGCACATGGTGTGACCATTATAACCCTTGTACGAGTGGGGCTATGGAATCCCATATCCTCCAAGCATCCTCTGAGATAACTATACCCAGGGGGAGTAGTCGAAAGAGAAGAGTTTGGAGATGGTCTCAAAACGAAGCGTATGAGCATTCCTATGTATCCCATAAGGATGGGAATCAATCCATACATAGTTCTCAAGATGCAGTTTAATGTAATGTAGGATGATGCACAGTATAAAGTCATGTGGGACTGGACAGTTTAAGGTCAAGCTGGACCATACTCTTTAAGGTCATGTTGGACCATATAGTTTAAAGTCATGTTGGACCGTACAGTTTAAGGTCATGCTGGACCATAGAGTTTAAGTTCATGCTGGACCGTACATTTTAAGGTCATGTTGGACCATGAGGCTCCGGAAAAATATTTATTGAGGAACTTGGCATTGGTTGGAGGAGTTATAAGCTCACCATCAAAAGTAACCAGGGAATACTCTCCATTGTAGTAAACCTTGTGAATGACGTAAGGTCCTTCCCATTTGGGATCCAACATGGGTGGTTTCATATTGGGGATAATTGGTGCCCGGAGGGCCAACACCATGTCGCCTTGCAGTAATGAGTGGAGGAAAACCTTCTTGTTGAAGGCTATAGCTATCTTAATCAGATGCCTTTCCAGATTATGCAGATCACAAAGCGTATTTTCTTCAAGTGCTTCCAATTCAGCTAGACAGATCTCGTCCACCACATCTGGCACCTACTAGTCATAGACCACAGTGCGTAGCGATGGCAGCTAGATTTTGATGGGAACGACGGCCTCAGCCCCATACGCCATAGAATATGGAGTCACCTGGGTTGAATTGTGATTTTTCATCGGATAGGACCATAGGGCATTGGGGAGCTCGTCCGGCCAACACTTCTTGTTCGGACCAACCATTTTCTGCAAAATTTTAGAGAGGGATTTGTTGAACACCTCTATCTGCATGTTTTCATGCGTGTGATAGCAGGAGGTATGGTTGGAGTGAATGTTGTAATTGGAGTACAATTTCTTCAACCCAGCTGCTTGGATGTTTGTGATGTTATCAGTGATCACGACATGAGGGACTCCAAATCGGTAGATGATATTAGAGCTCAAAAAATCAACAATGGATCGAGCCTTGAATTCCTTGAGTGGAACTGACTTTTCTCATTTGGAGAAGAAATCTGTAGTGGTCAGGATGAACTGGCACTGGAAATCTGTCGCCGGTGGTTATGGTCCCATGACATCGAGCCCCCACACCGTGAAGGGCCAAGAGTTCTTGGTGGAGTGGAGAGGTTCTGGAAGCCAATGTCGGAAATTATCATGAACTTGGAATGTCTGACATCTCTTGGCGAACATGATACAATTGTGGATCATAGAGTGCCAGATTTAACGACCTGAAAATTTGAATAAATTTTGTTTCCTAAACATTGTGTGTTATTTTATTTTTATACTCAACAAAACTGTTTCATTTGATAACATGAGTATAATCTAAATATGACCATTTGGTTTTTACTATTATATGACCATTGATCAATATGAACATTGGAAACTAAACTTTTTGATTATTGTCTTTAAATACTGGTGATCTTGGTTAATTAATATAGAAAGAATATTCAATGGCCTCATCTAGTAGTCTCGGGCCAATCGAAGCCCATCTAACAGAACATGGGAAGGAGGTAGCACCACTGGGCTTTGCACTAGACCAATCTCAAGCCGAACATCATCGTGTGAAGCTAGAATGGAATCGCCTTCACGAGAAATTCAAACTGATAGAAATTACTACTCGTGCAATGTTGGATAAGCCGCCCTCAGATTCTGTCACCATTGCATGCCTTACACTTAGGTCCTATGCTGGGGTTATAAGGGGCTATGTAAGGAGACTGTAACTGCTTTGTGTAATCCTATAGGATAAATAAAATTGTGTTTTCTTCTTATGGTGATGTTCATAAATTTCTAAATGTCCGGATAAATTTAGGATTTATATTATTTATGAATTTGAAAAAATCACATTTTAAAATATTTTTCGAAACCATAAATAATTAATAATGTGTAAGAATTTTCATAAAATGTTCTTCTGTAAATGTGTTCAGTAAGAAACTTGGGGTCTAATAAGATCAACATAATTTTTGGTGAATAGAAATTTATGAATAGTAATTTTATGAATACGATTAGTAATGTGATCAAATGGATTAGTAATCTCACATAATGAAAGTATTAATATTATTTAGGAATCTTGATTAAGTAATGTGATTCAATAAAATTGGCAAATAAATATTTCAGGAATTTTTATTCAATTATTAGTTATTTTAGGTGAATAGTGTTTTATAATTAAAAATTAAATAAAAATTAGTACAAATTTTTTTTTATAAAATGGAGTTCATTTTTGAATTCAGAGAATCGATATTACGTTAAGGTAATTTTTGGGGGTTTTTCTGAAAAATAAATAAATTTTCAGTGAATAGTGTATTTATTTAAAAAATTAATTAAATATATTTATAAAATTATTTTTATAAAATGGTGTTAATTTTTTAAATCAGAGCATCGATATTTGGTTAAGGTGAAATTTTGTGATTTTTCTGAGAAAGTTGAATTTTTATTGAAGGGTGAAAATACAATTTCTAAGTTAAGGGTGTTTAATGACATCATTAAATGATATATTAAGAATTTAATCAATATGGTTGACTTATTAATAGTAATATAAGTTATGAGGTGTCCCAAGTGGCCAATACCATGGGAAAATACCATGGGAAAGCCCATGGTTTTTCCAATACCACCAATGAGGTGTCCCTTGGCCATTAATGCATTGTCCACTCACTTCCCCTATAAATACCAAGACATTCTCTCATCCTTTCCATTCCAAAATCCTCCTCAACAAGGTTCTGGTCTCCTTATCTCCCAAGGAGTCCTACCAAGGTTCCCTCAAGCCTCCCATGGTCCCAAACTTCAATATTTCGAAGTTACTCTTCAAGGTAAGGGATCCTACCTCTCTCTTTCTTTTCAAGTACTCTCTTTTATGTCATATCTTTTATTCTCCATGTTCTTATGTTGGAGGATGTTCTTATATATTCATCCTACTATCCTTTTCATGTCTATATGATTTGAGACCCCCTATTTTTCTCATCAATTAATTTTATGAATGTTTAAGTGGCGTCGTTGGGCTAACGAATATTTAAGGGATTCTTTCACCATTCTCATTTTCAAGTTCTATATTCATGTCAAGTATATCAAGTTCCTTTTTATTATATTGTGGTATTATCTCTATATCTATATTAATGATCTTTTATGTTTATATGATTAGTGACCCTATTTGATCTCTTCAATTCATTTTTTTATGTTTTAAGTGACGTCGTTAGGCTACCGAATTTTCATAAGAGAAATCTTATTTTTGTCTTCCTTCCATGTTTTTCATTTAATATGGTATGCCTTTAAAATTTCATTACCATGTTCTTATATCTTTTATATTTTGTCCCTATAATATTTTATGGATCATTTATTAGTGGGTGACCCATGTTACCTCTCTTTTCAATGTTTTCTAAAACCCTGCAACATAGCCGTTATGGCGCCGAATTTTCATCTCAAAATGTCTCTCTCCTTTTCTCAAATTCTTTTATTTTATTAATTGAATACTCAAAAATATTTATTCTATAGGGGTATTCACATATATATCAAAATGTTTTATTTTAAATTCTTTTATTTACATACATGAGACCCGCTTTCCTTTTTCGTGGGTGTAAAGTGACATAAAGATCACGTCTTCAAAGTAGTTTTTAAAATGTTATGATTATGAAATGAACCCCATTTATTTTATGTTATATGGGTTATTTATGAAATGTTTGATGATGATATATGTGTATCACATGATGATAAAGTCAAGGGTGTGCCCTGAAAGCACTCCAATGCATTGGGTAATGATGTAACCACTAGAGACAACTATTTTAACGATACCTTGGTGAATAACCTTGGTAATTTTAAATGACACCCAGGGGATGGACCTTGGTGATATGTTCATGATTTTATAAGTTAAATGTTGTTGCCACATATTCATGTTATGAAACACGTTATTTTAATTATGATATTCCTCATGATCTCTATCTCATGCCTTGAAGTTATTTTTCATGAATTTTGATGTATCTCAGGTTCAAATGTAAAATGTTTCCCTTGTTTCCCTTACTGGGACGTCTGCTCACCCGTTCCTTTGATGTGTCCTCCCAGGTTATGAGATGCTGTAACGAAATTTTGATAAACTAATGAAGAAGCCTTTCATGTGTTTAATAATAGTTTTTTGTTGTCATGTATTATGTTCTTGGTTTCCAGGACACTAAACCTTAATGATCCTCGGTTTTGTATAATGTAATGAAAGTTTATGTGATAAAAAGGCGTGATGCTATAGATGGGATAAAATAATGGTTTAGTTATTTGTAGAAATTAGGATATGAAAACTATATGAATAACCATATATAAAATTTTAAATATAGGAAATATTTCTGGTATTTTGGTGAGTATTGAGTAAGTGGGTACCAAAAAAATAAATCCATGTTTGGATATGAACAAGTTGAGGTGGCTCTGGAACAGATATTCCTAGAACTAAAAACTCTGACAAGGTGTTTTGGGCTTGACCTGGGGTAACCTGGTGCACAACAACGGGCCTTGCTGGACTCTTGGTTTGACACTCCCGGGGGATATGCTGTGGTAAATTCATAAGCATTTTATGAACCATTATTAAAGGGACCAAGATAAAATAAAATACAGATTCTCATAAGAATATATGATCATGGATAACCTAGATTAGAATATAGGGGATCACAAGTTAGGGTATAATTTTCTTCTACAAGTTTATATTTCTATGCTTTAAGTTTCCTTTTCATGATTATTGGCTATGTATTTAATCCCCCTAATTATACTTTCGTTTCTTAGTTAATGTCATGAAATGGAAGAACATGTCCCAACAACCAATGTGATAGGAAATGTGATGATTTCCATATTAATATGATAGAGATGAAGAGAGATCAAGGTGAAAATATTGTGATTATGCCAAACCATCTATCAAATATCACAATTAATAATTGGTACCTAGTTGAATTCCCAAATTCACCAAGGAAGAAGAAGATGAAGTCTCAAGGATGTTCATCTGATAAAGTTGATAAGGGAAAGAAGACCCAATTTCCTTTGAACAAAAGTTGTGGAAGGAGGCACCCAAGAGAATGTCACAATGGAACCAGGAGATGTTTTATGTGTGGGGTGATAGGGCATAAAATAGTCAATTGCTTTTAAAAAATAGATAATGTGATGAATAGAGACAAAGTTCGATCAAATGTAACTTATACTTTTTAATGTTGTCAATATGGAGAAGTTGGACATTATCCAAGGAAATGCTCTCTTGGAAGGGATGAGAAGCATGATGAGCATCAACAATCTTCAAGGAAAAGGGAACAATGCATGTCATATGCTGAGATGGATCAAGATGACTAAAGTACATGTAACTTCTTCGAAATAATGGTCTATGTCATGTTGTATTTTAGTTCATGCCCTATGAGCATATCTTTATTATTTTCTAAGAACATCATGTCACTAACTAAGATGGTTTTATATCATTAATGAAAATATCTATTGTTATATACCACATGTTGATGTTGTGAAGATGTTATTCTTAAAAAAGGATGATTACGGTATTTAAAGATTATTTTTATTCTGAAAGACATTCACTATATTGAGAACCCTATATGATCGAGGTAAATGGATTTATATGGTATTTTCTTTGAGGAGTAAAGGTTGACATATATTTTGAAGAATCGATGAATTTAAGGTGAACTTATAATAATTTATGAAATGATTAACCTATCTTGGGGAAAATTGGTTTAGGTTAGTTAATTTTGTTATAAGATGTTAGGAGTGGTTGATGTTGTTTGGAGATGAATGATAAAGTTTATCATGGAAGACTATGTAATCAAATACTTCTTGTATTTGGGTTTCAATCATATTTTGGTTTATTTTGAAGAATTTTAAGGACAGTTATTAATGGAATGGCCTATGATGAACTTTTGGTAGTACAGTGGAATTTTGACGATTTAAAAGTAGTGTCCCTTCCTATGGGGTTCATTCTTTTTGAAGAGTTGTTTTATCTTACCCATTATGTTTTTTGGATAATGTTTAAAGATAGAATAAATAGATAGTTAATCTTTTGTGGATTATGGGATTCTCTAGAAGATGATTCCTGTTCTTTTGATGTGACCAAGTGTTTTTTTACGCACATCATTTGGAGAAATGATTATTTTTGGTATAAACTTATTAAAGGATGAAACTCTACTTGAAGGTAGGTGCATTTCCTTATGTTTTTATTCTATGTAGTAAATTAATTCCTAAAAATTATGAAAAGGAACGAGAAACAAAAACATTTTTTGTTTATGTTTACTTCTAGGTAATCAAAGACCGTTTACACACATCATAAGTTTTTGATTTTCTTGTGGTTAACTTTCTCCTAATCCTGTTTTATATCACTCTCCATCAGAACATTACTCTTTTATTTCTCTTCAATATCCTTGTTTTCCTACATGGAATCCTAGTATGGGTTAACTTTGGTGACCATTGTACTTCCCATTCTCTCTTTCGAAGTAATATTTTTTCTGACTCTATTTTCGATGTGGGACTTTGAACGAAATTTCCACCCACATTTTTAAAATTGTGAGGACGAAATTGCTCAAGGGGGGAAGATTGTAACGACTTGAAATTTCGAATAATTTTTTTTTCCTAAACATTGTGTGTTATTTTATTTTTATACTCAACAAAACTGTTTCATTTGATAACATGAGTATAATTAAAATAAGACCGTTGGGTTTCAACTGTTATATGACCATTGATCAATATGACTCTTGGATACTAAACGCTTCGATTATTGTCTCTAAATACAAGTGATCTTGGTTAATTAATATAGATAGAAGATTCGATGGCCTCATCCAATAGTCTCGGGCTAATCGATGCCCATCTAACTGAACATGGGAAGGTGGTAGCACCACTGGGCTTTTCTCTAGACCAAACCCAAGCTGAAATTCATATTGTGAAGCTAGAATGGAATTGCCTTCATGAAAATTTCAAACTAATAGAAATTACTACTCATCCAATGTTGGTCGAGCCGCCCTCAGATTCTCTCACCTTATCACACCTTATAATTAGGTCCTAGTTTGGGGGTATAAGGGGCTATGTAAGGAGACCGTAAATGCTTTCTGTTATCCATTGAGATAAATAATATTTTGTTTTCTTCTTATGGTGAAGTTTATAAATTTTAAAATGTCTGGATAAATGTAGGATGTATATTATTTATGAATTTGAAAAAAAGTAAATTTTAAAATATTTTGGTAAACCTTAAATAATTAATGACGTGTACTGATTTTCAAAAAATGGTCTTCTTAAAATGTGTTCAGTAAAAAATTTGGAGTCTAATAAGATCAATATAACATTTGGTGAATAGTAATTTATGAATACTTATTTTACACTTAGGATTAGTATTGTGACCAAATGAATTAATAATCTCACTTAATTAAAGTATTACAATTATTCAGGCACCTTGATTAAGTAATGTGATTCAATAAAATAGGTAAATAACTGTTTCAGAATGTCAATTATTAGTTCATTCAGGTGAATAGTGTTTTTAATTAAAAATTAATTTAAATTTATTTACAAAATGATTTTTATAAAATGGAGTTCATTTTTGAATTCATAGTATCGATATTATGTTAAGGTAATTTTTGGGGATTTTCCTTTAAAAATTGAATTTTTGGTGAATAGTCTATTTATTTAATAGTTTAATTAAAATTATTTTGAAAATTATTTTTATAAAATGGAGTTCATTTATGAAATCAGAGTATCGATATTTGTTTAAGGTGAAATTTTGGGATTTTTCTAAGAAAGTTGAATTTTCGGTGAATATTGAAAATATAGATTTTATGTTACGGGTGTTTAATGACATTATTAAATGATTTATTAAGTATTTAATCAATATTTTCGACTTATTAATAGTAATATAAGGTATTAGGTGTCCCAAGTGGCCAATACAGTGGGTAAATACCATGGGAAAGCCCATGGTTTTTCCTGTACCACCAATGAGGCGTCCCTTGGCCATTAATGTCTTGTCCCCTCAATTACCCTATAAACACCAAGCCATTCAATCATCCTTTACATTCCAAAATCCTCCTAAACGAAGTTCTGGTCTTCTTACCACCCAAGTAGTCCTCCCAAGGTGCCCTCAAGCCTCCCAAGTTCCCAAACATCATGATTTCGAAGTTACTCTTCAAGGTAAGGGATCCTACCTCTCTCTATCTTTCCATGTACTCTCTTTTATGTAATATCTTTTATGATATAGGTTATTATGTTGGAGGATGTTATTTTATATTCATCCTAATTTCATCTTCATTTTCATATGATGAGACACCCCCTCTTTCTCTCATCAATTCATTTTAATAATGTTTAAGTGGCGTCGTTAGGCTGCCGAATATTTAAGGGATTCTTTCACCCTTCTCGTTTTCATGTCCTATTTTCATGTCAAGTATTTCATGTTACATTTTATTATTTTGGGGTATGATATCTATATCTAACATACAGATATTTTATTTTCATATTATTAGAGACCCTATTCGATCTCGTCAATTGATATTTTTATGTTTTAAGTGACGCCGTTTGGCTGCCGAATTTTCATAAGAGAAATCTTATTTTTTCTTCCTTCCTTGTTTTCCATTTCATATAATATGTCTTTAAATTTTCATTACCTTGTAATTATATCATTTATATTCTTCCCCCTCACTAGTTAATGGATCATTTAGGAGTGGGTAACCCATTTTCCCTCTCTTTTCAATGTTTTCTAAAGACCTGCAACATAGCCGTTATGCTGCCGAATTTTCGTCTCAAAATGTATCTCTATTTTTCTCATATTATTTTATTTTATTAAGATAATACTCAAAAATCATTATTCTACAGGGGTATTAACACATATATAAAAATGTTTTATTTTAAATTCTGGGATTTTCATACATTAGACCCGCTTTCCTTTTCAGTGGGTGTAAAGTGACATAAACATCATGTCATTAAAGCAGTTTTTAAAATGTTATGATTATGAAATGAAACCTATTTCTTTTATGCTATATGGGATATTTATGAAATGTTTTATGATGATATATGTGGCTCACATGATGATAAAGATAAATTTAATGGTGCGCCCTGATAGAGGTCGAATGCATTAGGTAATGATGTAACCACTAGAGATTACAATTTTCACGATTCCTTGGGGAATAACCTTGGTAATTTAAAATGACACCTTGGGGATGTACCTTGGTGATATGTTCATGATTGTATACCTTTAACGTTGTAGCCTCGTCTTCAAGTTAATAAACACATTATTTTTAATATGATATGTGTCATGATCTCTTTCTCATGCCTTAAAGTTATTTTTCATGAATTTTGATGTATCTCAAGTTCACACGTAAAATGTTTCCCATGTTTCCCTTACTGGGACTTCTGCTCACACTTTCCTTTGATGTATTCTCCCAGGTTATGAGATATTGTAATGAACTTAGGATGAACAAATGAAGATTCCTTTCAAGTGTTTAAGAATAATGTTGTTTTTGTTGTCATGTATTAAGTTTCTGGTTTCCAAGACACTAAACCTTAAAGATCTTAGGTTTTGTATAATGTAATGAAATTTTCTGTGATAAAAAGGTGGGATTCAATACCATAAGTACTCTAGTCTCAGGATCTGATGGGATAGCTTCGGCCCAAACTGGTGGGCACCGCAAGAACCGGCATGAACCTCTTGCATGACCTGAGAAATCTCGACTCCTTGAATGCAATGAAGGAGAACACCATCAAAACCACGTTTATGAATGATTTTCTCAAGACTAGGACCACTCTGGAGGGTAAACCGCAGTGCGTGGAGTTGGATTCGCTCGTGTTCGGTCTTATTACCCAAGAGGCAACCATTTTGGAGATACTTTACAAAAGGAGCTCTCCAGTCGGGAGTCATTTCGACCACTGCATATGATGAACCTGGGGCTCTAGACGTGGAGGATACGACGGTAAGATGGATTACTCACAGGCCATCGTCATACTCTGGGGAGACAGGGGCAATGACTCTTCATTGTTCCATATGTATAATCAGATCATCCTGATCGGGTTTTGCAAGTGAGGCAGCTAAGCCGGCCAAAGCGTCCGCTCGACCATTCTGTGACCAAGGGACATGGGTAACCTCCAGTCGAGAAGGGAACCAAGCCATTTGATGGAGGGTTCACTCCTACAATCGCACGAGCTCTGGCTTCCAGAAAACATAGTCATCGTTGACTTGCTTGATAACTATATTGGAATCCCCTTTCACATGCAAATGGGGCACATCAATCTCAAGGGCCAGCTCGTGGCCAGTGATGAGAGCTTGATACTCCGCCTCGTTGTTGGTGCAGACCTCTGACAAAAGGAAAGAGTACAGAAAAATGGCTTGCGCTAGGGTAATGAAGTTGATACCCAAGCCCACTCTGTTGAGCATAGGATCATTGAGCCTCCTACCCGTAGGACTCCGGGAGGCACTGTCGAAGTGCATTTTCCAGCTTGGGATGACATGGTCTACTGAGAGGATTGCCTCATCGGGAATGTCCAGGTCCATGGACTGGTCCTAGGGGGTTGGATGGGTGGATAGAATGTATGTAAATTCCTACCCCTTGATAGCCTTCTGAATCATGAACCTGAAGTCAAACTGCTGGAGAATTACTGCCCATCGTGCTATTCAGCCAGTCAACACGGGGCAGTTCAGGATGTACTTCAGCGGGTCTACCCGAGAGACCAATTGTACCTCGTGGTGTTGCACGTAATGTCGTAACTTCTATATAAAAAATAAAAGTGCAAGGCAGCTCTTCTCGATAGGGGAGTATCTGGTCTCCATAACGAGGAGCATGTGGTTGAGGTATTAGAGGCTATTCTCTATCCCCTCATTATTCTTCTGGGCGAGAAGGTTTCCAAGAGACCGATCTAAGGCAGTGACATAGAGAATCAGTGGCTTTCTTGAGACGGGTTGTATCAGGACCGGAGGCTGGAGCAGATACTGCTTGATTTCCTTGAATGTGGTCTAACACTCTTCATCCCATTAATAGGAAGTGCCCTTCTTCATGAGCTGAGAACACGTTTTACACATGCCAGCCAGGTTGGTGATGAATCGGTGTATGTAGGATAAATGGCCTTGAAATCATCGAAGCTCTCGAATATTTCTGGGGGGCATCTAGATGATGTCCTTGATCTAATCTGGGTCTATCTTGATGCCCCGATATCTGACAATGATGCTGAGAAACATTACGGAGGTCACCCCAAAGGCACATTTAAGTGGTTTCATCTCCAAGTGGGGGGAACGGAGGAAACTGAACACTTTCCCAAGGTCCTTGAGTTGGTACTGGCGCTGGAGAGATTTGACCACCAAATCATCCACATATCATTCCACCAATGTTCTGAGAATTGGCTTGAATATGCGGTGTATGGCATGTTGATAGGTGGCACCTATATTGTTTAGGCCGAAGAGTATAACCTAGAAAAAGAGAGTACCTTGGGGGGGGATGAAAGTGGTGGACTCCTCGTCTTCGGGGGCCATTTTTATCTGGTTGTACCTGGAGTACCCATCAATGAAGGAGAGGTCTTGGATCCAAGCCGTAGCATCAATCAACAATTTTGTCACTAGAAGGGGAAAATAATCCTTCTGACAGTGGCGGTTGAGATCGTGGAAGTCGATACAAACTCTGATCTGCCCGTTCTTCTTCCTGACTGGCACAATGTTGGCATGCCACTTGGGGCACAGGACCTCCTTGACAAAGTTGTCTCTAATGAGCATGTGACCCTCAGACTCGACCATTGAACCATGAGAATAGTGCATCTTTTTGGGAAGCTTCTTGAACGTGCGATGGTTTCTTGAGAGGCCAAGCCGGGGGACGACTACCTGAGGATCTAGTCCGGGCATCTCGTCGTAACTCCAAGAAAACATGTCATGGTGCTTTTTAAGGAAGTTCACATACAACTGCCGCTACTCGGGGGACATGGAGGCACTGATCAATGTGGGTCTCAGATCTGCCTCGTTACCATGGTTCACCTATACCAGATCATTGACCGTGGTAGAGACACCTTCCTCAAATGAAGTGGGAGCATCCTCTAGGTCCTCTTCTCCACCAATGGAGGGATCTTCCGTGGGTGAAGTCGCTTCCGAGCCACCAACCCTGATGGGATGCTGGTGCCAGCTTGAGCATTAGTGGTCGGCATATCATGAGATCCACGTGCTGTTGAGACCGTGGCTATGAAGGCAGTTGATCTGATCCCATCTGGTCTTCGGCCCGTGGTGCCATGATTGATAACATAAAATCAGTAGTGGAACGTCTCCTTGAGATGGTTAATCCCAGCCCTGTGAAATAATCACATACGACGTACCGTCGTTGCCATGAGTCAAACGTTCTAATACCGTATGGGGGTAGGAGTTTCAAGGATCACCTAAGCTTGGTTTGTGTGGGAGTATGAGGTGATTTTCCACCATCAGGTGGACTTGGTAATATGCCTTCCCCTCGTACCTGAAACGACAAAGCATTGTCCCATGTTGGGGGTCGTAGCCTCCAATCTAGGGATCAAGAAGATGTAAGCGTCATCCAGACCTGCCCAGGGATCACTTGTGACTTTGGAGGGCTCAATATTATTTTACAGAATCCCCTTATCCTTGATATTGTAATTGTCAGTGTGTAGATAGCAGGCATTACAAGAGGCAAAAGGAGAGGCATCTCCATGGAGCATGCCTACTCGACCATTGAGGGAGTATTTGAGGCATTGCTGATACGATGAAGGGACCGCTGCATGTAGGTGGAGACATGGCCTTCCCGTCAATGCATTGTATGCAGTGTCCTAGGAGACATCCATGAATTCTATACAGGCAACTAGGGCACCAAACTGGGTCTTCAAACGTATCTTGCTGACCGGGGTCGGCTCCGTCATGTCGTATCCATGGATTCCTAGGTCTGAGGGAGTTAAATAATCTTCAGACAACCCCATCTTCCGCAGTGTCCGAGTCAGGATTTGGATAATCCTTAAACCTGTGTCAACAAGGCAACAATGGACATCCATGCCATTGAACTGACCAGTGATGTGTAATGGATGAATGCACCCCTATATGGGAGGGTCTTCGTCTTCACCAGAGAAAGAGATAACTGCATGGAATTCGACGTTCTAAATTGCCTCTGCATGGAAGGCTTCTGCAGCTGCTACCTCTGTCTTAAACTAGAGGGGGATCCTTAGAGCCTCAGCGAGATACTCACGCATGTCTTACGACAACCGGAGAGCCTAAAAATAGAAAGTCTCGCTGGGATGCTGGCTAGGTTCTTGAGGACATCATACTTCCATGCCAAGAGAAAAATTCTATTCGCAGGAGGCCGCTCTGAGATTGGAGACATGGAGGGCCCTGCCGGCTGGACCGGCGGCTGGGTAGTGCTAGGCACATCCCGCTGCTCACTAATCAAGGACTGAAGAGTAGTGTAGGACCTCGGTACACACTAAGAGGGTAGGGGTGAATCAGGGTGACACATTTTTCTTTTAAAGTGATGGATCATGTTCCCATGTTGGTGAGAACTTGTTAAACCAGTATGATGAAAAGGATCAGAAAGAAAACATTCACATGCAGAACGGTAAAACAACACTTTTACTTGGTTCGCCACTAAGGGCTATGTCCAAGAAGCATACGCCAATAGGTTGTCGGTCATACCAAAATATACTATGCTTCACTAGTTGTAGATTACAATGGTTCGGGCACAGTCACTCTATCCCAGGATCACTGCCTTTACAAAAGTTCAGGGATGGCACACTGCATCCCTCGAGTCACTCCCGTTGACTACCCCTGGATCACTACCTTTGGTGAAGTCCCACTCAGTTTATAGACATGAAGGTCTCATCAATATATTTTCATTGAATTCTTTGTCTCTACTTAGCATGAGACTCTGCTTGCATCCAAGTCCGAAATTGATGCACAAGAACGCACAGAACCACTGAAGTAGATAACCAGAACATGCAGACAAACTTCACTGAGAATTGTGCGTAACACCAACCCTTTGCACGCAAAACCTTCCTATTACGCGCAACACCAACCCTTTTCACGCAAAACCTTCCTATTGCGTGCAAAATTTCCTTTTTCGCGGGGAAAAATATTTCATGCCACAAAACCCATTTTCGCACAACTGAATATTTACACGCATCTCCAATATTTACACGCAGCTCTTCCTTTTTCGCGCATCCTAGAATTTCCGCGCAATCCAAAATATTCCGCTCATGACCTTTACACGATCCTTTTTCGTGCATCATACCTCGAATCTTCTCTAAGTCTTCAACTGTATGAAATGAAGCGGGGCACCTCATATTTATAGGCGTCTGAGACCCCCGCGCGCAAAATCCTCTATGGAGCGTAAAACCTCATATCTGGTGCATAATCTTTCACGCCGATATCATTTTTTGTGCACATCATCAGATATTTCGCACAGCCCATGCCTTTGCCATTTTTTGACGTTCTGATTCCGAAACACTATTTGCGCGAAAAACCTCGATCCTTTATTTCACGAATCCCGCTCTTTTTCTCTCCCAAATCAAATTTTTTGTCCACAACCATTATTTTTTGTGCACCATATCCTCTTTGCGCGCACCTCATTTTAACAACAATACATGTCTTCATTTTCGGATTTTGAGGCCCAAAAAAAATTGTAAAACACTGCGAAACGGCACCACCTTCAATACTGTTGTCTGCTCGAACTGTATGACCACTTTGTTGGTTCACATTCTAAACATCCAATGAGGATTGTCAAAAAACACAAATCATACTCCAATTTATGCATAGAAGAACATGGTTCCAAAAAGTATCTACCAGATGAGGACCGGACAATTGAGAACAGCTGTAGCAGGGAGAAACTAGACATAGTACAGGCGAGGTAGCTCTTCTAGATCTAGTAGCACAAACGGCAGTGGAGATAGATCTGAGGACACCAGATGAGGAAGTTGTGCATGCTGAGCTCTGCACTGGGCCTACTATCTGGTCTCAGTGGCATGCACGACCTTCCTAAAATCGCCAACTGATGTGTCTTGACGACCCATATGGTCGCGGTTCCACCGACGTTGGTGTCGGCTGAGGACATTGGGGAGGTTCGCATGGCGTTCCCCTTCGTTTGGATTCATATAGAGGCTTACCAACTCAACGGTGTTAACTGAAGCATACCCTTGACTGTCACTCGAGGAATCATCCACCATTGGGAAGATTCTGGGAGGGATCCCCATCATAGGTGGCATTTAGTCACCAAGAGTTTATGATGACGATGACATTGATGGGGCGTGTTTCTTCTTCTTGCGCCACCATTGCTTGCTCTTCTGGGAAGAGGCCAGCTGAGATGATGATGAAAAGGTGTTGGCCACAGCTTCTAAAGGATTCGGCTGATTCAAGTGTGCCTTAATAATACCATGGGTGTGGGCGACTACTTTACGATCCATCCAGTCATCGTACTTCTGGGATCTGTGGCTGGAAACCAGCTGCAACCCACCTTCGTCGTCGCTACCACTTTCCGACCTCACAAAGACACCTGCTACTTGTGCCGGGGCCGAGCCTAGCCTGACTATGTTGTTATCAATCTAGTCTTGGAGCAAGTATTTAAACACATAGCACTGATTGAGGTTGTTCCCCAGAATCTGAACTTAGGGGGAGTAGATGGAGAGATCGGTGAGATTCGCCTCTTCCGGCCTTCTTCACTCAAGTTATCCTACAATCCCTTGCTCTAGGGCACTATGGAAGTAACCGGTGTCTTGATCCATCATGAACAAGTACGTATGGTGTCTTTTTTTCAGATAGGGTGCTCTGGGAGCCATGCCCTGACGAGGGGCCGGACGATCCTTCCAAAATGGCGGTGCCTGATTAGGAGCCCGATTATCCCACCTAGGTTGCGGTGGCGCATTGCGCGGGGGAACCTACCGATTCTGAGGTGGTCCCTATTGGGCGGAAGATTTCGCCTACTGTGGTGGGCCACTATTAGTTTGTGGGGCCGGTGCTACAGGCTTCAATTATAGCTACCTGGGGGCTTCTATTTGGGCCACTACGGTGGGCTCCACTCTGGCATCTCTCCTTGATGGGATCACAGGGGGAATCAGACACACTTTACTAGCCTGTTGTAGAGCTTCCTCGATGTGATGGGCCTTTTCTGAGAACTCTCGGAACCCTCTAGGTTAGTTCTGAGTGATCAGGGGGGGAACCATATCTTTTTTATGATTCCCTACGCACATCCTCTATATTTTCTCCTGATTCAGGGGCATGTCGAGGGAGTATGTGAGCCCCTTCCACCAGGCGATTAAGTCCGCGACTCGCTCATCGTTCCTTTTCTTGCACCTAAAGAGGTCTGTGATACTTGTATTTCATGTGGTAGAGCTGAAATGGTATAGGAATTGTCGGTGAAGATCCTCCCAGCCGGTCATCGATCAAATGGGGAGCTGGTTGTACCATAAAAACATAGGGCCTTCCAATGTCCACACAAAACATCGGAGCTTGGCAGCTTGCTGCCATGCTGGAGTCCCTAACATGGGGCCCCACCTGGAGGAAAATTGGGTCTGGTGTTGTGGCGGGTCCTCTTTCCCATTAAATACTACAACAAATATGGATATTATCAGCGCTAAAAATAGCCATTAACAGCGGTAGAAAAAACGCTATTAATGCCAGCAAAGATAAAGGGGGGGGGGGGGGGTTCCCTTTATCAGCACTCCAAAAAGCGCTGATAAAGACCCCTTTTATTCGTGCTAAAAAAATCACTGATAAATGGGGTATTTTAGCAGAGCTAAAATGAAGCGCTGATAAAAGGTTCTTCTATCAGCGCTTTCTTTTTAGCAATGACAAAAATAAAAAAATAAAAAAACTAAAAAAAATACTTCCAATCTCAGGGGGGGTCTTTTTACAGTGCATCATCCCCCCTCTATCAGCACTTTCTCACACCTCCACCACCCGCCCGCACCACCTACACCCTTTATTAGTTCTAGCCCTTTAAATCACCCTTGTACGCGCACCCGTGCCTCCACCTGGATTTGATTTCGAGAGCTCCCCCCTGCGCACCTAAATCCGTTGCCACAACCCTATATTGATTTGTTCTCTTATTAATGATATATCTATTTATTTATATATATATATAGTTATATTTATTCATATAGGAATATATATTTATATTAATATATATAGTAATATTAATATATATATATATATAGTTATATTAATATATATAGTTATATTAATATATACATATAGTTATATTAATATATATATTTATATTAATATATGTATAGTTATATTAATATATATTAGTTATATAAGTATTCATATATTAGTATTTTAAATAAAATGTATATTAGTTATTATTTAGATAATGCTAATATAATTTATATGTAAATATGTTTAATTATTTATTTAAAAATTTTAATTTTTAGCTGTGAATATATTAAAAATATGTACATATAGTTATATATTTGATTATAAATAGCAGTGCATTATAAAAAAATGAAATTTAAAAGACGTAATATCAATATGAATGTAACACCTTGGAATAAATTCAGTCCCCACCAAAAAAGCCAATAATACCCCCATAAACGAGGCTGAAAATCCACAAAATGTTAAATAATCTGGGTACCCTGACTAAAAACCTAGTTTTGGAAGCCTTCTGGGTATTTTTAGACTCGATAAAAGCTTCACCGGGGTTTCCCCGGTGATAAGGACATAGAGCTCGTCGCAGGCATCGATTTGATATGTGGTAGAGTTCAAACGGACACCCAGATCAAAAGTTATGGCCTTTTGAAGTTTGAGTTGCGTTTTCAACATATTTTGGATCTTTTGTTAATTTTTTTAATTTTTTTAGTCTTCAAATTGTTATTAAATGACTATTACTCCATAATAATTATCAAATTATTATTTAAGAATATTTTTTAAATTTTTTAAGAAGCCATTTTCCCAAAATATTTATATATTAAGTATAATAAATGTAAATGTACATTTATACTTATCTAAAATATATTTAAAAATTATATATTATATTTATATCAATATAACTATATAAAAATATTTTATATATTAATATATTTTTTTAAATTTTATTTTTAAAGTCGACCCTTTATCAGCACTTTTAAAAAAATGATGATAAAGACCCCCTATCAGCGCTACTAAACAATCGCTGGTAAAGGGGGACCCTTTATCAGTGCTAAAAAAGCACTGATAAACGGGGGGCCTTTATCAGTGCTAAAAAAGCACTGATAAAGGGGTACTTTTATCATCGCTTTTTTTAGCGCTGATATGCCCCCCCCCTTAATCAGCGCTTTTTCATTAGCGCAGATAAAGGGGTGGCGTTGGCCTTTCCCAGTTTTGTGGTAGTGAAAGGGCGACAAGGTGGGATTTACAAAACCTGGGGGTGCAGGCATATCATCCACCCACACTGGATATGGCTTGTCATCTAGAGGGACTGCCACCTGTCGTGTTTCCAACGCTTCAAGGAGGGAGATGAGTGCCGCTATTGGATCGTCAGGGAGGAGGTCCCCTCTTGAAAGGGATCCCAAACCATGAGTGTGTTTCCAGGCTCTTTGACTTGGTAGATGGGTTCAATGGCTCGTGGAGAGACTATCAGAGCTTACTAAGGGGCAGCTGGGGGGACCCGGGCCGGAATCCTCAGATTTTCGCGCCATTTGGGAGGGTTTGGTGAGACGTATTGTTCCCTATTACCATGAGTTATGGATTCAACCATGTCCGTGAGATCTGTATGATCAGGGTTGCCTAGAGGTATCTTGCCAGGGGGAGTTGTTCTTTCTCTTACTGCCCCGTCATAGAATCACCATAGTCTGGTCATCGCCCTTTGTGTGTTCGGCCCGGAGTTTGTCAACCATCCTATTCTTTTCTGCAAGTTACTGGTGAAACGCAGCCTTCTCGGGGTCTTCCTCCGTCTTCTTCACTAAGTCGTATGGGTCAGAGTGCTTGAAAGATCCATCATTCCCTTTACCCCTACCGGCATTCCGACTGAGTACCAATGACTCAGTGGACGTAAGGAGACCGAGGAGGTTCCTCTACTGATGATTAATTCTCCCGGATGGGTCCAAAAATGTTGGTACACCCTCAGAGGGAAATTCTCCATCAATAAATTCCAGCTCGTCCTCTTTGTCCACGACATCGACCATATGGACCGTGAACCTTTCTGGGGGCATGTCCTCAATATTGCATATCATGTCGGGATGCTGTCGAACAGGGGTGAAGAGGAGGGCAGCGTACCTCCCCCAGCCACAAGCTTTGATATGGGTGTAGCATCCATGATGATTTGGTGGAGTATCCCAAAACACAGAACACATCTTTGTTGGAGGGTGTTCTAGTGACCTGGTGACTCAGGGCGCTGGGCAATGGGGAGTGTGGACAAATCGACAACATGACATTGCTCACCGATTTCCACAAAGTGAATTGGATCCTAGGGTATACCACCTGATGATAATGAAGACGGAAGTGCGTCACCCATAGGGTTTGACTGAATCACTCGACCTCCTCTAGGGTGAGGGATTATGGCGCACATATGTTCGACACTACTACAGGCCATAACTTCTCTAGGAAGTGATCCGCTGTAAAAATGTTCTAGAAGCTCCTGGGCTCAGATTCAGGGTCTGGCTCTGTGTTTCCCCCCTCATCAACTAGAGGCAGCTGAGGAACTGGTAGTAGTGTTGAGGTGGACGGCTGAGACAGTAAACTGGGTGGCGGAGAATACAACGAATGAGCCGACTGGACGCCGAATTCCGGTCCATCCTATGAGGAGTGTGGTTCCTTGACCACAATGTTGCGATATGATGGGCTGACCGCCATAGATTCTGGTGCATGGGTTGTGGTTTCCGGCGATGGGTCACGCTATTGTTCAGCCACCATCAGTCCATAGAATAGCTCTCCATGATCTCTGGTTGAGGTAGAGGGTGCTTCTAGTGATGATGGTGGTGACTGCAAGGTCAGAATCTACGAGATTCCCAATATTTCCTCCTCCCGGGTGTACCTGCGAAGAGAGGCGGGAATCTGGTGGACTTTACACTCTGAAAGGATGATACTGAAAGGATTAGACTGATACGCCTTGTTCCTACCCCAGTTCATGACACAGAGGACTGAGGGGAGTGTTCCACTACTGAGTCTTACTCTTCTTCAGAATCCGAGAAACATACCAGTTTGATCGGAGTGTAAAGCTTTTTGGTATTCTTCTTGCGGCAGTGACGACCCACCTTCCTGCCCCAGGATGGCTCTTTGGGGAAGGGAGAATTCCCAGCATGAGATGGTCCTTCGGCCATACTAGTGCTAGGGTGGGAAGTACATCCGCCTGTGTGGGCCGGGGTGTGAGGATCACTGGGGCGGATGTCAAAGGGGACACGAGGAGGAACTCCATGCTGGATGCTGGTACGAGTGGGACCCCCGCTAGATCTGACGGGAGCATGGGTATGACCTCCATGCCCGGTTCCCTTGGTGATGTCAGTGTAAGGCAGGTCCCTGTACTGATCAGACCGAACATGTGTTGGACCTCAGTGTTGGGTGCTGGAGATGTAAAGTTGATCTCCACCACTCTGGTTACTATGATTAGGAGGAACTTTGTCGGCTTCTACGAGGATGTAGGGAAGGTCCTCACATCGGAGAGTGACTGGATGTGCATCGTCCCCACCCTGGCGATCCGTGGCAGAAGGGACTACTCTGTATCTAGTGTAATGAGTGCAGAAGAGGCTCCCATATGGGGGGGTTTCTACCACAGGGAAGGCCGTCATTTGGGTCGAAGGTGACATGGAGCATACCTCCGAGCCGGGCCTGGGAGCAGGAAAGGCACACATCCTCCATGTTAGTGGCATGGGGAGGGCCCCCGTACTGGGTGGCATTGCTGCGGGTTAATGTGCGATGGCCACTTCTTATCCTTGTGACTAGGAGAGTCGACCCAGCCTACCCATAGGGTGGTTGGGGCCTCGATCCGGGTCGGGCGTATAGCTACCCCTGCTCGTCATATGGGGGTTGATGATGCACGTTGGCGGTGGATCGGGCCATAAAAGCCACTGACGTTGACGCCCCTTGATGGGCGTCCTCCTCGGCCTGTGCCCGACGTTGGCGCCAGGTTAGCTGGGCCAGTACCGGTGGTGCATGTAGGTAGTTTGCCTGCTCTTTCGCTCGGGGAACCGGGTGGGGGTGCCAGCCTGACCTGGTGGGGCCCTCGCTAGGAACCCCTGGGATGAAACTCTGCCCAGGCTAGCCTGAACATCCCCTACCTCATCGGTGTAGGGATTGGAGTCATCGAGGCATTCCAAGGATAGGCCGCCAAAACGATTGAAGGATGGAGTGGGGATTAGAGACTCCCTACATGACCTTCGGGGGTGGCGTTGACGGTGAGGCATAGATGCCTCTACGTCCAGGCCGGCCATGTCCCTCGTAGAGATGACCCCCTCCACCTCATACTAATGTGAAAGGTCATTGCTTACCCTTCATTGGATAATTTATCATGGGGAGAGGGGGCATCGATGCCAAATAGTCACGGCAGTCGAGGCCGTCGTAGAAGAGGTAGAACCACGCGGGGTAACCGCATTGATATTTCCCCTACCCCTGCGTTGGTGGGAAACAGGTGATCGGGTTTCAGATGCAGCAACTGGGCTCCTGAAGGTAGGGAGATCAGCTCATTACTACTGCCAGAAAAAGAAATCGACACCCAGTGCCCCAGCGCCATTATGTCTTGCATGATCGGTAATAGGGATCCACACTGGAAACATTGCAGTCTGAGATGCATAACATTTTGACAACCCCAACATCTTGTGAGTTTCACGCCAGGCCCGCTATTTTCTTGGTGGGGCCCAGCACCGGATATCTGGATCCGGTGACCCGTCACTCTACTAATGCCTCGAGTTCTACTAATCTCCACATTGAGGAGAAAAAGTTCACATCAGGTTCACGATTTCTGTTTCTGAAGCTTTCTCTGGGGCGCGCGTCCATCACGTTCAGGGGATGTTAGCACTATTCTATTGTCCCGCGTTCCCGCTTTCCAAATGTGAAGGGAATTTTCTCTTTATTCAGGGACCTCCACTCCATGACCAAAATAGAATGATGTGATTTTGGTTCTTCCTTTCGTGGATTCCTCAGAATTCATCACCTAGTCCGGGTCTCCCTTATAGATTTAATATGTTGTTCGTGAAACTCTTCCCGGTTCCATATTTTCATGGACACCAGTTAATTACGCTACTTCTGTCCGGACATTACAAGGGGTCCTGTATAGGTAGCAACATTCAGTTTAGGGAGTAGTCATGCTGGGAATCACTGGCATGTCTAGATGCTGGGGAATTTGCGTGTCTGTCTTTTGTCGCTTATTATAGGTCTTCTCGAGGGCGCCGAAGCCCGAGGAATCCCAAATCAAGTGCGGGGAATCATATTCAACATGCATGTATCAGAGGTTTTCCTCATCTTCCTATGTTTATCATGGGGTACACAACATGTTTAACATACAGCGGAGACGGATCAGGCTGATCATAATACCAGCTAGAGTGGATCAGATTGAAGAACCCCCTTGAGGGAACACCGATATAGGGGCCAGCATGGGGGCAGCTTTCCAATTTCAATGGAGGGGGATGAGGTGGCATGATCTTAACGAGATGTGGTGGCCCGTGAAATAATCATGATAGACAATGGTTTTGGTCTTGTGCCTCAAGGATACTTCCTACGTATCCCCATAGAAGGGAATCAAAGTCCACATTGTTCCTTTGTCCCCTTAGTTCAGATTGGGGTGTGTCGGGGAACCGACGTGAATGAGGACCTTGGTCCATTGGATATAGGCTTTGAAGCTCAGGGAGGCATCCTATGAACCATGCCTTGACATGGATCAAAGTCCCCATAGTTCGGGTGATGGGTGTCGGCGAACAGACGTGAATTAGGACCTTGGTCCAATGGGTGATGGGCTTGAACCTCGTGAGGCTTCCTACGTACCATGCCTTGACATGGATCAAAGACCACACAGTTCAACAAGGGTATCGTCATAGAACCAACATGAGGATGGACCAGGGGTCCGATTGATGGCAGGCTTGAACCTCAGGGAGGCTTCCAATGTACTGCGCCTTGACATGGATCAAATACCATGTAGTTCATAATAGTGTGGGGCTTACACTATAGGCTGCCCAAGTGTTGGTGAACCGACGTGAAGGATATCTGAACGACCAGGTGGTGGGATTGAACCTCATGGATGCTTCCTACGTACCGCGCCTTAGCACGGATCAAAGTCCCCATAGTTCGGGATGGGTTGTGTCGGCGTACAAAAGTGAATACGGACCTTGGTCCAGGTGGATGGAGGGCTTGACCTCAAGTAGGCTTCCTATGTACCATGCCTTGACATGGATCATTGTCCTAGTAGTTCATGTGGGTTGTGTCGGAAAACCGACGTGAAGATGGACCCCGGGTCCATTGGATGATGGGCTAGAACCTCGTGAGGATTCCTACGTACCATGCCTTGACATGGATCAAATTCCACATAGTTCATGATGGGTGGGGTCGGCGAACCAATGTGAAGATGGATCGGGGGTCTGATTAATGATGGGATTGAACCTTGTGAGGCTTCCTATATACCATGCCTTGACATTGATCAATGTACCAGTAGTTTAGGAGAGAGTATGTGTGGTTGAACAAACATTAAGGGGGTGTCGGAACAACTGTATGGTGGAATTGAACCTCGTGAAGGATTCCTACGTTCCATGCCTTGACATGGATCAATGTCCCTGTAGTTTGGTTGTACAGTTTAACATAATTCGGGATGGGGGCATTTGGGGCTTACTCTCTGAGGTAGACCAAGGTGTGTCATGGTTGGTTCCCACTCTAATCTCATGGGAGTCATACTCAGTGTGAGAAACAAGAGGTTGTCGAGACCTGGTGATCACGGCGTGAAAGTGTCGTCCGTGGGAAGCGAGGGTGCTTATGCGTTGAGTGGCCCAACGTTCGGAGACTTACTTCCAGGATGGATTCCCGAGTGTGACAAAGCGTAGTAGGAGAGGGAATTGGGTCTGAATAAAGGGGGATCCATGTTCCCAATCATGTCCTCCGCTAGCCTTGGGGACCAAAGATGAAAGGAGGGAGCAATGTTCCCCACGACGCCCTTGTCTGGCCTTAGCACTGTGGGAGTGGGGAGGAACAGGGGCTCTGCCTAATGCAAGAATTGTTAGGGGCTTACACCAAGGTGGATACCCTTTCCCGTGGACAAATGCTTCTCCTAGAAGGAGAAAATCATCCCCTGTGTAGACCAGAGGGCGTGGAGGATGTCCAAGGTTGGGGAACCCCACATGAGAGGCATAGGGCGATGTCACAGTTTAACGTCGTGTGTTGAGGACGAGGGTGGTTGGTAGTTTAATTTCCTGCAGCTCAGACGAGGTGGGTTTACTCCATACCCCTAGTACTTACATAACCGGTACCTTCTTCTTCTTGTGGGAGGGAAGGTACCAGCAATGTCGTGGTAAGGGGGGTCGCAGAGCAAACCATCGAGGGGTCCACATTAGTGTGTCTATGTGAAGAAGAAATATACATTAGCATTCCTATGAGAAGAAGCATTATGATAAGCAACGCTACGGGTGGTATCATCCTGGGGACATTGAAGTCACATTGTGAAAACCTAGAGGGTCTCATGGGAGAAGGAATTGCCAAGCAGAGGGGTCCATAAAAGGGGCCTTGCAGAGCATGGTTGCTCTGTGTGGTGGAGGTCACTTGAGAAGGGGTGTGCTTCGCGAAGTGGGGTGCCTTAGCCTTAGCTTGGGGAAGAGGTGCAAATGGGAGGTGATTCTCGATGTGGGAAGGTACATGCAGAGCACTGCCTCACGGTGCACAGGCGCCTCATGAGGAGAAGGGTCGTGATGAAGTGGGCTTTGCGAAGAACATTGACCCTACCTTGGCATGTGGATCACATGTACATGAGGGGTGTTTCGCGAAGCATAACCGCTCTGTGAAAACTCGGGTCCCCTTGGGGATCTTCTTCCTCCATGAAAGCCCTTAGGCTTTGTGAAAGTCATCCCTCTCAGAAGAGGGTATGAAAATGAGAAAATGGGGAGGCACCTCACGAAGAAAAAGTACCTCGCGTAGCTCATGATTCGCAGAGCAAAGGGTGATTCACAATTTGGGAGCTAAGAAGTTGATTGTTCGGATTTTATGTCAGTTGGGAACGGGTGGAGCCCAGTATTTATAAGAAAGTGGTGTCACAATGCATAACTTGCGCGGCGTGAAGAGGGATTTTGTTGCTTCGTGGCGAGTCGTGAACGTTAGCAGGGTTGGCGGAGGGGTCCGCCTCCATTACATCGTGGTGGGTTGCGAACATCAGAGGTGTTCACAGAGTGTCCCACCCCCTTTCATTGTGGCGAGTGGCAAACATTAGAGGCATTCATAGAGCATCCCGCCTCCTTTGCTTCGGGGAGGCCACATTGCTTCGGAGGGACTCCACGAAGTTGTTTCGTGAGGCCGGTCGTGGGGCCACTTTCTCGTCTTTCTTGTCTTCCAACATTTTGGCACCAACAACTGTATTACACGACATGTAGACAGTTTTCACACCGTGTACCCTAGTATGCTTCCCCTAGGCATGCCATGGGATATATGACATGCCACCATTTTATCACATTCCATGTACATTACATTTTACCGACCAACCTAGCATGCAGTTTTTGGATTACACGGTGTGTATATAGTGTACATTTCATGTAGTCTACATGGGATAGTGGAGTAAATCGTGCAACCCATGTGTTCGTTATACATAGTCAAACCACGTGAGACTGAAAACCTGGAGAATTTATGATGTATATGATGTATATGTTTTTTACACTACATGTAGTTCATCAATTCCTACATCTAAGATAAATTTTAGGTACTAATTCTCGTTATATAGAAACATGACATTTTAGATACACAATATGTAGTTGAAAAAACACATCATGTAGTGTCTCTCTTGAGAAAACAACAAGTATTTTGTAGGTTTTCATAGGTTCAATACATTCAGACCACATAGAGAGTAGATGTGTTGTACATGGAATATAATATTCTGAGATACATTTTGAAGAACCATGGGGGTATCCTGGGAACATGATTCTTGGATACATAGTGTGTTGCTATATTGTACATGCCATGTAGTATGATAGAGTGAACATGAAGAATCCCTTGACATGTGACCTTGATACAAAAAAATGTATAAGGTGTGTTGCTGGATAGTAAACTCTTTGTAGGCTCCCACTTATTAAATGAATTAAATTTCATTAAATTGAAAATTAGTAAATTGAAAACTAATTTATTTGGTTGTAATTTTATTTTTTTTACAATTTAAAAATAGTATTCAGTAATTTTAATGATCAATAAATTTATTTTAAAAAATATGAAACTACTGATTCCATTCTTTATTTTAGTTTGAATAATTTAGGATTTTTATCACTAAATTAATTTATATTTACCTTAAGATGAAGATTAATTAATTAATTACTTACTTCATTCAGGTGAATTTAAATTAATAATAAATAATAGATAAAGAAATAAATATTATCCATTTACATTTACATATAAATTTCATGTATGACTATTATTGATCTAGACCTAGACCAGTGTATGTGTTAGCATTAATTTAATTTAATGTATTATATGGGTTTGTAATTATTTATTATTAAATTAAATTCGATGGCATGTGAGTAATCCCTCCCTCTAAAATTATCTCGGACCCATGTGTACAAGGATATTTATGTTATCCCCCTTGAACCAATCCTTTCATTTCCCACACTTAACTGTATGATGTAAATACGTGTCATTAATAGAGTCACACAAGAAATGTGGAGATAGTTCAAGATGGATCCATAAAGATGCAACCAAGGTATTACAATGGTGGATAGGTGGAATGTTGTTTCTCAAGACAAAGCTGGAAATAAAATTTATTTCTGCTTTGACATAGGCTGATTTAATATCAACTCATTAAATCAACCATTAGATAAATCTCAAGAACATGTTATTTAATTATTTAATTTTTTCTTTTTATGATTTTGTTTGCATTTAATATCATATTCACATAAAAAATTTAATAAATGTAAATAGAAATATTTTATTATTTTATTCAGTATGGATGACTTATTATGTAACGTCTAATTAATATTAAAAATACATGTAAAGGATAAAAAAGTTATTATTTATATATAATAAATTAATATCCATCAATTAAATATTATTTCAGATTGAGACTTCAATTATTTTATTAGGAATGAAATCCTTATATTTAATTGTTTGATCAACATTCTTTGGGACAAATACATTTAACATGGATTTCATATGATGGTTATGAGTCGAATTAACAATCTCACATCAAGACAAGGATCCCTTACAAGACTTTATGTAACTTAGAGGAATGTGTTGATAAAATACAAGTCTTGATTTTATGATAAGGGAGTCCACTAAACTGATCAATGTACTTCAAACCCAATTTTTATAAAAGATCTATATACATAAATACCTTCTAGAATCTTGACCAACCCTTCTAGGGTTATTGATATGGGAATATAGATCCTTTACCCTATAAATAAATATAAACTAGAAATTCCCATTTCAATAGTGAGAGATATTGTAATTTCATAAACCATTGGATGATTTAATAAAAGTAAAATAATTTATTATTTATCACATAATTTATAATCAAGAAAAATTACTCATAATAGCTCTTTAATTGAAGAATAAAATGGAAAGCTTGTCCTCCACATTATACCTATGATCATAAATGTAGAAATAAAACATCCTAACTGGGATTAAATTGAAGGAATGATTTGTACACCTTCAGTTTGTGATATTCCATGAACATAAATATTATATTCTAGAATCATCAATGCCTGATCCACCTACCAAGGAAGAGAGTGATGAAGAGTTCCTTGTCTATGAAAAACATTTGAGTGTCATTTTCAACATTAAATTTTTTATTATTTCATTTATTTCTTGTAAATAAATGAAGTCTCAAGAAAACATTGATGTATATAGAATTCTTGATCACCTCTATGATTTTTATGAGGGGAGATCTAGACATAAATAGTTTTATGTTTCCAAGGAACTATTTTAGAGCATTCATGGAGAGGGTCCCCCAACTGGGCCTCTCATATTAATTATATTTGGGTATATTGATAACCTAGTGGTTCTAGGGTTTAATGTCCCAAATGTATTGGGTACCAATATCCTTCATGCATCACACGCTTTGAGCTTTTCCATCTTTTATTTTAAATTGTCATGTGAACGACAATGAGAAGTATCATCTAGATCTTCTAACTGTAATTCACCGAGTATATAAGGATACAAAGAGTGAAAATACACTTGTCCTTATAAGGAAAAATAGAAAGGGAATTCAAATAACTTTATGTCAAAATCTTAATCATGCTCTTCCTGGAACAGGAATATCAAGGGGTAACCAAGGGAACATTATGTTGTTAATTTTTCTTATGGATGAAGGGTTACTAGAATAGAAATTGTACGAAGCCAACAAAAAGGTGTTATTTCCTATATGAACCCTCACAAAGGTTTTTATAGTGGAAATACATTCCATATTAATAGAGATGGAGAAAATAAATAAAACGGATAGTAGGATAAAAATATTATTTTATGATTTTGAGGATTACGAAACTCAAGGGTTGGAATAAGAACACAATCCACAATGCCCCCCAAGAAGAATAAACTATTATAGAGACACATGTACTTTATAGGTATACACAGGTGGTTAAAGGAACAGAATGGTAATGTTTTCTATTCACTGAAGATGGTTACTCATTCTTAGTAGATAATAAGGATCCTATATCCAGAAGGAAGTAGTCAGTGGAATTGATGTTTCCATGTTACAAGAAGACAATAATTTTGAAGTGGATTCCACAAACCAAAAACAATTTTAAAATTTGGTAGATCCTCTAGTGGATGTAAATCATATTGATTAAAAATGGGTATTCAAAAAGAAACTAGACATGAAATGAAAAGTCAATACCCATAAGGCATGATTAGTTTCAAAGGGGTTTAAATAGAGTTAAATAATTGACTATGATTAAATATTTTCATCAGTTTCAATACTGAAATCCATTAGAATTTAACATGATAATGTGTCTTACCATATCTATGATAGCTTCCAAATAAATATCAAAATAGAATTCCTTAACAAGAACCTGTTTTAAGATATCTATATGATGCAACTAGAAGGGTTTATGACTCCAAAGGATGCCAATAGGATATAAAAATTCCATAAATCCATTTGTGGATAAAATAAAGCATCTAGATCATGAACCATTTATTTTTATGAATCCAAATGGGAATTTTGTTTCTTAAAGAATGAGTATTATCCTTATTTCTAAAAATAGTATTGTGATAGTGAAGTAGTTTTCTTTATTTTATATGTTGATGATATATTACTCATTGAAAAATAAATACCAGTCTTATGGTCTATTAAGGTGTTGTTTAATAAATGATTCTGTATGAATAAAATGTGTGAGGCAATATATATTGTTCGGATCAAGATCCATCGTGATAGATCCTAGGGATTGACCAACCTAAGTTAAATTACATACACTGACAACATACTGAATAGATTCAATATGGAAGAATCCAAGAGATGATTATTTCCTATGTTACATAGAATTTAGAATTCTAGAGAAATGTGTACTTAAACACATGGGGAAATAATTAGAATGGAAAGGACTTCATACACTTTAGTGATTGATTTAGTAATGTATGATTTTATATATAGTAGGATATTTGTTTCATATGAATTAGGTGTGGTAGAAAGAATTAAAGATGAATTACGTGACTTCCATTGGATGTCAGTCAAGGATGTACATAAATATCTCTGAGGCATACAGAGGATATGTTCCTAGTCTATGGTGGATATGAGAAACTAGTCATTATATTATAAGATATTATAGATCCCAAACTGATTTAGATGACATTAATTCATAAACTATATACATATTCACTTTGATTGGATGCTCTATGAGGTGTAATAACTAAAGTATGTTTTTGTCGTAGATATTACAGCATAGTCTGAGTATATTATGGCTTATATGTTAGATTAATAAGTATCATGGTTATGTATCTTAGTCCAATATTTTGATTTGTTACTTTCAAATAATGATCAGGTCACACCCAAATGTGATAATATTATAGCAGAGACTCTCAAAAAATGACTGATGTCACATTAGTGGATGAAGCACATAGTTTATAAGTGTCATATATTAAGGGATTTTTCTTATATAGTTAAAGTTGAAATTTGGAGTAATTACATGGACTAAAAAATTGAGGAACCCATGAACAAAGCCTTAAATCAACTTAAACATGATTATCATATGTGGTCTAGAAGCTTAAAATACATAGGATGTTGGATCTAGCCCAAGTGGGAGTTTTTTTGTAGTTAGTGTCCCAGGACTAACAATTTATACTTTGATTACATGTATATAGAATGTATTGAATTTACATAAATATTATTATTATATATTGTTAATTTTTCATCTTGAGTCTAATATAATAAGGTCATACAATATACATCACACTGATAAGGTCATAGTAGTTCCCCTCTATGATGAGGATCTTGAAGTTCTATGATGATATTATTATAATTTTCTAAAGATGGATTACGTTCTACAATGAGACACATAGTATATTGAATTTTAGGCGTAATTACTTGTAAGTGGATAATTCTTTCTCTCATGAATATTGCACTTATTAATCTAAAAGACTCGAGATAATGGGAACAGACCCACCAGTAGCAATTCCACATGTTTTGGTGTGATCAAATATTTCTATCTGCTAGCGTGTGTAATGGTCCATAGATATTCATATTATCATTAATGAATTTAATGACTCTCACACTTAGATTTTTAGAATAAAACCATGATGAAATATTTATGTGGTGAGTTAGAGTATGTTGGGTGCATCATGATTGACATTAGATTAATGAGTAAGTCAAGTAAATATTTACCCCTTAAATATTTAAGGAATAAAATATCTCAACCCTTTAATTGGAATAGAACCATTGGAATAAATCACATGAAAACTATTTAATGACATGTTTATTTTGGATATTCAAAAAATATGTTTGAAGTATATCGGTCGGTGACACAGATTTGAAAAATTCTTTATGAGTTATGGTGACAAAAGTATTATATTACATTGTGAACATTCATACATGGTTTTAATTGTTATGACATTATTTTATTTCTCTTGGGACATTAACCCATTACTATATTGTAATATTTTACATTAGTCAATTTCACCAAATTCCAGGAAGAGATAATCCTATTGGGTCATACAATAAGCGTTTCCTATAAACTCAATTAAATTATATTTGAATTTAATGAACTAAATAAATATTATTATCAAGATGAATGGATAATTTTATTAATGTTTTAACTGTTGAAAATTCTTATTGATGAATGAAATATTTAAATAAAATATTTATTTTGGATTTCAATAAATTCTATACGATTTTAAATGGACGAATAACGAGTCTGGTGAGAAATATTAATTGAAAATCCAATTAAATAATATTTGTTATTTTAAAAGTTAGTGCAATCCAAAAAATGATATTTTTATTAATATTTTGTGTCCTAGGGTTTCTTATAGGTTATAATATTGTTTAATGTCCATAATGAAATTAAATACTATTTTAACCAAAACCCTACCTCAATAAATAGATGGCCAGGTCTATTGTGTAGGGTGTGAAATCAAGAATAGAGAATTGTTGTGCATAACGAATTATTTCTCGAATCCTTTTTATATATACCTCTTAAGAGAAATAAAAAAAGATATATTCCTTCATGAAAAAAGAGTTACTGATCAACATAAACAATGTTGGACAACTGATTCACCACACTAGCATAAGAATATCGATTGGTTTTTCTTGGTGATCGATGGAGTACATGTGGATCAGTGCTAGAGGAATTATATCTATGAATAATAGTAGTTCAATAAAGGAAATTTCAAAGGGTATTTTTAGATTATAAACATTAACATCAATGTAATACTCTATGACTTGGTATTTTTTATCCGATATTAAATAAATTAATTATAAATTTGATGTGAAAGATAATCACATGGGGTGTTTGGGAAACTCTACATTTCAAGAAATTTTAATACATATCCAACCACTGTATGGTTACACTATGACCATAACCATTAAATACATAACATTTTCAGTATATACAACACATAAAAGTGAATATGTGCATAATAAATAATATCTCTCAATGAAATGGAAGATGCGATGCAATACCTTACCTCTTACGTTCCTTGAGTTAAACATTAATTAAACATAAGTATAATTTTTTTTAGAATTTTATTAATTTATACCATAACCATACATATATTTATAATATCAAATATGGTCCGATGATAACATTTTACCACTCATTTGTTAATAATATTTCATTATTTTTATTGTTTCATGTGTTAATTTTGTTATTTTATCAAGCATGTTTTCCATGAATGTTTCAGCTATTATAGATAAGATGTAAATCCATCATCTCAAAAAATTATATAATGTTATAGATATCCTATTTGTTAGTATATTCATTATTAGAATAATTCTTAATTTTTGGTATTGGAAAATTAATTCCATCGCTTTGTAGAGACGGTAGGTCATACATTTTCATGAGAGAATATATCATTACCTTAACCGGTGAAATGGAAATAAAATGTATGATATTTTAATTTTAAATAATTGATAACATTTCATATAAATCACATATATTAAGTAATAGTATCCTTATCACCTTCAATGTATTTTATATGTTAAAAACAAATCACATCGCTTTGTGAGGTGGTAGTCCTTCGTACACATGAGTGAAATTATCATATATTAAAAAGAATGTAAACTAAGAATATTTATGTGATATTATATTTCCATAGGTAAAATTATATCATAAATATTATATTTATACATTAAACACATCATATATTTGACCATGATAGGTGTTGTTGGAAAACAAATTACATTAGTTTGAGAGGTGGTAGTCCGCTGTACACATAATCAATTATTTCATTTCCAATTATACAAAAGGGGAGATAGATTTAGGTTATTAAACTTAAATAAAAAAATATCAGTATATGGGATATACTGTTGTTATTTTATAAAATTATTGAATAATATTTCAAGGTGGCGGAAGAAAAAATTAAATAAAAATGATTGTTTGAAAACGTTATCTGTTTTTTAGATGAGCTCTTTATGATTTCAAAAAAGCCTTCCAAACATATCCTTAAGATCAAAAATATATAAATTATTTAAAGGGAGTTAGGAAATGATTTTTTTAGGTCTTTACTGATCTAAATGGGTCTATGATTATAAAGAGGGGAGGATATCGGGTGGTATTTTTTATGTTCGGGAGAGGGTTCACAAGGAATGTTTTAAAACATTCAATTACTGACACATTTTTATGATGCCAAAATCCTATAAAATGGGTAATTATACTCCCTTAGATACGATAAGGTCTAAATATGTCCATAATATGGTTTCTTAACAAATTTAGGTCATTTTAAATCTTATCTTTTTAGTTTAGCACCTTGGGTAAATCAATTTTTACGTTAACCACGATAATTTATTTTTTGAAGCTTTCAACATTCATAATGGGACAAAATTATTTTTACCTAATAAGATAATATAAATTATGATGATTAAAAAAATTTATCATTTTTTAAATATTAATTTCAAATAATTGGAAGAATCCAATTTTAAATTATTCTCACAGATGCAATGAAAAATCAGGTTTTCAAAGATAAACTAATAACAAGTATTGAAGGATTTAAAATAAAATTTAACATGAAATTGATTAAACCTGAATAAATTGTATTTATTATAATATTACTAAACTATATTTACTTTAATAAAAAATTTAAAATATAATTATATTTGTGAATAATTTAAACTAAAATGTAATTTTCAATAAAAATCAGTATTTTTTTATGCACTGAAAAAATAATCATCTTTATAAACTAAAATAAATTTAACCTAATATATGTTTTTACAATATGATTTCAAAACAGAAGTTCATGTTATCATATAATGTTTCAAAAATTTATAAAAATTCATTTTAAATTATTTATGCAATGTGTGACTAAACAACCTTGTATAAAAATATACTTTTTCAGAAGAAAAATTTCTTTTCCTTTCAAATGATTATTTTATAATTTATAATCCTTATATATCCATTTAATTTATTTTATACATCTATAAAACATAAAATTTTCAGAAATTTCTTAGAATTATTTATAACCATCAACATAACGACAATGTTATTATGGTAATTTTTAATTGATATTTTAATCGAGTATTTTCATTAAAACCTAAAGGTGTGTGCATCACAAGATATCAAAGACTCTACATTTAATTAAAAGGAAATTAATTATATATTGTTGAGGTATTAAAATTGGAACCATTTAAATATTCATCATGGATAAGGTTATATTATCCTCTCTTTTTAGATAATTTATTATTTTTTTCTTTTCATCGATGGTAAGGAATTAAGTAGTCATAGTCTTTGATCGACACTAACCATCTTTATTGGTTTAAGAAAACCTCCTTCAATGTCATTCATGAATATTTTCTCACGTACCATAAACTTTATTAGGGAATAAAAAACCATTTTATAATTTTAAAACTGAATACAACCCATTACCTTCTATGAAGAATCACTTTATATCACAAATCATTCCCCACATGACGGTACTGTTATCAAAAGTGTTGTGAATTTGAATTTCGTTGTCCTTTTAAAGCCATATTAATATTAATATATTGAAAATAATTTTACAACATTCCAAGTAAAAATATTTAATGGGTTTTATAATCACAATAATTTTCTCAAAATCCATCAATAGTATCTCGTTGGTCCAAGGAAGCTATGGACCTCCATCGAAGATGATTGTTTTGTCCACTCATGTATTTATTTATTCTTTTAAGGATCTATAAAATTCTTTTTATGTGTTTTAACATTCCATGAAAATGTGAATTTATCTATCTAGAAGTCATATTAACTATTATTAAAAAAATATCCTTTAATAGTGTATTTTAAAAAATTATCATATGTTCCTTAGGTACTTTTTAATTTTTAAATATATGGGATTATAATCTTTAAAAACCACTATAATTTTTTTCAGATAATATCGCAAGACTCTATTAATCAATTCCCTAATGTTTTCAAAATAATTAGTGAGTCCAAATGAAATTTCTATTAACTCGGAGTATCTATATCTTGTATAAAAGGTAATATTTTGAATATCATCCAATTTCACAATAAATTGATGATATCCAGCTCAAATATTTACCTTAGATAAGTATTAATACCCATGTAGTTGTTCCAAAAAATCATCAATATATTCTATATGATAAATATTATCTATCATAATAATTGATGATCATAATAATAAATAACTAGACTCAATGAACGATCATTTTTTTCTTGACAATTAATTCTGATGCACCCATGTAGAAGCAGTGGGTTGTATATTTCCCTTATTCATGTTTCCATATAGTTTCATATCTAATTATTCAAATTTAATTGGGTAAATTATATATGTAATATTTAATTTGATTCAAGAAATGGCTATATGTTCTATATTATATCAAATATCTACATCAAAAAAAGTCTAGGATATTCTTTGAATGATATTACTTGACACAACTAGCACCCCTACTTGGTCTAAGATAAAACTTGTGTGCCACGACAACCCAACCTCCAATAAACTAGGGGATGAATACTAAAAAATAATGCATAAAAATATATGGGGTAATAATAATATATAAACTACTATATATCCACAGTACATTCCATTGAATATAACACATAATCATAATAAATATATTTAAAAGTTAAATTATGAAAATATGGAAACATAGAAAACAACCATAAAACATAACACCAAATCTTTAACCACTTCCAGTAATTTAAAAATTTCCTAACACTATACACCAAAAACATATATATTAAATATAATTTCATTTATTCTTTATTAAGAATCATTGGAGGACCCATCCAATAAAAAAATCCATTACCGAGTAGCAACCATGAACAATGAATCCTCAAACCTACATTAATATCCCATGATCCAAAACCACTAATACCACCTCTGTAGAATTCATCATCTAATGAAACTCAACATATGTGAGAACATGAACCATGTACAGGTGTGTATAAACACATCTTGTAAGATGATTACAAACCATAAAGGAAGGTCATAACAGAGTGTCAACTCATACCCCGAAACAAGAAGGGACTAAAGAGAAAGTAAGCATAATTAAGAAATTATTTATTGGGATAAAAAACACATTATAATAATGTATCATATCATTATATATTAGCTTCATATAAAATTATATCTTGAAGAACCGGGTATAGTAATTTTAGTGTGAGTCTTGAAAATCATGTATTCTATAATATAGTTGAGAGTCACACCTTGATGGTGTTTAAGAATATACGTGGAATCCTAAAATCTCTAATTTACAATTCCATATAGAAAAATACCGAGGGACCATAATAATATATTATAACTTGTGGTGTTTAGAAAATTTGGCACCTTATATATTTCACTTCTCTACTCTATAACTGAAGAGTGGAATTATGCCCTGAATGATTACATTGATTAAAATATAAGAGAATAAAATTTGATAATAAATTATAATATTCTTACTACTATTAAATCGCATGGATCATCTTCACCCATGAATTTTTAGTTAATATAATTAATCTTTAATAATAAAAACATCATGAATGGAAAAATAATTTTACCAAAATCCTAAAATAAAATTATATGAATGAGATGTTTGATGTAATATGTTTGAATGAAATGAATTAATGGAGTGAAATTAAAGTAATATAGTCATTATATAACCATAATAAAAGGGATCATAACCATTGGGTATAACAATAATAAACATCTTACCGATTTATAATTATCGATATGTTGTTAATTTAAATAAATATTTTTTATTTGTTAAAATATGTAAATTTTCATGATAAATATTTTATTTGAAATAAAATAAATTATTTTACAAAAGACTAGAATGATAATATTAAATTTTAGAAAATTGTATTTTTTTTAATGAATTTGTTTTATAAAATGTGCATTTTTATTAATTATATAACATTTCTAGAATGATTTAAAAAAAATGGATTGATAAAAATTATTGATAAGAAAATAAAAAAATAAAATCAATAAAATGATTAATTAACTATAATGAATACTAATTTAACTATTCATGTCTAAATAAAAATGAACTGTTTAAAAAAAATTGTTTATTATATATTATATTATTTATTAAAAAGTTAAACTTATCGTATTTAAAGTGTAAATTTTAATTAAATTTAATGATTTTGTACATAAAAATATTAATAAAAATTCATTCATGTATTATTAATTAGTTAGTAATAAATATAAAATCATTTAATGTTAAAAAGTCATATTTTTCAATGAATTGTTTTTTCTATATGTTGTATATTTGTATTTGAATAAATTAAACTATTATATATTAAGGAATGATTTCAATGGAATAAATTGTTTATATATATATATTCAATATAATTTTATATTCATATAACAATTATTACTTCTTAAGGAATAAGTATAAATATATTTTTATAATTAAAATACATTTTTCATTAATTTATTTTATTTGTTATATATTCCATTATTGAAATAATTTTTTATTATTTTTTTAAACCAAATATAATAAAACGGACTTCAAATTTGGAATTTACATTCAAAAATTAGACAATGAGTGCAATTTCATTTTTAGGCATAAAAATAAGTTATCAAGGTAAAAAACTAAGTTCCCATAAAAAAGGTAAAATAAGATAAAAGCGTTAAATTAAGGGGTAAAGTCCTCAAATATCACATAATATTACCTCTAAATGATTTTATTATGGAATTTTTTCCCAATCATCATATTATCTTAATTATTGTAATACTTTGGATCCACATTCCAGGAAAAATTACACCCCTTCTTTATTAAGGAATGGGTATTTTCAAAAATGGGACTCAAGATCATCAATAAAAGGATCAATCCTATACCCATGTCATTAAACATCATTAAATTAGTTTATAATTGTATAAATTTCATAATTATCTCCCCAAAAAGTCTCTCTCATATTTGATATCATCTGTCCTGAAGGAGTCCCAAATACCTCGTTTTCTAGAGGCTCACTAAGAGGATATTTAAGTCTTCAATGTAAGTTCTGTCATATCCCTAACCAGTATATGAATATTTTTCACATATATATTCTTTAAATATGATATTTCACTTTAATAACATATTTTTTAAATCATTATACTTCTTTAAAAGTGGTATTATTATTATACAATAACATTTTCTTACTCATCCAGTTATTATTCCATACATTTTTTTTTGGATTGGTTCCACTAAGTATATGAATGATACTAAAATTTTTATATCCTGAATGAGAAAGTAAAATTATGCCATACGAATATTATATTAAAATTATTAATTAAATATGTTATTATATTTTTTTATAGAAATATTTACAAGTATAGTCATTAATAAAATCACTTCTTTTTATTCAATCCAAATTCACAATAGGGGTATTTTAAACAATATTTGTGAACTATAACCAAATATTCCATAAAAGTACCATCTAAATCAATAACTATATCAAAATAACCTATTTTTTCTTTTCTATACATTCAAGAGGTGATGAACAGTAAAGAGAACTTAGAGTTATTAAAGGTCTTTATTTGTTTTAAATTATGAATGGGTATAATTGAAGGTTTTGAAGTCTTGTCGCTTTTTTCAGATTTTTTTAGGTGGATTTAAATGATTTTGAATAAATTCTTAGTTTACTTGAGAAAATTAGGTAATATAGTAATTTTAATATCTTGATTAATGACCTCAATATGAGCATTTTATTTCTTTGCATAATTGTGTTTGGAAGATTTATATAAGGCATTCACATCCACATAAGTATCATCTTATCACTTATATGTGTTATATAGATCTATGCTTGAGTCATCAGGGCATGTATAAGTGTTATCGAAGGCTCTATTTAGGTGTAATTTGTCATCTATATATGATTCATGTGTAAGTAAATTCATATGTTATTTTATTTCCATCTACATTACTGTTATTAAGATCTATATATATGTCACTGGGACATGAATTTTAGTTTGGTCTTTTACAAATACGAGTTTACTGCTGGGTGAAAATTTGAGCATACAAAAATAACTTTTTTTAAGAAGAACCAATATGATGTTTCTAGAGATGATCTTCAAAAATTGGAACATCACATTTAAAATTTGATTCAGGATGTTTTATGTGAGAAGTCATGTTGTATAATCTCTATGAATAGATTTTTGATGTTCAATATGAGTTCCTCTAAAAGATTTTTATGGAATATAATTCTTTGTGTACTGAATAAGATTGTCCATAATATCTTTTTTTCATATTTTTAGGACGAATCTGTATTCTTTTAAAGTTAAAATAACCATTTAAAGATGAATTTTTAGTGATCCATGATGGATTTTCTTATGTTAATGGTCAAGATGAAAAGTTTTCAACTACTATTTTACAGTGAAATTTCTTATATGTCATGATGGTTAAAATGATGAGTTCATGCTAGTTTATTCTGGAAAAGATTATGAGTTTTCCTAAAATTCACAAAATTATTTGTTTATAAATTATTTTCATGCTAGTCAAATATGGGGAGATTCTCAAATATTTTTCGTTGAGGTACTAAATGAGAATAGGGTAAAGGTGGAATTTTGTTGGATATATATGTTTAAATAAAAATAAAAATTTTCTTCTAAAATTGGTCCATGAAGATTATCCTATACAAATTAAGAAATAAAAATAATTAGCTATGTGATCTTATTGAGATAAGAATCAAGAATGATGAGTTGGATATTTAATTTATGGAATTATTTGTATTCTATAAATTTTTATACTTTATTATGTTGATACTTTTAAGTAGTAACAAAATATATAGATAAAATTAATAAATATTTAAGATGCAATGAGTGAATAAGATATCCCAATTCCTAATGATCGAAAACAATAATCTAAATCTATTTGAGCTTGAACTATTAGTGACTGAAATCTATGTTTGAGTAAGAGAAGTAGATGTACATCATTTCATTCATCAAGAGATAAAGAAATTATTGATGATAATTTAGGGTTATTGAATAAGATAACATCTATATTTTCTAGGCAAACTAAAATTTCGAGGATATATTTCTCATTCTAGTTACAATATATGAATGTTAGTAGTTATACTTGATTCACATGTTTAAATCTTGTAGATATTATTATTATAATAAATAATATGTGGTTGTGGTGGAGTAAAATATCTACGAGGATCACATTTACAATCAAGTGGACAATTTTTGTAAAATTTATTATTTTGTTTATTGATTTTATTTTTTCAGGATTCAGTGAGAATGATATTTTGAACATGAGTAAATCAAACATTTGCAAGACACATGGGATTATTATAATTTAATGAAACTATTAAAATCGATCTTGATTTATTCATCCACCCATACATAGTATAGAAGCCTTGTCCTAGGAAATTAAAATGGTATTATAAAAAGGTTCCCTTATTAGATTTAATGAAGTTATATGAATAAAATTTTTTAATTATACGAATAAGAGATAAGTTCCAATAATTGATTGTAATAATTTAGATGGTTGGAAGAAAATGATCTTCCCATATCTATTATTCCTTAGACTAAATTTAGAGATAGTTTAGTTTTAGTGTTTCTACATATTTATAACGATGCACAAATGATCTTTACTCTTTAATAGAATATAGTGTTTTATGGTATTGAACAAAATACCATTCTAGTATATTTATAAAAAAATCTACCCAAAGGTGATGAAACATTAATATAACATATAAGTATTGAAAAATCTAGAATGTAAATGTGGAGGTAATGTGAAAGTGAATGATGTGAAATTTTAAATTTTTTACGTTAATTTGAATACATTAAAATGGTCAAGGAAGAAAATATTGATGACTACATCACTTGGGTAAATTAAACTAATACTAATATCCATGGAATTTATTAAAAAATATATTACTCTATAGTTTTTATGATTCTTACAAGTACTTTACTGAATAGGCTTCATCCCCAGATCTTAACTTTAGAATATAGATATGATAATTCATTAGATGAGTTACATAATATTCTCATGGCCTATGAGATGATAAATGTTCCATCCATTAATAAGAAGGTTTTAAAAGAAATTAATTTTGACTTAATGAGTATGTTAAAGATTAAATAATTTGTCAACGATAGTAATTTAAGTGAAGAGAAAAATAAAGAATACAGTGGAGACTAGATGAGATTCGTTATTCTTTTTTCAAGAAGGCTTATTAAGCAAAATATAAATAATATATGATGATTCTCACATAGATACTATAAAAGTAATTTAATTTTTCATTTTGAAAGAAACTATAAAAAGAAAAAAGATGTATATTTTGAATGAATAAGGTAAGAAACCAACTAAAAATTATTGGTATAAAATATTCAAATAATCAGTCAAATTATAGATAATAAAAAATATTTTTTTTATTAACGATAATAAATATAACGATAGTATTGGAAGAAGTTAATTAATCATCAATTAGTGAATCTGAAATTGAATCTAGTGTAAAATTTAAAAACATCACACAACATATTAAATTGATTTTACAATTAAATTTGAAAAGGGTATGATTCATAACAAACTAGCATAGAGAACTGTTGATGGGTAAACATAAAAATTGTATTGAATAGAATACCATTATGAAAAAATCAATGGAAAAATAGTGCAAAAATAAGAGGGTGATTGAAACTCAATTTTTTTTTAAAAAAAATGTAGCCTCTCTTAATTCAATAAATAAATTTGGATGAAATTTGATGAACAAGACAAGTTGATGGATGTTTTTTAGGGTTTATTTTATTTTAAATAAGAATAATTGTCAAGAAAATTAATGTTTCCTAAGGAATAGAATGATTTGTAGAAGTTTAAGGATAATTTATAAAAACATTTAAATTAAAGGATGAATCCTCTAGATCATCATAGATTTCTTAAATAAATAGTATAAATTGGTAACATATAAACTAGTTTTAATTCCACTTTGCACTAAAAATATAGGTTCAAAATAAAAATGTATTCATGTATAAAGATAGAAAAATGTTGAGAGATATAAACAAATATAATTAGATGAATTAAAATATTATGAGGCTCTTTTAATCCTAAATAAAAGTTAGGATAGTCCTAAGTAGTGAATCATAAAAATTATAGGAATAAATTTCCTGAAGAGTTATTTTGATATGATAGTATTCAAGTTACATTGATATATTTACAGATCTGTAGTATTTTTTCCGAAGGAATACATAAGACGGTACATTATTTCACTACTTAAAAATATTCTCGATGTTTGGGGATTTATTTAGGATAGATGAAATCTAATCCTCAGAGAAGGAAATTAGTTAAGAGAATTATTTATAATATGCCAACATAGAATATATTTTATTGTATTAATGAAAATTTTGGAAGTTTTAAATAGTAAGTAAATTTTCATACAAATGTATTAAAAGTGTGATGGGATAGATTCCATATACTATGAAATAAAAATTAATTCATATGCTCATGAGATAAAGAATGTGTAGTGACAGTTGTAGTAAATGAAAACCAAAGAATGATGTCAAGGATACTTAAGAGTGTGTGATATTCCAACATTAAAAGTGATATGAATATTTATGAGTTATATTCATAATCATTAAGTATGGGTTCTCACCTTTTGAACTTGAATGTTCTAAAAAGATCTAGTGTGTAATATCTATTAAAATTGAATCAAAAAATTTGAAATCAAATTATGTTTTATTTGTGGAATGGTTGAATCATAATATATTCAATATAAGAAAACTTTATAATTATGGAAAAGAGGTTTTTTTATGAATGATTCATATACTATTAAAATAATAAATTATTTAAGGATCAGATTATAGGAAAAGTGAAAATATTCCAATATGTTATTACGGATCCAAAAAATTGTTTTTATTTGTGTGGAAAAGATAAAGGTATGATTAAATATTTGAGAATTAGTGATCATGGAAAAATAAAAATATTAATTATTTATATATATATATTAATTTTTGTGTGATAGCCTGATTTTTAAAAAAAGGCAATTCTTTTTATGAAACCTATAAAAAGGGAATGATGACACTAAAATCTCACAAGAAGAAAGAAAATGTTTCTAACATAGCACTAGAACTCATTCATACTAATTAATGTTGTCCTATGAAAAAAAATCAATAATAGGTGACTTTTATTTAATGAAAATTTATAATTATTATACTATAAAGACTAATGTAATTTTCGTCATGCATAAATAAATAATATTCATATATTCAATGTTTTTAGAAGAAAAATTGAGAATGAAATTTGGATTCACATCAAGAAATTGTAATATGATAGTGGAATAGAATATACACATGGTGAATTTGACAGAAATGCATAAAAATGATTTCAATCATCAATTCAGAACATTATATACTCCCAAATATTATAGTTTTTTAGAGATAAATAATAGAATAACTCTTACAGTGGGAAGATTAATTTTAGATAAAAACAATGTTTTAAAAAACATTTCGATGTAATATATGTGTATAATTTTTCATGTATAGAGCATATAAATTTTGAGACCTAAGTCACATCTCACTCTTAATGATATTTAGTAAAAATATAATATAATGTTAAATTAAATAAAAATATTTGGGTCTCTATTATTTATAAGGGTAAAAAACAACAATATTGGAGTGTTTAAAGAAAATGACGATAAAGTAGTTTTTGTGGTACTTATCTAATTATAGTGGGTATAAGTTAAAAACAACAGAGTAGACAATATATTTTACAATTTAAATGATAAAATAATTGAAATTATTTCTAAGTATGATGTGTTTTTTCATTATTTAGGAAAGGAAACATAGGCTAAAAACACACATAATTTTGAAAGATGGATTCATGAATATGAAGAAGAAGAGTAGAATATTATTTTTATTATCTTTGATTATCCTTATGATGATGATACCACTATAAAATTTGGACTCATAAATCAAAGGTTGAATGATCATATTTATATGTATAATATAATAGTAAACCAATAGGAACTACTCTAAACTATAAGAATATTGATATTTAAAGACCAAAAAAATATTATATCAAATATTGAAGTGGAACAAATTGATGAGTATATTAAACATGAGGACTGGGTTAAATATAATAATGTTGAACCTAAAAAATAAAAATTAACCCACTTGAGAGTTTTTTTAAAGGACACATGTGAAATATAATATGGGAAAAATGTTTTTAAAAAAATTAGAATGGTGAGGAGATAAGAAACAAGATTTGGTTTCTCTATAAAGAATATACACAAATAGAAGTTAAAAACATTGAAGAACCCATTTTTTCAGTTGGAAGACAAAACAATCAACATGTTCTTGGAAGTGGATACACATGGACACAATATATTTTATCAAATTGATATGAAATTAATATGTTTTAATGGTTACCTTGAGGAAGAAGTATTAATTGATCATCCATAAGGTTTTATTAAAGATGATAATTTTATTCTGGTGTATAGACTGAGAAATATATATTATGGAATAAAGGATGATCCTATAGATCGATAGTGAAAACATGTTGGATTTTTAAAAGAAATTAACTTGAAATAATTTTTTTTGTTATAATATAAAATTTAATGATATATTCATAGTTTTATTGATTTTAATTATACATTTTAATGACATAATTGTTTATAGTGGATATTAGTAACTTAGTGAGGAATTTTTTGATCGAATGAAAAGGAAGTTCCAGATATCCACATTTGGATGGCTAATAACTTTTATGGGATAAAATATTTTTGTTAAAAATGTATTTTATAATTTTTTTCTCTGGAAAAATATTTTATCAAGTTTTTGAAAATATTTTTAATGAATGAAATAAGAGAGGGATCAACACAAATTTTAGTGAGACCCAAGTTATTTATATATGGGAATAATGGAAATATTAATAGAAAATATTTTAAAATATTCATTAAAAAGATTTTTTACTCAAAAACATAAAAACTAAATATAGTATATTCATTGAAAATTTGAGCTTGACTTCTATGTGGTCTAAGGGAGTCACAAATTCCTAAATCAATGAGAGTTCTAAGATATATGAAAGGAATTCTGAATTTTTGGGTGTTACAAAAATATAATGAATATTTAAACATTCTTATATTATCTAATATAGATTGGGTTGATGATTTTACAGATATGAGTAATAATTTGGGTGGAACATTATTCATTGGTGAGGGATTTGTAAACTGGTATAGTAGGAAGAAGAATTCAGTAACCCATAACACAACTATGGTAGACTATGGGGAAGTAAATCAGCCATGAACATATGTATTAAAGATAACCATTATATTAAATTTCCTTTTGATTGTATTTGTAAATTTAATATAATGATGTTTCTTGGGATGTAAAGATGAAAAGCTTAAGGACACATGAGTTTTTTCAAGGTTCACAACAAAGGTTTAGTCTATGGATCATGCCACCAACATTATGTTGGCGCCCCAAAATCTCTAGACTCACTACCTTTATCTTTAGTCTAGGTAACTAGTTCCATGTATCATTGCACGTTTGTTTATGATAGGTCACTATTTCGAAGTATCACTACTTATTGGTTTAGGATAGCTCACTCTTTTTATAGAACACTATATTACAGTGATATAGTGTAGACACACTATCTCCCTGGGAATACTTCCCTCACAAATCCCTTTTCCACTCAATACTTCAAAGGGAAAATAAGAATATCTCACATGGTAAGAGTAATACAAATTTTTTTATGTAGATGTTCCATTCTTCAAATGGTTGACTTTGATTATATAATTTCTCCTAAAATAATCTATTGTGAATATAACCCCAACTGACTAGTCTCCTTGAGAGGTCATCGAATATCCATTCTTAAATTCAAAAAGAATTATTGAATCCCTTTCATCACTAGAAATAAATGAACCCTGTTATTCTTATTTGGAAAATTTGTCACTAGATTCTAATGATTCTTCATTTTAGGAAAAGTCTATAACTCTAATCTTTTTACTGAATAATATTGGAATGGATTCACTTTTCTCAATACTAAGAATACTTACATGAAATTTAATTATTTATAGTGTAAAAAATGTTTTTCTTCTTTAATTTTGATGTTTTTTTATAATTCTCTATCTATCTATCCTTCTACAAATGTTACAAATGATGAAAAGACACATTTCTATTTTTTTTAACACGACATCACTCATGTGATTTAAAAATTCATCTCTTATAAAGTCACTATCACATGTGATGTGACAACCATTATAAGAGTTATAAATAACTCTTAAATTTTTTCATGCATATGATGTTATAACATCCAAAATATTTCTATAATGTATAATTCAACGAAAATATATACATTTTCTTATCATGTTTTTCCATATCTATAAATATTGAAAGAATGTGAACCAATTTAATTTTATGAATCATATACGTATCTTAAATTCTCTATTTGTCATGGGGATGATATTATAATATGGGAAGTATATAAATACCCATGACAACTAACCCAAATAATATCTACATCATCTTGCATGAACATCCATATATGTAAATATGGAAATCCATGTTTTCACTATACCATGATCATGTTATTAAACCATTAATTATTTATCATCCTTCATCCTAAAAGCACCATAAAATATGATTAAAACTCTATTTAAAAATAACTACATATATACATAGTATTTTTTTTATTTTTACGACTCTCCTAAAAACTATTCATGTATTCATGAATGGATAAAAAGAATGGTCTATTTCCTCCATGATGTAATTTATTTCTTATATTTAAAATAATTTACTACTATGAATTAGGTTCTTTTATAAGGTGAATACACATATTAATCGAAATATACCACTTTAAGACACACTCCCCATTACAGTGTAGATATAATCTCCATGGTGAAAAAACTATTCTTCTATGACATGGATTATTAATTACAATATAGGAAACCCCATGAACTCATCAACCATTGAATACAGTGTAATTTGTTTCTCTATAGTGTGTGAAACCTCTATGCATATCAACATCACATAGCTCTATTCATGGAATATTTTTCTATGTTACAACCTTCATTTATATTTATTTTCTACTGTGTAATATCCTTTACAGAGACACCCAAAGACCCTTACATTGAAACATTTACCCTTACATAATTGAGGATTTTTACTTAAACGAGATTCATATACTTTTAAATCATTGATGATTTACCCTTACGTGATATAGAACCCACAACACAACCTTTCATAGGTACACTTACATGACTAAATACCTATACACATACACCATTATATGATAGGACACCAATCTATAGTTAACCATATGTGATTGGATACCCTTATGATCATACCCTTACATGAGTGGCCACCCTGACACTACTCTGAATATCATGACATGGCCTCACTATTACCCTTATGTATCCCTCATTGGTACACCTATATAACCCAGTACCCTTACTCAATGCATACAGATATGGTATTTACCATTATGAAAGATTCCATGCACAACCTATAATTATAAACATCCTTTAATTAACTTCACACAATATCTCATGTACCTATACCTAATCTTCATTAACCTTTACACAAGTTACCATGTACCGATATACCACTGTAAATATATTTTTGATACCCTTACTAAAGATCCCATGGGATCCTTTATATACCCTAATACAACTCCAAATTGTATATCAGATACAATTCCATAAATATGATATACTAAACTCATATTTTGAAAAAACCCACTCCAAAAAACATTTGGGTTCTATCACCCCTTGGATTTAGTTAACAATATCTAATATCTTCTTGAAAAAATTTCCATGTAACCATGTGAACTAATCTCTATTTTCTCTTCTCCAATTATTATCAATAAAATATAAGGGGTTAGTCCATGTGTTTCTACATAATGTGGAATTCTAAATTACATTGACAAATATCCACTAGTATATTAATTTTCTCCCACAATTTCAACAACTTCATTACCACATTCTAGAATGAAAATAATCAAAAAATTTCGGTTGAATTTTCAAACATCCTCCTTCAAAAGAGGTTTTCAACCTCTTTTATATCTCCTAATTATTAGAGTGAAAATCAAAATCTTCATAGTTTATCCCTCAATTATATTGATATATTAATCCCTTTAGTGTATTGTATGAAACCCAAATAGAGCTAAACTCCATTATTTTCATCCTCCAATGTGTTCTACACCTATTTCAAAGTATCATCATTCTTTTCCATTAACCATTTAAACACATTTTATTGTTATAATTATCAAATAAATTTTTTATATCCCCATTTCCACACCCACTCAAGATATTCCTTGAGATAATTCACCACTTAGAACTTTAGATTCCAAAATTTCCTCTAGGACTACTGAGATGGTGCCCAGTGTAGAAAACATTATTATTTTAAATAATCAACCAGGTTGTTCATGTCACTCATGATTTACATTAAATAAAATAGAAACTTTTTATTTTTTCTCATCTCGATACACATTATTATCCAAGATCACATAAGAATCATGATAAATAATATTTAAATCCTATATATTGAATGACATACCATTTTTAGCATAGTTTATATTACTTTTCAACACCAAACATGATAATACCATTGTATTTCCAAGTCATATAGGGTAATCCTTCAATGTTTTATTTCTCTCATGATATCCATATTAGTCTTTAAGGTATGACTCACAATGATTGTGTCTAAAATCACAATAAAAATTCCAAAAATACATTGACATCATTATGTAACACCATAACTTGTATTTGATACCAAAAGACATCCTTTAGAAGTTGACATACAATATACACCTGATTTCAACATTTGATCATTTTCAATGATTTACATCGCTTTGGATATGAATGTAGTGGATAAGTTGATTTAGTATCATTTAATTACTTTAAAAATTAAACAACTGATAAAAAATGTTGGAAATTGAATTGGTATACTCATTATCCATCCTTTATGAAACCACAATAAATTATTCTCACAAAGTGAACTGTAACCACTAATTAAGTATCCTATAAATCCTTATTTATAGATAGATTCTTCATGTTACAATAGGTTTTTTCTAATATAGAAGATATTAATAACCAATTTCATCATATAATTTCCATCTAAATTTTAGATCTTACCTCAGCTTCATTTAATATTATTTTGAGAAATCAACCCCATCGATTATATTTATCCGTTAGTCTTACAACTCTTTAAGAAAAGTTTGAACATTTAAAGGATATTAGGACAACAAAACCTTGAAATTCATCGAGTTGAAGATGATCCCTAGTCACTATGTACTGCTACATTTCCTTCAAATTTCAATTTTTTTTCATATTCAGATAAGAGCATGAGTTGATGAAATCTAAATATTTTTCTCAATATTTGGGTTTGTTATATTTAATACAATATATTAATTTTTGGGAATATTTATAAAACATTGATTATTTTGGAAAAATAAAAAGATTTTTCTTTATAAAAACCTTCTTCCTACCTGAAAAATCAAAAGAATAATTATCAAACATTTCAATTCTTTCCTTTCTTTATGATGTCTCTTTATTAATAGAGTTCTTGATTTCATCATTAATTCATTTATTTTTTACATCCAAATCATTTTTATGTATCTTCTAAATGTTTGAGGTTTAGATTAATATTTGGATATTTTCTTAAGCTTAGTTTTATAAAATTAGTCTTCTTCGTATAATCATCGAAACATTTTTTTTGAAGGGAACAATTTTTTCCAAACATGCATGTTGAAATATTACTTTGACCACTAGAAATAATCCAAAAAATGTGTACTTAGGATAGAGATAAAAAGGTAATAATTTTTTGGGATAATAACCGCTCCTCATTTTGTGTGTGTTGTGAATTAGTTTTTTAGTTTTTCCACAAGCTTTACAACATTTGATATATCACTATGCCTCAACGTAAAAATTGAAGGTGTGTCCATACATACCAAAAAATTATCCCATGTTACCTTGTCATCAGTGAGTCCTCATCTAGATGTTTTGACCTCTTATGGGGTCCCTGTTAAGTCTATTTATAGAATGCATATATGTTTCCTTTTTTGGGAGTGTTCATAGATATATTATTCTCATTCCTCAGTGGTGTTTCTTCATAAACGAAAAAAAAATTATATGAAGAATGATACCTGTGACCTATGTATCTTTTATTATTTATCCTATGCGATGGAATACTTACTATTCGTTTAATTTTCACCCATTGAAGGATGAAAAAAATAAAAAATATAAATATTTATTTATATTAGGCTCACCCTTGGAATCTGACTGGTTCTTGGGTGAAAATGATTATTCTTCTAACAACAAGGTCACCATTCTTATTCAATTGAATTGAGCACTAAGTCTTGTATTGAGATTGTTACCAATAGATATATCATATTTCAAGTATTTTTTTAATATTATTAAACATGTTCTTTTTATCCTTTATTTTAGATTTAATTTCATCAATAGAGTCTTTGAGTCATACCATTTCTTATTGAAACCTTCTATTTTCATTAAACGCTTCATCCATATGACCATCAAATCAATTATCCAATTCCTTTAGAATCTGAAAATATTTTTATCTTAGAAACATTTTTTGAAATTTTATTTTTCTATTGCATCATTTTGGATATCATCTTTACCTTAACATTTTAAGATTCATTCTTATCCCAAAGTCTTGTTTCAAATTCAACAAGCCTTTTTTATGCCTCTCATGATTTTACCTAATTTACTAGAAAATTATTGTAATTTTATAAGGACTTATTTGCTTCGATAACTATCCAAATTTATTCATTTATGTGTTGGTCCACTTGTTCTGGTAAATTATAATTTTCCCCTGTTAACCACTTTGGGATTACTTCATCATCAGTTGTCCTAATATAACATTGTTTTTCAGCCCCCCCCCACACATATACCTAAAGGATAATTTAATGAGTGAATGAATTAGAAATATAAATTTTACATACCAATATTCATTATCTTCTTGGATTACTACAACTAAGTCTCACATTTACTAAAAACGATTCCACACATATGGATTTCACTTGATTTCTGCTTCATATTTTTCCCCTGTCACACCACAATAATGTGTAAAAATGAACATAAAATTTAAAAAATAGATGAAAAAAATTAGAGAAACAAATATAGTAATGAAATAGAACCATTAAGAAAAATTATTTGGTTTGAGAGTGTCATAGGTACCCTGGGGGTGAATCAGGGTATGTATGTTTTTTTATCAATTCCTTACCTAGTGTAACATGAATAATTAATTATAATGTTCAACTTGATTTTATTGTTTTTATCCAACTAAATTATATTTGTTCATCACTTTAAATTAATTTTCCTCTATATTAAATTTATTGATTTTATCTAATAATAAAGCATTGGATGTAAAGACAAGAACAATAAGACAATAGGAGTTCTTACTTAGTTCACAATAAAGAGATATTTCAATGAGCATACTTCCTAAAATGTATTGGTTCATCAAAATCACTAGGTTCAATACCGTTTTCCTTAGGCTTGGGTACTCTTTAAAAGTATTAATGATTGTTGGTTTAGGCTAGGTCACTCTTAAAATGCTCACTACTTTTTTTAGGATTGTACTCGAATACCATGAATCATTGACTTAAAATGAATTTGTGTAGATTTATTATCTCCCTTAGATCAGTTCCTTCATATCTCCCATTTTCACTCAAGGGTTTAGAGGAAAACAATTATAGATTATAGGTTGAGAATGATGTCACCATATTGATGTAAATTCACCAGTTTTAAGATTGGGTAATTTTTCTCTATAGTTTCTAATTCAAAAATCTATTTTGAGTATCACCTCATTTAAATTCATTCCATTAGATTTTATATTATCCCAACTCATTATTCCTATATGTTTTATTGAATAGATTTCTTTATTTGGAAATAATAAACTCCTCTTATCCCTATTTAGAAATTCCATTTCCAAATTCCAAATATTATTTTGTCCATGCTAATTCCAAAACAATTCTATCATTTAAAAATAATATTTGAATGTATTCATTTTTATTGATCTTTTAAATCATTCCTTTCAGTTCAATTTTTTATAGGGAATAAATATGTCTCTTCTATAATTTATATATTTCAATGGAATTCATTATATGTCTCTTTCTTCAATAGATTTTTTAAATAGTGTAGGTACTCCATTATATTTTTATACTCTAGAGATATATATCATGTGATATATTAGTTATTCTCTTATACAATCAAAATCACATGTGTTGTAAATTCTATTTCAAGGGTAGTAAATGACTCTTAAATTTCTCTACACATCATGAGTTGTAACTTATTGAATATTTCTGAAATATATAACTCCATGAGTATATTTCCTACTTGTAAATATTTTTTCCATTTATACAAATTCATATAATCAAATGTGAGAAATTATAATGTTAGCAGTCAGAAATGTCTCTTAAATTCAACACTTGTCTTGGGCTTGATATTATCACATGTGATAGATATCAATTCCATTAATAACCATCCCTAAGAATATCTACATACTCTAGAATGAACATTATATCTCAAAATTGGGGAAAGTGTATTTTTACAAAACCATGATCATGGTATTCAACCTTTAGTTCATTATAACCCATGATCATAAAACCAAAATCAATTTTTATTGACCCTCAAAGTAATAATAATCACATATTTTCAATATATTTAATGATATTTTGGAGTCTAATAAAATATGTTTCTATATTAAAGCATGAAAACTATTGTGCAACCATTTACTCCTTCGTATAGTGAACTCCATATATTTAGAAACATTCAATAATATGGAATAGATTCATCTATATAGAATATAATCTTATGTAATGGAAGAACAACACATTTAATCCATACTAAACATTGCGGAATATGCATAAGATCCAATGTGAAAAAACCATTGATATACTATGTGGAATATTTTTATGCTAGAAGAAACACCATAAATCCATCCAAACATTTTATATAGTGAACATATTTGTCTATACAATGTGTTAAAACTATATTCATATCAACTTCACACATACTGCATCCTGGAATATTATTCTATGATGTATCCTTATTCTCATGGATATTTTTGTGGTGTAACCTCATTTAACTAGATACCAAGTTACCCATATACAACTTATTATATCCTTATTTGTCTTGGGATTTACCCATATGTGATGAGTGGGTACCCTTATGTCAATGAGGATTGAACCATACATGAGTTGGGATCTATTACATACCCTCACATATGTGCCATTATATGAGAAAATACCTTTATTAATTTACACTCACAAGATATGATACACTTAAAAAAGTAACCTTATGTGAGAAAATACCCTTCCAATGGTACCCTGACATGAGCTGCTTATAATCCTCCAAACTCAGAATCCCGAAGTCTTTGCATTATTTTATTACATTTTAATGATTATAAGGAATCAAATCCCAAATAACTGATTAATTTAGATATTTTGTAAAGCGTGATTACATACATTATACACATAATACATTGGGAAAATAATATATATAATGATATTAAATAATATGAAATTAAAGGTGCCCTTAAAAACTTATTAAAATATTTCTTTGTCATATCATTGGGAAAGTAAAAAATAAGGGTGATCTCAAATCCTTCATAAGTGTAAGTAAAATAGAAGATATAATGAATCAATAATCATAAAAATCATGGAATGGTTGCTAAATCCAAACACATTCCTCTAAATTAACTAGATAAGGAATAATCAGTATGGAAATGTAAATAACCAAAACCCATGTCATTTACTCAAAAAATAGAGAATGAAATGAATCCATAGAAATATCAATGAAAAAATATCATGGAAAATAATAATAATTTCTGAATTATCAATAATGGAAATGATTAATTATTGTATTTAATATTTCCAATAAACATGATACCTTTAATGTCAATATTTATTCACAAGGAAGTTTAAACTAATTTGATTTTGCCAACTGATTCTTATTAAGAGACTATCGATGCATCAAGGGGATTACATTAACTAGTCCCCAACCAATATTATTGAATTAAATGGAACCCATGCCATTTTTTTACATCCAAATAATTCCTCATATATCAAATAATTTATTGAAGGAATAAACAATTTTCCTTGAAAATTATGTGTATTAAATGAATGATATAGAATTATCAATGAAAAAACAGCTAATCAAATATCTTTCAAAGTGAAAAATATATTTAAAAATGTTATATTGTTTATGAAATAATAATATCAAATTCAAAAGAGTATGGCTATTTATTAATGATAAGTATTATCATAGTGAAGTTATTGTTTCAAGATAGAGTTAACAATAACAAAAGAAAGTGATATTACAAATATAACTTTTATCACGTTGTAATTTTCAAGTAAAACATCCCATGGATAAGATAATACAATGTAATACCATAAATAAATTAGGATAAAAGGATTCATGATATAATATATCAAATTTTTCAGTAGATACACCACACAAAATATGTAAGTGGTGAACGTGACATCTATATCAAAAATATAAAAAGTGAGACAAAAAATCCCTTTACATGAGTCAGATTTTTCATGTGTGTCTTTATATTCCTGAATAATAAAATTATGCTAATTATTTAATTTCCTAATAACCTTTTTCATGTTTATAATTACTTTTATATCACTTGTTATAATATCATAAACAACTACTTATATAATTAAATTTACATCAGGTATTTTGACCATATTTGGATTATGTGTCAAAAATGAATAATGTAAGTCACCTATGGCCAATGGGTCATTATATAAACATATAAAAATAATTATCATATTTATACATAAATTATACTTTTCAATTCAATAATGAAATCTTTTTCTGAAAAATGAACCAATATTACCATTATCAAGACAATAGACCATATGTATGCATGAGTAACTTTACCATTCATAAGGATCCCTATATAGTTTTTCTGATATAAAAGGATTCACATCTAGTTTACACGTCCACGACTGACATTATTACTTTTTTGTGTGTGAAAAGTGTAATAAAGAAAACTATGTATTATATTTCTATAAATTTCATTATGTATTTAATATAATATGTATCTAATTTATTTAAAATATGTTTAATTATAACCATACTTTATAAAATTCATGTATCATGGGAATGAATCACTTCTCTTTGAGGTGCTGGTAGTCCACACTTCCACAAATGATGTTATCATTTTCCAACAAAATTGAAAGCATAAATAGTTGTTCTACATATCAATTACAGAAGTATAAATACATTATAAATATCGTATATATTATATAAAAATATAATATCAATTAAAATTCCCACCCATGAGAGTTGTTAAATTAAAAACCAACAACATTTTCTTCTAAGATTGCAGTTCATAATAAACAAGAACGATAAGTTTGTTATCCATTAGATAAAATCATGTGTAAGTGTAAGAAGAAACCTTATAATAAAAACATATTAGTATACTGGGTATAATAATTAAGTTATATAATCCTTAAATAATTATCCTTTATGGGTATATAGTGAATATAAGAAAAAGGATCTTGAGGAAGGATGATACCTCATCTTTGGGTAACACATTTTGGTTTGCACCAAAGGGGTTTCTTGGATAAATATTTGAAAAAATAGAGGACTATAGGATTAATTTATGGATATTATAGATTATTTTATCAGATTATGGGTGATCAAAAGGTATTGATAGGTTTTAATATGTGTGAGGGATGAATGCCATTTCATAGTGGAGGAGGAGTGTCATTTTTGTCAATTTTTTGAAAGGGAATTACAACCATGTTTATTAAAATTAATGTTTCTCCAATAATGTTACCAATTATATATAAGGTAATATAGGGTCAATCTGTGGCTATAAAATATATTTTATACAAATTTATTGGTCATTTGGGGCATTAGGTTTATGTTTTTATCCTTTGTTAAGATAATTTTTCTCGAAATCGATGTAATTCACTTTAACCACATTCACTAATGCTTTGGGTAAAAAACTATGTTGAAATTAAAATAAATTATATATAATTATTATTACATATATGAAATATATTTTTATAAATTTCAATTACAAAATAATTAAAATAAATTTAAAATTAATCATGCAAATATGACGACAATGCAGGTTTTTAAAGTCAAAATGTTTAAAAGTTTGCTATGTTTTTATACCCAATTTCAAAGTGAAATTGATTAAAATGAATAATATAGGATTAATTTATGTTAAATTTATCTATTTAAACTTCATAATCAATTATAATTATAATTTAATCTTATAAATAAATTATATGGAAAAGTAGTTTTGAACTAAAATTCAATATTTTTCATTATTCATCAAAAAATAAAACTTCATGGAAAAATACTAAAATTCCACCATAAGAAAAATTTTATGTTCTAATTTAAAATATTTTGTTTATTTTTTACATATAAAATAAATAAAAGTGATAATAATTTGATTTAAAATAGGTTCTCTATTAAACTGTAGTGAAACTACCTATATAAACATATAGATTTTATTCATAAAATAGGGGTTTTTATTATATTACTATTATAAAATATATTGGATGAGTATCAAAAATATTTTATGGGATATATAATAATATATTTTAATTAATATAATTCACTAATAGAAATTAATTTAATTTATTAGGATACAAAAAATTTATGAGCATAAAAATATTTTCATTATATTCAATTGGTTTATAATATCATTTCTAATTAATTGGTAACCAATTAATACATATTATATCAATCTAAACAATATATTTTTGTAATTTACTTAATAATATTAAAAAATTATGATTTAGAGGCTAGGTTATATCTTATTATATTAATGAAATATATTTTAAAAATATATTATTGTTCTGTAAAACTCTAACTTGCGTGTTACGCAAGCCATCGAGGAGAGTTAGTCTTGAGTGTAACATAAGAAAAAATCAGTGTCCTATGTACATGAAGATAAAATTTATGTTTTTAGTAACATAATGTTTACTTTTTGTTTCATATAAATCATTCTAAGAAAAAAAATTAATTTTTTTCATAAAGTAAAATATTTTAAATTCTTGGGGTGTCACATTCTGCCCACCTTAAATAAGTTGCATCCTCAAAATTTATACTCGATATCTGTAATCAAGGGATTGATATTTGAAAATATACTATTATTTAAAAATCCATATCATGAATTGGTTTTATAATACATATTCATAATAAGAGATAAAGAAATGTAAAATGGTCACATAACTAGGTTCCCTGGTTGGAGAACATGGGTGGGTAATAGAAACATGGATATGGAAGAAAAATCTAAAAATGAAGTTATGATGAAGAGTTTTAGAGAATATGTTCAGAAGAAATTTGATGAAAAAAATCCTTAAACAACTATTATGTAAAGGTCACTGATATTATCAAAAAATATGATAAGGAGGATAACATTTGTGTTTCAACATCAGTTTTCCTATAGTTCAAGTATAATTTCAATCTATAAGAATATAAGTAAAAATAAATTTCTATTTCATAAACATAATTTTATCCTTTTTAAGTTCTATGAACTATTTCCAATTCATTTCATAGAAAAGGTGTCATCATTTTGTGATGTAATACATTTACCTCTAAAAACCCATCCAAATATCAACTTAAACAATATCATTAATCACTAAAATTTCAAGAAGATTATGACCCAAAAATTTAGATGAATGGTCATTGAATTTACAAAAATGACCTTATCAAATAGCATGAATTGATATTTAGTCATCACATACCTAACATGTAAATAAGGTATTAAGTTTAATTACCTTAAAACTTTAGTTAAAACATGCATGCTTAATATTCTTTAAATACAATATTTATTATTGGATATATTCCTTAAATCCAAAAAATTATGTAAACTCTATCAATGATAGTATAAACTACTTTTTCAATAAATCATTACTCTGTTCCAAGGTATTCAATTCTTATCTGATTTATATTTTCTAGAAAAATCAACTCACTATCCAAATATCAATATATTAATTTTAGTAACATAATAGGGGTTATATTTACCTAAATCATGTTTTAAATAAAAAGGATTAATTTCTACTGAAAAACTTTTCTTGGTACAATTCAACACATGATCCCCATTTTTTAATTAAAATGTACTATAGTATAATCCTCATATATTCCATAACTTATAAAACTATTACGTAATTGATAAAATACTCAAATGACATCACTTCTGAATCAAAGAATAACTACATTAATCATTACTCATCATCTATGGTAGTAGCATGATATTGAAAATGATGAATTATCCTCTTTCGGTATATATATTTTTTGACACATGAGACATTGATTTTCATTATGTCCCATCTTCTTACAGTGGAAGCATTTCACTTTATAATTTTATTTCTTTACCATTAAATGATGAACTTTTTAGATATTTCCCCACTCTTATAACAAACTCTCATTCTTGTAAATTAAGTACCATGGTGTTTCTTTCAAAAATTATCACATGTGGTAAAATAATCGTTTCCCTTATTCCCTTTATTGATCTTTTGACCATACATCCTCTTATTTTCTTTATTTACTTATAAGACATAGGACTAGGATAATTCCTTTCCAATACCATTATCACATGATACAATTTCTTCATATGATGAGAATCATTTGGAGATTATTTTCTTTGAGATATTGGCCTAAGGACATAAATCATATGATCTTTCATACTTTTTAGATTGTATACATTGGTGAGGTTGATTTTCCTTCTACTAAGAACCATTTTGACATTCCCAAATACACTAAATTAATTAATATCATTAGAAAAAAAAATTATAATCCCAAATCTAGTAAAATACTAAACCTAAATTGAAAATTTTCTTAGTATCTAATCTAATAATAATAAACATGGCTTATTTTGGGAAATTTTACTTTTAAATCACGTCTACTTGTTTTTAAAGAAAAAGTTAATTAACATAGGAATATATACCATGAGTGCCAAACTAGGAGAAGAGTAAGGTCCATTGTCGTATACTAGGTTTAGCTTGAGTCAGGATATATTCACATTGTCAAAGATGTTACACCTAGGTACATCTGTTCCAAAATAACATCAACATGTGGTATCTAAACAGGAATATATTTCTTGGAATACTGACATAGTCTCTACCTTAGCAAAATTATATGATGTTCTTATATAATTATACTCAATAGTTTTCTTATGGTTATCTTCCCTAATTTATGTTTTTTAAATTTAGTTTCCAAGATTACTACTGAACCTCCTTTGATAACAATTATAGCACACTGACCCAAGAAACACAAATCTTGTGAAATATTTTATTAAATTTACATGATTACAAGGAATAAATTCCTGAAGGAATGATTAGTTTAGTATTTTTAGTATTCTAGATTACATACATGTTAACCATAATATATTTGGAGAAGAAAAGAAATACTTATAAATAATAATATGAAATTAACTACATCCTTGAAATCTCTTTCAAATATTTATTTTCATATCCTAGGAATGGGAAAAAATAATGGTGAGCTCTATTTCTAAGTAAGGGTAAGTAAAATGGAATAAATAATGAAAAAATAAAAAATTCATATCATGGTAGATTAATAAGAACACATGATACTAAAATAAATGGATAAGGCACCATCAATATGGTAAGATAATTAACTGAAACACATTATATTTAATCAATGAACTGAGAATGAAGTTCAGCCATAGATATTTCATAGAAAATATATCATATAAACTAATAATAACTCAATTCGCAATAAAGGAAATTATTAATTATAGGACATAATTTTTTCCAAGAAATGAAACATTTACCATCAAGATTTTGTCTCACAAAAGTATAAACTATTCGGATTTGGCTAATAGATTCTTCTCGTTAGACTACTAATGCATCCAGGGCCGTAAATTAACCAGTCCCCATCCCCTAAGTTTTATATTAAATGGTCCCAAACACATTTATTTCATTTTGAACAAATTTCACAAACATCATATAATCTATTTAATTAATAATTATTTTTCCTTATCAAATAACTATATTTAATGGACAATACATATTTATTAACAATTTGATAGTTAATCGAATACATATCAATCTGAAAACTTTTGGTAAAAATGGTATAAATTTTAGGAAAATATAATATCAATTTCATGATTGTATGGATATGTATGTACAATAAAAAATATCAATATGTATAGATTGTTTGACAAGAATATTAACAATCACAAAAGAATGTGATATTGCAAAGGTAACTTTTACCACTTCGTAATTTGGAAGTCAAAACACCTTGGATAAGATAATTTAAATGAAATCCATAAATACCATAATGATAAAAGGATTCGTGATATAATATATATAAAGGGGAAGTAGATACACCACAAAAAATAATTAAGTGGTGAATGTTGTATTTATCTCACAAATCTGAAAAGTGAGTTGAAAATCCCTTACCCTGAGTCCGACTTTTCACGTGTGTATTTATATGGATGAATAATAAACATATGTCAATTAGTAACATTCTTCATATCATTATTCATGTTTTTCATTAATTTTATTTCAGTTACTAAAATTTTGTAAACACCTTCTTAAATAATTATGTTAACATCAAGTATTTTGACCATATTTCATTTATGTGTAAAAAATGACTTTGGTAGGTCAACTATGGTCTAAGGGGTCATTTTATAAACATATAAAAAAGAATAATCCTGAAATTATTATCATAGTTATACATAAATTATAATTTTAAACCCTATAATGAAATATGGTTATGAAAAATAAACCAGCTTCCCAATCATAGAGGTGATAGGTCATATGTTTGCATGAGTAATGTTCCCATTTTTCAATGATCATTATGGAAAGAAGGTTAGTAATATTATATATTTAAAAAATGGTAATTTTTTCATAAATACCATTATTTTAATCATGTATACTTATATATATAATTATATTTTTGTAAAAGGAATCACATCATGTTAAAGACGTCGAATTCCACATGACCAAGACTGAGGTTATCACTTTTTAGTGTCTGAAAAGGGTAATAAAGAAAATGATATATTAAATTTTATAAAGGTAGTTATCTAATTAATATAATACATATTTTATTTATGTAACATATTTTTATTTAAAAGAATCTTTTATACTTCCATGTATCACGTAAACGAATTCCATTGCTTTGAGGGGGTAGTAGTCCACACATCCACAAACGTTGTTATCGTATTCCTACAAAATAGAAAGAATAATGGTATGTAACATTTAAAAATTTAATAATTATAATGAAATTATAAATAACTTATATTCCATATATAAAAAAAATTCCATCATAATTCCCATCCTTTAGAGGTAGTAATGGAAAGATAACCAACACCTTTTTATTAGGTTGTCATTCGCTGTACACTAGAATGGTATGTTCATTACCCATTAAATGTAAGTGAGTATAAGTGTAGGTAAAACCCTTTTAATTAAAACATATGGGTATATTTAGGGTACATATTGTATTATATAATAATTTAATAAGGTGATTTCACGGGGTGAAGAATGAAAATAAGATAAAGGAGTTTGAGGAAATAGGTTACCTCTTCATTGGGTAACTCATTTCACACTTCACCAAATGGATTACATGGATGGATATATTTCCAATTTTAGGTTGTATTATTATGTTAAGGCCTTTGGTATCTTGTTTTAGTAGATTATGGGTGAGAAAAAGGTCTTTAGAGGTGTGATAAAGTGGGGGGTAGTGCATTTTATAGTGGAGGAGGAGTGGCAATCTTGTAGGTTTTTTGAAAAGTGAATTCCACCCAAGTTTTTTCAATTGGAAGTGGATAAAATAATGTAAAATATTAAATAAAATGGAATATATGGTCTAAATAGAAAAATAAATTTCATTTGGACTTGTTTATGGGTCACTTTGGTTCTTACATTTCAGGATTAGTCATTTGTTACCTAATGTTTCTCTTAACCATTGTAATTAATTTTAATCACTTTCACTAATATTTTTGTCAAAATATAAGTTTAAACTATTATAAATTGTAAATAATGATCATTAAAAATAAGAAACCCATTTTTTAACATTCAAATAACATAATTGGTAGGAATTAATTTAAAATTAATCCCATAGACTGGATTATAATGCAGGTTTTTAAAGTAAAAAAGTTAAAATGTTTGCTATTTTTTTATAAACACATTTACGCTAAATTGATTCCAATTTCCAAAACATAATTAATTGATTTAAAATCGATCTAAATTAAGGTAAAAATAATTTAAAAATAATTTATCCTTATAAATAGATCCGTGGAAATGTGTTGAATTAAATTTCTATATTATTCACTATTCATAAAACAAATACAAAGAAAAATATCAATAACTCAACCTAAGATAATTTTTATGTTAATATTTAAAATATAAAGTTTGATTTAATAGATAAAATCAAAAAAATTTCAAAAAAATTTATTTAAAATTGGTTCTCCATTAACTGTCGGTAAAACTACCATTATAGAATTGTTGGTTTTTATGTGTAAAATTATGTTTTTTCATATATTTTGTCAATAAAATATTTTTATTGAGTATAGAAATATTTTATTGTAAATATAACATAAAAATATAATTAATATAATTCACTAATAGTAATTAATTTAATTATTTTATTATTGAACACCTTTATGGTCATAAAAATATTTCTTTCATATTAAATGGGTTTATATTTTCATTTCTAATTCATTGGTAACCAATAAATTCATTTTATATTTGTGTAAACCATATATTTTCATATGTTACTTATTAATATCCATAACTTCTAATTAAACATCTAGGTTATATCTTATTATATTAAATATTAATATTTTGAATAATATATTATTGTTTGGTAAAAATTCATCTTACATGTTACAGAAGCCATCGAGGAGATTCAGCCTTGTTTGTAACACAAACTGACTGCAATGTTCCATGGAGCGAAATCTAATCATTTTGTTGTGTGTAACATAATATTAAATTTTTATTTTTAATAAATTAATCTTGGAACAAAAATTATATTTTTCTTAAAAAAATTTATTAATTCTTTGGGTGTTACCTGGTTACCTTTACATATGTCCATATACCATCGTGTGGCCTCTCTATTACTCTTACACAACCCTTGATGGAACACTTATGTAGTCTATACGCTTAACCAATACAACCATTCATGGTATTCACCCTTAAAAAATCATCAGTGCCCTACTTTTTCCTATACACAACATTCAATTACATTCCCCCAAGATCCCATATACATATAATTAACATTTAGTTTCCTTTATGCAAGAACCCATCTACCTATATATAGATGGATAATTGTTTTGGATAACCTTATGTGATCTCATGTGTTCTCCATTATATACACTTATGTAACTATATATCCTATAACATATATAATTTCATAATTTACTTAACTAAAATTATATTGTCAGGAAAATCAACTCCAAACGTCATTTAGGGATCAACATGACCAATCTATATATCAAATTTAAGAATGCATAGAGAGAAAATGATATATAATTTATGTCTAAGTAATTTGAGAAAGTAGTTATTAAATATAATTTTGGATCATCAAGGAAGATGACATCTAATGATTTTTAATCAATTGAACCATCAAGTATATATATTTCATTTTGGTTAAAATATCTATATGTTAGTAATTTAAAACCGCTTAGTCTAGTGTGACTTTGGACATGCATAGAAAAACTCTATGATTATTATGTAAGCCTATGATATTTTTTCTTATAGTTAATGATTCATTTATTGGGGGGATAAAAAATAATGGAAAATATTAGGATTTCTATAAAGGGTAAAATCTTGTAATTTTTTTAAGTTCTTTTATTCTTTTATGTTATGCATGAGACATTAAGAGTGACATTTTATACCTATTTGGATCCAAATTTAATAGGTCATAAGGGATTATTTTAATTGAAATATTTCTAAAAAAATATCTCCACTAATTCATCCACCCTTATCAATGTAGAAAAATGATCTTCTTCATTTTAAATACATGAGAAATGATCAGTTACTAGAACCTCTATACTAAAGCTATCACAAAACAAAAATATAAATTAATAACTATATATTAATTTTCACAATGAATGATTAATTAATATGTAATAATGGAATTTAAATTATGGTTATGATGTGAATTCTATATAAATATTGTTTTTGTATATATGGATAATAAACATAAATTCATTATACAGGATAATATAGCACATTTGACTAAGAGATAATCCAACTTGAGGGATTTTGTTATCTAAATTTCATTTCATTGAATTAAAATCATTTTTTCTCTTTATACATGATCACATTTTCCCATCATATAATTATGTTTCTTTAATGAATCATTATAACAATGTATTCATCTATTTAGAAATTGTTTTCGTTTCTCCTTGTTTTCTAAATTATTTATTTTTTAAATTTATTATTATTAAAAATGTACTCGTTTTTATTGGCACAATTTCAATTTTATTGGGTCATAATGTTTTTTCCTGGATAATGTTATTATAATTTTTTTATATTATACAATTATATATTACATATGGTATTTTATCATTCTCACTAAGGAAATAAAATTTTCATTTTAGAAAGTACGATGTTGTTAGGAATAACTCTCATCATCTATAATAGTTTTTTATCCTACATGTCCACAATATTTCTTACCCATGATTTTTTTTTATTTTATAATATCTATTTTTTATTCTATACTTTTAATATTTTTCTTTATCTCTTTCAATAATGAAACTTTATATCTTTTTCATTAATGTGGATGTTCTTTAAAATATCCAGAAAACCTTAAAATGGCATTTATTATCACATCCTAATGTTTTGTATCTTTCTCAAAAAAATCATGACATAACATTTATTTTTTTTAAAGTGTACATTATAGAGGATTATTTTGAAATAATTTTAAATAATTATGATTGTCCATTTCACAAAAATGATTTATGAATGTGACTTGTAACTTCACATTTTTCAGATAATGTAAAAACTGTTTTATGAAAACTCTTTTTATGATTTCACATCCATTTTCTCACTATATTTAATAAATATATATAAGTAATGGGGATATCTTTACCTATTCAACCTTTAATTTTTTATATGATATAGTTGTTCGTGGTGATTAAATTTTTAGAATCAACCAAACCTATTCCTGATTTTACCGTATATGTAAAAATGTTGTGACACCCATCTTCTTTTATGGGGTTTTAAAGATACAATGAATGATTTTTTTTCATATGGAAAAAATATGTGTAATTTAACACCATATAATAGTTGGGATAGATATTTACCTCTAATTAAATGGGAAAAAATTATCTATTATGAAATAATTATGTTATGTGCGAATCTCATTGCATTTTTTCGTGCTCAATATTTTATGAGTGGAGCTAAATTCATGTTAATAAATCTATACATTAAAATATTTTCATTTTAAAATGTTCAAAATCCTATGAGTGGATATGATTAAATGTACACAAATTTTTGATTAGACCTGATTTCATGTTCACAATTCTATTCATATATCCTATTACATGTTCACAACTTTATGTGTAGACTTAATTAACAATATATTTTCCTTAATGTTATTATATCCTAAGGTTATTATTTAAGAAATTATCCATGTTATTCCACATGACTATGTTATGATCCATGGATAATTATTATTATTTCAGGTTTCAATATTCCCATGACAAGGTATATGTTTGCTCCTTTGAGGTTATACATTACTATATCATTCCATATATACTAATATTATGACCCCATAATCTTTTTTTATCTGATATTCCTACCATTATTCTGTTTTCTCACCTTCTTATGAACTAACCCTTTATGAATCAATGATATGTTTTTCTTTTACTGAATATTTGAGCTCAACCTTTATTATGTTTCTCATTTACCCAAAATATTTTATACAAAACATTTAAATGGAATTCATGTGAGTGTTAGATTATACAATATGTTAATTAAATATTAATTAATATGATATTTATATAAAAAATTTCTAAATACACTTACCTTTTTATTCTAGGATTTTGAGTTCATTTGTGATAAGTAATGTCAAGTTATATAAATTATATAATGTATATATGTTATTGTTGTGAAATCTTACATCCCCAATAGATGATAATGCCACAAAATATAGGAAATAATCAGCTCTATAGATAGAGAACCACATGACATTTCTTGATCTAGTACCTGACCATTGATTAATCATACCACAATCCTTCTAACTTTCCCTCTCTTTAATAGTGGGGGACCCTTGCCCTGATAAATAGTTTCTTCTAGTCAATGGTGTTAATAAACCTATAGAGTAATAATGAATTATTGTGTATGATATATAACAAATGAAGGTGTAACCTATTACATAATTGTAAGAATTTTTCCCCATCATAATATGTTGTTTACCTACTCAATAAAATATTTTGAGAGTTTTTTCCCAAATATAATGTCTCACTAGGGGTGTTACTGACCACATGTCCTATTCATATATCTTTCCCAACATCATCGTCACTCCATAAATATAGTAGTATCAAACTACAAAAAATTACTTACAAACAATGCATACTAATTCTGGGACTAGCCCTATGTTTTTCTACGAGTAAAATCACTTTGAATAAACTACACTTGTGTTTTTTTCTAACACATATGTGATATTTTGTGGAAAAGGAAAAGAAATAATAGTTAAAACTTGTTCATTAAAATGAAGAACCATTGATCCTTGCATAGAAGCTAGGTTTCTACCACCACCTCAAAGTATGTGTAGGTTAAACCAGTATAGTGTGTCTTGGTTAGGAATATGGTGTTTGGTGACCTTTTTTATAATAGGAATATACTTCTAGTAAACACTATGTCCCACTACTTAAATACAAAATATATACTATATCACATGACATGTAGAATCAAATTGGATTGTCATTTTAAAAACTAGTTACACACTAAGGCATCTCTAAAACTACACATAGTAGTCCACTATACCACATAGTCACACATTGTGGGAAATGTATAAAAATACATATTTTGTGATATTTATAAAAACACATAACCAATTAATAATTGAATCCAAATTATATGACTTGTGACTAGGAGGGCTACACACAATGTATTCATGATTTCAAAATCAAGAATGTGGAGTCCTAATCATTTCCTATAGGAATTTTGTTCATTGGTTTTACCTCTGATACTTTTGAGTGTGGTGACCTCAAACTCTCTATTTCATCACACCAATGCTTCATCAGATTTCTTATTTTTTTAAACAAATTCACCATAACCTCAATGAAACGTATTCCCATTACCCCATAAAAAACTTATCAATTGCCGACTACAATTATTGATCCATTGTAACTGTCCATCCCCTGTCGGAGTTCCATTTATCCATTGCTTTAAATTATCATAATGAATATTGAAGGGGAAAAATCGATGAATGGAGATCAGTAGAAAATAAAATAATATAAAAATTAGTATGTTATCATATTTATCCCAAAACATGCCATATGGTACATAAAATTATAATTTCATGATAAAAATCACAATTCCATACCTTTCATCATCATCCATCATTTTCATATTTATTCATCATACATAATACCCAATATGCCGAATAATAATTTTTATAATAATAAGAATATCATTATGTAATTTATAACTCAAGGATAAACTAACCTAAATAATCAATAATTAATTAAAAGTAATTATCAAATAAAATATCAATAAAAAACATTTATAAAAATAATTTCCTCGACTAAATTTCATAATTCAATAATTATTGAAAAATAATTAATATAATTCCCATTGACGATTGTATTATTTTATTCAAATAATAACCAGTGATAAAATTAACTTCATAATTTAGGAATCAATTTTAAAAAAATATTTCATGTTAATAATTTTTTAAAAATAATTAACATTAAATAATCAAGTGTAGATGATCTATTATAATAGATTAATGAAAATCCACTTCATGTCTGAGAGGTGGAAATAATCCATTTTTAAACATAAAAAAAATTCCATAAATACGTTTTTTCTAGAAATGTAAAATAATTATCATGTTTTACCATTGGTGAAATTCATTACGAGGTAAAATTATTCATTCATGCAATGAACAAGGTGAACCCAATTAGTAAAAATCCATTCATCATTTTCATAGTGAATTATATAATTTGATCATCCAATGGTCACCTTAAACTGCTTGGACAATGTCTCATACCTCTTTCTAAATCATCTTCATTGTCACAATTACACCACTAAGGGTTCCCTATTTTAAGAGAAATTAGAATGAATTGAGATAAATGCCTCAATTTTCAAATGAAATACCATTATTTATTTATTTTAACCTAATAACATTTCCGCATCAATTCCATGTGTAACCAAAAATTAAAAAATTTATTGAATTTCAATTAAAACTACCCATTAAATATCTTTTATAACAACCTCAACTAGTACTTCCAATTACAAAAATATTTGGATTGACTAACATTATTTTTTCAAACTCAAATAAAATTATTTTTCCATAACAAGTAGGTGGATGATTATTAATAATTAAATAAATACATGAAATATGATTGGTCTATGGATTAAAACCTAGGAGCATAATTTATACCCCATATTGAAAAATAATTCCCTGCAAAAACCAAACATCATAATTTTCATTTGAGTCATCATTTAAGATTTATCACATTTTCATACATTGGAAAAAGATTTTTTTATTAAATATATAATAAATATCCCTTAAAATCCATAAAATCGGTAATTTATAAAACATTAACCAATGGGTACAAAACATGATTAAAAACTAGCATAATAAAAAAAATGTTCTTATGATATTTCTTGTGGAAAAAATTATATTCTTCCATTTTTAGTAAACTAGGATATCAAAACTCAAAAATGAGCTATGTCGTATATGAGAAATAATTTTAATTACAACATCTATGTTTACATCATCATGTTAACTTAAATTTGGTATGAATTAATGGAAAATAATTTATGTTTTCTTGTCCTTTTTATCTATATTTTCTTCTGAATTAATGAATATTATCAATATATTTAAATAGGTTTCCAATGTAGATTCATCTTTCCACATTCACATTTATATAACCAGAGGATGTTTTGGGATATATATATTAATTACCCCACCCTATAATTTAATTATATATATGTACAAAGAAATCCAATCCATTCCTAATATAGTATTAAATTTTAGAAAATTGTTCGTAAGTATGTTTAAAAGTAAATTATTTCCACATATGTTAATTAGTGATGAATTTTATATATGAGATGATATTACTTCACTAAATTGTGTTTTCAATAGAGAACATAAATGATATGAATGAATTCATAAAATGAGAATCAAATAAGATATTCTCTATTTTTGAAGTAATAAAATGTATTCATATCACAATTTAATTATCTTAGTAAACGTTATCATTTTTTCATAACATAATCTCTTTTATGTTCCCTTATATTTGGATTATTTCGTCTCTATTTATACTCAATGATAACTGGATTATTTCATTGAGTTATAATGTCTAAATGGTAATTGTTGAACCATTTACCCATGATGGAGGATTAAACCAAAAATTATTTTTTTATTTTAATTTTTATTATATTCTTCATGTATATTTGAATTTAATTATCTTGATTCCATTATTTTCTATAATTAAAAAAAATACTTATTACATTGATGTAGTTTCTAGAAATTTTTAACTCCATATTAAACACATGGGATTTTAAATATTATTCCCTCCATGTGTCATATTAGTTAAACCCCATGAGTTAAAATCCATTCATATATTCTTATCTCTAATATCATGGAACCATTGAGATTCATTGACCTCTATATCCACTTTAATAGGATATTATACAATTTATTTATTTCAATGATGGTATTGAATCATTAAAACAATTAATATTTTTTTGGATACTAAAGAATCTATTAATATTTAATTCATGGTTAATGAAAAATAAAAATGTGTACCCTGTAATCCTCTTGATGTATTCCTTTAGTGACTAATAGACTCAAATTACCTTTAGTGACTTAATATACTCAAATTACCTTTTCACGAATCTAAGAAATATCCCCACCATTTTAATATGGGGATTTTAAGGGGATATTTTTTGAAATTTAATTCTTTGATTTTGTATTATTAAATAATTTTCATCATTGGTGTTGGTATTTTTGATTATTATCCATCGCTAATCAATTTATCCATCTAACTAATAAATATATAATTTCACCTTATCCCACTCAAATAAATAAAGTATTGTTAATGGAATTTATCCATTCCTTCATGATTATAGGATAATAGTTTCCATAAAAAAGGTGTTCATTTTCATATAAATGACTAAACAAATATTTTACTATTATTTAGAAGATTTGGTCACACTAACTAGTTTATATTATTATTTATAACTAGATTCATTTGAGTAAGTATAGATATGTGGTTTTCAACTTTCACTTCCATTATATTTGGAATATCATTTTTTAATTGTTTTATTTCCCATAAATTTGTTTATAAGATACCATCTATTTCAATCAATTTACTTATGAAAAATAATGTTTGGGATGATAATACATAGGTTTGTAAGCATATAATATAAAAATATTAAAATTAGAAAGAATAAGTCATATATTACATATAAATACAAATTTATTACTTCTTAAGTTGTAATCTAGGTTATTTGGGATGTATTTACTATTCATTTATCTAATATAATCCTCATGAGTATCTAAAAACATTCTATAATATCCAATATATAATATTATAAAACAATATCTCAAATTAACATTTCAATGTTTATTGTGATGAGTTTTTGAAAAATCATGTCGAAAATGTTTCAAATACTTTAGGACCTTCAAATATACATAATGGAGTGGTTCTTAAATTATTTTATGGTTTTCATGAAATTGAAAAAAATAACATTTGTGAAAAGAAATAATTTTTCGGTAACACTTACATGGCCACATAAGAAGTATGTGGTCACCTATTCACATTGAAATTTTGAATCCAAAAAATATCACGTATAATAGGGAATCTACAAAGACTCAGAATAAGTTTATATTGAACCAATAATAATAAATAAACATTATTATAGAAAAATTCATAAAAATTAATTTTATAAAAGGAAAAAATCTCATATAGGAACTATATAATATCATAATGCACTTTTATGAAGGATAAATTTGTGAAAAGGAATGTACTTATAGATCATATGGTTTCACGAAAGTATTCACATTTTAAGGAGGCTTATAAATCCCAAGAAGTCTATAACAGTGTTTATGTATAATTCTATGCGGTGGGCTTTTTATTTCTGATAGGGAATGATTTCCATGGGCCATGATGGGATCCAATTCTTTGGGGTGTTCACAAAAGGTGAATAAGTCAATCTTTTATAGAAAATTTCATTTTGAACCTAGATTTTATTAATATCCTTAAAAAATTTATTATATAGTTAAGAAAGACATAAAATTCTTAAAATGATATTAATTCACTTTGGGGATTCAATAAACTAATTTTATAGAAACTCGTTAGGGGAGAGTGGTGAATAAGAGTTCAAGAATAACATCTGTAGTGATAGTTCATAAAATTTTTATGTGGAATTGATTCATGAGGACATTTGATAGAGTAATTTCATGAAGTAATGGTGTTAGTGAGGGAATGATATTCATGATGAAAAGGTAATTCATAGAGGAAACGAAGTCCATAAGATAAGTAGTTATTAAATGACTTTTTTTAAGCGAAGTTCATGATTGATGATATTCATGATGGAATTACTAGTGAGAAATATTTTATACTATAAAGAGAAATTCATATAATTTTTTAAAAAAAATTCTTATGTCAAACTGATGATAGTGAGAAAAATTTCAAAGAAGATTCCAGTCAAGATTCTTCTGGAGTTGGAGTGCATTCACTTTAGTTAAGATACATGTGGGTTAAGAAGTGTAATAGTTTATAATCAGGGATGGTTAGTTACTACACTCTAATTATTGTAGATAATCAATATAATAGTTCTTAAATTAAATTAACACATCACCATCGTATGATCCTTTCATTAACACATTTTTAGTAAACCATGTAAAAATAGTTATAACCATATTTATTATATATATTTCTTATTACTATTTTTGAGGTAGAGACATGTTGCTACTAAAATTAAAAGAATATAATTAAATGGGGTGGTGTAAAAAAGAAATCAATATGCCTAAATTTTTCCCCACATAGGTTATTTTCCATTCCCATGTAAAAGGTGTCATTATGTCTAAATTTTAAATGTATTTTAAGTCTCTATTAAGTGGAAGAAATAGTAGTTGTAAACCATAATGACAATCCAATCATGGAAGAAAAAACATTTCACTTTGATTAATCATATGTAATATCATTTATGATCATTATTTATGGATTTTTACATCACTAATATAAATGGGAACTTGGTGAGTATAAACATTGGATCCATATTATAATGATATCACATAGTTTTATGCATATAGTAATGGAATTAATATATTTGTTGGAAATTTTTTTGACATAATATACACAAAGGTGATGGAATTTAAATCATTAAATTACCATTGGGGAATTCTATATGATACATATGGAGGTGACTCTATGGTTCGAGAATATAAAAACATGGTTCAATGGAAAACGTATAAAGACCCATAGATACAGAGGAATAAATATTTTGAATCATTATTTTATTGGGTGAATGTTATTATGGAGGGAATAAATTATGGCGAGAAGATAATAGAGGTATTTAAAGATGATTTACACCTTGTAATAATAATAAAAATCCCTATTATCGAGAATAAATATTCAAAATAATTGATGGTGAATATACATTATTGTCCTCTTACTGTATATGAGATGAGGATTGATAAGAAAGAGGTTGTAGAAAAGTGGAATTAAATAGAGTTGTCATTCAAGGAATTAAATAATATCAACATAGAGGATGGTCCATAAGAAGGATAAGTTGATGATTTCCTATAATTAATTTCATTCAATATAAAAATGTCTATTTTAAAGTTCATTGGGAAACTTATACTTAGATTATTGTAATGAGGAATGGTTGGTAAGCTTGTAGTTAAGTGTCCAATGAAGAGTTAAGATAGTTATATGAATGATGAAATTATTATAAAGACAAATCTACTAAAGAAGATTAAACTAAAGACTATAAAGACTTTAGAGAATATTTTATTGTGTATATTTTAAAAAATTCTCAAATAGGGGAGGATATCAATGATAAATAAGGGGATGTATAAAGGAAAGTTGATATATAATAATATTAATAGGATGGACTTGGGGAGATATATTATTTGTGTTCCAAAATGAATACAACTAATAGAGTTTTTCTTGATGAAAATTTATACATGTATTAGTAGTAATAATAGAATATTGAGTTAAGTGAAGAAATTTATTTTCTCAAAACCACAACTCAAAAAATAATAGAGAAGGTTGTTGGTTATTATCTCCAGATTAAGGAGAGAACCTAGATTATTGATGTTTTGAATAACATGGTAAAAGATAAATAGAAATTTGTTTAAGATATTTGAGTAGAAGATATTTTTATATGGTGAGAAATTGAATATTATGAGATATTATGTGGTCCTATTATTATATTATAAAATTCTATTGAATGGATTATAGAAAAGGGGAAGGATGAGAATTAAGTCTAGAAAAATAGTTGGATAATTCTCTATAGAACAAGATTACACATCAGAACAAGAATTATTATATTTTGAATGATCATAACAATAAGTCATGATTATGGCTATGATGTAAACAAAAAATGTAATGTGAATTATTTATTTAATTATGGAACAAAATTTTAGAATGAAAAGAAACCAACATCCAAACAATATTGTCTCAAGTATACACAATAGTGAACCAAAATTTAGGATTTACTATTTTGTAAATATAAGAAACATTTAAAATGATTCTTATATAGATAAGAGGTACCTGAAGGAATAATAAATACAAAGGAAACTATTTATGATTTAGAATTCTTAGTATGCTTTCGTTATACACTATTTTTGGTGCGGTGGATATAGTATTATGTATAGGAATTCTATTCGGGATTGTATTTTATAGATGTGTTGATATTTTGTAGGAATATAATATTTTTATGAGATTCAAAAGTGATAAATTTCATGATATATAGTAGTTTAAGTGATATTCTCATACCATAGTAGTGGTATTTGTGTTAAATGAATGGTAAAAAAGTTGTAGGTGATTATATTGGACAATGAAATAATGAATCTATATTATTATAATTTATATGACTGGAAGAGAGATCATGATGCAAGATATTTGGAAAGGGAAGGCTACGATCTAAATGAAGGTGGTATCATACCTTGATGATGATCAATTATACCAATAAACACTCAACATGAATTCAAAGAGATGGATAAAATGGATCGAAGAAGACAATTTCTATTGATATTTCACTCATGGTAATGGATCGAGCTTGATTTTGGATCCTTGGTAGTATATGAAAAAAAATCATATTATAGGTAATTAAAACATTATCATCAGTATAAAATATGACGAGGAAGGGGTCACCACATTTTAAAAATTTAAATTCTTGATGACTATTGGCTCATAAAAACCCATGTTTGAGGGTAAAGACATTATATGTGAGGTTGTATTTGTTTTCTATGGTCATGGTCACAACATTCTAAGTGGAAGTTAATTTTTTGAATCATTAAATGCAGTGAATGTAAAGACACAGATTTCCCTGTAATATATTTAATTACATGGGATTATTACGAGTCTGCAAAAATATACAGCACGTGATTCCACGGCCCTGTGGGCAAGGAATGAATTTCTGAACTTTTTTTAAGGTAATTTCAGTAAACGCGCGAATGACATTTTCTAACTTTTGAAATGGTGCTCGGATTAAAAATCTGAGGTCACTGTCGAATCTGCAGTGCCAATATTCATTTAAGGGGGTATTTACATAAACATAGTTGGTCTGGAAAAAGATTTAGATTTTGGGGACTTTAAAAAGTATAAATAAAATAACATTGTTATTTTATTTTCTATCTTTTCCTCTAATTGAAAAGAGACAACGTGGGACCAGCGACCTGTGAAGCCAATAAATGTCATGACCCTTCAATCCTAAGTAAAAACACCGTTGGGGAATAGGAAGGTTTATAATTACTGAACCACCATTAATTCCATGAACATTTCTCACCCTCCCTCTCTCCTATTTATACGGAGCTCAGGGAAAGGTATCTTCACTCCTTCACCAAACAAGAAAGTGCTGACAAAGTGCCAGGTTGCCAAAACCTCGGAGGACAGAGTTGGTTCTATCTAGTGGTGACAAGTGACACTGAATCCGTGAACCAAAGTTCGATGATAGAGAGACGTCGTTGGAGGCTACTTGCAGGGTATGGAGAACACTGACCCTCTTCCCCAACTATGGGTGTTTCTCCATTTTTCAGGAGGTAGGGTTTGATTTTTTTTTATTTTTCAAAGTGATTGTTGAATCCGTAAATCCTATCTCAGATTTTCGATCTACCATGGTGGGTGTGGGCCTAATGAACATGGCCCGAACCCTCCTCAACCTTGTTTACCACATGCATTCTCCGTGGAACACCGCCGACGCGGTGGTACTGTTGATCGGTGTCGTCAGGGACCAAGGTGGCGATCGACACCAGCTAGCCACGAGGGAGGAAGTGGTGCACTCACACTGCTGGAGGAACTGGGCACAGCTCATAAGTCGTGGCAGTCAGAGGAGGTGGCACACCCACACTGCCGGAGGAACCTGCCACGGCTAGTCATCCGCGGCAGTCGGAGGAGGTAGCCAACACACCGGCATACCGCAAATGAGGAGGCCGGTGCGACCAATGTGTTGTTGAAGGATGGGGGCCACGGCTCTTCATCCATGGTGGTAGGACCCGTAGAAGGTCCCACATGACTTGGAAGCGCACTTAGGTGCTACCGCTTCAGTTTACAAATGGGGGGAACCACTCCCCCCCCCTTGACTTCTCAAGGAGGACAGTGGTTCACGCATCCTGTGTTTCGTGCCTCATGTGGCTGGGCAACCAGCCTAGTGGGTTGCGCCCCCTTGTGGGACGGGTTTCCTACACTACGGGTTGCATGCCTAGCGGGCGGCACCGCCTCGAGTCGGTCTGCCCCTTCCGAGCCAGGACATCGCCTTGTGGGATGGTCCACCCTTTTTTGGGTTGGTCTGGGCTCCCTTGCTGGCCGGGCTGGACCGCGGCCCAATGGGCTGATCTAGACGTTGCCTAGCACAGGCGGGTCAGACCCGATCCCAATCGGACCCCGAAACACTTAAAGGGTCCTAACCTGAAATCCGTGCATCCGTTTGACGAATCGTGTATGGTGATGAGACCCTTAGAGAGAGACAATCCTTTTGGTATACTCAACATGTGTTTTGGAGATAGTTGGAGTACAACCTGGTTGGATCGAACACGAATCCTACTGGGCCATCGGATCTAAAACACTATAATTCATAGACTAGGCATCAGATTGATGCACTGTATATTGTGTTGGAACCCTTACAACCTGGAGATACTTTGGGTTACTCCTTTGTAGAGATTATTGGAGGTCGGGGTTTGACTGATATCTCATGGAGAATATTCTATTGAACTCGAGCGTACTAGGTGTGAGGAATCATGTTCCAGGATGTAACGTGAAGAAGAAACATAAATCATGTGTGGGTTATTGCATATCGATCCTTTTTGTGTGATATTATATAATATCCTATGTGGATCAGTGATCCTGTGTGGGTTAGCACATACAAATCCTATGTGGGTCAGATCCTATGTGGGTCAGCAGGGGTTAGTACCTATCGATCCTGTGTGGTTTAGTAGCAGTTCCTCTTAATAGATTATGATTATCTAACTTACAACTAATCATATGAACTTATGTTATACCTGATTGTGAGATAATTTTGTTATCATCGTGGTGTTACCTATGTGGTACTTTTATCTTCGTGGTGTTACCTGTGTGGTACTTCTGTCTTCATGGTGTTACCTATGTGGAACTTCTTCTTTGTGGTGTTACCTATGTGGTACTTCTACCTTGGTGGTGTTACCTTTATGGTATTCTTACCTCAAGTGTGAGATGAGTATATCTTGTTAAATTTGGTATATGTATGGGCATATAAATAAGTAGAGTTGATGTTTGTTACTCCTTTCTTTGATACTGAGGTCTTACTTTGTGTTATTTCTTTGTGGAACTCTGGGAGACCAACGGGGGTCTCAGGGTCCCTACTGAGTGTCGTTATACTCTCCCCTAAATGGGCTTCTCCCACACCTTATTGTGTCTTGTACAGATGACGTACAATGTTGATCGAGGATGAGGAATCCAGGACTAGACGATGCATGGAGGTGGACCATTTGACGTGATGTGATGCAGGGACTACTTTTCATTGGTTGTTCCTACCATTCATGTAGAATCTTCAGAGGACGATCCAAGAGCAGTTTTTTACTTGTTTGTTTTACTTGTTCTTTTTAGTTGGGCATGTATTCTAGACCCTTTACTTTCCTCACACTTTTACTATAGCAGATACTACGTGGTTGCTTCTTGTTTTGTGCTTAGACTGTGTGTCTATATAGGATAAAAATTCAATGCCTTCGAGTTTTACGGATACGTATTTCCGATGATAGTCATCAACCCCTATCCTATGGGAGGCAAGCTTAAGGTTACCATGACATGAGCCATGGGGGATGGGTCGTGACAAAGTGGTATCATAGGATTCGGTTCTACCGAAGGATTAGGACTCAGATCTTTTCAGTGTGTAGTGTTAAGGGTTATGAGTGTGGTTCTTAGTTTGGGGAATCCATTGTTGGTGAGGCTTCCGACGAACCTATACACCAGGACTCTGAATTCTGATTTCTGACATAGTGTAAAGAAACACTGATTACGTGTATTTTTTAAATGTTTTTCTTATGATCTCTTCGAGTTAGCTCAGTCGATATAACTTATTGATTGTGGTACACCTATTTTATTTTAGGATGCCACCACGTAGATAGCCAGCCAGGATTCTTGAGATATTATGCAAAGATGACCCACCTAGTGATAAGGACTCAATGTAGGGCCATATTATGGCGTTAGCACCTTCGGGTGGTGTACCAGCTACACCACTACCCATTGGGAAGCTATTTACACTAGGCCCACTAATAGTGGATTCATGCTGTCAGAGCACATTTCATGTGTTCCAGAGGTAGAGGGCTCCTGGTTTCCGAGGTGATATGGACCCGCAGGCGGCTGAGGACTGGCTGGAGGCTATGGCCAGTGTTTTTTTCTTAGTTGTGACACCAATTGATATAATGGTGATCCTAGATACCAGTATCCACCAGGGATAAGTTGGGAGATCATGGAGCTTGATGCTCTAGATACACGATGAGGTAACCCTCATCTGGGTAGACTTCGAGAGCCTTTTCAGGGCAGAGTTCGTCCTAGTGACCGTATAATATCTGTTTATATAGGAGCTGGTACACCTACAACAGGGAATCATGACTGTGGCCCTGTACTCGGCAAGGTTCATTGATCTCTCCCACTACTCCACTAACATGGTACAGGAACCATTCTTTAGGGCTCGGACCATTGAGGAGGGTATCCTACGGGAGAACAGAGCATCGATGATATTCCTCATCATTTTGATGCAAGATGGGGTGATAGAGAGAGTGCTCTTAGTGGAAAGCTTCATAGCTGAGTAGGCACCGACAGCGAGAGCCACCACCGGACGTCGGGTAGCAGAGTCATTTGTGACATGGATTAGATGGATGACATAGCGGCCCAAGAGGGCTAGGCCTTCTGGTGGAAGACCTGAGGATACATGGTCGGTGATGAGAGGAAAACGGGATAGTGGGATGACAATTGAGAAGTAGGAAATTCTACTCGTACGGTGGGTATGGTCACATGTCTCGAGACTACCCAACCTGAGGTATAGACGACCAACAGACAGTCGATGGACCGCCGAGGTAGAGAAACAGATTTGATCAGGGAGGTCTCAAGTAGAAGGCAGACATGGTAGTGGAGTAGGTCGTGTAGCATGCAGTGGGTGGTGATACAAGGTTCTTCCACCACCACCTCCAGGTGGTCCACCCTGACCATAGAGAGCAGGTGGACAGGGACAAGCTCAGCTCCAGGAAGCTGAGGCATATGACCATGACACTTCAGAGATTATTATAGGTGTGATCTGTGTCAACTCCACCATATAAACAGTACTTATAGACCCATGTTCCTGTCAGTTTTTTATTTCCGTGGAACTCATTTGGAGCTTAGACATTCTGGTGGAGCCATTCGCTCGATCCTTACAGGTAGAGACTCTTACGGGATAGGATTCGATGATTACACACCGGTGCTGGTAGTGTGAGCTTATCTAGGAGGTGAGAGCTCTAGGTGGGATCTTCTAGTAGTGGAGTCGAGGCCTTATGACATCATCTTGATTATAGAATGGTTATCCATAGTCCATGCTCAAATTGACAGTATTTGGCGCAAAGTATTGTGTGTCCGTGAGGATGGGACCAGCTTTTCTTTGACTAGTGATAAGGGAACCTTTGTAGCACAGGATAGACTTACCCAAAGGAGGGTGTATCCGATCATAAACCAGTTTGATAGCCTTACCCTTAGAGTGGTAGATATTGAGTGTCTGAGATATCCTAAAGTGGTGGACCAATATGTCGATGTCTTTCCTGATGATGTTCTTAGACTAACTCCATGAAAAGAGGTTGAATTTTACATAGACCTATACCCAGGGAAGACACTGATATCTACGCCAGCAAATCTTATAGATCACACAGTGAATTGTGAGTAGAAGTACATATAGAGGACTTGCAGTGACAAGGGTTCATAAGGCCCAGTTTTCTCAATGGGCAGCCCCGATTTTGTTCTCCAAGAAGGCAGGTTGGATTTTGTGACTCTATGTGGACTATCGGTGCCTGAACTAGGTGACTATGAAGAACACGTATCCACTCATAAGGATTGATGATATTTTCAATCATATGAAGAGAGATCATTTGTTTTTGAGTATATACCTCAGATCAAGCGATCATCAGCTCGGGGTATGAGATGAGGATGTGCAAAAGACACCCTTCAGATGTTGGTACGACCCCTATGAGTTCTTGGTTATGTCATTCAGTGTGACCAATGCCCCTTAAGTGTTCATGGGACTCATGAAAATGAACTTCCAGCCATACCTTGATCTCTTTGTGGTGGCCTTAATCAACAACTTATTGATATACTCAAGTATGGAGGAGGATCATGCCTATCATCTGTTGATAGTTTTGGATAAACTCTGAGAGCAGCGGCTTTATGGTAAGCTCTCTAAGTGCCATTTATAGACATGAGAGGTCCACTTTTTGGGAAACTTTATCTCAGAGGCTGGATTTGTAGTGGATCTGACCATGATAGAGGTCGTGATTTCTTGGGGGCCACCCAGGAGTGTTACTGATGTGCGCAGTTTTCTGGGATTGTTTGGGTACTACCAGAGATTCATTCCTGACATTTCCAGAGTTGTGGCACCCCTGTCAGCATTGAAGAAGAAGGGAAAACCCTTCATATGGAAGGAGATATTCTAGTAGAGTTTTTAGGAGCTAAGGTTGATATTGACAAGTTCCCCCATATTGAGCCTACCCGAAGAGGGAGTTGGGTATGTAGTCTACTATGACACATCAGGGACCTGAAATGGGCATGTCCGGATGAAGGAGCAAGTAGTGGTCCCCTATGGCTCTCAGTAACTCAGAAAACATGAGAAAAACTACGCTACCCATGAATCAGAGTTAGCAGCAATGGTTATCTCCTAAAATATATGGCGAAATTACTATATGGGAAAACATTTTTCAGTCTACACTTATCACAAGAGTCTCAGGTATATCTTCTCTCAGATTTACTTGAACATAAGACAATAGTGATGGCTAGAGTACATGTAGGACTATGAATTTGAGATATTCTATACTCTTGGGAAGGTGAACTTGGTAAAAGATGCACTCAGCAAGAGGTATGGTGTGTAGTTGCTAAGTGAGGTGACAAAGCAACTAGCCACAACACAGATATCCATCGGAGATAGAGATAGAGCAACATACCTCTAGTCTATGATAGTCACTCCCCCACTCCTTCTTTGGGATAGAGAGGCATAGGTTGGGGACATTTACTATGAGGCTCTACGTGCTCTGATATCTTTAGGATAGGCACCTGAAGGATTTTTTGATAGTGTGGAGCACGACATCCTCTTCCGAGGACGTACCATTGTACCATTGGATCAACGAGCAGAGGTGTTGAGGGAGTTCCATATGTATACTTTGGTGGTAAATCATTGTGTGGAGAAGATGTACCAGGACCTCCGGCGTTAGCACTGGTAGCTAGGGATGAATAATGCAGTGGAAATTTTTTTTCATGATGCCTCACTTATTAGCAGGTGAAGGCTGGGCATCAGGTTCCAACAGGCTTAGCACAGACACTATAGGTGCCGAAGTGTAAGTGGGACAAAATCTCCAAGGACTTTGTGATAGAGATTCCACATGCATCTAAGGGACATGATTCCCTCTGGTTGATCATTGAATGACTCCCCATGTCGTCACATTTCCTACCTATCTGAGAGTAGGGATCAATATAAGGCTTGAGATGCCTCTTCGTACATGAGATTTTGCGACTTCATGGGGTGACATCGATGATCATATCTAACCGTCATGCATGTTTTACATCCTGGTTGTGGAAGAGATTACAAGAGGTGTTTGGGACTGAACACCATTTGAGCACTTCCTTTAATCCATAGACATATGTTTAGATGGAGTAGACCATTCAGACACTGGAGGACATGCTTTGTGCATGCATCCATGATTTTTTCCATAGTTTTAAGGATCACATTCCTTTGGTGGAGTTCGCATTCAATAACAGTTATCACTCCACCATCGGAATAAAACCATTTGAGGCCTTCTACGGTTAACTATACAGATCACCTCTATGCTAGACAGACCCAGGGGAGTTGACACTTATGGGTCTAGAGTTGGTACTGGCTACCACTGAGAAGGTGTAGATCATCCAACAGTGGATGGAGACTATATCAATAAGACATAAGTCTTCGGGTAATAGGAGGCAAAGACCATTGGAGTTTGAGGAGGGAGGCAATTTCTTCCTACGGGTCTCACCGTGATTATGTTTACATAGATTTGGCTGTGGCGGCAAGATATCACCGAGGTTTATTAGACCCTTTCTAATACATCGGAGGATAGGTGAGGTGGCAGACCACCTGGCACTTTCACCGTAGTTGGATAGGGTGCACAAAGTATTCCACATATCCCATATGAGGAGATACATGCATGACCCATCAAACATCATTGACTACAGCATGATGGGCATTGATGATGGGGAGACATTTACGGGGGTTCCAGTAGAGATTGTGGATCGACAGGAGCAAGTTCTTCGTGGGCGGTCGATAACTCTGGTGCACGTTCACTGGCTGCAAGGGAGCCTTCAAGATAGAACATGGGAGTGGGAGGCTCATATTTGTGCTCAGTAACCTCATTTGTTTTCTTAGTCTATGTTGTGTCTTTCGGGGATGAAAATCCCTAAGGTGGGGAGAATGTAAAGACCCGGATTTTCCGTGTAATGTTTTTAATTATATGGTATTATTATGAGTCTGTGAAAATTGAAGGCATTTCATTCCGAGGCCTAGTGTGCCAAGAATTAATTTCTGAATTTTTTTTAATGTATGTTCAATAAACGAGCGAGATGTGTTTTTTAACTTTGGAATTAGTACTCAGATTAAAATTTTTAGGGCACTGTTGAATCAACAACGCTAGGATTCTATTAAAGGAGGCTTCACATTGAACATAGTTGGTGTGGAGAAAAGTAAGATTTTGGGGAATTTTGAATGAATAAATAAAATAACATTGTTATTTTATTTTCATTCTTTTCCACCAATAGAAAAGTGGAAAAGTGGGACCATCAAGGTGTCAAGCCAATAAATGGATTGACCCTTCAATCCAATGTAACAACACCATTGGAAAATTAGGAAGGTTTCTAATTAATGATTCCCCATTAAATCCACAAACGTTTCTCAACCATTCTCAATTATATTTATATAGTGCTTGGGGAGAGGTATCAGCACTGATTCACCAAGAAATGAAGTGCTAAAAAATTGTCGAGATGCCAAACCCTTGGAGAATGGAGCCGGTTCTGTCGAATGGCTAAAAGTGACAATGAAACCCCAAACCGAAGGTTGACGATCGAGAGACGTTGTTGGAGGCTAGTTGCGGAGGATGGAAAACACAGACCCACTTCCTCAACCATGGGAATTTATCCATCATTCATGAGGTAGGGTTTAATTTTGTTATTTTTCAATGTTATTGTTGAATCCATTAACCCCCCTTCATATTTTCGAGCTAATGCTGAGGGCGCAGGCCTAATGAACATGGCCCGAACACTCTACAACCTTGTTTAAACATGAATTCTTTATGGAAGACCACCACAATGGTGGTAACGGTGATCGGAACCGGTGGGGACCAAGGTGTCAGTAGGCACCAATTGGCCATGAGGGAGGAGGATGCGCACCCGTGCCTATAGAGGAATTGGTCGCGGCTAGTCATCTGCGGCGATTGGAAGAGGTGGTCGACCCACCAGCTGGTCGCGGATCAGGAGGCTGGAATGACCAACATGCTACAGAAGGATACAGGTAGTGACTCTTCAACCGGGGCAGCGGGACCTGTAGCGTGTGCCGCATGACTTGGCAGGGCCGTTAGACGCTGCAGCTTCTGTTTTATGATGGGGGAACCCCCTCCCCCTTTTCCTGCATAGGCGGACAATGGGTTGTGCCACCTACGAGTCGTGCCTCACATGGCCAGGCCGCCTACCGAGCGGGCCACATGTCTAGTGGGCCACCCCCTTCGTAGGCCGGTCCACGATCCCTTGTGGGTTAGGCTGGACCATAGCCCAACATAGCCGAGTCGACCCAGACTTGGTATGGACTGGTCAATCCAACCGGTTCAGACTAGACCATGGCCCAACCGAATCCTGAAACACTTAAAGGGTCATAACTTGAGAACTGTCCATTTGTATGATGAACCATCAATGGCGCTGAGACGCTTGGAGCGAGACCGTCCTTTTGGTATACTCCAACTTGGTATTGGAGATAGTTGGAGTACGACTGTGTTTGATTAAACCCAATCCAACAAGGCCCTTGGAACTAAAACACAATAATTCACAGATCGGGGGTCTGTTTCATGCATTGTCTATCATGTTAGAACCCTTACAACATGGAATTCCTTTGGGTTAATATTTTGTAGAGATTAGTGGATGTCGAGGTATTACCAATATTTCAAGGGGAAGATTCTACAGAACTCGAGCGTACCGAGTGTGAGAATTCCTTTGGTAGGTTGTAACGTGAAAAAAAAACATTGATCCTGTGTGGTTCAGTATATATCGATCCTCTGTGGGATTGATTCTATCAAATCTCTTGCTGGTCAGCGCTTAGAGATCCTATGTGGGTAACCACCTACCGATCCTTTGTGGGTCAAATCATATGTGGGTATGTGGGGGTTAGTACCTACTGATCCTGGTGAGTCAGCAATAGTGCCTCTTAAGAGATTAAGATGATCTAGCTTACAAAAAATCATATGTACTTTTGTACATAAATTATACTTGATTATGATCCAAGTCTATTATATTTGTGGTTTAACTTATGTGGTACTTTTATTGTCATGGTGTTACCTATGTGGTACTTTCACCTTCGTGGTGTTATATTCATGGTGTTACCTTTGTGGAACTTCAATCTTCGTGGTGTTGTCTTCATGGTGTTACTTGTGTGGTAAGTCTGTCTTTGAGGGGTTACCTATGTGGAACTTATTATTTGTAGTGTTACCTATGTGGTACTTCAACCTTCGTGGTGTTACCTTTGTGGTATTCTTCCCTCATGTGTGAGACAAGTATATCTTGATAACTTAGATATATGTATGGGCATATAAATAAGTAGAGTTGATGTCTATTGCTTTGTGCTTTAACATGGACGTCTTGCTCTGTGGTATTTACATTATTGAACTCTGGGAGACGTACTAGGGTCTTAGGGTCCATAATTAGTATAGTCATACTCACCCCTCCAAGGGATTTACCAGCACCATTTTGTGTCTTATGAAGATGACGTACATCGTTAATCAAGGCTGAGGGAGCATGGACAGTACGGTGCTTGGAGGTAGGCCTTTTGGCGTGATGTGACGCAGGGACTACTATTTGTGGGTTGTACCTACCCTTCAGGTAGGTTCCTCGAAGGATGATCCAGGAGCAGTTTTTTACTTCTTAGTTGTTCTTGTACTTTTCAATTAGGCTTGAATTCCAGCCCCTTTAGTTTTGGCATACATTTACTACAAAAGATTACTATGTGGTTTCATCTTGTTTTGATCTTGGACAATGAATCTATTCAAGTAAAAAAGTAAATGCTTTCCCGTTTTAGGGATATTCCATTCTAGTGCTAGTCACCAGCCCCTAACCCATGGAAGGCGAGCTTGGGGTAGTCTCAGCATGGGCCCTAGGAGACAGGTCATGAGAGTGAATTTCAATAAGAAGAATTTATTTATCAAAGAGATTTTTTGATAAATTATTATGATGAGGATTATATACCTTATTGTCAAAGAAGAATATTTATTATTTCAATACAATGTAGAAGAAAACAATTTGTGGAAGAAATGTCTTGGTCACTTGATCCAACAATAATCGGAATATTTGTTGAATAATGATAGATCTCATGATATCTGTAAACTATCACTAGATTATACAAACATGTGAGATTTACATGATCTATGAAAAACATACATACATTTTACATCATTTTACATGAAATTTCATTACATATCACAGTAAATCACACCCTAAAACTAATGTTTTTGATTATTGAGAGATTTAAGATAAAAAAACTTATTTTACAACATATTTAAAAAAATTAAATAAATAATCATCACACATGACACCATTAGAACATAAAATGAATAATATTCTCCCTTAGAACAAGGGGAATGATAACATAGTAAAGGGTGAGCTCATATTATTAGTAAGTTTAAAAATGAGATATTATAATCAAATATCATATGTTTTAATACGTTGACCATTTGGGTACGAGAATATAATTAAGGTTCATGGACATATTTTTTTGAATAACTATAGAAATGAGATGTATGAAAGAGGAATCATGTGTAAATAATCATGATCCATGAAAATATAACATATTATTAAGAATATTTATCATATAAAATTATAATGAATCAATTATTATTTTGAGTCTTTCTACCAATACCAAATTACCTAGTGTATAGAGTCCCATTGCAGATTGGGTTCACTTCATATTCCCATCAACATAGTAGATATAGTCCTATAATGGATTAAGTTCACTCCCCAGTCCCAAAGATATCATCCCATGAAATATAAAACATCATAAAATCCATTGGAGAGCTATAATGGGGCCACCATTAATATAATTATAAAAAGGGCATATGTTACCAACATGATGATGATAAAATTCATAATTACATTACTTAATAATTAAATAGTGAAAATAAAATGCAAATAAATAAACATTAATATAATATAATCCTAATATATCCAAAAAATAAAGTGGATTTGATCATTTAATAATGTCTCTTGATAAGTATTTTAAACATTAAATTATGTCATTATAGATTGAAAACCACTTTTATTAGAGCATTATAAAATTTCTTTGACAAATAATTATAAATATACATTTCATTTAAAAAAATTATTTCAAATGAAGAATTCAAAAAATATTGGGAATAGATACAAATTTTTAATACCTTTTAAAATAAAATTGGTTATTTTATTATGAAAATGGTTATAAAATTAGGAAAGGTATTTCATGTAGAAATCATAAAAAATTTATTGTTTTTATACATTTCTAAAGAAAGTCACGTTTAGTTTAAAATAAATGCTTTAAAAATATGAAAAGATGGTTATTTTGGTAAATAATTTCATATACATTGAAAATTACCTTTATAAATATAGAGACCCAAACCTGATGTACATAGAAATCTAATTACTTTTGAGGAATACTTAATACATTACAAAAATAGATGCCCAAAGACCGTATTAGTTTAGTGTCTTTGGAAGCTCGGAACATAATCTTCTAATCATGGTGAAAGATCTTAAAAATCTCCCATAAATATCTTCCCATTTTGTTTTCTTACCTAAAACATTTATTTATATCCTGGGGAAAAGAAAACATAAAAAGGGGGAGCTCAAATGCTCAGTAAGGGTAAATATGGAGAACATAAAAACAATCCATAAACATTTGAACATAAAAACATGAACCTAAGAAATGACATAAATCTTGGAAGTACATACGACATAGATCATAAAAGAACATAAGTCATGATAAAATAGCATGGTAATAGAATATATAATTGTGGAAAACCATTAATCACATGATATGATTTCCATAGTATCCAAGGCATTACTTCCAAGACCATCATAGTGGACAAAGTCCATTACTGAACCGAGTTTACTTGTTGTTCCAACTCTGTGTTACTGAACCAGAATAACTTGTCGTTCTATCCATGTCTATCTCAAGAGATATAAATATTTAACCAATGAATTGGAGTGAGATATAGGTCTCACCCGTCTCATAATGAAATCATTCTTACTTGGGCCACAAAATAAATATAAATAATTCATCATAACCTAAAGAATAAAATGGGCTTCATAAAAATCATCCCATCATAACATAATCCATATAAAACAAATGGATATAATTTCATCATAATAATAATGAAACCATGGAAATAATAGAGAAATTATACTTGAAACAAAATCATTCTAAATAATATCCTATTAGATGGAAATTAGTTTTGACAAAACACTTGAAAATAATTCTTGAGGAAAATATCATTTCTTCTTCAAAATCATTTTCTTTTTACAAAATTCCATTCAGTTATAAAAGAAAAGTATTTTTTTTAAAATAATAATGAAATATTGTGGAGGAATATTCATTAAAATTATGTGTTATAAAACTGTAAAAATCCATTCATGTCATATAAGTTAAAAAAACATTTTCCTCGTACATTTTCCGGAAAAGTCAGAAAGTTTTTCGAATGATAATCAAAAGAAAGATTCCTTCCATAACACAATGTAAAAGTCAATTAGGGGTAAAAATGACTTTATAAATACATGGAATAATATTAAATACTCTATTAACAAACATTTTTTTGGACATGGATGAAAAATATAACCCCATTAAATACTTACGTATAAGCAATCTCGGATAAAAATTAGATTTGAAAAATTATCCATAACCTTCTGTCCAATTTCTTCTGTATGTGTCCGAGACTCTTGTATAGTGGGTTTAAACATATTATTAACTTTTAACATAACCATAATAATATTTATGATATCATATATGATTCACTTAAAATTTATATCACCTGTTCATTTGTCAATTCGTTGTTAAAGGAGCGTTTTGGATAAAATCTTTTCATTTATCGTCTGTCTTTTGACATGTAATTTTTCATATGATTACTTAGATCATGATTACTTACATCCAGAATGTAAAACATGATTTATATATAATATATATTCATAATATACATATATACAATAGACCAATAAATGGAATCAAATACACCGTTGATGGAGACGGTAGGCAGTACGTACGCATGAACGATGTTTTTGTTTCCTTATTAAATTGAATGGAAGTAAGTAAATAACATATACATAAATCCAGTATCATTAATATGTCATATATTTAATGATTATTTAATATATATATATATATATACCTTATAATCATTCTTTGATGGTTTACATGGAAAATTAATCTCATTGCGTCATGGAGACGGTAATCCGTACGTACGCACGAGCGATGATATCACTCCCATAATTATTGAATGGAATTAGAGTGGATGATATAATATCCCAAAATTAGTATAAAGTTATAATAACCATATATATTTATTATTTACACCATTATACCCATCCATGTAAGGTGGTGGAAGAAACATAGATTACATCATAGCGTGGAAACGGTATTTCGTACGTATGCACGCGCGGTTATTTCGTTTTCCGTAGGATAGAATGAAGTTGAAATAGGGTTGGTTCATATTTATAATAGCATATCATTATATTAGTGACACTTATGTTATTACTTTATTACGTAACAACAAAAGAATAGGATGTAGAAGAAGAAATGAACTTGAAAGAATCGGTAAAGGATATTACCTCTTCTTTGACGCGCCTCCTCTAAACCTCCTCTCAGGGCACTAAAGTTTGTCTTTCAAGAGAACCATGAACTATAGTATGTTTCTAGGAAAGATTAGTATAAATGGTTAGGTTTTTTTGTAGATTTAGGTCTCAATGTGTTGTGAGGAGGAGAGAGAGGAGGTGCCCTTTTAAAAGATAGGAGAGGGGCACTTTTGGAAACCTCTAAAATATTAATTTATAGTAAAGTCAAACCCCACTTAAAAACCACCAAAAATGACTCCAATACGACACTTAGATGATATAGGGTTGTAATCTCATCAACCAATAAGATTTATACATGTTGGCAATTTATTTTAAACCTTATCAACTTGATTTATCCTTATTTAATCTGTTTAATTTTATTTGTGGTAATAATATTCTAAATTTTAAATTGTTATAAATAATTACTTATGTGTTGTGATTTGTCCATAATTGTATAATTTATGAAATTTTAGACCACATAAATTTCAATTTATAATTTTTCATTATTTTTGTGATTTTTAAACAATTTTATAATATGTTATTTTTATAAGATAACAATAGTGTCCATTTGACACTATTCATTTATTTGAATTTAAATAAAATCCACAGAGAAGATATATTCGAACCAAAATATTTAAAGGTCTCATAAAATGTCATATTCATATAGGAAATTTGGGTATAACATTAATTAGTTCATATAATATTTATTTTAATATTTTTTAAAACATTTATTTGATATTTCAATAAAGAAAATAATTTATACATCACTATTGTGTCATCATTAATGACAATTATTTAATCCCTAAAAATTATAAAAAAATTCTCATGAAGTAGATACTTTTATTATATTTCTGGAGAATATTTATATTCTATGTTTTATGAGTTTTATAACTAAATTAATATTATTACACTTATAAGATATAAGAGAGTGACATGTTTTCACTTTCATTGTTTTTAATAATAATTATATCATTTTCATGGTCAAAAGTACATGAAATGAATCTATTACAACCCTTAAATTATATGGGTCAACTTTTATTCGTCCAATAGAGTTTTTTTAAGTCTTAGGGTAATTTTATAATCTTATTTTTACCCTTAATTACCCAATTTACCTTTAACTGTAGTAAATAAAAATTACTGTAGTTACTATTCATAACATAAAAAAATAAAAGTGTCATATTAACAAAATTTGGATCCACTGAATCCAAATATGGAATCCATTTTTAAAAATTCAAAACACAGAAGTTGCAGTAATTAATTTAAAATCAATCCCGTTGTTAAGAAGATAGGTTTTAAAAGTTAAAACATTATCAAAATTGAAATGTTTTTACCCATGAATTCAATTTAAAATTAATGATAATTACATAAATTATATTGAATGGTAAAAATATATTCTATTTATAATTTAAAACAATTTAGTATTATAATTTAACCATATAAATTATCTCGATGAAAAATGTTCTTTTTAAGTAAAATTTTGCATCTTTTTACTATGCATCAAAATAAGAACATTGTGAGAAAAATATCAACACTTTATCCAATTTAAATTTTTATATCATGATTGAAAATAAGAAGTTTATTTTTTTAAAATTGACCTTATAAACTTTCCAAAAATTAGATTTTAAATTGGTGCACAATCAAAAGGTGGCAAAACATCATTCTTTGAAAAATACTTCTTTTATTCGAAAAATTAGTTTTGTTCTCATACCTCATTCCAGAAAATTTTTAAGATGAACTATAATGTTATAAAATTCAAAAATAGGTTAATACTATTCATAACAGCTTGTTCATAATAATATTATAATATATAATTTTTTAGTGAAACACGGTATTACGTACAACACATGCTATTGAGGAAGGTCACTCTTGCATGTAATGCAAGCCAAGATAGGGTTGCGTCTAGGGTAAGCTTCCATTGGTATTGTGTATAAAATAATAAACATATTGTTCAATTATACATTGAGAAAAATATATACATAGTGTTGTGTAAAATGAATTTTATTCGAAAGAACATGAAATTGTGTGTATCACAAGCCAAGAATAGTGTTGCGTATACAACAAGCTAATATGGTGTTGCGTATAGCGAAAGATAATCTTGGTGAAGCGTAGAAAAAAAATACATCAACTAAATTAAAAGGAATAATTCTCATAAAATCTTAGGTTGTTACATTCTATCCCGCTTAAAATGAATTTCGTCCTCAAAATTCGTTAGGATTATAAATGGTTTTCTACTTGAAATTTTCTTTCATTGAAACCCACATCGTAAAAAGGAATACTAAATCATCATTTTAAAAAGGAATGTTAGAAAAATTATAGATACCCAAAGTAACTCATCACTGGGTTTCCTCATAAGATAATATAGGTGAAAATATGGATATGGAAGTGAAATCTAACCATCATGTTTGGATGAAGAGTGGTAGAGAACATGAATATGAAAAATCCAACATTCACAAAGCCATGAATTATTGATGATCTAAGGTACCATCTGATTTATCAGATATGAGGGCACTAGGACAACATTTCTGGGTTTCATGATCATTTCCCTAATGTTTTATAATTTTTGAATTAAAAGAAATACTTACTTGATTTTGGTATAATCTCATTGTTGTTTGTGCCTTGAAAAATTTTCACTTCATCTCTTAATGAAATGAAGATGAATTTTTCTTCCATAAAGTGTTAACAGATCATGAGATAGAAACATTGGTCATTCCATATGTCTCAAACATAAGGTTAGCAACATTTATGTACATAAATCCATCTTATGGTGAGATTAATCGTATATGGTTCCCAAAATGGACTTATACATCATCTATAATACCTCTTAAAAAAATTAAACTAGTTTCTTCTAACCAGGGACTTCATGTGGGCCAATGGTAGGCGATAATGGTCTATCACACATCGGTTGTGGGTTCGATTCCCCCAACCTTGTCTGACGCAACGGGTTGTCACCTGTCCTGCAGGTTGTCATGTTTCTACAATATTATAACATTACAGAAATAATATCGAAAAAAAGGGTCTATCCTTAAAAAATATTATCTTGTGTCCAACATTATCCATTTCAAATATTTAGTCTTATCTCAAATACTTCTATCCAAGTTCATAGTATGAAGAAAACTATTACTAGAAATTTCATTAACCAAGCATGTGAATACCATCATGTATCCCTTATATATCATAAGATATATCTTGTTGATCACATTCCAAACATGTGAATACCTTAATATTAAAACATTAATTACCGTAGAACCTTATTGAAAACTTGAATTCTGTCAAAATTTAACTCTTTCCACATACCAAAATCCCAAAAATTCTTTATACTCAAACCATGATGTCACTTTTTCCTTGTATCATTCATGAGCTCATTAATAATATCAAACATATTATTTTCTCCTAATCCCTTCATTATGCGCATATCATATGGTTTTCAATAATATTTCAATCACTTTTCATGGTAACTAGTACCATAAAATTATTGAAAACCAATACATAGATAATCCAAAATTCCATGCTACAATAAATGAGATTCCATGATACTATTCTGAAATCCCATTACATAAACACTTAATCATTCCAAAACATCATTTTCATACTCAACATCACAAATATTGATCTCATGTGACTTTACATTTTCTTTTCCTTAAGAGGTTCCTCATGTCGATCACCATTAACCCTTGGATTAGGGCATTGATTTACATAATGCCATAGTTCCTTGTACTCGTAGCATTGAAGTGTTGGTGGAGCGTTCTCTGTAGTCTTTTCTCGATTCAAACCATTAGAAACTTTTTTACCGTTACTTCGGCACTCTGCTGCTTAATGACCATCTTTTCCATACATGAAACATTTTCTAGTACTTTTTAGGCAATCTCCACCACGCTTCATTACACTCATTGAAAATAGAGAAACATTCACCTTTTTTTCACCATTGTTCTGAGATTTTTCCTTGGGCTTCATCATTCATTTTTTTTCAAAACCCTGAGATGGATATGTAACACCAACTTCCTATTCTACCTTGATAGGACAACACACAATTTCTTCATAGCTATTGAAGTCTCTTATGGCTAATTCCCTTCGAAGACTTGGTTTTAAGACAGTGAAGATTCGATCAATTTTACTTTCAGGTTGGATGATAAAGCCAGATGCATACCTTGAAAGCCTTGTAAAATTCATGTCTTATACACCAACAGATCCATCATCCTTTTTCTTAAGCTCATGGAACTCCTTTTCAATCGTTGTTCAAAGAATACGAGGGAAGTTCTTATTGAAAAATATGTTCTTGAAATCATCCCATTCCATGGATTCAATTTCATATTGGTGCCTCATATTCTTAATTAGAGTCCACCACTGGTCTGTTCACCTTATATATAGTAAATAACTAGAATGACTTTTTCATGTTCTGAACAGAGAAGTATGGAAAATATCTTTTCAATGGTATTGATCCATTGTTCAGCAACAAGTGGATCAGAATACCCACTGAAAAAAGGTGGGTGTTACCTCATGAAGGACTTAATAGAATGTTGTTCTGTTCTCTGCTCATTTGGAAGTCCAAAATGATTCATATCTTGTGTAAGTATGACAATAATATTTTTCACTCCATCACCCCTAACATTGGTTTGTTCAGGAGGAAAATAATTTTATTTTCCATTGCATTGATCAACACGGTTCCATGGGGTTCCAACCATCGTCAAAAACCCAAAAACAATAGTGTGAGAGGCCAAAATCATGCTAGGAATACAACATAATAAAGGGGGAGTACCTTCAATATATAACATCTTAGGTTTAATTTTAATATTGTTACCATAATTCTAGTACAATAACCTATACTTATGAATAACCTTAGAGACATCCCTAGACATACCTTAGAAATATCTCTAGGGATCTCACTAAAGTTTTCGCATCCTAGTTTCCAAAGGATTACTAAACATTCGCTGTGATACCAACTGTATAGACCCAAACATGATGTACATTTAAATTTCATTACTTTTGTTGAATACTTAACAAATTACAAAAGAAGACGCCAAAAGACCATATTAGTTTAGTGTCTTTGGAAACTCAGAACATGGTCTTCTAATCATGGTGAAAGATCCCCAAAATCTCCGATAAATATATTCCCCTTTTGTTTTATTACCTAAAACCGTAATTTATATCATGGGGAAAATAAAACATAAAAAATGTGAGCTCAAATTCTCAGTAAGGGCAAATAAGGAGAAAATAAAAACAATCCATAAACATTTGAATTTAAAAACATGAACATAAGAAATGACATAAATCTTGGAAGTACATAAATAATAGATCATAAAAGAACATCAAACATGATAAAATAGTAGGCGATTAAAACATGTAATTGTTTCAAACCATTAAGCACATGATATTATTTCCATAGTAGCCAAGGCATTTCTTCCAAGACCATCATAGTGGACAAATTCCATTACTAAACTGAATTTATATGTCGTTCCAGCCCTGTATTACGGAACTAGATTCACTTCTCGTTCTATCCATGTCTATCTCATGAGATATAAATATTTACCCAATGCATTGGAGGGAGATATAGGTCCCACCCATCTCATAATGAAATCATTCTTACTTCTGCCACAAAATAAACATTAATCATTCATTATAACCCAAAGACGAAAATGGGTTTCATAAACATCGTCCCATCATAACAGAATCCATATAAAACAAATGTATAGTATTCCATCATAATAAGAATTAAAACATGGAAATAATAGAGACGTTGAATATGAAGCATAATCATACAAAATAATGTCATCTTAGATGGAAAATAGTTTTGACAAAACACTTGAATTGAATTCTTGAGGAAAAATATCCTTTGGTCATCATAATAATTGGCTTTCAAAAAATGCCATTCAATTTTAAAAGAGACGAATTTTTTTTGAAAATAATCATGATATCTTGTAGAGTAATCATCATGGAAATTAGGCGTTATGAAACCATAAAAATCTGTTCATGCTGCATAAGTTAAAAAAACATTCTCCTCGTACATTTGCTGAAAAGTCAAAAAGTTCATCGTATGGTAAACTAATGAAAGATTCCTTAAATTACACAATGTAAAATTCAAAGAGGGGTAAACATGGATTTAAACATACATGGAATAATATTAATCACTTTATCAAAAACATTTTTATGGACATGGATGAAAAATATAACCCCAGTAAATACTCAACTATAAGCAATCTAGGATAAAAATGAGATTTGCAAAATTATCCCTTAACTTATTTCTAATTTCTTATGTATGTGTCCAAGACTCCTGTATAGTGGGTTTAAACATATTATTAACTTGTAACAGAACCATAATAATATTGATGGTATCATATATGATTCACTTAAGAATTTATATCACCCATTCATTTGTCAATTCCATGAACGTTGTTTTTGTTTCCTTATTAAATTGAATGGAAGTAAGTAAATAACATGTAAATAAATAAAATAAAATTAATATTTCATATATTTCATGACTATTTAATATATATACTTTCTAATCATTCTTGAATGGTTAACTTGGATAATTAATCTCATCGCATCGTGGAAACGGTAATCCGTACGTACGCACGATCAATGATATAGTTCCCATAATTATTGAGTGGAATTAGAGTGGATGATATAATATATCAGAATGGTTCTAAAGTTATAATATACATATATAGTTATTTGTTATACCATTATACCCATCCAAGTAAGGTGGTGGTGGAAAAACATATTACACCACGGCATAGAGACAGTATTATGTACGTACGCACACGTAGTGATTTCGTTTTCCATAGGATGGATAAAAGGTGAAATTGGGATGGATCATATTTATGATAACATATTAGTATATGATTGATACTGATGTTATTAATTTATTATTGAATATCAAAAGAAGAGGAAGTACAAGAAGAAATAAACATGAAAGAATCGGTAATGATATTACCTCTTCCTCGACATGACTCTTCTAAACCTCCTCTTAGGGAACTAAAGATGGTCTTTGAAGATGACCAGGAACTCTAGTATGTTGCAAGGAAAGTGGAGAAGATAAATGGGTAGGGTTTGGTCGATCATGAAGGCTCAATTTGGTGTAAGGAGGAGAGGTAGGAGGTGCCCTTTTATAAGAGAGGAGAGGGGCACATTTGGAAACCTCTAAAATATTAATTTATAATAAACTCAAAACCCACATAAACTCCACCAAAAATGACTCAAATAAAAATATTAGATGATATAGGGTTGTAATCCTATAATTCAATAATATTTATACATATTTGTAATTTATTTTAAACCTTATCAACTTGATTTATCCTTATTTAATTTGTTTAATTTTATTTGTGGTAATAATATTCTAAATTTAAAATTGTTATAAGTAATTACTTGTGTGTTGTGAATTGTCCATAATTGGATACTGTATGACATTTTAGACCATATAAATTTCAATTTTTAATTTTTAAATATTTGTGTGATTTTTAAACAATTTTATAATATGTTATTTTTATAAAATAACAATAGTGTCAATTTTGACACTATTCATTTATTTGAAATTAAATAAAATCCACACAAGAGATATATTCAAAAACCACCCAAGCTAATACATGTATAATTTCTTCAATTGGGTTACTACTCATGGAATTATGAGTATGTTATTATTTGTTTATTTGATTATCAGATTTCCACATAGAGATATGCATCAATTTATTTAAGGGTATTCTTCACCAATCGTGTTATAATTGATGATTATGTTAACTATCATTCAACATATTTCTCATGGAGTTTTCAATTCTCCCCCATTTCTACGTTCTTGTATACATGTGGTATAGTGGAAATGATATCTCTATTGAGAATGATGCATCCCTTCCTTTTTCTTTCCTCTTCAATAATTATGAATAACATTTCATACAATTAATTTCCCTTCCAGATAACCTTTTATTATTCTATTTTTGTGAATTGATAACAGAAATTCCTATTCAACAACTAATTGTGAATATTTTCGACGAAAATATATACCTTTTATTTTATATGGTGTAAATATGTAGAAATTAATTATCCCAACTGAAGGGTGTTTATCTTGTGCGATACTTTCATTCCTTGGATACTCATTTATTTACCATGGGTATGTCATGTTATTATTATTAATGGATTTTTGTTTTTTATATGTGAAACAGATGAATTTAGGCATATGAATTGTGTCCCCAATAACAATTTAATGTAGTGCATAAATAATTAACATCTTCAGAATACTTGCTTGTGATACACTAACATAATGCCTTGGTAATGTTTCAAGATACCTTTATGAACAACCATGGTAATATTATTTACATCACCTTGGTTATTTTCCTTAGTGGTATGTTTATATCCCATGTTTTTTTGTTTCCAAATTCATATGATTTTATGACATATGATATCGTTTTCTTTATTTCATTCTTTAATGTGTGGAAATACTATACTAATTATTTATTGTAACATGTTATACCTCATTACTCAAATTTTATACCTCAGTATTCATGATCAATAATCTAATTTTTTTGTCTGAAAGATTATGATTTATCCCATATTGAGTATTTTTTTCTCACCCTTTTTGTATCTCTCTCCATTCCCAAAAGAGATAAATTCGAAGGGATACATAGAGGAGAGATTTATATGTGGATAATTTTTATAGATTAAATAAAATATTTATAAATAGTTACAGATTTAAATGTACCTATTTTCCAATGACAATAAAATTATAGTCCTCGGAGTTGGGTGTATGTGTTTAGATATTTGAAAAAGTTTATATGTTTAGAACTAAATCTGGATTTACAGTTCTAATGTATTTCAGTTGGTTTTGATGGGAATATTTTCATTATTAGAAATTAGGGTTTCATATATTTTATTATATATCCTTAGATTGGTAACTATTCTCTATATATAACTAGGTTATGTATAACTTGTATGACCCCATAATACAAACATCTCCAAGGTATTTAAAATGTTTCTTTTCTATAGATGAAATTTAATTAAAAATTTGTGTTTAATAATTATTTATCAATGAGTGAAATGTTAAGGATGTAATTTTTTTAATGTGCGCATTATATAACATATAACATTAAATAAAATTATTTTATATATTTTGTTCTTAAATTATATAGATGAATTTTATTTCATGGATATAGAATTTTTAATCATTTTTGAATGAATGATTTTCCTAAAATATTAATTCTGTTTTTTTATTTAATTTTTTTATGAAATATGTATTATAATTAATATTTTTGATAACACAATTTCTAGAAAAGTAAAATAGTCCTTGACATGGGCTTGTAATTATTAAATAAAAAGGATATTGCAAAAACATCATTTTTCTTAATTACTTTTTTAGAAACTATAGTCCCTATAAATGGAATAATAATTTCAAAAAATTCATGAAATTATTTTATATTACCATAATTTATAATAAAAATTACATGTAATCATGTATATACATTTATCTCATAATGAAATTAGATTTTTGAAATGTCATGTTTTTAAATTTTATGCACTGAATGGCGGATTCTATAATACACACATATTTTTATAGTTTACATAAAAATGGAATTATTTTGTAAATGAATTTAATTTTTGAGTAAACACATTAGAATTATTTTAGGTTAATTATTTGAGATTTTACTAAAAAGCTTAATTTTGGGGTAAAAATTTAAATTACCACTTCAACAAATACTGTTTATTTTATAACATTATTATTATAAAATCATGAATTTAAATTGTGTGAAACCTTTTATTATATAAAAAATATATTTATGGATTAAAATAATAAATATTATACTTTTATAATAACTTTAAAAACATATGTATGAAAATTTTGAAACAATGTTATATATTTTCTAAATACTATTTTACACACTATATATGTATCATTTTAGAATAAAATTTTTATAACATTTATAAATTTAATCACATAAAATGGATTTTATATTTCAAATAATATGGATTAAATTAGTTAAAAATTGTAATTCTATTTTTTTAATCATTAAATATTTTTACTTAGGTAATACGTGAGTTACCACGAAAAAGATTAAATAATGCAAATGGTTAATATTTAATAGAAAAGGCAAAAAATTACTAAAAAGGCCCTATTAAATAGCTTTAAAATTATTTTCACAACCTTAACCAACTATTTTTACATTATTTGTCAACTAAATTCACTAAAATTAATGCCACCCAAAATTAGTTTTCATAATTAACAAAATATTCACTATTTAACCCTTAAACCCACACTATTCAATAAGAAATACCCACCCCATATTTTTAGCATCCCACACAAAAAATAGAATTTATAGAATCATTTAAATCTCAACGATTATTTTTTTATTTATATCTCTTAAATACTAAATTGTTTTTTGGTTCAAAGGGTCGACTCTAATGTAAAAATCTCAATAGGGGATAATTTATCTAATGTTGTTATTTCCTTTTCAAGTTCATTAATTTTTTTATTGTCGATTTATATTATTATTTCATATTATATTATGAATATTATTATTTGGTATTATCATCCAATTTATATTTTTTTAATGGGAGTTTATTTATCACCTCTCATTATAACATTTTCATAAGATATTATTATGCCTAAATAAGGGTTTGTTACCCAACTTTTCATTTTAATTTATCATGTTTTTTAAAATACTTTTAATTTCAATGTTAAATGTTATTATTCCACATTGTTATACCTTCTATACAATGTTATCAATTAGAGATAAACATTCAATGTAAGCCTTGTATATTTGACTATTTAATTACATGAATTAACATAAATATTTCATTACAATTCATTCACAAGACGTTTTTGGTTTATAGTTTATGAGAATTATGAAAAAAACAATTATCTAACTAAATTCTTGTATTTTTAAACTAATGTAAATTTATACCACAATTTAAGAAACGTATTAATCTATAAAATTTCTCATCATCTCCCAATAATTCTCCATTAAGTATACTATTCTATACATTTTATATTTTTATTTTCACTTTAACCAAGGGAAATTGATACCTAATAAAGGGTAGATCCTCGATGCTCAATAGGGGTAAAAATATATGATGATAATAATAAAATGTTATAAGTGAACATATTAGGATCTAATGAGTACAACCAAAACAAATAAAAAAGTTATTACCAATAAATAATATATCATAAATCATGACATAAGACAAGATTCATGAATCAAAAGAATGTAGAAACATTAACCAACAAACCTGATCCATGATAGAAAAGAACTATGATACCTTAGAAATATGGAATAAAAATAAGTGTAGGGAAAATTACATTCCACATCCACACCATCAGTTATCATGATTGTGATAAATCAAAATAAACCCACTATTATCTATCTTATGAGATATAAACCTTAAACTAATAAATCGGTGGGTAATATAAGACCCCACATGTCATTATCTATACTTATGAGTGCCACTTGAAATAAATCATATAAAAATGAAACCATTAAAATAAAATGGGTTCTACATCCTTTTTAAATGTAATCATATAAAAAATTATCAAAAAACATAACACGATAAATCATTTGAAATAAATGGTTATCTAAATATATTTAGTAACTTTCCCAGTAAAAACATTCAATCATGATAATTTAGCCTATGGAAATTAAACCATATAGATAATGGTTATATGATTAATTCAAAAAAAATTGAATCATTTGATGTATGGAGCCTATCTGAACTCTTTTAAAAAAAGTAATTGAAAAATTGGTTATTTACATAGTAAATCAATTAGAATAAATGTTACTTCTATCAATAGTGGATGGTTAGGAAAGAAAAAGATAGAAATGGATCATCTATTTGAATAAAATAATGTAACAGAATCTATCCAACCAAATAAGGTGGATGGTTTTAAAAAAAATATCCCCATTATAAAAAATGAAACTCAGAAGGATGGTGACATAGATGAAAATCATTCATGCAAAATAATTAATTAAACGATACCACGAAAGCAGGGTTAAATAATCAATATGTTTGATACCATGAGGTTATCACCCCAATAATAAATATATATTTTCATTATATAATAATTATTTGAACATAAATACCATGTGTATGAATACATTTTAATATGAAAATGAAAATGGTAGTTTAAACATAAAAGTGATTTTGGAAAACATTTTTAAAATTGAAATAAAATAAAAACATACATGTCCCTTTAAAAAGTAAATTTTGAAAAGGTGAAGTGAAATATTATTAAAAAATTAACTTTAAAAAATAATATCCAATAATTTTTCATTGAAAATTACCTACTGTTGTATATATAAAATGTATACCCAAATTTGAAACAATTAATTATAAAAAGAACCATTTTTAATTCATTAAATTTATCTTTTTAAAAACTCACATTGTAAAAATTAAAATAAAAACATATTTGTATAAAATATTAAATTTCCATATTAGGATTATAAAAGACAATATGGAACAATATTTGATAAGGATAACCTAATAATGTAAGTGAAATGTTAAAGACAAATCTCTTTAACTAAAAAAATAAAAGTTCAGTTATCAATATCCCTTAAATGGAACATACTATATGAAGAATAAAATATTTGAATAGTTTTTTATGTGGTAAAAATATATAAAATAAAAATATAAAAATAATATGGAGAAATGGAATAATGTAAACAAATTATATTAAATATGTTAAAGTGAATGATAATAACTCAATGAATGAAAATTTAGTTAAAAAAAACTTACGACTGGGATAATACTTGAGTCAAAAGACACTTGAAGAAAAGAAAATGATTTTCATTAGTCTTTAAAAATAATAAAAAAGAAAAAAAGTATATAATATTCATGGGATATTTAATCAGTATAATAATATATACAAGAAACATGGTGTATAACATGGAACATATCATAAGGAATTAGAATTGAAATAAAAATAACCCTTACCTTCTTTCACCACTTAGTCGAATGAACTCTTAGCTAAAACATGAAAAAATACATATATGAATAACCTATGTAAGGAATATATTTATATAAAGCAATTTTTTAAAATTGTTTATAATTATTATCTAAATGTATATTAGTCAGTTATTTTAAATTTTTAATATCTTGTGTTTGTAATCCTGGTAATTAAGAACTAGTTTCGTAATCATGATGTTTTTATTCATTAATATCAAAACTATAATCCTTCGTAGACAGTAAAAGGTACTCTAATTTATGTTTTATAATTATTTATAATTTTATAATTTCATATTATATGAATTTTTGTTATGATCCTTAAATATGAATTTGGTGTTAAGCAAGTTTCAATGATTCTTTGTGAATGAAAGATGATTTCTTAAATAATGAGATAAATTTTTATATTAACATTAAAAAACTAAATTAAATGATTATCAACAAATTTATAATAACTATTATCAGAAATTAAAATCTAATTTTAATCCATGATATAAATTTATAACTATTTTCAAATAGATGGGTAAACCAACCTAAACAGAATATACCAAAATTAATGGATGGTTATGAATTTAATTTGTTTTATTGTCATTATTACAAAAGAATAATGATCTTATTTAGCCTTTATTAGTGTGATATATTATAATTGTAAATAATTTTAAGGATAATTTTTCATATATAAAGTTATTTTATAGTACGAAGAAATCTATTTTTTTAAATGGTTTTTAGGGAAGGTGAATTTGTATCCATTTTTTATTATTCATATTATTACGAGGATATCCAAATGGAATTAATATAACCTTATCAATTTCAACGAAATTATATTTTTCCTTTAAACTCATTCTTCTGAACATCCATGTAATTCGCTGTTGTAAACAAAAATAAAAATCAATCATTCTCTAGAGGCAGTAGTCCATGGATATGAATTGATGGAGTTTTCATTATTGATATAACAATGAGATGAAGTAATATGGTTTACCATTTATGAAAATATAATAATTCAAAAATAACAATCCTATATGTTAAATTCACTATTAGGTCCATCCTTTTATGGAAGAAAAAGAAAATGACACATGTTGCATCATAGAGGTGATAGTCTGAACAATGAATGAATTATTATTTCAATTTTTTTAATAGAATAGGTATAGAGGCAGTTGATGATTTTAATATTATTATAATAGAATAATAGTATACTAATGTTATTTATTTTATCATTTTAACAAGTTTAAATAAAATTATATGAATAATGATGGAATATGAATTAATTGAAATGAGAATGAAGTAGTTAAAAATTTAAAACACACAATAATGATTGAATATAAATAAATTGAAATGATAAAGAAGTAGTTAAAAATTTAAAACTCACTTATGGGATTATATCATTTACATAGAGAGTTAAGCCTTTGATGAGTGGTATTTTGAGATGAAAATAACTAGAGAACATGTTTATGAATTTTTAATAGTGGATTGGTTAGTTTTTTAGCTGAAATGAGTGGGTTTTGGTCTAAGGGGAAGTATGGAGAGGATAATAACTTTTATAGGTTAAAAGGAATGACATTTTTTAATACAAAAATAGGTTTAAATAATGGGAAATGAACCACAATTAAATTCAATAAAAAATTAGATAAAATAGAGGGGATAATTTATAAGTTTTATCAATTCCTATAACACACATTCCCACAAATTTTCTAAACATGTTTGATGTCATTAACTAAATGATATTTACTTTTACCATTTTTCCTTTTATTATGGTAACTAGTTTTTACATAATTAATTCATCCTTTATGAATAAAAATTAAATGGTACTTTTAATGTAATTTAAAAATACTAATTATAAATTTAAAATATATTTATTAGGATTTATATTTTCAAAGTGATTAAAATTATTTTTAAAATAACTAATTTATAATGTATTAAAAACAATTTTTTATGAAAAACTACAACTTATGTTCTAAAAGGTAAAATATGGGCATAAAAGTCTAAAAGAACATTTTTATATTTTAACAACACACAAAAAATACATATATGGTATTCCAAAAATAATAATTTTAAAATAATACTTAATATAAACAATCTCATAAAAATAATGTTATTTATAAAAGTTTTATGTTTTAGTGTTGACAAAAAATAAAATATTTTAAGAAGAAATCCCAAATATTCATTTAAAGAAAATATTATTATGATTAATATGAAAATTATATTTATTGTTTAAATTTATCATTCTAAAATATATAAATTTTACATTAAAATTTAATTATAAATCATAGTGAAATTTTTTTATTGGAAAATGGATTTTTAAATAATGTGGGTTCTTATTCATAATATCTATAAAAACTTAATAGAGATAAAATTATTCAATATGTATTATATTTTGGTAAAATAAAGATTTTACAATAATATAATTTCTTTTATTATATATAATGTATAACAAAATAAATCATAAATTCTTAAAACTAGCAAATAAACAAGTAGATATGTATAAAATAACCTTTTATATATTAATATATTTCACCACTCAATTACTACTATTAATACATACTAATTCAATGACCATTTTTTAAAAATTTGTACATATCATCATTTTATTTTAGTTCATCTCTAGATGTGGAAAAAGCTATTGAGCATGTTATTTATTTTTGGAAAAAGTACACTGAAATCTAAAGTTGTTACATTCTATCCTATAAATAAATTTTGTCATATCAATATTTTATTAGTCATTTATGAACTATAGTGATGGTATTCTTAATATATTCATCATTTATGGAATAAAATCTAATATTTAATCTACCTTGCTATATTGGGCTATATCATTTTAATTAACTTTCTTTATACTCTACTATCCATTCATATAATCATATACCCAAGTATATATATAATTTAATTAAATATTATCCATAACATACCTCCATTGAAACCATTTGAATCTCTAATACCTTAAATGAGTCCAAGATTATATTTTCATTTAAAATTGTAACCCTATTCTTAACCCTAAAATGTGTCAATCACATGTTTATAATGTTATAAACCAATAAATATATATAATAATTCTAAAAATATGATATAATTTACTAAACATATCATGGATAGCTTTTTATTAAATAAATAACCAAGGATATCATACTATTTAACATACATTATTTAAAATTATTCGACCATCTATTACCCAAAAATTGACCATATATTAAACCTAATATTTATCCACACCAGAATCATGTGTTATACAATAGATATCCCCAAAATAATACCTTGTTAAAAAATAAATTTTCAAAGTTATTTATATAGTTCAATATATGTTTCCATTCCTTTATAGAAAATTTATTATAGATCACTTCATATATGTTTCCCATAATTATTATAATTTTTAGAATATACCAGAATACCATCAATAAATATTCCTCTCTAGATAAAATAGCTAAGAGTGTTCACAATTAATTGATTTAATATAGCATCTGTGATACAAAAGTAAATATTATGATACACAAATTTTCTTTCAATAGATTAATATATTTAGATTCTAAACCTTTTATGTATGATACCTTACTTGGTTACAAGAAATGGTGGTTTCTTGAGACATTCATTTATTAACTTCATTTTTCTGATACTATTTCAGACAAATACTAAATCCAAAAATGGTTATTAATAAAATCAATGTAAATGAAAATATGAAGATGAAAAAAAAATCATAATATGTTTTCTCTAATTAAACCTTCATTTAGTCCTTTGATACATTCAACATAATATACATCGGATTTAAGTTAGGTTTTCTTTTACTACATAACCTAATATCATAAATTAATTAGGAAATTATTCCCTTATAATGGTTCATAATGATATTTTTATTGACCAAGGCATATCCCCAAGGAGTGTCAAACCTAATGTATAGTTAGGAATCTTTTTCAAAGACCAGGTGACAATTGAGTTAGTACTAAATACTAACTCTTCAAGGTTATTATACCTAGGTACATTTGGGAAAGTTACTCCATCCACATTTCATATATATATATATAGGGATGTTATTTTATGAAAAAACTCACAATCACAACACTACCAAAACTTCATGATGTTATCCTATACTTTGACTGTTCCCAAAAAATTATCCCTAGGATTTCACAAAATTTAATTTTTAATAATCACAATAATATGACATCAACCATCCAAAATGGTTATATATTCTTTTAAATTACAATATACTATAGGAACTCAAACCGGGAGACACTAAATGGTTCCCTAGGCTAGTAGGACACATGACCTCAAGTGTACCTCCCTAAATGAAAGAGGTTGTCGACTTATAGTGATGGTCTATTTTTGGTAGTGTGGGGAGGAAATATCCTCATATAATTGTAAAAACACCATAAAAATTTAATGACATTTTGTAATCCTAAAATCAATAAATAATAAAGACACTAAAATACTAAGTAACCACTCATGAAATATCATAATGATCCCACATATAGAATAACTATGAATACAAAATTCTGATTAGGTAATTGAAGAACCAAAATTAAACAAAAGGAAACAAATAAAAGGATAGAGAAAATCTATACTTCTTAAGATCTATCCTATATCTTCAATCCCAAATCTAATTCTGGGTCATAAAATTAAGCATTACCTACATTGAGATTTATATTTTCTAAAAAATAATCTATGAAGTCTTCCTAGCTACCAAACGACAACTCGAATAGGGTGTGAGTAAAACCTTGTAGGCCACCCCCAATGGTGTCAAATCAAAACATAGTCAGTACATGTAAAACACTATGGTTTTAAATATGGAAATAAAATAGAAATAAATATATTACATGGAAATAAAAAGAATCAAGTTAAACCATGTGTCTCACAAAGAAAACTAGATCCACCCAAACCTCCTCATCCACCCAGGCCTCTAAACATGAAGGAGGTGTCGTGGACTAATCTATATCCATGGAGAATACCTAAGGAAATAATGATTAAGTAACCAAAAGGTATCATTTTTTCTCGAATGAAAATTCCCTTCCAAAAATTCCCCTTAATAACACTTAGTCTATTACGTACTCAAGGGAATATCGATGAGGTTTAGAGTAATTGCTTGATTCAAATCCAAGGCTCACACTCGAGGCATTCTAAAATAATAAAAATAATGATGAATAAAGGGATCTCATGACATGGAATTCAAAACGGTCACCCCTTATAAATCCCTGACAATAATCTATTTTATTCAATAATATAGACACTACCAAAACCTAAGTGGTACATGACACATAGAATTCTAATTAGTGTATCTATAAAGAATTTGCTAAACGTATCATGGAATACCATAACATTGGAACCCATTGGATCCAATGGATGTTTCACACACTAACATCAACATGTATCTTTTAATGGAATCCCATTCTGATCCATGGAATTCCATGATAATACCAACCACAAAGAATCCAAGGAGGTCCTATAAGAAGTTTTACCATTATTACCATTTCAAGAACCCCACTCATTTTATGATTCCATAATTAAATAAATAAGCATTCCAATAAATTAATCCAAGTTTATAAATTAGTTTAATATCATATTTTTATATAAAAAACCATGTCCATAAGAATTAAGGTGTCTTATAGATTATACTGGGTATCCCACTTCCCATATTAAATCACTTTTTCACTAAGGGTATCCTAGACTACCCTATTACTCCATTAAAAAACAAGGAATAATGAAAATAGCACCTCATTATTTTCTCCCGTAAGGATTTACCTAACCAAACCTACTTTATATAATCTATTATGGTTTCAAATACACCAATAAAAAATTGAATCACTTTAAATTAATTTTAGTTCAAGCATGTGAAGACTGGAAATTTCTACAAAAGAAAAATATGCATGAGTAGAGTGATACATTAGTGGAAAATCATGAGACCACCTAAATTGGGTTAATCAAGTAACACTCATTTAATATAAGGGTGTGATTCAAGTGGAAAATATATGAAAAGAGAAAACATTAAAAGGATATAAAATATGTCATTTACATTAAAAATTATAAGATTAATTTATATGGAAATTAAAAGTGGGATTATATGCTAATGGAGTGAAGTAAATAATAGTAACCCTCCAACAAAATAGGGAAAAGAAGAATCAGATGTGGGATGTGGGAGATCCACTCAAATTCTAAAGGGAAGTTGAAGGATGCTCCCAAGCTATATCTACTACCCAACTGTGGCTGAAAATTTGGTTAAGAATGAAAAGGGATGAAAGAATAAAAAACCATTTTCACTACTTTTAAGAACCTAGCCATAACCCACCTTCTAGTTATTACAATTCTAGTAGTTTTATTATCCTACAAAAATCCCTGTTGATAGCTGGTGGTTTCCAACTAGTGATATCGTGGAAATGCAGTCCTTAGGCTCTAATTATTGGCCTCCTCTCATGTCTCTTGGACACCATTGTCAACTTTAAACATCCATTTTAAATATTTAAAATAAAAAACATGGGGTTTTTAAAATATTGAATGGGCATGTACCTTAGAATATGGTTGTGTATTACAACCTCCCCACCTCAAAATAGATCACCTCGAGCTAAAATATCGATATTTACTAGTTTTATTTAATAAAAATGACTTGTTTACAGTGATTGTACATATGATTATCACTCCCAAATTTTTCTTTAAACATGTTCATGTTGCCCCAGAACATGCACCCAAGGAATATATTTCCTACGAAGAATCTTCTCACAATAGTCCATGATACTGACTAGATTCTCCTTAAAGGACTCATCATCCTTGAGTTAGATATCATAAACATATATAGTATGAGATGGATCAATAATGTACCATCAAATATGAGATATATAAATTATATTTTGTAAGTCACTAAATATATTTGGATGATCTATTAAGTACATCATTGAGCCAAATCATTCCACATTCTCAAAAGGCCCCATATACTATGGTTCCAATTCTCCCTAGCTTCATATACATTGGTGTCCCAATATTGGAGGCACACTCAAAAACATGTAGTCGCCTATATCAAACTCCAATAATCATCCACAATGCTCAACATATGATTTCTATTTACTCTATGATATAACAATCCTCTATTGAATTAATCGGTCCTACAGTATCTTCTCAACAATGAGACTTCACCCAACAATAACCACTTCACCGAACTCAATCCAATATAAGGGTGAAGAAATGGTCTCCCATATAATACCACGTGAAGAACTATATCAAAATTCACTATATAACTATCATTATTGGGGAGTTTTGTGATATCAATTTGGTTCTATAATGAATTTCCAAAATCATGGACACATGCCCTTGAGATTTCCATTAACAATTGAATATTACACATAGACTATCTATTAGATCTAGGGTGTTATTCCATAATCAAAATCACCAAAGTTCCCAAATCTTTTTCAACCACTAATATAACCGGGATATAAGCAAAGTTACTCTATCATAATTTTTAACATCCTCGACCTGGGAGCCACTAAACTATTGTCATAATCTCGATCACTGCATGACCACAAGCGCTCCTCCCCATATGCCAAAGTTTGAAAAATAGTAGTGAGGGACCAATAGGTCTAGTGGGGGGACTATACCATAAATACTATAGTAAGGAATAGTGGAAAATAATTGAAATAGCAGAAACAAAAGAGAACAATCCATAACATTCATAAATAACCAAATCCCACGAATGGGCACATCCATATACTACATTAAATATGTCATTTCAAACAACAGTGTCATGTGAACAAGAACCAAAAGAAAAAAAGTACAATCCCAAAAATGGTCTTTAATCCATGTTTTGATCCTCACACCAAAACATTTCATGTCCAACTCAACTCCCTATTATAGGTCCCTTGCACTTTTCCTCACCTAAATTCATGATATCTTTTTGGGTACCCAATGGCTGCCAGAGTAGGGTGTTAGTATAACTCAGTAGGACACCACCAATGGAGTATACAAAACATCAAGTATGGTGTAAAGTGCATTCAAATGATAAATAGAGGCATTTTAAGGTAATAAATTCAATATGATATCTTTGGTTATGTCCCTTTAAGTTCAACTACCAAATAACCCATCATTACTACTAAGAAATTTCATTCATCATTTTACCCATTTTCATGTGTTCAATGGATTAGGCCTGATCCAGTTTTTAAACATGTGGGAATTAAATTAGTCGTATCTCGCTAGGAATCATATCAAAACAATTCCCAATATCCTCACGTTGAAGCCTCAGTCCATGTGGAATGTAACTGTTAGGGGAATAGAACATTATCATCTTCCCTAACCCATTCATTTATGGTTAGATCTAGAACCTCAATCCAAATAAACCTGTGGGTGGAGAACCTCAAGTAAGTACCCCACTCTACCAAGCCATGTGCACATGCTTATTTATCATTGACCACAAATCACGATATCGCAGTCAACAAATCCAACATCTTTTACAACATCATAATAAAATAAATAATTTGGAAATTAACATTTTTCTTCAATCCATTAACATGTTCATTATTCATATTACAAAACCCCTTTATCCCCATTCCCATTCTCCATTCCTATATCACTAAGCATATTTCAGTATAAAACTAATCCCTATCATTTTCCAAATTAAACTTTTAACCCTTTTTCATGCCAACCAAAAACCCTCTAAGGTAATTACCAATCATAAGTGTTTTACTAAACATAAATTACACATCACTTAAGCATATAAACATATTCATCAAAGGCTTTATGTTCTTGCATGACGACCTACACTTACTTATCTAGCTCCAAGAATGTAGAATATCGGAACGCCCCTCGGGTGGACCTAATATAGTCAATTCATCCTCCATGAATCCCATGGGGATAGATAGGGGTTAAATAAACCATTTAGGCACCACTACATCACACCATATCAGAGGTACCATGAAATATTCAAAAGAGGGAAAGAATAAAGACCCTACATGCTCAAATATACAAAACACCCAAGGGATATAACATGTAGACCACCTACCTCAAATATGTCGATGAAAACCCTCTCAATCAAGGCCTTAGATACCAATACAACACACCTTTAAAGCCTCAACCTATATCTCATTTAAAAATAAAGTTCTGAGATCTTCAAATGGAGATCACCAAAAATACGAGACCTAAACCAAAAAAAAGAGTGAGAGAAGAAGAAGATTATACTCACCCAGATCATTGATTCACATGCAGCATCACTCCAAATGGAAAAAAAATCAAAGTAGATTGATCCTTGGGAGATCTTGGTCCCTTTGGATCATTCCTAGGGTTTCAAGATAATAGGAGGAGGAAAATCCCTAGTGAGATATAAAATATCGAAGTGGCAATTTTTTAATTTTTAAGGGGTTTTAAGCTGCACGGTTTACCCACACAATTTTCCAAATGGTACAAAAACCCTACGAACACCACTATATAAAATCCACATCTAGAATAGTTTACCTGGGCTGCCAAAATGGTTATCTCTAACCATTCATAGACTGTGCGACTAGCCCAGAGAATGAATTTCCCCCATTTTTCGTGTCTCGAACCCTCAGAACACCCCTGAACCTCTACAAGACATTAGAAAGCACTTAATTTACTAAAATAAATGGCCTAAAATGAAACGTAATCAAACCATACCGTACAGAGAAATTCAGGATCTTACACCCTCCCCATCATATAAGGGATTGTCCTTGTACCACTCTTGCTAAGCAACATTGAGTTTCTAAAGTGAAGAGGTCGGGCCACTGGACCCGCATATCAGTTTACTGATCCCATGTTTCCTCATGAATGTTTCCATGATACCATAGAACATGAGCTAGTGGCACAACCTTACCCTACAAAACTTTCTCGCTATGATCCATAATACAAACCGGGTGCTCCTTATAGGAAGCATCAGCCTCAAACTCAACATACTCAGCACTTATCACATGAGATGGGTCAGGGTGATACTGTCAGAGTTTCGAAACATAGAAAAAATCATGCCTCCCACTATTCTACAATGGAAGATTAACTTTGTAAGCCACTGGTTTGATCCTTTCCACAATCTCAAATGGCCTCACATATCTAGGCACCAACTTTCCCTTTTTCAAAATTCAATGGTGCCCCATCCTTTGCGACACCTGAAGAAACAAACTATCACCCACCATGAACTCAAGAGGTCTACGATGCTGATCTACATCTGAATTCATCCTACTCTGAGCTGTTTCCAAATTATTTTGAATCAAATGAACCTTCTCTGACATCTCCAAAACAATTATCATCCATAACAACTCAGACACATCCACCTCTAAAAAACACAATGGTGATCTACATGCTCTCCCATAAATATCCCAAAAAATTTCCATTTGAACTGTTTCCAAAAAACTATTGTTATAAGAAAACTCAACAGGCAACAAGTTTTTTTCCCATGAACCATCAAAATCTATAACACATGCTCTCAACATGTCTTCTAATACCTAAATTGTATGCTCTAATTTCCCATTATTCTATGGGTGGTATGTCGTACATAAAAACACATGGGTTCTAAGTGCCTTCTGTAGTCCCTTCCATAAGTGTGAGGGGAAATGTGGATCATGATCTGAACATATAGTTTTCGCACACCATGAAACTATACTATTTCTCAAACATACAACTCCTCTAACTGGTCAACTATATTGGTATCCTAAAATTTCAAGAAATGGGACCCTTTGGTATGTCGATCTACCACCACCGAAAATGGAATCATCCTTCTGAGGATTCCTTCAAAGACCCACTATGAAGTCCATCATGGTGTCATTCCAATTCCAACCTAGAATCAGAAATTACTATAACAACCCACCTGGGAACTAATGTTCATCCATCACTTGCTTATAGGTATGGAATCATGCCACAAAACATGTCACTTCCTTCTTCATTCCCGACCACCAAATTTTCCTATGTTGATCGTGGTACATCTTAGTCAATCCTGGATGCACTTTCCACTTTGACGCATGGAACTAACACATCAACTCTTCTCATACATGTTTCGGCACCACAACAAAACCACGATGATAAAAAACTATATCATTATTGAAAGTCCAACTAGAAGGTGACGCTTCGCATTCTAGACTATCCTTCATAGCCAAACACACCAAATCTATGGGCTAAATCTCATTAAATAGGCTAAAACAATGATAACTATACTATTATAGATGAAAGGGTCATCTTCTTGTTCCCCTCTTATACCTCCAAATGCATCTCCACAATCAAGGTCATCATCACCAACTCCAAAATACATTCCTGAACTACTTGATTTCGAGTCTTCCAACTCAGAGCATCAATGAAACTATTCCCTTTCCCTAGTGTGTAAACCAATTCAAAATCCAAAGACAGCAATTACTCAACCCAACATCACTATCAATGATTCAAATCCCACTGAGAGAAGATGTATTTGATATTTTTATGGTCGGTAAACACCGTAAAGGGTTTTCCCAACAAATAATTCCTCAAACACATTAAGGAATGAACCACAAAATCTATCTCTAGGTCATGAGTAGGATAATTTATTTCATGTTTCCCCAACTGCCTCATCCTGTTAGCAACAATTCGATTATCCGGCATCAACAATGCCCCAATTCCAACATTGGATGCATCACCGAACAAGGTATACTTTTTACTAGTTTTTGTTAAGATAAAAATAAGTGTAGTGGTCAACCACTTCTTCAGCTCCCGGAAGGAGTTATCACAAGCCCCTAACAAATCGGACATAGCCCCCTTCCCGGTTAGGCCTATGAGAGGTGCTTCCAAATGAGAGGAATCTATAATAAACCTTCACAAATAACTGGCCAAACCCAAAAAACTCAGAATATCAGAGAGTGTTTTGGGATTATCCCAAGGCACCATAGATTGTACCTTTTCTGGATCCACCGATATTCCTAACTCATATATGATATGTCCCAAAAAGTTCACCTCAACAATACAAAACTAAAAATATGATAGCATGGTGTAAATCCTATGATCTTCTAGTCTAGTCAAGAAGATGTCAAGATGTTTGGCATTATCTTCATGAGTTTTGTAGTACACCAAGATGTCATCAATGAAGAAAAATACAAATTGATTTAGATACAGGTGGAATATTTGGTTCATCATGTCCATTAACTTAGCTAGTGCATTAGTCAAACCAAACGGCATTATTAGGAATTCATACAACCCGAACCTTCTTCAGAAATACGTCTGGGGTATGTCATAGGGTCTCACCCCCAATTGATGATATCCCAATCTCAAATAGATCATGGAGAACACTAAGGCACCTATGAGATGACCAAAAAGGTCATCAATTCTAGGAAGTGTGTATCAGTTCTTAACTATCATCTGGTTGAGCTTCCTATAATCAACACATAGCCTTAGTGCTCTGTTATCCTTCTTAGAAAAAAAACACAAGAGATACCCAAGGTGATTTAATAGAATGTATGAAACCCTTACGCTCCAATTACTCTAATAGAACATGTAGTTATTGGATTACTTTTGGTAAAATTAGATAAGGTGGAATAGAAAATGGCGCCCCTCCAGGAAAAAATTCGATCTAAAACTCAACATCTCTCTCCGGTGGTAAAACTAAGAAGTCCATAAGAAACACATCTTGAAACGGGTACACAATAAAAGGGAAGATTGGCCATCATTATTCTACATCATTTATCATAAGGCATGCCTCCTAGGTTGTGGGATCCCCCATCTAATGGCATAGTGGCCCTGTGCGGCCTTCTATAGTATCCCACTCTTCACATAGGACATGGGTTCTCCCATCAAGATATGTGAATGTAAACCAATGTCGGTAACAGTCGATATGGTATTGATATAACACCAACCAATCCATTCCCAAGATTAGGTCAAAACCTAGCATCTCTAGGACAAACAGATCCCACAAAAAACTATTCCCACCCACCACTAGAGCACAATCCTTACACTGCCTGATGTCCCCCACTCGTACCCCTAGCGGAGTATCAAGAGACATTGCCCCACATGCAGTCTCTATGGTTAATCCCAACAAAATTATGAACTATTAAGAAATAAAGGAATGCGCCGCACCTGTATCGAATAATGAACTAGAAAACATGGAAGCTACAAGAAGAGTACCTTGAATAGTAGAAGATCTTGCCTCACCACCCTCAGGTGTAGCCTAAAATTCATGGAGATGACCTTCCCCTTTACCCTGGACTCTATCCTGAGTACCCTGCACTAAACTACTTTGTTGGTAGCGGTGATCTCACCCTATAATTCTACATCTACCGGCCCTAAGAATATTGCCTGTGGAGCTCCAACTGCATGCCTGATATGGGGAAACTAACCCCCTACCTACACTCAAAATCTGCCTCTGACCTGCATCATTCCCTGACTACTGCGGGTTCCTGCAGAATCTATGCATGTGGTGTAGCCTATTTCAGATAGGGCAATTAACTAGTGGGTGGGTACACTGCTCATGATTTTCCCCATCCTTCCACACTGAAAATAGAAGATGTAGTTTCCACCCTGTTAAGTTGACCCCCTCTTTTGACTGCTCTACATGCTTCCCCCTTGATGGAAGGTTTCAAAGTGGCGCTTCGTACTTTCAGAATCCACACAACATACTCACCCAGCTGGTGCCACAATTTCACTACATGAACCTCAGTTCAGGTTCCCTTTTGAGATAAGGGTTCGATCTACAACTTCAGTAAACCTTTTTAGAAGAAATATCTTCACCTGAGATCTAATATCATGTCTCATCCCATCCTAGAAGCATTAAGCCATAGCTGCCTCATCTCTCGTAAATGTCAGAATGAAGAAACTCAAATTTGAGAAATGACTAGCATATTCCATCACCAACATTTTCCCCCGATCCATTCTCATGAAATCCACATCCTTATTTTGCCACAATTTTTTTGGATAGAAGTGCTCAAGGAACTTCTCTTGAAATTCCTTCCACAACATTTCTTCGCCTACTCCTTCTAAACCAAAATGTCCCACCAACTCTTCACATGACCTCTCAGTATATAGGCTGCTAACATGACTCACTTTTTGAGAGGAGTATCAAGATGGTCAAGAATAATTTGGATAGAATATATCCAGAAATTCTATTCCTCTGGCTAAACCTCTTCGGTAAAGTTTAGGGGTTCTTGTAGTTGAAACTCCCTGGTCAGTTTGAACATACTCAGTGCAGCCCACACTAGGTCTCATTCCATCATCTATATAAATCGATAAAATTTATCATGGAACTTCTCTTACCTATCTCCATTGATCACCATGTTCTCTTGATCCACTACTGGAGGAGTGTTATCAACAATGTACTCATGTCTCCCTACCAGTGCACGTCTTCGAGGATGCATTTCTCTACAATGAAAAACATGATCTTTACAAACACTTTTATGAAATGAAAAGATTCATAGGATGACTCATCACTTTTCATAAGTAACCCAGTTCACATACACTACCCAAATGATCCCACTCACAACCAAATCACTACCCTTGGGCATCTCCCCTAAAGTCATGGCTATCATGGTATCTAGTTCACACAACTATGAGCTTTATCTTTTACTCCCATTCAAAACCATTTCCATATTCCAATTCACCCTTAAAAAATTATTAAACATTTACTTCATTATCAAGAATGATTTTCTAGCTATACCTGACATACCACTTTCATTTATACACATTTATATAATCTTATTAGACAACCTTTCATGACTCTGAAGAAAATATATGCATCCTAACCTTTTTAACCCGCACCCCCATCCCGTGTGTGTTCCTACCATGATGCATGTCACGTTTCTATATATGTGCCTAGAATTATGCAGGAATGAAAAACCTCTTACCTTTCCATCCATGAGAGAAATATAAAAAAAAAGTCAAATCACACAATATTTTCACCACCCAACGGTGAAATATCATCAAATATAACAACACACAATACGAACAAAAATCCCCTCCTAGAGTGACTTGGGTTTTCCCATACATGGGTAAACTACTCCCAAGCGCGAGCTCATTACCGAAGCCCGACGCATTCCTAACCTCCCATCTACCATCCCCAAATATTAATAAAGAGAAATTAAGTCCTCTGATACCACTTTATAATATCACTGAACAAAGAGATACTAAGCCAGTGCTCCGAGCCAGGACACTACATGACATCAAGCACAACTCCCCGTATGCCAGAGGTTTCCAACTAGAAGCGAGGGTCTAATAGGTCACAAGGGGAGATTGTAACTTCAATACCATAATAAAAAAACATACACTAATTTAAATAGCATAAAAAGGAGATAAATCCATAAAATTCATAAATAACCAAATCCCAAGAATGGGCACAACCATATACTCTAGTAAATATGTCATGTAAAGAAACAGTGTCATGTGAACAATTCCCAAAAGAAGAAAAATTGTAGAATCACCAAAATGGTATAGACTCTATGTATGTATCCTCACCCATACATGTTCCATGCCCAAATCAACTCCCTAGCATAGATCCCTTTCCCTTGTACTGACCTGCAAGCATGAAATCTGCTCTGGTACCCAATGATAGCCTGAGAAAGGTGTGAGTGTAACTTAGTAGACCACCACCAATGGTGTCTAAAAACCATCCATCATGTAGATAGTGCATGAAAAATATAAATAAATTCAAGTTAAGGTAAATAGTTAAATAGTATATCTTTAATTATGTTCATTTAATTTATCCTACCAAATAACCCATGTTTGCTACCATGAAATTTCATTCATCATTTCACCCTTTTTCATGTGTTAAATGGATTATGCGTGATCCATGTTTTCAACATGTGGAAATTAAGAAAGTCTTTTCTCCCTAAGCATCATATCAAAAAAATTCCCAATATCATTACCTTGAATCCTCAGCCCTAGTGGAATACAACCATTAGTGTAATAGAATTATGTCCCCTTCCCTAACATGTGCAGATAGGGGAGGATCTAGAACCTCCGTCCAACTCAACCTGTGGGTGTCGAACCTCAAGTAAATACCCCACTCTACCAAGACATTTGAAAATTCATATTTATTATTCACCATAAATCACTATATCACAATCAACAAAGACAATATCATTTAAAACATCATAATACTTCAATAAATGTGAAATTCACATTTTTCTGCAATCCTTTAACATTTTCATTATTTATATTACTTAACCCCTTTAGCCTCATTCCCATTTTCCATGTCTATCTCACTAAACATATTCAAGTATAAATCTAATCCCTAGAATTTTCCCATTTATTCTTTTAACCATTTTTTGATGCCAACAAATCAAACTCATAGGTAATTACTAAACCTGTGTTTTTTTCTTAACATCAATTGCACATCACTTAATCATATTAACATATTCTTCATAGGATCTATGTTCTCGAATAATAGTCCACATTTACTTAGCTATATCTATGTCTGGGGATTATCGGCACGCCCCTTGGGTGGCCCTAATGTTGTTGAGTCATCCTCCTTGCAGACCATGGTGATCAAAAGGGGTTCAATTAACTATTTAAGAACCACTACATCACACTATATCAAATTCACTAAGAACTCTTCAAAAGGGGGAAGGAATAAAAACCGTACATGCACAAATCTACACAAATCCCATGGGATATAACATGTAAACCACGTACCTATAATCTATTGATGAAGACCCTCTCAATCAAGGTCATAGATTGAAATCCAAAACACAATTGATGCCTCAACCTAGATATCACCGAAAATGAAAGGTTTGAGATCTTCGAATAGAGATCACCCAAAATACAAGACCTAAATAAGTAAAGAGAGAGAATAAGAAGATTAGACTCACCCAGATATTCGATTTGTATCAAAAAGCACTCAAAACAGACAAGAATAAAATGAGATTTATACTTGGGAGCTCTTGGTCCCTTTGGTTCGTTCTTAGGGTTGCAAGGGAGGCAGATGTGGAAAATCCAAAGTGAGATATAAAATCCTGGAGTGAAAATTTTATAAATTTTTAATGTTTTCTAGGTTGCAGGGTTTACGAGAACCATTTACCATACTATACCCAAACTGTATAGATTCCATTGTCCAAATGTCCACCTCATGCACTATTTACCTAGGCTACCTACATGGTGAGCACTAACCGTCTGTAGATCAGGATACTAGCACAGAAACCCCCCCCCCACCCCACTTCTTGTCCTGAACCCCCAGAAAACCCTTGATACTCTTTAAGGACGTTGTAAAGAACATATTTAACTAAAATAAAGGTTCTAAACTGATACATAAGTAAAACATACCTTAAAGATAAATCAAGTATCTTACAACCTCCCCAACTTATAACCGCTTATCCCCGAGCCACTCTTCGCAAGCATCATTGAGATTCTAAAGAGAATATATTGGGATGTTGGAACCACATATTAGATTCCCTCTCCCATATTTCCTCCTAAACGTTTCCATTCATCCATAGAATATGAACCAGGGGCACAACCTTACCCTGCAAAACTCTCTCGCTATGATCCATAATACAAACTGGGCACTCCTCAAAGGATGCATTAGCCTTAATCATGACATCCCCTAAATTTACCACATGCGATGTGTTATGGTAATACTATCAGATTTGTGAAACATGGAAAACATCTTTCATCCTACTATACCTCTGTGGAAGATCAAATCAGTAAGCCACCAGTCTGATGCTCTCCACAATCTCAAATACACCCACATATCTAGGTTCCAACTTGCCCTATTTTTACTTCAACAATTACCCAACCTTGGATACACCTGAAGAAACACACTATCACCACCCACCCCATGAACTCAAGAGGTCTACAACATAGATCTTCATATGAATTATGCCTCATGTGAGATTTTTTCATATGATTTTGAATCAAAAGAATAGTCTCTGATGTCTCCAAAACTAGACTCAGACCTAATATCTCAGACTCTCTATCCTCTAACTATCACAATAATTATCCACACTATCTCCTGCAAAGTTCCTCAAAAGGTGCTATCCAAACTGTAGCCTGAAAAATATTTTAATAAGAAAACTCAAAAAGTGACAAGAGTTTTTCCAAAAAAATCCACTAAAATATAGAACATGTGATCTCAACATGTCTTCTAATACCTGAATTATATGATCCTACTTCCCATTAGTCTTTGGGTGGTATGTTGTACTCAGAAAAACCTATGTACCAAGTGCCTTCTATAGTCCCTTCTAGAAGCGTGAGGTGAAATGCAGATTGCAATCTGAAAATATAGTTCTCTACATGCCATGCAGTCGTCCTATTTCTCGAACATACAACTCCCCCAACTGGTTGACTATATAGGTTTCCTGAATCGGCATGAAATGGGCCACATTGGTCAGGCGATCTATCACCACCCAAATGGAATCATTCTTCCAAGGCGTCGCTAGAACACCCACATCAATGTCCACCCATGATGCCATTCTACTTCCACTATGGAATAGGAAATGACTGCAAAAATCCACCTTGGTGATGATGTTCAGCCTTCTCCTACGGATAGGTAAGGAATTATGCAACAAATCAAACCACTTACTTCTTTATTCCTGGCTACGAAAACTGCATACATAGACAACGATAGATCTTATTCATGCCCGGATACACTGCCCACTTTGACATGTGGAACTCATGCGTTAGCTATTCTTGTAAATATGTCGGCACCAAAACACGACCATGATTATAAGAAACTACATCAGTAATGAATATCCAACCTAAAGGTGAATCCCCACCTTTAAGACTGTCCTTCATAGCTAAACACTCTGGATCAACTAGTTAACTCTCCTTGACTCGACTCAAAAATGCCGACTCAACTGACATAGATGAAAGGTTCATCTACCCATGCCCCTACTGTTTCTCCAAATTCATCTCCACACACAAGGCCATCATCACCCACACTGAACTAGATTCCTTAACTAATTGATTCGAAGTCTTCCTACTCAGTACATCGGTGAAACTACTCCCTTACCCCAATGAGTAAACCAACAAAAAATCAAAAGACAGAAGGTACTCAACCCACCATGTCTATTGAAGATTCATCTCCCACAGAGAGATGATGTATTTGATACTTTTATGGTTGTTAAACACCATAATAGGTACTACCAAAAAATAATGACTCGAACTCTTTAAGGCATGAACCACAATAGCTAGCTTTAGTGTAACACCCAAGACTTTTATGTGAAATATTTTGTTTTTATGTTATATAAATCATCAAAGGAATCTTTCACTAACACTAGCTTGGATGGCTTTACACGCAACCGCGGCCTTCCTCGATAGCTTGCGTCGTACGCAATACCGAGTTTCACTAAAAAATGATATGCTATTAAAATATTATTAAAACTAGCCGTTATAAATTGTAATAACCACTTTTTGAAATTTTATAAATTTTTTTTTTTCAAAATATACTTCGTTTTTTCATTCGGAATATCGAAATTAGCCTAGGTTGAAATTTTGGTATTTTTCTGAAAACTTTCAATTTTTGATGAATATTGAAACCACTAAGTGGTAGTTAAAAAACTGATTTTTTCATAAAACTTAATTTTACTGCTTCTGTGAGTGAAATTTCGAAAATACGAGAGACACGGTTGATGTTAGTAAGTAAAATGTGGTTCAATGAGATGAAAATAATTTTTTGGTGAATAGTAACTTTTTACTTTTTTACCACGGTTAAAAGTAAATAGGGTAATTAAGGGTAAAAATGTTATTATTATTACCCTAACACATGTCCTAATTCTATTGGACAAGTTTAATTCGACCAAAAACAACCTTAGGAATAAAATATGACCATTTAGGCCCACATGGATTATATTAGGACATTTATTATTAATTTATTTAAAGAAGGGTTAAAATAGTTAAAATCAATGTTTAATAAGTAAATAATTTTTAATATGGGGTTATACATAAGATAAATTTGACTATAAATCTTCATGAGAAAGATAATAAGATTTCCTACATACGGGAATTTTATTTGTAATTTTTAGACATTAAATAATTTAATTTATTTATGACACAATGATGATGCAGTAATTATCTTATTAATGAAATATTGACATAATTGATGTTATAAATACCCAAATAAATGTAATTTGAGACTTTTTATGAATTACACTAATTTTCTAGGTTAATATGACATGTTAGTATTGATATAAGTAACTTGTTTTGAACAAATAATTCAGTTATGATTTTCACAAAAATGAATTACTATATAGTGTCAAAATTGACATAAAATAGTTTTTAAAACAAATATTATATTACTAATTGTTATTTTGTTCCTACAAATCTATGTTTCGGAAAAATTACTTAGATAAGGTTATATATTTTAATAATAAACAACTTGGGGTTCTTTTGGCTTGATATGTTAAGTGTATTAACCTTATAGTGTAAGAAAACAAGAAGACATGGTAAAAGTTAAATTATCTAACTTAAAGTTAAATCTAAATGATAAGGTTAAAATTGATACCTAAACATGTCTAATTTATATTGGATGAGAAGATTTCGACCCCTACCCACCTTATCTTAAAAATATATCAATTTAGAGCTACTAAAAACCGAATTTTATTTTATAATAAAATAATATTTTTAGTTATTCCAAAGGTGCCCCTCTCCTCCCTTATAAAAGGGCACCTCCTCCCCCTCTTCCCCACACCACTTTGAGCCTTAAATCTAGGCCAACCCCTGCCAATTTCTCCTCTCCACTTCCCTAGAAACAGCCTAGAGGTTCTGGTCTTCTTCAAAGACCTATTTGAGTGCCCTAAAAGGAGGTCTCAAAGAAGCACTTCAAAGAAGAGGTAATGTCTGTTACCGATTCTTTCATCTTTATTTCTTCTTCCACTTCTTCTTCTTTAGTTAGTTCATTATGAAGAAATAACATCAGTATCACTCACATACAGATATGTTATTATAAGTATGAAACAATCCTATTTCACCATCAATCCATCCTATGCAAAAATAAATCACTGCGCATGCGTACGTACGAAATACCGTCTCCACGCCGTGGTGTAATATATTTTCCACCACCACCTTACTTAAAAGGGTATAATGGTGTAAATAATGAATATATATGACTATTATAAATTTATATTGATTCTGAAATAGTATACACTCACTCCAATAAAATTCCACAATCATAGGAACGATATCATCACTCGTGCGTATGTACGGAATATCGTCTCCACGATGTGATGCGACTAGTTCTACATGATCTTCATTTCATAATGATTATATAAATGAATTGAATGAATTAATATTATATATATTACACTAATACCATTCTGGAAATGAGGTATCTATAACCTAAAGAGAAGAATAAGAATTTATTCGACAAAACACGCATAAGAACAAAAAGTAATAAACACCCGAATAACAATTAGTAATGAAATATTACTAATAAGTAGCTAAGAATATTAACATATATGATATCATAACAATAATTATGATTCTGTAATAATTCAATTACATTATTTAAGTCATTATACAGGAGGCTAGGACACTTACGAAGCAAATCGGACCTAAGGTAAGGGAAATATCACAATCTCATTTTTATCCAAGATTGTTTATACTTTGGAATTTACTGGGGTGTATTTTATCATCCAAATCAATGTTTCCTCAATATGAAATATTTATATCCTTCTACAATAGTTTATATTCAATTTTACCCTTCGGTGAGTTTTCAGTAAAAGATATGAAAGGAATCTTTTGTCGTTTTTCGTATGAGGTGCTTTTTTACTTTTCCGACAAAAGTACGAGAAGAATGTTTTTTTAACTTATACGGCATGAATGGATTTTTAAAACATTATTTCCAAGAATCTTCCATTACAAGTTTTCACGTTTATTTTTAATCAACTTCTTTTAGTTTATAATTGTATGACATGTTAAGAAAGGAAAAGTGTTTTCGAAGTAGAAAGGATATTTTCCTCAAGAATGGAGTTCAAGTGTTTTATCAAAATTATTTTACATCTAAGATAATATATTGTTATGTTTCTATCCCTATTATTACATGGATTTGATTATGTTTTGATGGAAATATTTTTTTGAATTCCTTTATCTTATATGAATTGTTTTATGATGTCACGATGTTTAAGATTCCCATTTTTATTACATGGGTTATGCAATGATGTATGGTTTCTGATTTTGTGGCACACATAAGAATGGTATCATTATGAGATGGGTGGGACCTATATATCCCTCCAATGCATTGGGTAAATATTTTATATCTCATGAGATAGACATGGTTGGAATGGTAGGTTATACCAGTTCAGTGAAACAGGACTGAAACGAGGAGTGAACTCAGTTCAGAAATGGACTTTGTCCACTAAGATAGTCTTGGCAATGAGTCTTGACTAATAAGAAATGATTCTCTATGATTATGTGTGTATGCCACAAAGTTTCAAGTTTTATTCTATGATTATTGGATTCCATTTCACTACTATGATATATCCCATGTTATGAAATTATGCTCTCTTTTGCAGGTTAAGATTTCCAAAAGTTATGTTCTTATGAATATGATGTGATTGATATTTCTTTTGTTTACCCGTATTGAGAATTTGAGATCACCCTTTTGTATGTTTTCTTTCCCCAGGTCAGGAAGAAGGTTATTAAGTAATATATGCTAAAAGGGACTATAGATATGATGAAATAAATGGGAGACAGTGTAGACGCTTTATGAAGCAGTTGTTTATGTTTCCCAATTTCTAAAGACACTATACCTATACGGTTCTTCGTGGTTTTGTTATATGTTGTAATAAGTATTCTTCAATTTTGAAGTATTAAAAATGTATGTAAAGTATGGTTTGTTATAGTTGGTATCATAGGAATGGTATAGTCAACCATTGGAAACTAGGAAGTGAAAGCCTTAGTAAGAACCCTAAGGATAATTCTAAGCATAGAACACAATCATAGTGTTTTAGAAATGGCCATGAATAACCTAGGATAAGATCTTAAGTGTGAAATTTTATTCTTGATTAAGTGGTTTTCCTATTATAATTAGTGTTTCTCACACTATTATTCTTTGTTTTAGTCAATGGTTGGAACCCGAAGGAACTGCATTAATGCGGAATGCGATGGGCAATGCAATGATTGTCCCCCTGAGCAACCAAACATTACGGGAGCTGGAATGCAAAATCTTGTAGCCATGCTCACAAAACTTTCTCAAGCTATGAATCATGCAGGACATCCAAACGAGCAAAGGAAGGAGCAACATTTTGTTGAAACCTTCATGAGACAGCGTCCTCCTTCATTCAGCGGGTCTACTGATCCATTAGTTTTTGATCAATGGATTAGTACTACTGAAAAGATATTTTCAGTTCTTCAATGTTCTGAGCATGATAAAGTCATCATAGCATTGTATCATTTGGAAGGTGATACTGATCAATGGTGGAATCCTATTAAGAATACGAGGCAAAGGGTTGCAATTGAGTCCATGGAATGGGACGAGTTCAAGAACTTATTTTTCAATAAGTACATCCCTCGTATTCTCCGAACAATGATGGAGAAAGAGTTTCTTGAACTGAAGCAAAAGGATGATGAATCTGTTGGTACCTATAAAGCAAATTTTACAAGACTTGCAAGGTACGCTTCTGGTATTATTATCCAACCTGAGAGTAAGATCGATCGATTATTTAATGGCTTAAAACCAAGTCTTCGAAGGGCGTTAGCCATAAGGGACTTCAATAGCTACGAGTAAATCGTTCGATGTGCTATCAAAGTCGAGATGAAGATTGGAGTAACCCATCAGTCATATGGGTTTGATAAGAAGAGGAAAATGGAATTCAATGGAAAATCTAAAGAGCACACTGAAAAGAAGATGAGCTTTCCCTTATGCACAAAGTGTGGAAAGAAACATGGAGGGAGTTGTTTTAAAGGGACAAGTAAATGTTTCAAATGTGGAAAGGAAGGTCATCGGGCATTTGAATGCCGTGATGATGGGAAGAAGATGTCTAATGATGCAAACAAAGGAAGGGATACACAGAATGAACCTACTACACATCAATGTTTCAAGTGCAAGGAGATGGGACATTATGCCAATAAATTCCCTAATCCAAGGGTTGATGATGATGGTCGACGTCAACAAACTCTTAAGTCTAAAGACAAAGGAAATTCACATGCAATTTCTATCAGCGATGTGGAGTACGATAACGATGTGGTGAAAGGTACACTTACCATCCACTCTAAAGTAGAAAATGTTTTATTTAATTCTAGATCCACACACTCTTTTATTTCTGAAGAATTTTCTAAGGGTATCACTATATTACCTCAACAATTAGATGTTGAGTTATCTATGACAACACCTAATGGCACAACAGTCGCATCAAAATTTTATCATTCTTCTCTGATCGAAGTGTGTGGGAAAGTGCTTCCTGCAAATCTTGTGATCCTTCCTATAGTGGAATTTGATGTGATTATTGGCATGGATTGGCTTTCTTTATATGGAGCTCATATCAATTGCCAATGAAGGGAAGTCACATTTCATATTCCAGATCAATCAATGATCGTCTATCAATTCAAGGATGAACATAACCTTCCAGTGGAAATTACTTCTACATTATGGGCCTTGATTCCACTAAATGAAGGTTTTTTAACTCAAATGGTTGGTGAGAAACTCACGATTAAGAATATGCCCATTGTACGGGAGTTTGACGATGTCTTTCTGGAGGAATTACTGGGTCCTCCACCAAATTGTGAAGTTGAGTTTTCAGTAGAAATCGTACTGGGTGCTTTGCCTATTTCAAAGACACCTTATAGAATGGCCCCAATTTTGTTTCTGGAATTGAAGAAGCAACTCCAAGAGAATCTTGATAATGGGTTCATACGCCCTAGTGCGTCACCTTGGGGAGCACATGTTCTGTTTGTTATGAAGAAATATGGATCAATGAGACTCTACATTGATTATCGAGAACTTATCAAGATCACTATCAAGAACAAATATCCTCTCCCACACATTGATGACTTATTTGACCAACTACGCAGAGCTCAATACTTTTCCAAGATTGACCTTCGTTCAGGGTATCATCAATTAAGGGTCAAAAGGGAGGATATACCAAAGACGGCTTTCTGTACATGGTATGGACACTATGAATTTATAGTGATGCCATTTGGTCTTACTAATGCCCCAGCTATCTTAATGGATCTGATGAATAGAATCTTTATAGACAATCTTGATCAATTTGGGGTTGTCTTTATAGACGATATTCTTGTCTATTCAAAGAGCAAGGAAGAACATGAAGATCACTTGAGAATTATATTGAAGACCCTGAGAAAGGAGAAGCTTTATGCCAAATTTACGAAGTGTAAATTTTGGCTTCAAAAAGTTTCATTTTTGTGTCACATAATCTCAAAAGAGGGGATATCTGTGGATCCAGCAAAAACAGAGGTTATCAAAAGATGGTCGATACCAACAACAGTAACTGAGATCTGAAGTTTTCTTGGATTGGCTGGATATTATCGACGTTTTGTGAAATATTTTTCACGATTATCTAATCCACTCACCAAGTTGACTCGGAAAGGAGTTATGTTGGTTTGGACGAAAGAATGTGAATAGAATTTCAAGGAGTTGAAAAGAAGGTTATTCAGTGCACTTGTGCTCACACTACCTTGTAGTGGAGAACGGTTTGTGATCTTTAGTGATGCATCCATGAAGGGATTGGGGTGTGTTCTTATGCAAAATGATATGGTGATAGATTATGCCTCGTGATAGTTGAAAATCCATGACAAAAATTACCCAACACATGATATGGAGTTAGCTACGGTAATCATTGCATTAAAGATTTGGAGGCATTATCTTTATGGAGAAAGGTGTGACATTTATACTGATCATAAAAGTTTAAAGTATATTTTCACAGAAAATGATCTGAATATGCGTCAAAAAAGATGGTTGGATCTGATTAAGGATTATGAATACTCAGTCAATTACCACCCTGGGAAGGAAAACAAGGTTGCAGATGCATTAAGTTGACAAAACCATGCCAGTTTATCCATGATGAGGATCACAAAAGATCCAATATTTATGGATTTACAAAGGATGGATGTTGGAATTTTAATGGAAGATGAAAGAACTTATATTTCTAAAATGAATGTTCAACCATCTATACGTGTGAAGATTAAAGAGGAACAGAAAGAAGATGTCGAGTTAGAAAAGAAGGTGATAAATGTTCCTGAATTCAACCTTGATTGTGATGGGATAATAATGTTCAGGAATCGGGTTTGTGTTCCTCCCATCCCGGAATTAAAGAAGGATCTACTGGATGAGGTTCATAGTTCTTCATTCTCTATTCATCCTGGAAGCACAAAGACGTATAGGGACCTGAAATAGTACTTCTGGTGGGATGGCATTAAAAGAGATGTTGCTGAATATGTCTCTCGATGCTTGGTTTGTCAGCAAGTTAATGCTGAGAGACAGAAGTCTAAGGGGATGTTACAACCATTACCCATACCCGAATGGAAATGGGAAAACATCACTATGGACTTTGTCACAGTACTTCCTATAACATCCAAAGGCAATAATGATATTTGGGTCATGGTTTATCATCTTACCAAGTCTGCACACTTCATTTCTATTATAGAGGATTTCTCTCTGGATCGGCTTGCCAGGATATATGTAAAGGAAGTGGTAAGATTGCATGGAGTACCACTTTCTATTATTTTTGATCGAGATCCGAGATTTACCTTGATGTTCTGGCGAAGTCTTCAGCATACTCTGCTTACAGAGTTGAGTTTCAGCACTGCTTATCATCCTCAGACAGACGGTCAGTCTGAGAGAACAATTCAAACCCTAGAAGATATGTTGAGAGCTTGCTCTATGGATTTCAAAGGTGGTTGGGATCAACACCTACATTTGGTGGAATTTTCTTATAATAATAGCTTTCACTCCAGTATTCAGATGGATCCTTATGAATCTCTCTATGGAAAGAAATTCAGGACTCCAACTTGCTGGGATGATGTTGGGGAAAGAGAGCTATTAGGACCTGATCTCGTTGATGAAATGGCAGAAAAGGTCAGATCTATTCAACAACACATAAGAGAAGCTCAGAGTCGACAGAAAAGTTATGCCGACAACTGAAGAAAATACCTAGAGTTTTAAGTGGGTGATAAAGTGTTCTTACGAATATCTCCCTCAAAGAGAGTCATGAGATTTGGAAAGAAGGGGAAGTTGAGCCCAAGATATATCGGTCCTTTGGAAATACTAGATCGTGTTGGGAAGGTAGCTTACCGATTGGCGCTTCCACCGAATATCTCTCTAGTTCATGATGTGTTCCATGTATCTCTTTTGAGAAAGTACATACCTGATCCTTCACATGTACTTAGCTCAGAAGTTAAACCGCTGGAGCAAGATCTTTCTTATGAAGAACAACCGATAGAGATTCTGGATCGTAGCGAGAAAGTCCTACGAAGCAAGACCACTCGATTGGTGAAAGTTTTATGGAGGAACCACCAATTTGAAGAAGCTACATGGGATCTTGAGGATATGATGAGGGAGAGGTATCCTCATTTGTTTGTTACAAAGTGACGAATTTCGAGGGCGAAATTCATTTTAAGGTGGGTAGAATGTAACAGCCAAGATTTTTATGTGAAATATTTTGTTTTTATGTTATATAAATCATCTAAGGAATCTTTCACTAACATTGGCTTGGCTTGCTTTACACGCAACTGCGGTCTTCCATGATAGCTTGCGTCGTACGCAATACCGAGTTTCACTGAACAATGATATGCTATTAAAATATTATTAAAACTAGTCTTTATGAATATTAATAACCACTTTTTGAAATTTTATAAATTTTATTTTTCAAAATGGACTTCATTTTTGGATTTGGAATATCGAAATTATCCTAAGGTGAAATTTTGGTATTTTTCTGAAAACTTTCAATTTTTGATGAATAGTGAAACCACTAAGTGGTAGTTAAAAAAACTGAATTTTTCATAAAACATAATTTTACCACTTCTGTGAGTGGAATTTCGAAAATCCGAGAGACACGGTTGATGTCAGTAAGTAAAATGTGGTTCAATGAGATGAAAATAATTTTTTGGTGAATATTAACTTTTTACTTTTTTTCCACTGTTAAAAGTAAATAGGGTAAAAATGATATTATTATTACCCTAACACATGTCCTAATTCTATTGGACAAGTTTAATTCGACCAAAAACAACCTTTGGAATAAAATATGACCATTTAGGATCACTTGGATTAGATTAGCACATTTATTATTAATTTATTTAAAGAAGGGTTAAAATAGTTAAAATCAAAGTTTAATATGTAAATCATTTTTAACATGGGGTTATACATAAGATAAATTCGACTATAAATATTCATTAGAAAGCTAAAAAGATTTCCCACATAATAGTATTTTATTTTTAATTTTTAGACATTAAATAATTTAATTTATTTATGACAAAATGATGATGCAGTAATTATATTATTAATGAAATATTGACATAATTGATGTTATAAATACCCAAATAAATGTAATTTGAGACTTTTTATGAATTAAAATAATTTTCTAGGTTACTATGACATGTTATTATTGATTTAAGTAACTTTTTTATAACTAATAATTCTGTTATGATTTTCACAAAAATCAATTACTAAATAGTGTCAAAATTGACATAAAATAGTTTTTAAAACAAATATTATATTACTAATTGTTATTTTATTCCTAAAAATATAAGGTTCGTCCAACTGACTTAGATACGGTTATATATATTAATAAAAAACAACTTGGGGTTCTTTTGGCTTGATATGGTATGTTTATTAACCTTATAGTGTAAGAAAACAAGAAGACACGGTAAAAGATAAATTATCTAACTTAAAGTTAAATCTAAATGATAAAGTTAAAATTGATACCTAAACTTGTCTAAATTCTATTGGATGAGATGATTTCGACCCCTACCCACATTATCTTCGAAATATATCAATTTTGAGCTATTAAAAACCGAATTGGATTTTATAATAAAATAATATTTTTTGTTATTCCAAAGGTGCCCCTCTCCTCCCTTATAAAGGGGCACCTCCTCCCGCTCTTCCTCACACCTCTTTGAGCCTTCAAGATCGGCCAAAACCTGCCAATTTCTCCTCTACACTTTCCTAGAAACATCCGTGAGGTTCTGTTCTTCTTCAAAGACCAATTTTAGTGCCCTAAAAGGAGGTCTCAAAGAAGCATTTCAAAGAAGAGGTAATGTCTGTTACTGATTATTTCATCTTTATTTCTTCTTGCACTTCTTCTTATTTAGTTGTTTCATTATTAAGTAATAACATAAGTATCACTCACATACGGATATGTTATTATATGTATGAAACAACCCTATTTCACCATTTATCCATCCTACGGAAAAAGAAATCACCGCGGGTGCGTACGTACGGAATACAGTCTCCACGCCGCGGTGTAATCTATTTTCCACCACCACCTTACTTGGATGGGTATAATGGTGTAAATAATGACTATATTTGACTATTATAAAGTGATATTGATTCTGAAATAGTATACATACACTCCAATACAATTCCACGATCATAGGAACGATATCATCACTCGTGCGTACGTATGGAATACCGTCTCCACGATGTGATGGGACTCGTTCTACATGATCTTCATTTCATAATGATTATATAATTTAATTGAATTAATTAATATGATATATATTACACTAATAACATTCTGGAAATGAGGTATCTATAACCTAAAGAGAAGAATAAGAATTTATTCGACAAAACACGCATAAGAACAAAAAGTAATAAACACCCGAATAACAAGTAGTAATGAAATATTACTAATAAGAAGATAAGAATGTGACCATATATGATATCATAACAATATGTATGATTCTGGAATAATTCAATAACATTATTTAAATCATTATACAGGAGGTTTTGGACACTTACGATGCAAATCGGACCTAAGGTAAGGGAAATATCACAATCTCATTTTTATCCAAGATTGACTATACTTTGAAATTACTGGGGTGTATTTTATCATCCACATCAATGTTTCCACAATATGTAATATATATATCCTTATAAAAGAGTTTATATTCAATTTGACCCTTAGGTGAGTTTTTATTAAAAGATATGAAAGGAATCGTTTGTCATTTTTCGTATGAGGTACTTTTTGACTTTTCTGAAAAAAGTACGAGAAGAATGTTTTTTTAACTAATACGACATGAATGGATTTTTAAAACATTATTTCCAAGAAGCTTCCTTTACAAGTTTTCAAGTTTTTTTTAATCAACTTCTTTTATTTTAGAATTGTATGGCATGTTAAGAAAGGAAAAGTGTTTTTGATGTAGAAAGGATGTTTTCCTCAAGAATGGAGTTCAAGTGTTTTATCAAAATTATTTTCCATCTAAGATAATATAGGGTTCTGTTTCTATCCCTATTATTACATGGATTTGATTATGTTTTGATGGAAATATTTTTATGAATTCCTTTATCTTATATGAATTGTTTTATGATGTCACGATGTTTAAGATTCCCATTTTTATTACATGGGTTATGCTATGATGTATGGTTTCTGATTTTGTGGCACACATAAGAATGGTATCATTATGAGATGGGTGAGACCTATATCTCCCTCCAATGCATTGGGTAAATATTTTATATCTCATGAGATAGACAGGGCTGGAACGGTAGGTTATACCGGTTCAGTGAAACAAGACTGAAACGAAGAGTGAACTCGGTTCAGAAATGGCCTTTGTCCACTAAGATAGTCTTGGCAATGAGTCTTGACTAATAATAAATGATTCTCTATGATTATGTGTGTATTCCATAGTGTTTCATGTTTTATGTTTTGATTATTGGATTCCATTTCACTACTATGATTTATCCCATGTTATGAAATTATGCTCTCTTTTGCAGGTTAAGATTTCATAAAGTTATGTTCTTATGAATATAATGTGATTGATATTTATTTTGTTTACCTTTACTGAGCATTTGAGCTCACCCTTTTGTATGCTTTCTTTCCCCAGGTCAGGAAGAATGTTATTAAGTAAGATATGCCAAAAGTGACTATAGATGTGATGAAATAAATGGGAGACAGTGTAGATGCTTTATGAACCAGTTGTTTATGTTTCCCAGTTTCTAAGGACACTATACCTATATGGACCTTTCATGGTTTTTTTATATGTTGTAATAAGTATACTTCAATTTTGAAGTATTAACAATGTATGTAAAGTATGGGTCGTCATATTCAGGTCATGAGTACGATAATTTCATTCATGTTGCTTCAACAGCCTCAACCCTTAAGCTACAACCCAACCATCCTTCATCAACAATGCCCCATGTCCAAAAGTGGATGCATCATAGAATGCGGTATAATTCATTCCTAGTAAAGGTAAGATCAAAATCGGTTCGGGGTCCAACCACTTCTTTAGCTCCTAGAAAGAATTCTCACAAACCCCTGACCAATCAAACATAACCCTCTTCATGGTTAGGCTTGTTATAGGTTCTAATAAATGAGAGAAATATCTAATAAACACTTGGTAATAATCATCCAAAACATGGAAATATATAAATATCAGAGACATTCTTGGGATGATCCTAAGACACCACAGTCTGCACCATTTATCGATCCACTGATATGCCTAACAAAGATATTATATGTCCCAAAAAATGAACCTCATCAATGAAAAAACATACATTTTGATATCTTTCCGTAAATCCTATGCTCTCTTAGACTACTCAAGATGATGTCAAGATGTTCGGAATGATCATCCTGAGTTCAGATGTACACCAAGTTGTCATCCCTGAAGAAAACTAAAAAATCATCCAGATATGGGTGGAATATCCAATTCATCAAGGCCATGAAGAAAGTGGGTGTGTAGGTCTAACCAAACAACTTTACTAGGAATTCATACAACCTGTACCTGCTTCGGAAAGCTGTCCAGGGTATGTCAGAAGCTCTCACCCTCAATTGATGGTATCCTGATCTCAAATCAATCTTAGAAAGCACTGAGGCACCTCTAAGAATATCAAATGGGTCATCAATTCTAGGAAGAGAGTATCGGTTCTTAATTTTCATCTGGTTCAGCATCCTATAATCAACAAATAGCCTCAGTGATCTCTCATTCTTCTTATCAAACAACACAGGAGATCCTCAAGATGATGTACTAGGATGTATAAACCCCTTACGCTCTAATTCCTATAACTGATCCTTCAGTTCTTGGAGCTCTGTTGTCACCATTCAGTAATGTGGAATGGAAACTGGCTCCGCTGTAGGAACCAATTTCATCTGAAACTCAACATCTATCTTAGGTAGTAACCCCGAGAAGTCCCTAGGAAACGCATCCTGAAACTGGTCCACAACAAAAGGTGAGATTGGATACCCTTTCTCCCCATCATCTATCATAAGGCATGCCACTTATGCTATGAACTCCCCCATCTGTGGTCATAGCAGCCCTACACAGCCTACTCGAGTACCCCACTCACCACGTAGGACATGAGTGCTCCCATCAAGAGATGTGGACGTTACCCGACGTCGGTAACTATCGATATGGGCATGATATAACAACAACCAATCTATTCCCAAGATTGTGACAAAACTTGACATCTCTAGGACAAATATATCCCATATAAAATGACACCCATGAACTTCCAGAGCACAATCCTTACACTACCTAATGTCCCCCACTAGTACCCCTAGTAGAGTATCATGCGACATTTCCCCACATTCAGTCTCTACTGTTAATCCCAACATAACTACCAACATAGTATAAATAATGGAATGTGTAGCACCTGTACCAAATAATGAAATAGAAAACATCAAAGGTACAAGAATCATAACATGGACAGTAGAATATCTGGTATCACCACCATCAGGTGTATTCTAAATTTCATGGAGATGACCTACCTCTTTACACTGGGATCCATCCTGAGTACCCTGCATGACACTGCACTGTTATTAAGGTCGATCATTCCTCAGGGTTCCACATCCACCACCCCTACCCATACAGCCTGTGTAGCTCCAACTTCTTGTCTGATAGGGGGTAACCGACCCCCTTCCTACACATGACATCTGCCTATGACCTCCATTATTCCTTGACTATCATGAGTTCCTATAGAATCTCTGCACATGGCCTTTCCTACCACACGCCTGACACTCAACCGGTGGGTGGGCACACTAGTCATGCTTGTGCCCTGGCCTACCGCACTAAAAACAGAATTCCTAGTCACCACCATGATAAGATGACCCCCTATTATAACTACTCTGTGTGATTCCCCCTTCCTGGAAGTTTCCAAAGTTGCTCTTCCTACTAACAAAATCTACACCACTTGCTTGCCCAACTGGTGCTAGAAGTTTAGTACCTGAATCTCCCTTCACCTTCCCTTATGGGATAAGGGCTTAATACACAACTTCAAAAAACCTTTTTAGAATAAATATATTCACCTGAGATCTGATCTTACATCTCAGCCCATTCTGGAAGTGTTTGTCCATATATTCCTCATCTCCCATCAACATCAGAACGAAGCATCTAAAATAGGAAAAATAACTAGCATAGTCCCTCGCCAACATTATCCCATGAGTTAATCTCATGAAATACATAGCCTTATCCTGCCTCAAGTTATCTTGAAAGAAGTTCTCAAAGTACTTATCCAGAAAATTCGTCCACATAATTCCTTCATCTTGCTACTTCGTGACCATAATGTCCCACAAACTCTTTTCCTGACCTCTCAGCATATAGACCTCCAACTTTACTCTCTTTTCGATAGAAGTATTTAGATGGTCAGGAATATTTTAGATAGACTCTATCCAAAACACCACTGCATATATCCCAACCTCTCAGGTAATGGTCAGGGGGTGCTCTACCTAAAACTCTTTGGTCAGTTCGAACATACTTAGTACAACCCACCTTGGGTTTAATTACATCATCTGCATAAAATTATCTAAGTTCTCACAGAACGGTTCTTCCCTGTCTACTTATATCACCACGTTCTCCTACTCCAAAACTAGATGAGAGTTCTCGGCGACGTCCTTATGTCGTAAAACCGGCGCACATCTTTGAGGTGTCATTTCTCTACAATTATAAACACGAGATTTAGAGTGAAACTATAACGCTTTTATGAATGGAAAAGTATCATTGGAAGACTGATCACTTTTCATAACCAAATATGTTCTCATACACTACCCAAATGATCGCACTAAAAATTGAATCACTACCCTAAACCACCTCTCTAAAGGTCATGGATATCTGTGTATCTAATTCACGTGGCAATGAGCCTTATATTTTACTCCCATTCAAAAACCATTTCCATATTCCAGTTCATCCTTACAATAAATTATTCAAATTTTAATTCATTAAAAAGCACAGTTTTCTTGATATACGTGAAATTTAAACCTCCCTTTATACACATTTGTATCATCTTATTAGACAGAATTTCATTGATTTTAAGAAAACATATGCATCCTAACCTTTATATCCCACACACCCATCCCGTGTGTGTGCCCATCATGATGCATGTCACTTTCCTACAAATGTGCCTAGAATAATGCATGAATGAAAAACCTAGTACCTGTCCATCCATGAGAAAGATATCATAAAACCATAAAATCACACAACCAGTTTATCACCCAATGGTGAAATATCATCAAATATAACAATACACAACAAGAACAACAATCCCCTCCAGAGGTTACTTGGGTTTCCCCTGTACATGGGTTAGATATTCCTAAGAATGAGCTAATTACCATGGCCCAAAACATTCCTAACCTCATGTATATAATTAATAAATAGTAATAAAGCAAAAAAGAACTCCATTGATACCACTTTATAACATCCCCAACCCAGGAGCCACTGAACCAGTGCCCCATGCCGGGTCGCTACATGACCTCAATCACACCACCATGTATGCTAGAGGTTGTCGACTAGCAGCGAGGGTCCAATAGGTCACATGGGGAGACCATACCCTCAATACTAGAGTTAGTCATAGCAGATAAAAATATAAATAGTAGAAACAAAAATAGAACAATCCATAAAATGTATAAATAACCTAATCTCAAGAATGGGGACAACCATATACTATAGCAAATATGTCATGTCAAGCTACAGTGTCATGTGAACATAACCCAAAAGAAGGAAAATAGTAGAATCCCCAAAATGTTCTAGACTCCATGTCTAGAACTTCATCCCAACACGTTCCATGTCCAACTAAACTCCCTAGTATATGGTTATTTCCCTTGTCCTCACCTAGAAGCATAAAATTTTCTCAGGTACCCAATAGAGACCCGAGAAGGGTGTGAGTATAACTTATTAGGCCACCACCAATGGTGGCTACAAAACATCCATCAAGGAAGATAGTGCATAACAATGATAAATAAAGGCAAGTTATGGTAAACAGTTCAATAAGATAGCATTAATTATGTTCCTTTAAGATAACCTACCAAATAACCCATGTTTGTTACCAAGACATTTCATTCACCATTTCACCATTTTTCATGATTTTAATTGATTTGGAAATCTGAACATTCTTAACTTGTTTAAATTAAACAAGGCATATCTCAGTTAGAATCACATCACAAAGATTCCCAATATCCTCACAACAAAGCCTCGGTTCGGGTGGAATGCAACCATTTAGGGAATTGAACTTCATCCCCTTACCTAACTCATGCATTAAGGGGAGGATCTAGAACCTCAGTCCAACTCCACACTATGGTAATAAAACCTCAATTCAATACCCCACTCTACCAAGCCACATGCACATAGTTATTTATCATTCACCACAAATCACCATATAACAATCAACTAATCCATCATCATTTATAACATCATAACAACATCAATAAATGGGAAATTTATATTTTCCCTCAGTCCATTAACACGTTCATTATTCAGATTACATAACTCCTTCATCCCCATTCCCATTTTACAAGGCTATCTCAATAAGCATATTTTAGTATAAAGCTAACCCCTATCATATTCCCATTTATCATTTTTAACCATTTTTAATTCCAACCAAACAACCGCTTAGGTATGTACCTAACATAACTGTTTCACTAAACATAAATTTCACATTACTTTTTCATATTAACATATTTTTCATAGGCTCTATGTTGTTTCACAACGTCCTACGCATACAAAGCTTGATATAAGTCCAGGGAGTATCGGCACACCCCTCGAGTGGCCCTAATTTCGTCAATTCATTTTCCATGAATCCCATGGGGATCAATAGGGGTTCAATTAACCATTTAGGAACCACTACATCACAAAATATCAAGGGAACCAAGAACTCACCAAAAGAGGGCTAGAATAAAAAGCCTACATGAACAAATCTATACAAAACACAAGGGATATAACTTGTAGAACACCTACCACTAATATATTGATGAACATCCTCTCAATCAAGGCCTAAGACACCAATCCAACACACCATTTAAGCCTCAACCTAGATCTCACCAAAAATTAAAGGTTTGAGTGCTTCGAATAGAGACCACCCAAAATACAAGACCTAAACTAGAAAAGAGAGAATAATAAGAAGATTAGACTCACCTGGATCATCTGTTTGCGTCCAATGACACTCTAACCAGAGAATACAAGAAGGATATTGATCCATGGGAGCTCTTGGTCCCTTTGGTTCATTCCTACGGTTTCTAGGGAGGAGAAGAAAAATGAAAAGTGAGATATAAAATCCCAGAGTGGAAATTTAGTAATTTTTTAAAGGTTTCTCAGCCTCACAGTTTACCTGCAAGGTTTTCAAAACCGTGCGCAAAATGTGCAGATGCCACTGTCCAAAAATCCACCTCCTGCACAGTTTACCTAGGCTGCCCGCACGGTTTGCACTAACCATGCGCAGACCATGCCACAAGCCCAGAAAACTCATTTTACCCCATTTTAATGTCACGAACACCTGTAACAGCCCAGATCATCCTTCACAAAATTTTAAAGCACTAAATTAACTAAAATAAAGATCCTAAACAAACATTTACGTAAAACATAACTTAAGTATTAATATTTTATGTTTCCAAAATGATGATATGAGGAATCCCTTTTAGTCATATGATCACTAATAAATACAACTTCCCCAACATATCCACTATATAGGTCTCTTGGATTGGTAGAAAATAGGTTTCATTCATCATCCAATAAACAACAACTCATACTATATCTTTTCCATAGGGCATCCATGGTATGATCATAAAACATTATATGGTGACACCATCCCAAATATCCTCCAGAATGGGGAAGGACTATAGGAGACTAGTGAGACCTTAATGATATTCCTTCAACTGTGAATAAGTGGATAGTATTTTATTCAACACTAATATATCCTTCTTCAATCTAAACCACCAAAAAATATGACCAATACCATGACACAATATCATATATCTTAGGTGTGCAACCAACATGGAAGTATGATACTCCCTCATCAAATATTATAGCATGTTACTAAACACCATGATATGCATTTGATGATGAAAAATATCATTCTCATTAATTCTATAGATTGGTTTTCGATCCCCCCCCCCATAAAAAATATCTCTAAGGGTGATTCACTATAGAATGGATAGATACATCATCTTAATATCGTATAGAAGAAAATGAAAATTTTATAAGGTCTTTAGAACTACTCTACCATTGTCCCCTTTGACATAAAGAAGTATTTCCCTAAAAATTTCAATCAGTTTCCACTCACCCCTTGAATCATGGAAAATTGGAGGCAACATATTCCATCCCAGATCATTTGAAACTATATTTCCCTTCCATGTTGTATATGGAATCTCAAACTCAAAAGATAATAGGTATTCAATCTAGCTTTATTGATAAAGTTTTACATCCCCCTATGTAATTATATAGCACAAGATCATATAGTCTGCAGGACCAAAAACATTTATCCTAATATATAGATTCAAACGAACTTTAAGAAGATCACTAAAACATTCAACATTAGATCATGAATGGGTTAATTTCAATCATGAATCCTCCAATATCAAGACCCACACACCATGATTTTGTTTCCCTACATCATAACTGCATGTATAATGATACCTAATACATCACAATATACAAGATACTCTCTACCTGGATTTAGAAAGATCCATATCTGTGTCGAGGGATGTTTCCCCATTAACTCGAGGAAGGAATACTAACAATAATTTTAACCAAACAGTCAATACTTTATTTCTGGTTATCCTTGTTAGTGTCACTACCAAATTTGAGATGTCATATATGGAATTCCGTTAACAATATACCATGCCTCTGTTTCTAATTATATGAAAACCCTTCTTGAGATGCTCCCAAGAAACTACATCTCTCACCTTCATGGAGTCAAAAACTTACCTTCTTATTCTTTGACATTCTCTAAGAAGTTCACATAGTCTATCTATAAATGAAACTTTTAGAACATTGAATATTTTTTATACTCTTATTGGTACCCAAAATAATCTATATGTCTTTCACATTATTCTATCTAATCATGAAATACATGAGGATATGTTCTATAAAAACCAAATAAATAGAGTCTTTGTATGAAAAAATTTCTAATTTGTTATTCAACATGAACGGTGTCACTATATACTCATAAATTCTGTACATGCTTTAGAAATATGTATGTGTCATATAAGATGGTCTCACCCAAACCTAGCGATAACCTAACAAAAATTTGATCTTGGAGATTATATTATGATCCCTTAGTGAATCAAAATAATCATTAATATGTTTTATTGGATATTGTATCATAACAGTTACCAAATTTAGCCCCTAATAATCCACAAAAAATCATAATGTATTTTAAACCTTCTTGGAAAAGAGGACAAGAGATATCTAAAAGGATGTACTTGGTTTAATAATCCCATTTGACTCAATTTTCTATACCTTATACATCAACTAAAAAATCAATTCAAGATCCTTCCTAACATGTGAAATAGAAATAGGCTTATTTCCCAACACAATATCAATGGAGAATTCCACCTCCCTCTAAGGAATAAATCCCTTGAAACCATTTGGGAAAAAATTAAAAAAACTATTCCAAAACATGGGGATAAATTATAAACCTCTACCCTACATCATCAAAAATCAAGTCAAAAGTATATTCTAAAACCCTGTTAAGGCTCTGTTGGTTAAGACATACCCAACCAGCCTGCAATTCCCAATCTCCCTTGTGAGCATATATTATACCTTGAGGAAACAAAATGGAAACCCATCGATGATAACAATATATGTGAAATTAAAAGTTATTAACCGAATCTATTCCTAAAATTAAGTCAAAACTAATTATACTGAGCATGAAAAGGTCCTTTAAAAATATGTGAAATCCAATATTAGGAGAACACTCCCTAAAAAATTAGAAACCATCATATAGGACTCTCAATAGGGTTTCTATAGACATTATCTCATATACATAATTGATATTCAAACTTATTCCTTTAATGAAGTGGGAGAACAATAAAGTGTGTAAAGCACCTGTGTTAAAAAGAAGAGAATATAAATTCGAAGCCATAAAAATCAAACCTCTCATAGAAGAAGTCGTAATTTCTCGATCCATTAAAGCACTCGGTATTTCATGTATCTACCAAGGAACATGGCTTGGGGATCTTGCATGACTCTCTAGGGATGCACTGCCCTAGTGGCGTGATTGACTCTGACTCCGTAATCCACTGTAACTACCACAACCTATGGGACCAATTGAACTTTAACAACCCTCCTTTCACTGAGTAGATGGTCCCAAATACAAGATTTATAATTAAAATAGATGATTTATCATTGGGTATATATGATGATGTCTAGAAAAATCTATGGAGATGTCACGTCTCCCTCATGATAGGAACTTTCCAAATGGTCTTTCAAAGTGCCAATGGTAGAGACCTTCTATACCAAACTGATTTCATATGAATGTGTTAATTCCGAAGATACTTTAACCCCCACTTATCTTCTAGGAACCATAAAAAGTACATATTACCACCATAAGATCAACTGTCCACTAGAGAATCTCGTGCTAGACTATTGGTCGATATTGGATTCTTCTAGATAATCAAGGCTCTATTCACCAACATAGAGACTCTGGTAAGAAAAAATATTTTCCTTATAACATTATCTCATTTATAAGGCCATTCTTCAAGAACATCAATTTTCCCTACTCATCACTTTCCCTAGATGTGGAAAACCATGTAACTTAGAAGGGATGATAACATATTATACAACCAATAAACACCCAAATCTAAGTGCATAAGATCATTCATCCTATCAAACTATAGCGTTTCATGGAAAAATGGTTGAATAAACAAGTATGGAAATCGATTTATACAATTCCCACATAATGATCAACATGAATCGCCACATTAAACTAATTCCTTACATGTACTCGATGTATATATATAGAAATATTCATCCTCTAAATATGGGGTGTCTCCAGATGCTTGTAAATAGTGTGCATCAAATCAAGCTTGGTCGCAGCCTCTGAAGGTCCACCCAACCTATATCAAGTAGGGAATGCTTCAATTGAGACTTCTGTGTGAACCTTGATGTTGTTTTCACCACTTGAGGTTCAAATCTATCCAGATATTGCATCTCCCAATGAAAACGCTTGATAATATATGTGCATATACCCTAAAACTATGACATAGGTTTCTAAATCCTCTACACCTCAGTGGAATGGTCATTAGTACCATATTGTAACTCAATTGGTGGTCAATGATGGGGCATCTATCTAAAATTATAAAATAATATCTCTAAGACATTATAAACACAATTATTGATATCCTTAAATAGGGAAATTTGTAAGGATAATTGGTTACTATGATCACAGTTTGAGCACTCTCACTAGAAAAATCTACCCGCACAATGGACAATTCACACATTAAAGAGAACACCATATCACCAGGCTTGGTTAAATAATAAGATATTCAAAAGATAAAAGTGTAAATTCCTTATAGGTTTCTTAATGAAATCATATGTAACCCAACCCATCCTTTAACTAATCCAAAACACATATGTCATAGACTTTTAGATTCTCATCACATTTCCAATTTCCTTTACCTTGGTTCCATTATTTGAATTTTCAAATCAAAGGTTATTGGGGAACCACTCTTTATGTTGTCCTTAGAACACCATTTAACATCCACATAAAATTACAAATTAAATGAAATAATTACTTGTCTTTAATAATTTATAGGTTTTTTAGATTGAATATAACCATTAATCTATGTAAAAAATCACTTTTTAGGTTAATTATTTCATCTTAAATAAACAACCCTTGTATTAATTGGGAGTCCCAAGAAACAAATCAAGGTTATAAATAGAGAAATAATAGGAATGGAATATAAATTATTAAATGAATAATATGATGAATGATTCATACCATAAATCCATACTAAACCAAGAGTAATATTAGCATAAAATTAATCCTCATAAAACAAATAACTAAATCATCATGAAAATAGATCAACTATATGTGTGACTTCTTTGACCAATAGATACATTTTCTAGAAACATTGATTTTCCATCATACATAGGTCAACTACACCCAAAAATAACCTCCTCCCCAATTCTTATCTCATACAATTATCCAAAATACCAAACCCAAATAGTAAACCAAGAGACAATGATCTGATACTATTTTTATATCCTTGACCCAATATCCACTAAACTGTTCTATATGTTGGCATTCTACACAACCTCTAGATTTTTAAATAGTACTCTAGAGGCTTCTAACTAGTCAAGAGAGTTAATTAGTGGTATCATGGGGATTAAATTACCTCATATAAAAGTAAAAAACCCATTAGAAATACTGAAAACTAAATAAAAACCATATTTATTAAATATAACCAAAATCAAATACCAAGTAACAAGTAAAAAAATATCATTTTGATGACACATAATAAATAGGTATGCATAAACCTATCATGTCATGTACATCAAGCTTCAAAATTCAAAAAGGGGAAAATAAAAAGGCAAAAAATTATAAATTCTAGATCTCTATCCTAGATCTATGATCCTAACTTCAACACCTAACTATAACATCTAACATCATCTATATAGTGATTTTAGTTTTCTTAGCCTATAACTATGAATTCTTCTTGGGTACCAAACCATGACCCATATAGGGTGTAAGTAAAATTGAGTATGCCACCACCAATGGCATCTAATAAAACCTCTATCTATATGTGTAGAACATAAGAGTGTAAAATATGGTTTTAAATCATCAATAAATAGAAGTTTCATGAATAAAAAGAACAATGTTAATCATCAAGTCATAAGGAAGAAAAAAGAGATGGCCCTACATACCTTTTCCAATCTAACACTATAAACATGGTAGAAGTTTCATGGATTTTTTTTTCAAATGATCATCATTAGGGAAACCAAAATCGAGTAATTAGAAGGAATCCAAATATCTTGAATAGAGATTACCATCAAACAATTCCTAAGAATATAATTTACCTAAGACTAAACTCAAGGGACCTCCCTAACATTTAGAGGCACGACTTGATTAGAATCCAAGGATAACAACCAAAGGAATTAGATACCAATATAAATCAATCTGAATTTGGGTATCCCATCAAATGAAATTCAAAAAGGGTAACCCCCAATAATAACTAACATTATTTTTTTATGTTCCAAAAGTATTGAAACTATATAAATATAAGGGGGATCCTCCCAATAGAATTTATAGTAGTGATTGTTTATAGAATCTACTAGCTTTCCCATAGGATTATGTTACATTAGAACCCATTGGATATAAATTTGTATTTACACTTCATCATCCACATAATTTCCTTAATCTAATAATTGTATCATCCTTGGAATTTCACAAAAATACCACCCATGGAGAATTAATGGAGGTCCTATAAGTAATTACACACTAATAATCATTTCAAGAACCCCAAACATTTTATTATTCTGGAATTTATAAAATAAACTTTTCTATAAGTGAATAATATCACAAAAATTATGTTCAGCTGATATTTCGATTTAGAAAATTGTGACTATAAGAATTAAGGGGTCCTAGAGGTCATCATATTCATCCAATTCCCCGTATTATATTACAATGTAACTGAGGAGATCCCAAAATAACCTATAATTCCTCCCAAAAACATGGAATGAGGAAACTATCACATATTTATTAGTTTTTTAAAGGGTATACCCATCTCAAACCACATTCATTTATCAATATTGTATTTTAATACATTAATAAGGAATTGTAAAAATTTACAACAATTTAGTGTCAGGAATTAGAAGATTCATTCCAACTGCACAAGACAAATACACAACACAATGAACTGGCCTTGACGGAAAAGTATGATACCACCAACCTTAGGTTAGAAGAGTCACACTCGATGAATACCGATATTTTATTCTTGTTTAAATGATAGAAATATATAAACCATAAAAATTAAACAAATATAGAGAATTTACATTAAACATTGAATGAGATATTTAAATAGAAAGTAAAAGATATATTGGAATCTAAATGTTTGATAGATGTACCACGGATCTTCAGTGCGAAAGAAGAATGAATATTTGATCATGGAATGAGGGAGATCCACTAAAAACTTTGGGGGTTATTTATTGATATTTCTTCTATTACTAAAATGATGGTTGAAATTCTGTTAAGAAAGACAAGGGGTTGAAGGGGTAAAATATAACTTTTCTAGTTTAAAAAAAACCTGGCTAGAACCCATTGGTAGGGTGGTGGGTCTCACTAGATGGTTGGTGGGAATCTCATAAATATATAGGCCTAAAAGAAGCCCACCAATTAGATGATGGTCTATAAATTTCTATTAAATGGTACTATACACCTCAGAATGAATTATTTAACCTTATTATATTCATCCCATACTCCTTCGTGCCCCCCCCCTCGAACCCCTGAAAACTTATAAAAAAACAAAACAAGGAATTCCAAAAACATCTAAAGCATATGTGCCTAAAAATATAGTCATGGACTTTCATAAACCATAAATTATTAACCTTTTATGACATTCTTAACTCTTAATTTATCTATAATTGTTATCATCTTAATTTACAAAGTTATCTAGATAATGATATGATGATATCCGTAGCATCCCCATAGAAGGACAATCAAATTACATGAATTTAAAGAAATCATATATTATAATATATTGCCAAGACATTTTGGTTTTAGTTTTTATAGAATGGTGATAAAAAAATAACTAACAAAAAAACATATCCTTTTCAAATAATTTAGATTCCTCCTGTTGTGTAAGAAAATTATTAATCCATAAAAGTCATCATCATCTCATAGTAATTCTACATATAAGAAACTATTAAATAAATTTCGTATGTTTCTTATATTATTATCATGAAAAATGGATAAAAAGTAAAGGGGTGATTTGAGATGATTAGTAAGTGTGAACATAAGTGAAAACAATAAAATATATTAAACAAGAATAAGATTAGTATATGGGTATAATCATGACACATAAGAATGTTATCTCCAACTAATAAGATAATATGAATCATGGAATAAGGTAAAATACATGAATCAAAAGATATTGGAAATTATATCAAATAAACAAGATATATGAGTGGATAACATCAGGATACCTTCACAATATAAAACAAACATTAGTATAGGGAATATTATATTCATTATCTACACCAATAGTTCCTACACTTATGAGAAATTAAAATTTACTCGTGATTAACTATCTCATAAAATATAAACATTAAACCAATAAATTAGAGGGTGATATAGGATCTATCCCATCATCATACATACTTATGAGTGCAACATTAAATCAATAATATCATACAAAACCAATGAAAATAAAATATCTTCCATATCATTATAAAATTGAATCACATGAAAAATCATCAATAATCATAAAAATATAATCCCTTTGAAATAACTGTGTATCCAAATATAATTATTTAATTTATAGGTAAATTATCTTATCCCCTCCCTCAATGGCACCCCTCTCATTCTTGAAATTATATAAAGGAGAAAATGATGTATGAAGCCCACCTATAATAGGCCACAGGAGAGAAAAAGGAACTGAGTGTATAATATAAAATTATATGGAAGGAATTACCCTCTAAGAGAACCTAAGGAATGATAAATAAGATAAAACCTCCCCAAAAATCCTGGTCATAACAATATTTAAGATACGTCGACCCATTCATTTTATATATAGATATTACATCATAACATTAACATCCATGAAAGAATTTTAAAGTTATATTATCATTAGAAACATGGATACGTAAACAACTAATTCATAAAAAATTCAAATAATCACCCTCTAAATGTTTCATAAATATCACTCTTCTTAGACATATAATATGTAAAACCATTCTTCATAACCTGGGTAATATAAACATAACTAATAGTGAGCTCATATTCTCAGTAAGTGTAAAAAAGTGAAATATCATTGATCACATAAGATAAAAACTGAATAAGTGTCTAAAAACTTGTTTTGAGAATTTGGAAAACCATTCAAATCCTATCATAGATCATAATATTATGTTAGGTAAAATCCAATTAAGTTTATATGAAATTAATCATAAAGGATTCAAATAGCATGATCCATGAGAGTATAAAATTTTCAAAATAAATATGTTTCTGTCATTCACCTAACCATATAAAAGTATTTCCCTAGTCAAGGATGACTTCGATGACTATCATTGTGGATTGGGTTCACTCCATATTACGTCATGTCCTTATTCATGGTTCAATCCCAAGACTATCATAGTGTAAGAGGTCCCTTACTAAGCTTTTTCACGTCCCATTCCATTTAATACTTACTCAAGTTTCACTCCCCAAATATATCCCTTTTATCTCATGAGATTTAAATTTATAACCTCTGTATTGGAGTAATATATAATTCTAGTATTCCCCACATCAAATAATCATAATAAATTTAGATCATACATATAATATAATAAAACATTCATTATAGAACATAAAATAAAAAAAATAAACAAGTTTCATAAATATTTCTATAATTTTTCATAGCCTAACCCATTGAAAATAAACAGGTTTTAGAAAAAAATCATCATTATAAAAATAAACTGTCCACAAAAATAATAAAAATTATATTTGTAGATCATATCTCCAGAAATCACATGAAACATTGAAGGATGTTATCATAATTGAAAATACCTTTATATGTTCTCTTAGAATATGTCTTCAGTAAAAAACTATTTTATTTTTGGAATTAATTCTATAAAAAAATAAGAAATATTATGAACGTATTTTCCTTAAGAAGAACCTTGGAAAATTTTAATGGAAGCTTTAAACCAGTTATCAATCATGATGGGTCAATGTTTCATTCATTTCATTTATGTTAAAATAAAAATTCAATTTACATTTTCAGTGAAATGTTAAAAAGTAACTCATTTGGGAAATTGACAACAAGTTTCATTTTAAACCATTTAAAAAAAATTAAACATGGGTAAATAATAATTTTAATATCAAAAGTAGGTTACTAAAAACATTCCTAAAAATATTTTAATGAAAAAAAGTCCTAAAATAGAATGGAATTTCTACTAAAGAGAGAAATAATGTTGGCTTTTCATAAAAACATGTTCTCAGTTCCATGAGTTATCAAATAGGGGAAAATTGGAGAACAATTTGTAATATCTAGATATAAAAAAAGGATAAAAAAATTCGCAGTTTCTTGTTACATGGATCATTAAATTTCATTACTGGATACTTAATGAAAAACATTCTTAATAGGTAATGAGGTTGTGATGTAAATACATTACCATTTTGGAAAATTTTGAATCATAAGACCCATGAAAGGATAATTAAAAGGAAAAATTAATTATCATCATTTAAATTATATTTATGTTATAAAATTTAAAATTGGAAATACATAAATCTCATAAAATAAGATAGGTTTATGAGATAACATATTTCCCAAAGAAAGAAAATGTGAAATGATAAACCCTTACCACTTTATTATTAACTATATATATCCATCATGAAATATGTAGCCTTAGATTTATTTTTAAATCCAAAATTTATTAATTATAAAAATCATAAAATACATTGATTTTCAATATATAAATTAAAAAAAATAAAAAAGTGTTGAATATGGAATTTTCCACACATAAATAAAAGTTTGAGGATAATTCCCTTTACCTCAAGTTAGACATGTTTTGAAAGTACTACCAAATACTGTATAATAAATTTAACTTTATTATAATTATATGATAGATTAATTTACTTAATTATTATATCAAATATTATCAACATCAAATATTTTGATGTCTTTTTATTAATAATTCCATTTTAAAATAGTAATTTTTAGGTATTTACTGTTTCATTTGACATTATAGTTTTGTGTTGGTAGTAATAATACTTTTACATTGATAATGGTCACATAATATTCATATTTTTAATAATTATATATATAATATATTTATTCTATAATTTTTTAGAGTCAACCAGAAAATATATAGATTGAAATATAAATTACACTATTTATGGATACGGTGTTCCATATGTACTTATGATTGCTGTTTTAACTTTTCGATGGAAATAATAAATGAAACATAAATAATAATTCATATTTATTTGATGATTATAAAAAATATTTCATATATATTTTCTTAATACAAATTTATTATCATCCATGTAATGTGGAAATGAAAAACAAATAAAATTTTTCTATGGAGGTAGTTGTCCACAAGTAATCACGAGCGACTGTACCATTTTCCAAATGATTGGATGGTAAACAAGGAAGATATGATATTATAAATATAAAACAGTAATTATATGGTAAATCTCATATATATTCACTACTTAAAACATTATAACCATTGGATTTATTTGGGGATAAAAACAAACCAGATCACTACGTGGGGATAGTAAGTCATACATTTGAAAGAGTCATGTTTTCACATTATGATAGATTGAAAAATCATAGGAAATTGTTATAAAAAAATAAATCAATATCTTAATATTTTAATTTTACAATATTTATTTTTTAGTATTATTTAATTATATTAATCATCAGTGGAAGTAGAAATAAAATTAAAAGAGTCAGAAAAGATAATTACTTATTCATTGGTAGAATTCCATTAGATCCCTTCTTACAGACCCTTAAAATGGTCTTTTAAGAATCCCATAACCTATAAGTATAGTCTATATTTTTATAAAACATATTTTTTTAGAGTTTTTATAATCTTTATGAATAAATACAGTATAAAGAAGAGAAATGATTCATGTCATTTTTTAATGGATGTGACTAGAACAACTTATATTTTCATTGTTTTAAAAAAATTATTTTGACATATTATTCTAAAAATGGCTCTAAAAGGACTCATATTATAACTATATAATGGTATGGTTGAAATAAAATCAACCAATTATATTTAATAAACTATTTAGGTCATTTAAAAACTTATCTTTTTTTAACCCCGTCATTAACTATTTTTAGCCTAAACAAATGTTACCAAATTTCAATATAAATTGGTCATTATTTTAATTATAAGGTAAAATTTTGATCAAAAATGGAAAAGGGATAATTTTTTTTATTATTTCTCTTCCTAATTTTCTATTTAGTGTTTTTTACTATTTTAACTAATATAATAAAATATTATTTTTCATGAAATGTCATTAATTTAATTTTTTATACAATTCATTTAATTTGGAATTAATGACATCAATAATACAAATTAATTAGAATACAAAATCATTAACCAAGAATTATACATTATTATTAACCATAAAATTCATGTGAAACCATAATTCATCAAAAAAGTAATTTAAAATAATGTAATCCTGTCTAAAATTAAATTTAATATTAATTAATAACATATATTCATAATTAATAGAATATATAAAAGAAATAAAAAACAAGAGAGTGATATTTTGAATTGTTTTACATAAAAAAATATTAACATCATTATTAAGGGAAAATGGAACCAAACTACAATATATTAGAATTTTTTATTTTTATGGTCTAATTTATCCCTTCAAATTAATTATGGGAATGTTTTTTGTTTATATTTTGACCAAATTTAACAGTTTAACAATATTTTAACTATTTTAACCTTATTGTGGTGACAAATATTTACCATAGTCGTAATTCAAAATGAAAAAAAAATATAAAATCGAACTATTTACCAAATTTGAAATTCATGATTTAAAATAGGGTATTCATTTTTCAAGAATAAATCTCTAGAAGTGGAAGAATTAAATGTAAATATAAATTTATCAGTTGGAATGAAAAGTAGTTTTTTAGAAAAAGTTTCTATTAGTCATAAACATTAACTAATATCAAAATCATGAATATTTATAATTAAAATTTAATTAATTATATTAATTTAAATAAAATTGATCATATTTAAATTTAAAATTAAATAGAAAATATTATGGAACATTTAAATTACTACATTTAATGAAAATAAATTAGAGTATTTGAAAAACTTGTATTTATAAATATTTAAAAATAAATAAATCATTTTAGAAAAATACCAACATTTCACCCTAATTAAATTTTACTATGATGTTTTGAAAAATTATATACAATTTTAAAAATAAAATGTCTAAAAGTGGTTGAAATTAATTATTATTTCTACATAGAAATTTTCATAAATTTATCTTTGAAGAAAATCTATTTTGAAGCATAAAATTATTTCACATAAAAAATTATTTATTATTTACAAAGAATTAATTAGTAAATTTTCATTATAGTGACCTTAACCTCAATATCATAGAGCCAGTGTCTATATTTTTGCATTATCATAAGATACTGGGAATAAAATCCTTAAGGATCGATCAGTTTAACTGTCTTGGTAAACTAGATTAATAAATTATTTCCATATAAAATTTGAGTACACAAATTACAACATAATCTTTTTCAATGTTATCAATATTCCCATAAGGATATCCCTATATATTGATCATAAAATACTTCCTAGAATCAAAGTGAAATTTAAACATAAGAAAGGGTTCTGGTCAAATGCTTAATAAGGGTACGCAAATAGCACATGTTGTGAATAATTAAGTAATAATAAATATGGAAAGGTAAATCACTAAATAACATTCCATTTAACCAATAACTCGATCATAATATGTCAATAATAAATAATGATGAAATAATTCCATATAAATAATCACAAGAGCTTGAAATATGACAATGTATATTCTTTCTAATTGAATAATAACATGGAATATAAATAACTAAATTCACAATGAGGGGATTAATAATATAGAGCATTATAATCATACTATCAAGACCTTTAGAAATATAGTTTCAAGCTACTAGTTTCAAACCCATCTGGTTTTCCAACTTATTCATGTTAAGACCTTTCACAATACACTTACAGTCAAGACCTTTCACAAGATATTTTAATACTATAGGTTACAAACTCATAGGTTTTTTGAAATTTATTTTTTCTTATGAGACCAATTATTTCATCAAGGGGCCATATATATTGGGCCCCAGCCCGCACTAACTCAGTCCAATTCATTCCTCATATAAAAGTACTGAAACATTGTGAAGATAAACATTCATATTAAAAACTGAAATATAAATGTCATTACATAACCTAATGAAATAAACATAATTATAAACCATACATATTAATATGGTGAATGGTATAAAAATATCACATCACAATCAAAATGATCATAAACCATACATATAAATAATCGGGATAATATAAATTCAACATATCTCTAGTGGATCAGTAGTAAATTAATGTTTTTATGTCATTTATTAATAGAAATACAATAAAAAGGTATTTTAATAAATTCTTGAGTAAAATATCTTTTTTATTCCCAAAATTAAAAAACATTTTGAAAACACGTTTCTATGAAAATAACTTTTAAAAAATAATAATTTAAAGAATATTTGGGAAAAAATTCATTAAAATAATCCTTATAATCATTAGAATTAAGATTCAAATAAATGATGGTATTAATTGGGGTAATTCATTAAATGATTTATAAGTTAAAAATAACAACCGATTTTCACTATAAAAATGTTAGGAAAGTGACTTATTTAGAAAAAATGAAGAATATTCCCTTCAAATTTTCAATAAAGTACAAATGGGTATTATTTTGAAAATGATATACCATTAAATTGTATTTTTTTTAAAAGGAAAAATTCTAAAAAATACCTGTAATAAATTATTTTTAAAAGGTTAACAATATTGAAAACATATTTATAAAACATCATTGTGGAAGAAAATAGTTTTCCAATTGAATAGAAACATAACAGAATATTTTATTATAAACGTTTTCCTAAATAATTAAATTAAAAAAGAGTGAAAAATGATAATATTATATGAAATTAGTAAAAATAAATATAGAATAATTAAAATTAGTGGGTTTATTAATTAATTATCAAGTAATTTCCATCAAATACTATTCATGAATAATGAATTTCGATTAGAATGAGATTGTGAAATAAAATCTAAAAATGAGCATAGAATTAAAGTGAGAATTAATAAATGAATAAATTATGTGTATAAAATATAAAACCACATAAAAATTGCAAATAAAACAAGGAATAGTAAAATTTAATTACACACATAATCTTATCCTGACACAATCAACGAAGTACAATTTTAATCTCATGAGTGGAAATTGAGATAATAAATCACTTAACTCACACTTAATTTTGATTAAATGTTATTTAAACTCATTTACAACGGTTTAATACATGTTAATAACTTATAATAGAACCAAATTATTATTTATAATATCATATATGATCTTTTTATAACTTCATATCACCCTTAAATTATTAATATTTCGTTATTTACATTTGTAGGTGTTAATTTTAATGTTTTCCATTATGTATTTTTTCATTAAAGATTCGATTATTTCATATATTTAATTGTTTAATTATATCTATAATAATAAAAATGTAATAATTATGATTTTTAAAACAATTTTACTTTTAAAATCAATAAATAAATAGGGTTATAAAAATGAAGGATGTTGCGATCATAGAGACAGTAGGTTTTATGTACGCATGTGAAATGTTTCTATTTTTCATTAATCATCATAAAAAGAATGTAAGTAATATATTATAATTAAATAATTATAATAATATAATATATGAAAAATTATATACTTATGTATATCATCTTTTTCGTGTGGTGATGAAAATAGATTCACATCGCTTTAGGAAGGTGGTAGTCTACACATATATGAATGATGTTATCATCATTATGAGAGTTAAAAGTTAAGAAATAAGATGATATATTATCTTTAAATAATACTTCATATGTAATTAATTACTTAATTATTTCATTTTTATCATATATAATCATTAAATATGTCCTCATCCCTTTCAGTAGGAGGCCTTGGTGAAAGATAAATCACATCGCTTTGTAAGGTGATATTCTGTTGTACACTCAAGAGACGTTATCAAATATCCTACATAATAGAACATATATATATATATATGATATAATTACAATATTTTTAAAAATATATTATAAATATCATATATATATATATACAATATATCGATTATCATACTAAATCATTAAATGTGGTAATGAAAGAAGGAATGATAAAGGTTCACAAGGCGATAATCCGCCATACACATGAATGATGATTTTGTAAACCATTTGATGGAATTGGAGAAGGTTTTAGTTCATGGAAATTTTATAAATAAATCCATGTACATGGAAGATAATAAGGTTGTTGTATCAGTATGTTTTAATAATAATTAATGGAGGTGCATAAAAAATAAAATAAATACACTCGTTGAATAACTTTAACAATTCTTTGGGTGTCCTCCTTATGTTTTCACTAAACAATTCCTAGGTTGGTCATCTTCCAAAAATCAGAATCAATTAAAAATATAAGTTTTTATTATGAATTGTTTAACTGAAAGGCATTTTTAAATTTAAATTTGGTGTGTTTCACTATTCTTCAAACAATGAATCTTTTTATAAAAATCCTAAAAATTCACCATAAGATAGTATTTATATGATGATTGAAAAAATTATGTTTATATTTTATAATATGTTTTTTAAAAGTATTAAAAATTAATTTTAAATTATTTGTTCATAGAATAGATAAACATTCCTTTAGAAAAAATCCATTTCTTCCGAAAACGATAATTTTTATTTCAAAATATTAGTATTTTATTGATAAGAAAAAGATAACAATAATTTTTTGAATTGTTTTTTACTATTAATACCCACCAATTTAATGACTATGTAATCACTGTTATATTGACTAATAATATTTTAGTAATATTTCACATTTTTTAACTCGGAATTTTGTGAAACAAATGATAAATTGAGAATTGCAGATAAGGTAAGGCGAACAAAGATTTTTTTTGAAAAACATGATTTTAAATAGTGTGAATTAATTTTAAAATAAATATATTTTAATGTCTTGGGTTGTTATATTTTCCTCATGTCTTTTTGTCAAATGATTCAAACACTATAAAACACAATTTCCTTATTTTATATGTTTAGGGTGTTATATTCTCTCAACCTTAATTTTCATCCTCATAATTTAATCATGATCCTAGTAATTAGATTGTTTATATTTGAAAATATTTTGTTGATAACCCACATCATAAAAATAGTTAATAAAATATCTTCTTAATTCGAATTAAAGGGAAGTAAAATGCTCATATAGAATAACATATAACTAGGTGTCTATATAGGGGAACAATGGTGAAAAGTAAAGATGTGTACAAGTAAAAAAAGTATAAATAATTATAGGGATGTATTGAGGTCATTGATCATAAGAATGTTAATTATCAATGTAATTGTAAGGACCTCAAAACCATATTTGTTTTTATGATTTAATGGGATATTTGATTAACTATTTATATATGCATTATGATAACATATTATTTTAATGTCCTTTTGCGAGAGTTGAGGAATTATTTTTACTACCAACTAATATAAGTAAATATACATACATGATACTTTTAAATTTAATAAGAATAATTTAGTCATTTTTTAGTGCATTGATCGATTTTTAATTCATCACTTAGTCGAATAAATGAATATTAGTAAATGAATGTTTTTTCTTAGAGCACTATGGATCAATTTTAACAGATCTTAGGATCTATAAATGAGTGAAAACTCTATCTATATATCAAGAATTATTTTCCAAAACTAGTATAGTTAGAATAATTTATCCAATATAATACATTAATTTCTAAAACCTCATCAAAATTTCAACAAAAACCATTTCATAAATAGTTAATCCTTACCACCCTTCCAAAATATTAAGCTCAAAAAATTTAGAAAAATTTAACAAAATTTCTTAAATGAACATATCATTAATCCATTAATCAACATAAAGTACTTATTAATTTTCATAAATAATGTGAGGACCTTTATCTGGTAATATCATGAAACGTGTAAATAACATGAATTAACATAAAACATTTTTGAAAAGAGATCACAATACTTTATTACTTAGGTAAAACACATATTACTTGATATATTGATTATATCAACCAATGTTGTACAATAAATCAATGGTAGAATAATAAAAATTTAATAAAATTATTGACAATTTCTAAGGTAATCAACACTATAAAATTTAATTTATCTATATCAATAATCTTTATTTCTCGGCATGATTTTCATCATGTTAATAAAATATTATGGGTTATCATTCACTTGATCTTTGGATTTGAAAAATGTTAAAATTTACACTAAATAATTTTAACTAGTCATCAATACCTTTAAACTTATGCTTTAGAATAATTAATGAAAAATAACTATAATAAAATAAATATATATTTTTTAATTCTAATGACGAGGATATCATTGATAAAATATTTAAACCATATAAATATTTAATCCAACACACGCATATTAGCCATTATTCTTTATATGTGGTAGTATCAAAGTATTTATGATGATCCATTAAATTCTCTTGAGGTATATTCCTTTGAATCTTGATACATTTATTTGTGTGGTGTCCCATATCCTTATATGTTAAGCATTGAAATATGGAAAAAAACTCACCCATTCAATAAACATTATGCTATAATTTCAATCTAGAGTTATAATAAACTATCATTTCATTTTCACATGTACTATGGTTTTTATTTCCAAAATTATCACTAGTTGGAAAACCATTATTTCCCATCCTTGATTTTTCTATCGTTTTCCCTACCATCCTTCTGTTCTCCTTTTTCCCTTGAAATATATAATATTGATGTAAATTTTCATTTACCTTACTAGGAAATCATTTTACGTCCTCATATAATGATTATGTTTAAGAGACTAGTTCACTTTGATAGATTTTCATAAGTACAGAAAATAAATGATCATTATTTCTCTTTAGATTACATGCATTGATATGGTTCACATTCCTTCTATTACGGTCCCTTTATAAATGATTTAATACACTAGTTTAGATGATATAATTATGAAAAACAATGTATAATCCAAAATATAGGGAAAATGTATATTATCCAATGAATATCCCATAGGAGTTTCAAAACAAGTGCATTGTAAGGCCCATTGTTTCACACCATGTGAAAATATAGTCAATCCCAATGCACCCTTTTCCATGTTATAATCCCAATGTAAAACTATCAAAGAACCACATCCACTTATAATATCCATTAAATCATGTTTTTTTAGAAAACACTAAATAATATCTACCTTAATGAAATATTAGTGTGTTCTTATAAACATAACCTCAAGTTCAATCATTGTTTTACCTTTCCTAATTTGTTTTTTACAAAATGTATTTCCTAAGTATTATAATAAACTTTCTATTATACAAACAATAGTTACCCAGACATCATAATTTAGGATTAGATGTTTACTTTATTATATTGGAATAAGATATAAAAAATTACATCCTGGATGGAAAAACTATTTGGTAGTCTTAGTAAACTAGATACGTACATGATTAACATATTAAATTTTAATACAATAATTAAAACCTGTTTTTCTCCAGAATATCTTGATTTCTTCTAGAATATCCCTTCATATCAATCATGAAATACTTCTTCATATCAAAGGGAAAATAAAATATAAGAAAGGGGTGGAATCAGATGCTTATTAAGGGTAAGAATACAATAAAGGATATGAATAAATTTGAAATAATGAATAAGGGGTGGTAAATAACTGAAACATATTCCATTTCATCTATAACATGGGAATAATATAGTAGGAATAAGTGATGATCAAATAATTCCTTATAAATAGTCACATCAGATTCAGACATAACCTTTCAAATTATAACTAATAAAATATTCACATGGAATATCAATAACAAAATTTATAATGAGGGTATGAGTAATTTAATACATCCTAATAATACATTAGAGAACCTTTATAAGACGGTTATTTTCAATAATGTTATTTAGATAGTTTAGAATGACTGGTTTCAAACCTATTATCTTTTTCCATCTCATTTGTGTGAAGATGTTTCAGAAGACACTAAATTTAAAACCCATTCACAACACGGTTTAAAACATCTGGTTACGAAATCATAGATTTTTGAAACCTGATTTTGTTTCATGAGACCAAGCTACACATTAAGGGGAAATATATATCGTACTCCACCAACCACTTACTTTGTCAAATGTATTACACATATGAATGGTTTGAAGCATACTCGAAAAAAAAATCGCATTAAAACCTAAAATATTAAATTTTAATACTTACCCAGATAAATTTAACGTAATCATAATCCTTCTCGAGTAATATATTAAATGGTGTCAAAATACCACATCCACAATCAATCTGATCATAAATCATCCATATAAAGAATAAACATGATGTTAAAACTCAATATACCAATTTTATCATAAGAAAATTAAGGGTTTATGTCATTGATGAATTTAAATAAAATAAAAAATATTTAAAAAATTATTGAGGAAAGTATCGTTTTCATTTCCAAAATCATAAAACATTTAAAAAAATACATTTATTTAAAACCACTTTTAAAAACATATAATTTTCATAATATTATGGAACTAATTTAATTTAATAACATCATTTAAACCCTATAATGGGGGATTAAAATAAATTGATATCATGATAGTGGGTAATTCTATATATTACATTAAATTTAAAAATAACATTTCTTTAAAATGTAAAAATGGTATAACAGTACTTTGTTTGGAAAACAGAAAGATAATTCCTTTCACATTTTTGATAAAAACCGAAAGGGAATTGTTTTGAAAATCACACAATATTCCATTGAAAATAATTTATAAAAATTAAAAATGATTAAAAATACCTTTAGTAATGCAGTTTTAAATGTTCAAAAAATAATTGATAACATTTTTTGAAAATATGGTTTTGGAAGAAAACTGGTATCTGATCGAAGAGAGAAATAATGTTATATTTTTTAAAAACATTTTCTTAATTAGTTTACTTGTAAAAGAGTTTAAAATTGATACCAAAACAATAAAATATTACTAATAATCATAGGAAGAAGAAATGAAATTAGTTTATTATGAAATGATCATGTAGTTTCCTTTATTTGATAATCAAGAATATACAATCTCAATTTGAATGAGATTGTTAAATAAACCCTTAAAATGATCATAATGTTGTGTTGATAATTAATAAATGGATATATTATCTGTATCAACTAAAAATAAAAATAAATTTTTTTAAATAAAACTTAATATAATCAAAATTAATTACATACATAATCATAGCATGACATAATCAACGAAGTAGAATTTTAACCCTATGAGTGGAAATTATGTTTAGAATTACCTTACCTCATGCTTCCTTTTGATTGACTACTATTTAACCATATGTATTTTCGTTTTAAAAATGTTATTAAATTACACTAGAATAATATTAATTCTTATAACATCATATATGATCCTTTTATAACATCTTATCACCCATTCATTAATAATATTATATTATTTTCATTATTTCGGGTGTTAATTGAATTGTTTTCTTATACGTGTTTTGTTATTAAAGATGATATTATTTCAAATATTATATATTTTAATATTCTCAATAATAATTATAAATACATAATTATCATTTTTCACCTCAATGTTACATTTAACTCAACCCTAAAATATGGTTATGAAAAAAGGAATTATGTTGTGATCATAGAGATGGTAGGCCATATGTACAATGAGTAACCATTCCCACTTTTAAATGATTGTTATGGAAAGAAGTTGAGAAGTATTTTACCCTTAAATAATTATAATAATATAATCTATACCATATTATATACTTATATATATATATATATCATCCTATTGGTGTGGTGATGAAAGGAGAGTCACATGGCTTCGTGAAATTGGTTTCCATACGTACACGAATGATGTTTCCATCTTTATGTGAGTGAAAAGGTAAGAAATAAAAAGACATATTATATTTAAAAAATGATTAATATTTCATTAATATAATTTTTATGTCATGTTTATCACATATAATAATTGACATCATTCTTATCGCCTACCATTTAAAGCATTACTGAATGATTATTCACACTGTTATGGGAGGCGGTAGTCTTCTATACACATGAGAGATGTTAAAGTTTATCCAAGGGAATGGAAGGTATATATATATGATATATTGACTAAAAAGTTATAAATATTTTTATATATATTGTATATACACTATATATATCATTATACCCAAATGTGAATGGTGGTAATGGAACAACAAATGACATCAGTTCACGAGGTGGTAGTTTGTTGTACACATGAACGGTGATTTAATAACAAATTTTATGGATGTAGAGATGGTATTATTTAATTATATCATTAAAAAACATATTAGTTGTATCATAATAATGTAATTATATCATAAATTTTTAATAATAATTACATGAGTTTGTAAATTAAATCAAATAAATACACTCATTGAAGAACAATACATCTTCTTCAGGTATCCTAAAAAGGTTTACACATAATATTTCCTATTATGGATTTTTCCAAAACTAAATTTCTAGTATGATGGTAGGTGATTTTAAAGTAAATGTTTTTGTTCTTGTCCTAAAAATAGGTCATACAACGGTAATACGAGAGGAGATATGGTGTCATTGTATAATTAAGGTGAGTGGAACAATTATAATATTTTTGAAATCATTTAATTATACACACATTTAATCACTCTATAAGCTTCAACAATGGACAATTATATAAACAAGAATTGATAATTTCAATATATTTACATAAAAGTTGTGTTAAAAAATTTTGAAGTTAATTTTAACCATTATATTATTAGTTTAACTACCATGTACATTCATTTTTAGCTTAACTACTATAACTAGTTTTTACTATTTTAACACTTCATTTTCATCAATACATAAGTTGATCTTATTATGAATTATAAATTTTTATGATTAAAAATATTGAATTAATTTCCAAATTCAATTCAGATATTTGGAAGAATTTAATTTAAAAATTAATCACGTAGAAGGGACAAGAAAGCGAGGTTTTAAAGTTAAAATGGTCAAAACATTACAAATTTTTTTATCAAAATAAAACATTAAAATAATTACAATGAACTAAATCGGATTATTTAAAATAAAATTAAACTAATTTTACATAAAAACTAGTTAAAAATAAAATTTAACTTGAAAAATTACTTAAATAAATGGAAATTTTAAATTAAAATCACATATTATAACTTATTGATCAAAATTTTAAATTTCTAGAAAAATGTAAAAACTTTACCCTAATATAATCATGATATGATTATTTCAAAAATTAATTTTATTTTTTATATAAATTTTTCATAAATTGTTAAAAATAAATTTTAATTTATGTGTGGAAATCACAAATAACCCATCCATGATAGAAAATGCAGTTTTTAGAAAACATTTGTTTTTTCATTTAAATGATTATTATTTTTTCCCTATTAAACAGATAATAATAATATTAATAATTTATTATTACTAATAATAACAAAAAATTTAAAATTTTGGATATAATTATTGTATTAAATAATAATGTTTTAATAATATTTCACATTTTTTTTAAACTCTGCATTTCACAAATACAAGATAAAATGAGTGGTTCATGTAACTCAAGGTAAACTCTATGTTGCATGTAATAAAATATATTGACGAGATATAATTAATTTAAACTTTATTATCTTGTAATGTGTTGGGGTGTAATATTTTGTTTTAATTTGGTGTTGTGTGTTGTATACACTATCGAATACAATGTTCTTATTTTATTATTTTGTGTGTTGTGTGTGTTGCGTAGGGCGATTATAAATATTTTTCATAATTTGGTTACTCATATTCATACCATCCGATTGAATGGAAAGGTCATATTTAAATAATAATATTTTTATAATGTATATCAATTCACTTAAAGTATGGTGTTTTGTGTAAAAAAAATATATTATTGTTTTTATATTATGTTTTTTGGTTGTTATATTCTTTCCCATTAAATAACTTTTTTCATCAAAATTTTATCTTGTCCATTAAGGATTCAATATTTTAAAATTCATTTATTAAAAATCCACATTGTATGAAGGGATAATGAAATGTACTTTAAAATGGGATGTGGAAAACATAATGTTTAATTGAAATATTACATAATTGGGTTCCTAAATAAGTAGAACATTTGGCAGGAAGATAAATTTTTGGCCTGGTGGAGAGAAGTAACATCTGTTCTCTAATAGATAGTGATATAGAATATGGTTTTTTTAAATTTAATGGAAAAAAATGAAAAATCTGTGAGGGGTGAAATGACCATCAATTCATTAGTAATAAAGGTTAAAAGGTAACATCTTTATTTCAAGATCCTTTTTCAAAATTTGTGAATTTCAATTGTAATCTATAATAAGATTGTAAGGAAATATACTTTAAAATTATAATTTCATCCTTCTATCTTTCCATCACAATATTTTCATTATCTTCAATCAATTAGTACTAGAGATGAATTTTTCATTCCTGAATCACTGGAGTAAAATTCATTATCCACAAAAGGATCTGAATATATTGTTACTATCATAAAATATCAACCAATATATAATGGTTTTGAAATGGTAAGACAATATTTTTTTTTAAACATTCATATGATTAAATAATAAATTTACCTCCAAAATTTCCACAATGACAAAACGGTTCCCCTAAGATCCTTTCCCAAATAACCCTAAATCAAAAATAACAATAGTCACCTCAACATTAAGGAATTGTTTATCCAAAAAGGTAATATCATACATTTCAAATTACCTCCAAATAAATTTAACTACATTATTCCCATATAATCATTCATGTTATATCACATATTAAACCTAGTGGTTATATATACCTAAACCCAATGAAACATCATAAAAAATTCCATTAATAACAATGATATATAACTATATAATATTATAATGAAATGAAATTCACCAAAATATCATGAATAATATTTAGAAACGAACCTGAATGGTAATCATTAGCATGAACATTAATATATCTAAAAACATATCCTTCTCAATGAATCACTTTTCCACCATAATAATTCTTGATACACCACTATAACATTAACAATAATTAGTATAACATCAATTCATACACTAAACTAATGCGTAATTTAAATCTTAATAGAAAATTTTTCCAAACACCTTATAAAAGATTAAAATCACATCTAAATCCAATGACTTAAAACATAAAAAGGGTATATATTCCTTTGATGTGATTCTAAATCTTATTATTATAAACTCGTGATGGTATCCATAAATCCTATGTTAAACCCAATTTATAAAAAACATGATTCCGAAAATTAACACAATTTTTATTCCTCAAATAAAATAATATAGTATTGAATATATTCCATAAATTTAAATATTAAATACATTTCATCTAATATTACATAAATCACATTATCCTCATGTCATAAAAAAATTTAAATTCAACCAGTACTATCTTATTTTCTTTATCAATGTTTAAAATATCATTATCCCTACTAAACATTTCACGTTGTAATTTACTTTCAATAAATGTGTTTAAATCATTAAACAAAAACTATTGTGGAAGAGTAATTATATGATTTAGGATTCATATATTGAAAATATCATTGATATAAAACTTCTAAGAAATAATTCGTAAAAAACCATAAATTTACACTTCAATACTCTTATACCATATGTTGGAATAACATAGGTCCATACATGGTCTATGAGTTAACCCTTGGATTAGAGAATTTTCTTAGAGAGTTCTAGTATTCACCAAACATAAAATATTGATCATTAAATGTCACCTTATAATAAAAATAAATTCCCTACATCATTCATTTCATTTTAACCTAAAATTAATATCCATATACCCTTATATTCCCAACATCTAATATCTCTCGATTCCTCTAATATTGTTTCTTGAGTTGTTATTCCCATATACAAAACATATAAGAAACTGAATATTTTTCCCTTTATAGTCTTCCTTAAAGTCCATTTATTTCTTATTAGGTTAGTCAAGAAACTCACCCATAAAGAGATTGTTAATCATATATAAATATATCTGATTAGGAATAATTATATTGTTTCACATTACAACCCATAATTTATTTGGTTTCTCATGTGGAAAATCATTCCATTGTGTTCACTTTTGTTAACATTAATCCTCCATGATCAATAAATTGAATAAAACTAAAAATTATTATGTGGGAAATAATATTCACATTTTTGAATAATATAATCATGAAAAATAAATCATAGGATGTAAAAATCATAATACTATATTTTGAATTTATGACACATTAGTTTTAACATAGGCCATTCATGGTCATCATATATTCAAATACTTTATAATGGTTTGTAAAGAAAATATGATTTAACTCAAGAATATCCCCTACGAGTGTCAAACTAGGTATATTATAAGGGAAAAACATCGTGCAATATATTGATAGTTTATATATTCTTAACCAGCTCTTTTGGGTGTTATTACCCCTAGAAGCATATGTTTCATAACCACATCCACTTTCAATATCTAGACAGGGGTTTATTTATTAGAAAACCACATCATTTATTCCTTAAAAATCTTTGAGATATTATCCTATACATAGACTTATCCCTTGGTATTTCAATAGATTTCTCTATTCATAATCTCTAAAGATTTACTAAAACCACCTATAATAAAAACTATATAGTACCATGCTTTTAAAACATAGAAATTACATCTTAAAAGATGTATATTTATTAAAAACATTATAATCCAAATGAGAATCATATAGAAATGGTTTATATAGAGACATGGATATATAAAAAAACTACATCATAGGAGATCTAAAACACCTCCCATTAATTTTTTCATAAAATGAACCCTTGTTAAACCTATCATACATAAAACCATTCTTGAAAAACTAGGGAAAATAATCATAACAAATCGAAATATCATATGGTTAGTAAGGGTAAACATGGGAGATATCAATTACCAATAAAGCATAAAAATATACCAATTGTATGAGAACATGAAATTAACATATAGAAAAAAATACCCATAATATAATATATAACAATATTGATTCATGACATAAATATTTGTCCTTAATAACACATGAATCCTAAAGGATTCAGTGAATGTGTTCCATGAGAGAATAAAATTGGTATAAGTCATAATTTTATTGAATAAACATATTTTAAACCATAATTTCATCATTCATGGATCACAATCAAGATTATTATAGTGTATTGGGTGAAATACTCATTAAATCATATCCTTATTCATTGTTCACTCCCAATATTACAATAGTAGACAAAGAAATGGTTCACTACATGTTCCATCACATCCATAGTAAAGGTTCACTCCCCAATTTCAGACCTAATTGTCTCATGAGATATATATCATTACCCACTAAATTGTAGGGATATATAATTCTTGGATCACCCACAAAATAATAATATTCCATTAATTTGTGTCCCACGTGATTTTAAAACATTCATCCTATATCATAACCCATGGAAACAAAATGGATTTTTTAAAAATTAATACATAATTATCATAAAATATAAAGATAAATAATTGATATCATATCCATGGATCATATCCCTATGAAATCATAATTAATATCAATTTACTTTATCATAAATTAAAATTCATTTAAAATATTACTTTCAAATTTTCATGAAAAAAAGTCCATTTTTATTTTAGAATAAATTAATTAAAATAAAAAAATTCTAAAATATTATAGAAAAAGTTTTCATTGAAAATAAATGTGGAAATTATATAATAATATTCAATTAATATATTTGTCCTAGTTATTAGAACTCTATTTCATGATATGTACATTAAAACAATGATCCTGTTCGACTTTTTGGTAAAAGGGGGTAATGTACCACATTCCAAAAAATTTAAGAAATATATTTTTTAATAAATAAATAAAAAAGTAAAACATGAGTCAAAATAACTTTTAGAAATCATAGGAAGGTACTAAAAATATTCTTTTAAACAATATAATGATAACATAGACATGGAAGAAAAGATGATTTCGATAGAAGAGAGAAATACAGTCATTTTTTTAATAATATTTATTTTCATTCGTGAGTTTCTAGAGACATGAAAATTAATTGTAAAAAATGAAATAAAAAAATAACCAAAGATAAAAAAATTGAAGAGTTTATTGATAGGTCTCTCATAAAAGTTCCTCATAGTAAACATAAATATTCAATATCATAAAATAATTTGACTGTAATGTAAATATCTTACAACTTTGCTAACTTCTGAATCATAATCCCCAAGAACGTATACCTTAAAATGAAACATGAAATATAATTATTATACATAAAACCATGATATAAAATGAAAAAATGGGTAGTGTATACCACTCCTTAAATAATTTAGTTTCATTAAATAACGTATGTCCCAAAAAAGACAATTTGAGATAACAAACCCTTACTACCTTGGTAATCTATGAATCTATACCTCATGAAAAAAATAACCTTATATATACTTATAAATAAATATGATTTTCCAAATAATCATAACAAAATATAGAAATGTCAAATATATAAACTGTATAAAATAATGAATTATTGAATATGGAATATGTTTTATGAAAAGAAAAGTGATACTAGAAATCCATTTTCCTCAAGTTATACTTGATATAGAAGTGATCTATCATCCTTTATAATAATTTTAAATTTATTATAATTACATAAAAATAATTTTCATACTTATTATATCATATAAGATCTATTTTTATCATTTTTACACCTATATATTTATAATTACTTATAAAAATATTTGTTTCTCAGCCTTAACTATTTCATTTCTAGGAGAGTTTTAGTTTGGTAGTTCTGATCTTTGTAATTTGATCCTGGTTACATAATATAAATAATTTTAATCATAATATAAATATAATATATATTAGTTATATATATTTTTATATTAATCAATAAAAGGTAAATATAGAAAAATGAAATATAATATACGTGAAGACAGTACACCCTACGTAATAATGAATATTGTTTTACGTTTTCAACGAACAGATCAAAAGAAAGGTATATAATAATTAACTTAAATGAATAATTGTATCATATATATGTGATATAATGACACTATGTGTATAAATATGTTATCAATATCATATATATATATACATTATATCCATTATCATACCAAATCATTAAATGTGGTAATCGAAGAAGGAATGATATAAATTTACGAGGCGATAATCTTCCTTACACATGAATGATGATTTCGTAAACCATTTGATGGAAGTGGAGATAGTTTTAGTTCATGAATATTTTATAATGAAATACATGTACATTGAAGATAATAAGGTTATTGTATCAGTATGTTTTAATAATAATTAAAGGAGGTGGATAAAAAATAAAATAAATACACTCGTTGAATAATATTAACTCTTCTTTGGGTGTCCTCCTTAGGTTTCCACTAAAAAATTCCAAGGTTGGTCGTCTTCCAAAAATCAGGATTCCAGGATTAGGGGAAGAACTTTTGGAAGTTACTTGGTCAGGGGTTGGCTGAACCATATTGGTTTTAATGTGCGAAGAAGAGTGGAGAGTGGGTGGCCTTTTTTAAATGAGGTGTGTCAGACACTTATAATGTTTTAAAAAGATTCAATCATACCCACATTTTTATCATGAAATAGAATTCCGAAATTTTTTATTCTCAAATATAGAAGAAATATGGTTTCAATATTGGCATAAAATGGGATTTCTAAAAGTTTTTACGTAATTTTTAAGCCTTATATATTTTGTTTAACCCCCTGATAAATCCATTTTTCCTTTAACTACATTAATTAATGATTACCCATTTTCACTATTCATTTTCTTCAAATATTATGCTAAAAATATTATAAATTGAAAATTTTTAGAATTCCAAATATTTAATTAATTTTTTTAAATTTCACTCTTATAAGTTAAAAAATTTAATTTGAAATTAATCCCACGGATTTTAAGAGTAGGAGGGGTTTTAAAGAAAAATTGATCTAAAGTTTACAAGGTCTTTATATCAAAATTATACATGAAAATTATTCAAATGACATAAATTGGATAAATTTATATACAATTGAACCATATTTACTTTAAAATCAATTAAAAATATAATTTTTCATTATGAATTTTTTAATTGAAATGCATTTTTAAATTTAAATTCGGTGTGTTTCACAATTCATCAAACAATGAATCTTTTTAGAAAAATCCTAAAAATTCACCCTAATATAGTTTTTATATGATGATTGAAAAAATTATTTTTATATTGTATAATCAGTCTTCTAAAAGTACTAAAAATTAATTTTAAATTATTTGTTTATAGAGTAGCTAAACATTCCTTTAAAAAATGCATTTTTTCTGAAAAAAATAATTTTTTTAAAGATTATTATTTTGTTGATAAGATAAAGATAACAATAATTTTTAGAATTGTTTTTCACTATTTAATACCCACCAATTTAATGACTATGTAATAACTATTATATTGACTAATAATATTTTCATAATATTTCACATTTTTTAAACCTCGGAATTTTGTGAAACACAAGCTAAATTGATTGTTGTAGATAAGGTAAGGTGAACATAGATTTTTATGAAACACAAGCTTTTAAATATTGTGAATTAATTTTAAAATAAATATATTTTAATTTCATGGGTGGTTATATTTTCCTCGAGTATTTTTTTCAAATGTTTCAAACAATATAAAACACAATTTTCATATTTTATAATTTTAGGGTTTTATATTCTCTCCACATTAAATAATTTTCATCTTCATAATTTAAACATGATCCTAGTAATTATATTTTTTATATTTGAAAATATTTTGTTGATAACCCACATTATTAAAATTGTTAATAAAATATCTTCTTAATTAGAATGAAATGGATGTAAAATGCTCATATAGAATAACATATAGCTGGGTGTCTATATGGGGGAACAACGGTGAAAAGTGAAGATGTGGACATGTAAAAGGAGTATAAATAATTATAGGGATGGATTGAGGTCATTTATTATAATAATGTAAATTATCAATGTAATTTTAAGGACCTTAAAACCATAATTGTTTTTATTATTTAAAGGGATATTTTATTGACTATTTGTATATGCATTATGATAAAATTTTATTTTAATGTATTTTTATAAGAGTTGAGGAATTATTTTCACTACCAAGGAATATAAGGAAATATACTTACTTTATACATTTAAATTTAATAAGAATAATTTAGTCATTTTTAGTTCTTCTATAAATTTATAATTAATCACTTAGTCAAATAAATGAATATTCATAAATGAATATTTTATCTTAGAGAAGTAAAATTCAATTTTAATGTATCTTAGGATCTATAAAAGGGTGAAAAATCTTTCCATATATCATGAATTATTTTCCAAAACTAGTATGGTTTGGATAATTTATCCAATATAATACATTAATCACTAAAACCTCATCAAAATTTCAACTTAAACCATTTCATAAATAGTTAATCCTTACCACCCTTCCAAAATATTAAGATCAAAAAATTTAGAAAAAAGATAACTAAATTTCCAAATTGAACATATCATTAATCCATTAATAAACATAAAGTATTTATTAATTGTCATAAAAAACATGTGAGGACCTTCATCAGGTAATTTCTTGAAACGTGTAAATAACTTGAAATTAACATAAAACATTTTTGAAAAGATATCATGATTCTTTATTACGTATGTAAAACACATATTACTGGATATATTACTTATATGAACAAAATTTTGTACAATAAATAAATGGTAGAATTAGAAAATTTTAATAAAAATATTAATAATTTCTAAGGTAATCAGAACTATACTATTTAATTTTTCAATATTAATAATATTTATTCCTCATCATAATTGTCCCCATGTCAATAAAATGCTATGGGTTATCATTACCTCAATTGTTTGATTTAGAAAATGTTAAAATTACCACTAAATAATTTTAACTAGTCATCAATACCATTAAAAATATCTTATCGAATACTTAATGAAAACGAACTATAATAAAGTATGTATATTTTTTGTAATTCTATTAACTAGGATATCATTGATAAAATACTTAAACAACATAAATATTGAATCCAACACAAGCATATTAACCAATATGTTTTATATGTGGTAGTATCATAATATTGATGATGATCCATTAAATTATCATGAGGTATATTCTTTTGAATCTTGATACACTTATTTGTGTGGTGTCCCGTATCCTTAGATTTTAAGCAATGAAATTTGGAAAAAACAAATCTCACCCATTCAATAAAAAATTAGCTAGAATTTCAATCTACACTTTCAATAAACTATTTTTTCATTTTAGCATGTACCGTGGTTTTTATTTCGAAAATTATCACTTGTTGAAAACCCATTATTTCCCATACTCCATTTGAATATATTTTCCCTTCTGTCCTCCTCTTCTCTTTTTTCCCTTCAAATTCATAATACTGAGATATATTTTCTTCTATCTTATTAGGAAATCATTTTACGTCCTCATATGATGATAATGTTTAAGATAATAGTTCACTTTAATAGATTGGCTTAAGTACATAAAATAAATGATCATTGTTTCTCTTTAGATTACATGCATTGATGTGGTTCCCATTCCTTCTATTACGGTCCATTTATAAATGATTCAATACAGTAGTTTATATTATACCATTATGAAAAATAATTTATAATCCAAAATATAGTGAAAATGTATGTTATCTAAAGAATATCCTCTAGGAGTTTCAAACCAAGTGTATTGTAAGGCCCATTGTTGTACACCATGTGAAAATACAGTCAATCCCAATGCACCCTTTTCCATGTTATATTCCCCAAGTACATCTATTCGAGAACCATATCCACTTATAGTATCCATTAATTCATGTGTTTATATAATACACCAAATAATATCTTCCTTAATGAAAGATTAGAGTGTTATTATAAACATATCCTCAAGGTGAATCATAGTTTTACCTTTCCTAATTTGTTTTTTACAAAATCTAGTTCTTATGTATTATTCTAAACTTTCTCTTATACACACTATAGTAACCCTTAATCCAGAATTTAAGAGATGATGTTTACATTATTACATTGGAATAAGATATAAAAAATTACATTTTGGATGGAAAAACTATTTTTTAGTCTTATTAAACTAGATACATACATGATTACCATTTGAAATTTTAATAAAAAAATTAAAACCTATTTTTCTCGAGAATATCATGATTACATCTAGTAATATCCCTTCATATCAATAATAAAATACTTCTTGATATCCAAGTGAAAATAAAATATAATAAATGTGTGGGATTATATGCTTATTAAGGGTAAGAATACAATGAATGGTTTGGATAAATTTGAAATAATATATAAGGGGAGATAAATAACTAGAACATATTCCATTTAATCTATAACATGGGAATCATATGGTAGGAATAATTGATGATCAAACAATTCCTTATAAATAGTCACATGAGATTCATACATAACCTTTAAAATTATAACTAATAAAATATTCACATGGAATATGGATAACAATATTTTTAATGAGGGTATGTGTAATTTAATACATCATAAAAATACATTTGAGACCTTTCATAAGAATTTTATTTTCATGAATGTTCATAAGATTGTTTACAATGACTGGTTTCAAACCTATTAGATTTGGCCATCTCATTTGGGTCAGGATCATTCACAAGACACTAAATTTCAAGACCATTCACAATACGGTTTAAAACGTCTGGGTACGAAATCATAGGGTTTTGAAACCTGATTTTGTTTCATGAGACCTAGTGATGCATCAAGGGGAAATCTATATCGGTCCCCACCGACCACATACTATGTCCAATGTATTACACATATGAAAGGTTTAAATCATAATTGACATAAAAAATCACATTAAAACCTAACATATATTATTTTAATACATACCCAAATAAATTTAACATAATCATAATGTTTCTTGAGTAATATTTTGAATGGTATCAAAATACCACATCCACAATAAAAATGATCATAAATCGTCCATATAAAGAATAAACATGATATTAAAACTATATTTACCCATTTTATTATAATAAAGGGTTGATGTCATTTATGAATTGAAATAAAATACAAAATCTTTACAAAAATCTTGATGAAAGTATCACTTTTCATTTCAAAATTCAAAAAACATTTCAAAGATACATTTTTTTAAAACTACTCCTAAAAAAATATAATTTTCAGAATATTAGTGAACTAATTTTATTTAAAAACATCATTTAAACCCCAAAATGGATGATTAAAACAAATTAATATCATGATAGTGGGTAATTATGTATATTACATAATATTTAAAAATAACATTCCTTTAAAATTTTAAAATGTTATAAAAGTACTTTGTTTGGAAAACAACAAGATGATTCCTTTCACATTTTCGATAAAAACCGAAAAGGAATTGTTTTAGAAATTAAATAATATTCCTTTGAAAATAATTTTTAAACATAAAAAATGATTAAAAATACCTTAAATAATTAATTTTTAAATGTTAAAAAAATAATTGAAAACATTTTTTGAAAATATGGTTTTGGAGGAAAACTGATATCTGGTCGAAGGGAGAAATAAATTATATTTTCTTAAAAACATTTTGTCAATTATATTAATTATAAAAGAGTTTAAATTTGATACCTAAACATAACAATATTTTTAATAATCATATGAAGAGAAAATGAAATTGTTTTATTAGGAAATGATCATGTAGTTTCCTTTAACTGATAATCATGAATATAAAATCTCAATTTCAATGAGATTGTGAAATAAACCCTTAAAATGGTCATAATGTTACGTTGATAATTAATAAATGGAAATATTATGTGTATCAACTACAAATAAAAATAAAAATTGTTAAATAAAACATAATATAATCAAAATTAAATACATACATAATCATAGCATGATATAATCAACGAAGTATAATTTTAAACCAATGAGTGGAAATTATGTTTAGAAATACCTTACCGCACGCTTCCTTTTGATTGAATATTATTTAACCATTTGTATTATGGTTTTAAAAATGTTATTAAATTATACTAGAATAATATTAATACTTATAACATCTTATCACCCATTAATTAATAGTATTTTATTATTTTCATTATTTCCGGTGTTAATTACGTTGTTTTCTTATACATGTTTTATTATTAAAGATAAAATTATTTCACATATTATATATTTTAATATTCTCAATAATAATTATAAATACAAAATTATCCTTTTTTACATCAATTTTACATTTAAATCAACACTTAAATATGGTTATGGAGAGATGGACTATGTTGTGATCATAGAGACGGTAGGCCATACATACACATGAGTAACCCTTCCCATTTTTGAATGATTGTTATGGAAATAAGTTGAGAATTATTTTATCCTTAAATAATTATAATAATATCATCAATACCATATTATATACTTATCTATATATGTAATTCTATTGGTGTGGTGATGAATGGAGAGTCACATCGCTTCTTGAAAGTGGCTTTCCATACGTACAGGAATGATGTTTCCATCATTATGTGAGTGAAAAGCTAAAAAATAGATTGAAATTTCCTATTTAAAAATGATAAATATTTCATTAATATAATATTAATGTCATTTATATCACATATAAAAATTAGCATCATTCTTATCGCCTGCCATTTGAAGCGTTATTGAAAGATGATTCACCCTGTTACGCAAGGCGGTAGTCTTCTGTACACATGATCGACGTTAAAGTATATCCAATGGAATGGAAGTTATATATATATATATATATAAATATGATATATTATCACCAAAGGTATAAATATGTTTAAATATAATGTATATACATTAAATCTATCATTATAACCAACTGTGAATGGTGGAAATGGAGCAACAATTAACATTAGTTCACGAGGTGGTAGTTCGATGTACACATGAACGATGATTTAATAAAAAAAAATTGGATGTATAGATGGTATTATTTAATTTTATCGTTAAAAACCCCATTATAAGTGTCTTAATAATTTAATTATATCATAATGTTTTAAAAATAATTAAATGTGTTTGTAAATTAAATCAAAAAAATTTTAAAAAAAAGACACTCATCGAAGAACATTACATCTTCTTCAGGTATCCTAAAAAAGTTTACACCAAATCATTCCTATTATGGATTTATTCCAAAAATAAATTTTCTGTATGATGGTAGGGGATTATAAAGCTAATTTTTTAGTTCTTGGCCTAATAATAGGTCATACAATGTGAATACGAGAGGAGATATGGTGGCCTTTTATATGTGAGGTGAGTGGATAAATTATAATATCTTTGAAATAATTCAATTATACACCCATTTAATCACCCTATAAGCTTAAACAATGGTCAATTATACAACAAATAATTGATAATTTCAAAATACTTCCATAAAATTTGTGTTAAAAAAGTTTAAAGGAAATTTTAACCATTATATTATCAGTTTAAATGCCATGTAAATCCATTTTTACCTTAACTATTATAACTAGTTTTTACTATTTTAATACTTAATTTCCATAAATATATAATTTTATCTTATTATAAATTATAAATTTTTATGATTAAAAATATGGAATTAATTTTCAAAATTCAATTCATAGATTTGGAAGAATTTAATTTAAAAATTAATTACGTAGGAGGTATAAGAAAGTGATGTTTTAAAGTTAAAATGTTCAAACCTTTACAAATTGTTTTATCAAAATTAAACATTAAAACTATTTTAATAACCTAAATAAAATTATTTAATATAAAATTTAACTAATATTACGTTAAAACCATTTAAATGTATAATTTAACATTAAAATTTATTTCAATGAATGGTAATTTTAAATTAAAATTCCATATTGTAAATTAATCATCAAAATTAAAAATTTCCAAAAAAATGTTACAAATTCACCCTATGATAATCTAGATATGATGATTTCAAAAATTAATTTTATTTCTTATATAAAGTTTTCATAAATGGTTAAAAATTAATTTTAATTTATGTGTGGAAATCATGATTAACCCATCCTTGAGAGAAAATACAGTTTTTAGAACACATTTATTTTTTTCATTTAAATGATTGTTATTCTATTCCTATTCAATAGATAATCCTAATTTTAATAATTTATTATTACTAATAAAAACCAAAATTTTAAAATTTTGGTTGTAATTATTGTATTAAATAATAATATTTCAATAATATTTCAAATTTCCTTTAAACTCTGCATTTCATGAATACTATATAAAATGAGTGGTGTGTGTAACTCAAGGTAAACTCAATGTTGCATGTAATGAAATATATTGACTAGATATAATTAATTTAAATATAATTATCTTATAATGTATTGGGGTGTAATAGTTTCTTTTAATTTGGTGTCATGTGTCATATACTCTATCAAATACAATGTTCTTATTTTAGTATTTTGTGTGTTGTGTATATTGTATACGGAGATTATAAGTATTTTTCATAATTTGGTCACTCATATTCATACCATCCGATTGAATGTAATGGTCATATTTAAATAATAATATTTTTATAATGTATATCAATTCACTTAATGTATGGTGTTTTGTGTAAAAAATATATTATTATTTTAATATAATGTTTTTTGGTTGTTATATTCTTTCCCATTAAATTACTTTTTTCATCAAACTTTTATCTTGTCCATTAAGGGTTCAATATTTCCAGACTCATTTATTAAAAATCTACATTGTATAAAGGGATAATAAAATTTCATTTAAAATATGATGTGGGAAACATAATGTTTAATTAAAATATAACATAATTGGGTTCCTAAATGAGTAGAACATTTGGCGGGATGTTAAATTATTGGCCTGGTGGAGGGATCTAACATCATTTCTCTAATAGATAGTGATATAGAACATGGTTATTTTAAATTTAATGAAAAAAAAACCAAAAATCTGTGAGGGGTGAAATGACCATCAATTCATTAGAAATAAATATAAAATGGTAACATCTTTATTTCAAGATTTTTTTTCTAAATTTGATAATTTCGATTATAATCTATAATAAGAATGTAAATAAATATACTTGAAAAGTATAATTTCATCCTTTTATATTTCCATCACAATATCTTATTTATCACCAAACAATTAGTACGAGAGATGAATTTTTCATTCTTGAAGCACTAGAGTAAAATTCATAATCCCCAAAAGTATCTAAATATATTATTACTATCATACAATATCAACCAATATATAATGGTTTGCACATGGTAAGATAATATATATTTTTTTAACATTCACATGATAAAATAAAAAATTTACCTCCAAAATTTCCACAATGACACAAATTTTCCCCTAAGATCCTTTAATAAATAACCCTAAATTAAAACTAACAATATTAACCTCAACATTAATGAATTTTTTATCCAAAAAGGTAATATCATACATTTGAAATTACCTCCCAATAACTTTAACTACATTTTTTTCAAATATTCATTCATGTTATATCACATATTTATCCTAATGGTTATATATACCTCAAACCAATGAAACATCATAACAAATTTCATTAATAACAATGATATATAACTATATAATATTATAATGCAGTGAAATTCACAAAAATATCATGAATGAAATTTAGAAACGACCCTAAATAGTAATCATTATCTTCAACATTAATATAACTAATAATATATCCTGATCAATGAATCAAATTTCCACCATAATGATTCTTGATACGCCAATATAACATAAATAATAATTATCATAGCATCAATTCATATACTAAACTAATGCATAATGTAAATCTTAATGAAAAATTCTTCAAAAACCCTTATAAAATATTCAAATCACATCTAAATCCAATCACATAAAACATAAAAATGGTATATATTCCTTTGATGTGATTCTAAACCCTATGATTATAAACCCATGATGGTATCCATAACTACTATGTTAAACCCATATTATACAAAACATGATTCCAAAAATTAACACAATCTTTATTCCTGAAATAAAATAATAGAGTATTGAATATATTCCATTAATCAAAATATTAAATATATTTCATCAAAGATTACGTAAATCATATTATCCTCAAGTCATAAAAAATATAAATTCACCTAGTACTGTCCCATTTACTTTATCAATGTTAGAAATATCATTATAACAACTAAAAATTTCACCTTGTAATTTCATTTCAATAAATGTTTTTAAATATTTAAAGAAAAGCTATTGTGGAAGAATAATTAGATGTTTTATGATTCTTATATTGAATATATAATTGATATAAAAGTTCTAAGAAATAATTATTAAATAACCATACATTTACACTTCAATACTCTTATACCATATGTTGGAATAACAAAGGTCCATCCATAGTCTATGAGTTAACCCCTGGATTAGGGAATTTTCTTAGAGAATTCCAGTATTCACCAAACATAAAATATTAATCTATAAATGTCACCTTAGAATGAAAATCATTTCCATCCATCAATAATTTCCTATTGCCCTAAAATTAATATCCATATACCGTTCTTTTTCTAACATCAAATATCTCTCAATTCCTCATATATCATTACTTGAGTTCTTATTCCCATATACAAAACATATAACAAACTGAATCTTTTTCTCTTTATGGTCTTCCCTAAAGTCAATTTGTTTATTATTAGGTTATTCAGAAAAACTCACCCATATAGAGATTGTTAATCATATAACAAGATATCTGATTAGAAATCATCATAATTTTTCACATTATGTAACAGCCCAAGATTTTATAAAAAAATATTCTTTTTAATTTTATTAATGTCTTGTGTTGTACGCTACACCAAAAGGAGCTTTCACAACACGCATCCTTGTCTTGCCTTGCATTACACGCAATCGCGACCTTCCTCGATAGCGTGTGTAATACGCAATACCGAGTTTCACTAAACAACGATGTGCTATTAAAATATTATTAAAACTAGCCGTTATGAATAGTAATAACCACTTTTTAAAATTCTGTAAATCTTATTTTTCAAAATGAACTTCATTCTTGGATTCGGAGTATCGATTTTAGCCTAAGGTGAAATTTTGGTACTTTTCGGATAACTTTCATATTCTGATGAATAGTGAAAATTACTAAATTATAATTAAAAACAACTTTCTTAATCGAAATAATTAATAGTGATAAATTATTAATTTGAGTGGTTTTAAAGTATATTTAGAATATATTTTTACAATTTAATACAATGTTGGTCATTGGATGTAATTTCACATTTAAACTAGACATAAACAAGTGTCAATCTTTTGATAGATATTGTTTCTTAAAAACACGCTATTTGTTTTAACAGCGGGATTTAATTATAAAATTAATTAATGCAACTTTCATGTTATGAATTTGGTAAAATAGACTTCATTTTTGAATTCGGAATATGAAATATAGCTTGGGATGAAATTTTGGCATTGTTCTGAAAAACATCAATTTTTGATGAATAGTGAAACTACTAAGTGGTAGGTTAAAAACTGAATTTTGCATAAAACTTAATTTTACCGCTTCTGTGAATGGAATTTCGAAAATCCGAGAGACACGGTTAATATCAAGGACTAAAATGTGGTTCAATGAGATGAAAATAATTTTTTGGTGAATAGTAACTTTTTACTTTTTTTACCACGGTTAATAGTAAATAGGGTAACTAAGGGTAAATATGATATTAATATTACCCTAACACATGTCCTAATTCTATTGGACAAGTGTAATTCGACCAAAAACAAACTTAGGAAAAACATATGACCATTTAGGCCCACTTGGATTAGATTAGGACATTTATTATTAATTTATTTAAAAAAGGGTTAAAATAGTTAAAATCAAAGTTTAATAAGTAAATCATTTTAATATGGGGTTATACATAAGATAAATTCAATTGTAAATATTCATTAGAAAGCTAAAAAGATTTCCTACATGATGATATTTTATTTGTAATTTTTAGACATCAAATAATGTAATTTATTTATGACACAAAGATGATGCAGTAATTATCTTATTAATGAAATATTGACATAATTGATGTTATAAACACCAAAATAAATGTAATTTGAGATTTTTTATGAATTCCACTAATTTTATAGGTTATTATGATATATTAATGTTGATTTAATCAACTTGGTTTGAACATTTAATTCTGTTATGACTTTCACAAAAATCATATATCAAATAGTGTCAAAATTGACACAAAATAGTTTTTAAATCAAATATTATATTATTAATTGTTATTGTATTCCTAAAAATCTAAGGTTCGGCCAAATGACTTAGATAAGGATATATATATTAATAATAAACAATTTGGGGTTCGTTTGGCATGTTATAGTAAGTGTATTAACCATATAGTGAAAGAAAACAAAAAGACATGGTAAAAGTTAAATTATTTAACTTAGAGTTAAATCAAATTGATAAGGTTACAATAATATCCTAAACTTGTATAAATTCTATTGGTTGATAGGATTGCGACCCATCCCCACTTTAGCTTCGAAATAAGACCCTTTGGAACCATTATAAACCGATTTTGACTTTAATATAAAATAATATTTTGAGATATTCCTAAGGTGCCCCTCTCCTCCCCTATAAAAGGACACCTCCTCCCCCTCCTCCTCACACCAATTTGAGCACTCAAGCTCGGCCAACCCCTGCCAAAATCTCTTCTCCACTTCCCTAGAAACATCCTAGAGGTGCTGGTCTTCCTCAAAGACCAATTCTAGTGCCCTAAGAGGAGGTCTCAAAGAGGCACTTCAAAGAAGAGGTAATTACCGTTACCAATTCTTTCATCTTTATTTCTTCTTCCACTTCTTCTTCTTAGGTTGTTTCATTATGAAGTAATAACATCAGTATCAATCATATACTGATATGTTATTATAAGTATGAAACAACCCTATTTCACCATCTATCCATCCTACGAAAAAAGAAATCACCGCGCGTGCGTACGTACGGAATACCGTCTCCACGCCGTGGTGTAATCTATTTTCCACCACCACCTTACATGGATGGGTATAATGGTGTAAAGAATAACTATACATAGTTATTAAAAAATCATATTGATTCTGATATATTGTATAATCCACTCCAATTCAATTCAATATTTATAGAAATGATGTCATCGCTCGTGCGTACGTACGGACTACCGTCTCCACGACGCGATGAGATTCATTCTCCATGTTAACCATTTAAGAATGATTATAATGTATATATAAGAAATATTAATGAAATATATGACATTATAAAGCTACTGGATTTATGTATATATATACATATGTATTTCATCTACTTACTTCCATTTCAAGACAATAAGGAAAGAAAAACAGCGTTCATGCGTACGTACAGATTACCGTCTCCATGAACGGTGTTTTTCATTTTATTTATCTATCTATTATATATATATATATACTGAATATATATGATATATAAATCATATTTTATATTCTGTAAGTAAGTAAATCATGATATAAGTAATAATGATGTCAAGAACAACAAGTCAAAACACCTACGATAAATGAAACGATTTTACCCAAAACGCTTCTTTAACATGGAATTTACAAAAGAACGGGTAATATAATGTCATAAGTGAACCATATATGATATCATAACAATGAATATGATTCTGTAATAAGTCAATAACATGATTTAAATCATTATACAGGAGGTTCGGACACTTACAAAGCAAGTCGGACCTAAGGTAAGGGAAATATCACAATCTCATTTTTATCCGAGATTGTTTATTCGTAAGTATTTACTGGGGTGTATTTTATCATCCACATCCTTGTTCCCTCAATATGTAATATTATTTCAATCCACCTACAATTGTTTAAATCCAATTTTACCCTTCTATGAGTTTTTAGTAAAGGATATGAAAGGAATCTTTTTTCGTTTTTCGTACGAGGTACTTTTTGACTTTTCCGACAAAAGTACGAAGAATGTTTTTTTTAACTTATACGGCACGAACGGATTTATACTGTTTTATAAAGCCTTATTTTCATGAAGCTTCCTCTAAAAGATTTCATGACTATTTTCAATAAAATCTCTTTCTTTTAAAATTGCATGATGTTTTGTGAAAAGAAATTGATTTTGAAGAAGAAAGGATATTTTCCTCAAGAATTCAATTCAAGTGTTTTATCAAAATTATTTTCCATATAAGATAATAAAGGGTTCTGTTTCTATCCATAATTGTACATTGATTTGACTATGTTGTGATGAAATTATGTTTATGAATTCCTTTATCTTATATGAATGGTTTTATGATGTCATGTTGTTTAAGAATCCCATTTTTATTACATGGGTTATGCAATGATGTATGATTTATGATTTTGTGGCACACATAAGAAAGGATTCATTAAGAGATGGGTGGGACCTATATCTCCCTCCAATGCATTGGGTAAAGATTTCATATCTCATGAGATAGACATGGCTGGAATGGTAGGTTATACCGGTTCAGTGAAACAGGACTGAAACGAGGATTACTCGATTCAGAAAGGGACTTTGTCCACTAAGATAGTCTTGGCAATGAGTCTTGACTAACAAGAAATGATTCTCTATGATTATGTGTGTATGCCACAATGAGTAATGTTTTAAGTTATGGTTTCATTTTCACTACTATGATTTATCCCATGTTATGAAATTATGCTCTCTTTTGCAGGTTAAGATTTCCAAAAATGTTATGTTCTTATGAAAATTATGTGATTGATATTTCTTTTGTTTACCCTTACTGAGCATTTGAGCTCACACTTTTATGTTTTCTTTTCCCCAGGATATAAAGAAAGGTTTTAGGTAAACAAAAAAGAAGATCTTTATGGGAGATGTTGAAGATCTTTCACCAGGATTATAAGATTACGTTCCGAGTTTCCAAAGACACTAAACTATTACGATCCTTGTGTGTGTGTTTTTGTTATGTACTAAGTATTCCGCAAAAGTAATGTAATGTCCATGTACGTCAGGCTTCGGGTCTCTACAGTTGGTATCAGAGGAAAGGTTTAGTCAACCTTTGGAAACTAGGATGCGAAAACGTTAGTGAGATCCCTAGAGATATTTCTAAGGTATGCCTAGGGATGTCCCTAGGGATAAGTATACGTATAGGTTATAGTAATAGAATTACGCTAACGATCATAAAATTAAACCTAAGATGTTGGATATTGAAGGTACTCCCCCTTTATTTTGTTGTTTTCCCTAGCATGATTTTTGCCTCTCACACTATTCTGTTTGGGTTTTAGAAAATGGCTGGAAACAAGATGATTCACAATAATGGAGGATATGATGGACAATGGAATGATATTATTCATGAGCAACCAAATGAAATGGGATTTGGATGTCCAAACATCATTATTATGCCGAATCAGCAATCTCACAACATGATCAATAAAGTAAAATTTGGTAAGTTTCCTGACTCGACTAATAAGAGAAAGATGGAGTTCCATGATGATCATAGAGGAAAGAAAGTTCAATTTCCCCTATGTAAATCATGTGGGAAGAGGCATCAAGGAGAATGTTTCAAGGGAACTGGAAGATGCTTTGGGTGTGGAAAAGAAGGACACAAAGCAAGTAAGTGCAAAGGAAAAGGGTCGGTTAACACCATGGATGAGGATAATGGTATTGCTACGACATCAAAAATGGTTAAGTGTTTTAAATGTGGAATGTATGGGCATTATGCAAACAAATTCCCTAAGGGAAAGACTCATGAAGAGAATCAGTATGGTCATACGGGTAGTATTTATGTGGATGATGATGATGAGACTACAAATGATATGTGAGATGAATGAATTTTTGAAGCTCGGTCAATGGTTTGAGAATGTAGTGGCATGATTACATGTTTATCATGTGTAATTTTGGAATAAAGCGACATCTATGGATTGTTACACTGTTGTCTTTCCTTGTGTTTTGAAAGTATATGATTAATGTTACCAGTATCCATGAAAGGTTATTCAGATATTTTTGGAATGTAGATGATATGCGCATAATGAAGGGATACGGAGAAAATTAAATGTTTGATAGTATTCATGAGCTCATGATTGATATAAGGACTAAGTGATATCATGGTTTGAGTATATAGAATTTTGAGGATTTTGGTATATGGAAAGTGTTAACTTTTAACTACACTCACTAAGGTATTCAAGAGAATACACGATTAAGGACTTTGAATGTTTGGAATGTGACCAACAAGACATATCTTATGTGGGGATCAATGACAGTATTAAATCTCTGGTAATCGTTGTCACTATATTATGAGAGTGGACTGCAGTATTATGTATAAGCCTAAAGATTAGACTGGATTATGTTGGACATAAGTTAGTATTGTTTAAGGATAGAAGATTTTCGATATTATTGATGGGATGTTATAGTAACGTAGTTTTAGAAAAAGGGACAACCTGCAGGACGGGTGACAGCCCATCGCTTCGGACAAGGCTGTAGGAATCGAACCCACAACCGAAGTGCGACTGGCCTTTATCGCCTACCACTGACCTACAGGAAGTCCCTGTTTAGTAGAAACTAGTTTTATTATATTATGCAGTATGATATATGAAGTATAAGTCCATTTTAGGAACCATATATGATTAATCTCACTATAGATCGACTTATGCATATAATTTTTGCTAACCTTTTTTTTGAGACAGATGGAATGACCCATCATTCTATCACATGATCTGCTAACACTTCACGAATAACAAATTCAACTTCATTTATTTAAGAGATGAAGTGGAAATTGTTAAAGGAACGAACAACAGCGAGATTGTACCAAAATAAAGTAAGTATTTATTCTAATTCAAATTCTTTAACTTTAGGGAAATGATCTTGAAAACCAAAAATGTTGTCCTAGTTCTCTTATACCTGATGAATCAGATGGTACCTTAGATCATCACAAATTTATGGATTTGTGATTACTGGATTTTCCATAGCCATGTTCTCTACCACTCTCCATCAGAACATGATGGTTAGATTTTTCTTCCATATCCATATTTTCACCTATGTGGAAACCCAGTGATTAGTTTATTTGGGTAATCGTTACATTTCATACTTTAGTTTTTAAAGACAAGTTTTGGTATTCCCTTTTACGATGTGGGTTTCTATAGTAATCCATTTATAACCCCGACGAATTTCGAGGGCGAAATTCATTTTAAGGGGGGTAGAATGTAATAGCCCAAGATTTTATAAAAAAATATTCTTTTTAATTTTATTAATGTCTTGTGTTGTACGCTACACCAAAAGGAGCTTGCACAACACGCATCCTTGTCTTGCCTTGCATTACACGCAATCGCGACCTTCCTCGATAGCGTGTGTAATACGCAATACCGAGTTTCACTAAACAACGATGTGCTATTAAAATATTATTAAAACTAGCCGTTATGAATAGTAATAACCACTTTTTAAAATTCTGTAAATCTTATTTTTCAAAATGAACTTCATTCTTGGATTCGTAGTATCGATTTTAGCCTAAGGTGAAATTTTTGTACTTTTCGGATAACTTTCATATTCTGATGAATAGTGAAAATTACTAAATTATAATTAAAAACAACTTTCTTAATCGAAATAATTAATAGTGATAAATTATTAATTTGAGTGGTTTTAAAGTATATTTAGAATATATTTTTACAATTTAATACAATGTTGGTCATTGGATGTAATTTCACATTTAAACTAGACATAAACAAGTGTCAATCTTTTGATAGATATTGTTTCTTAAAAACACGCTATTTGTTTTAACAGCGGGATTTAATTATAAAATTAATTAATGCAACTTTCATGTTATGAATTTGGTAAAATAGACTTCATTTTTGAATTCGGAATATGAAATATAGCTTGGGATGAAATTTTGGCATTGTTCTGAAAAACATCAATTTTTGATGAATAGTGAAACTACTAAGTGGTAGGTTAAAAACTGAATTTTGCATAAAACTTAATTTTACCGCTTCTGTGAATGGAATTTCGAAAATCCGAGAGACACGGTTAATATCAAGGACTAAAATGTGGTTCAATGAGATGAAAATAATTTTTTGGTGAATAGTAACTTTTTACTTTTTTTACCACGGTTAATAGTAAATAGGGTAACTAAGGGTAAATATGATATTAATATTACCCTAACACATGTCCTAATTCTATTGGACAAGTGTAATTCGACCAAAAACAAACTTAGGAATAAAATATGACCATTTAGGCCCACTTGGAGATTAGGACATTTATTATTAATTTATTTAAAAAAGGGTTAAAATAGTTAAAATCAAAGTTTAATAAGTAAATCATTTTAATATGGGGTTATACATAAGATAAATTCAATTGTAAATATTCATTAGAAAGATAAAAAGATTTCCTACATGATGATATTTTATTTGTAATTTTTAGACATCAAATAATGTAATTTATTTATGACACAATGATGATGCAGTAATTATCTTATTAATGAAATATTGACATAATTGATGTTATAAACACCAAAATAAATGTAATTTGAGATTTTTTATGAATTCCACTAATTTTATAGGTTAATATGATATATTAATGTTGATTTAATCAACTTGGTTCGAACATTTAATTCTTTTATGACTTTCACAAAAATCATATATCAAATAGTGTCAAAATTGACACAAAATAGTTTTTAAATCAAATATTATATTATTAATTGTTATTGTATTCCTAAAAATCTAAGGTTCGGCCAAATGACTTAGATAAGGATATATATATTAATAATAAACAATTTGGGGTTCGTTTGGCATGTTATAGTAAGTGTATTAACCATATAGTGAAAGAAAACAAAAAGACATGGTAAAAGTTAAATTATTTAACTTAGAGTTAAATCAAATTGATAAGGTTAAAATAATATCCTAAACTTGTATAAATTCTATTGGTTGATAGTATTTCGACCCATCCCCACTTTAGCTTCTAAATAAGACCCTTTGGAACCATTATAAACCGATTTTGACTTTAATATAAAATAATATTTTGAGATATTCCTAAGGTGCCCCCCTCCTCCCCTATAAAAGGACACCTCCTCCCCCTCCTCCTCACACCAATTTGAGCACTCAAGCTCGGCCAACCCCTGACAAAATCTCTTCTCCACTTCCCTAGCAACATCCTAGAGGTGCTGGTCTTCCTCAAAGACCAATTCTAGTGCCCTAAGAGTAGGTCTCAAAGAGGCACATCAAAGAAGAGGTAATTACCGTTACCAATTCTTTCATCTTTATTTCTTCTTCCACTTCTTCTTCTTAGGTTGTTTCATTATGAAGTAATAACATCAGTATCAATCATATACTGATATGTTATTATAAGTATGAAACAACCCTATTTCACCATCTATCCATCCTACGAAAAAAGAAATCACCGCGCGTGCGTACGTACGGAATACCGTCTCCACGCCGTGGTGTAATCTATTTTCCACCACCACCTTACATGGATGGGTATAAAGGTGTAAAGAATAACTATACATAGTTATTACAAAATCATATTGATTCTGATATATTGTATAATCCACTCCAATTCAATTCAATATTTATAGAAATGATATCATCGCTCGTGCGTACGTACGGACTACCGTCTCCACGACGCGATGAGATTCATTCTCCATGTTAACCATTTAAGAATGATTATAATGTATATATAAGAAATATTAATGAAATATATGACATTATAAAGCTACTGGATTTATTTATATATATACATATGTATGTCATCTACTTACTTCCATTTCAAGACAATAAGGAAAGAAAAACAGCGTTCATGCGTACGTACGGATTACCGTCTCCATGAACGGTGTTTTTCATTTTATTTATCTATCTATTATATATATATATATACTGAATATATATGATATATAAATCATATTTTATATTCTGGAAGTAAGTAAATCATGATATAAGTAATAATTATGTCAAGAACAACAAGTCAAAACACCTACGATAAATGAAACGATTTTACCCAAAACGCTTCTTTAACATGGAATTTACAAAAGAACGGGTAATATAATGTCATAAGTGAACCATATATGATATAATAACAATGAATATGATTCTGTAATAAGTCAATAACATGATTTAAATCATTATACAGGAGGTTCGGACACTTACAAAGCAAGTCGGACCTAAGGTAAGGGAAATATCACAATCTCATTTTTATCCGAGATTGTTTATTCGTAAGTATTTACTGGGGTGTATTTTATCATCCACATCCTTGTTCCCTCAATATGTAATATTATTTCAATCCACCTACAATTGTTTAAATCCAATTTTACCCTTCTATGAGTTTTTATTAAAGGATATGAAAGGAATCTTTTTTCGTTTTTCGTACGAGGTACTTTTTGACTTTTCCGACAAAAGTACGAAGAATGTTTTTTTAACTTATACGGCACGAACGGATTTATACTGTTTTATAAAACCTTATTTTCATGAAGCTTCCTCTAAAAGATTTCATGACTATTTTCAATAAAATCTCTTTCTTTTAAAATTGCATGATGTTTTGTAAAAAGAAATTGATTTTGAAGAAGAAAGGATATTTTCCTCAAGAATTCAATTCAAGTGTTTTATCAAAATTATTTTCCATATAAGATAATAAAGGGTTCTGTTTCTATCCATATTTTTACATTGATTTGACTATGTTGTGATGAAATTATGATTATGAATTCCTTTATCTTATATGAATGGTTTTATGATGTCATGTTGTTTAAGAATCCCATTTTTATTACATGGGTTATGCAATGATGTATGATTTATGATTTTGTGGCACACATAAGAAAGGATTCATTAAGAGATGGGTGGGACCTATATCTCCCTCCAATGCATTGGGTAAAGATTTCATATCTCATGAGATAGACATGGCTGGAATGGTAGGTTATACCGGTTCAGTGAAACAGGACTGAAACGAGGATTACTCGATTCAGAAAGGGACTTTGTCCACTAAGATGGTCTTGGCAATGAGTCTTGACTAACAAGAAATGATTCTCTATGATTATGTGTGTATGCCACAATGAGTAATGTTTTAAGTTATGGTTTCATTTTCACTACTATGATTTATCCCATGTTATGAAATTATGCTCTCTTTTGCAGGTTAAGATTTCCAAAAATGTTATGTTCTTATGAAAATAATGTGATTGATATTTCTTTTGTTTACCCTTACTGAGCATTTGAGCTCACACTTTTATGTTTTCTTTTCCCCAGGATATAAAGAAAGGTTTTAGGTAAAAAAAAAGAAGATCTTTATGGGAGATGTTGAAGATCTTTCACCAGGATTATAAGATTACGTTCCGAGTTTCCAAAGACACTAAACTATTACGATCCTTGTGTGTGTGTTTTTGTTATGTACTAAGTATTCCGCAAAAGTAATGTAATGTCCATGTACGTCAGGCTTCGGGTCTCTACACATTACAACCACTAATTCATTTGATTTCTCATGAGGAAAATCATTCCATTGTTTTTCACTCTCCATTTTAACAATAATACTTCATGATCAATAGATTTAATAAAACAAAAAATTTATATGTGGGAAATAATATTCACATATTCAAATCATATAATCATGAAAAATTAATCAAAGGGTGTTTAAATCATAACACTATATTTTCAATTTATGACACATTAGTTTTAAGATAGTCCATTCATGGTCATCATCTATTCAAATCCTTTATAATGGTGTATATAGATAATATGATTTAACCCAAGAATATCCCCTATGAGTGTGAAACTAGGTATATTATAAGGGAAAAAACATCGTGCCATAGATTGATGGTTTATATATTCCTAACCATCTCTTTTGGGTGTCATTACCCCTAGATGAATATGTTACATAACCACATCAACTTTTAATATCTAGACATGGATTTATTTCATTGAAAACCACATAATTTATTCCTTAAAAAGCCTTGAGATATTATCCTATACATAGACTTATCCCTTGGTATTTCACTAAATTTCTCTATTCTTAATCTCTGAAGATTTACTAAAACCACATCTAATAAAAACTATATAATCCCATACTTTTCAGACATAGAAATTACATCTTAAAAGATTGATATTTATTAAATACATTATGATCCAAATGAGAATCATATAGAAATAGTTTATTTCGATACATAGATATATAGAAAACTGGTTCATATGAGCTCTAAAAAACCTCCCATTAATTTTTTCATAATATGAACCCTTCTTAAACCTATCATAAATAAAACAATTCTTGACAAACTAGGGAAAAGAAGCATAATAATTTAAAATATCATATGGTTAGTAAGGGTAAAGAAGGGAGATATCAATGATCACCTAAGCATAAAAAGACACAAATTTTATGATAACATGACATTAACATGTAGAAAACCATATCGATAATATAATATATCATAATATTTATTCATGACATAATTATTGTTTCTTAATAAGACATGAGTCATAAAGGATTCAGGGAATGTGTGCCATGAGAGAATAACATTGGTATAAGTCATAATTTTATAGAATAAATATAATTTTAAACCATAATTTCATCATTCATGGATCACAATCAAGACTATTATATTGTATTAGGTGAAATAATCATTCAATCATATCCTTATTCATTGCTCACTCCCAATATTACTAAAGTCGATTGAGAAATGGTTCACTCCATGTTCCCTCATATCCACAGTCAAGGTTCACTCCCCAATTGCAGACCATATTCTCTCATGAGATATATATATTTACACACTAAATTTTAGGGATATATAATTCTTAGATCACCCATAAAATAATAATATTCCATTAATTTGTGTCCCACATGATCTTAAAACATTCATCTTATATCATAACCCATGGAAACGAAATGGATTTTTAAAAAATGAATACATAATTATCATAAAATATCAAGATAAGTAATTGATATTCTATCCATGGATCATATCCCAAAGAAATCATAATTAATATCAATTTATTTTTACCATAAATGAAAATTCATTTAAAATGTCACTTTTAAATTTTCATGAATAAAATTTCATTTTCATTTTGTAATAAATTCATTAAAATTAAAATTTTCTAAAATATTAGAGAAAAAGTTTTTTTGAAAATAAATGTGGAAAATTATAAAATAATATTAAATGAATTGATTGGTCCTGGTGATTTGAAATCCATGTCATGACATGTACATTAAAAAAATGATTCCATTCAAATTTTTGGTAAAAATGGAAATGTACCACATTCCAAAAATTTAATGAAATGTATTTTTAAATAAATAAATAAAATAGTAATACATGAGTAAAAATGACTTTGGAAATTCATAGGAAGGTACTAAAAATATTTTTGGAAATATTTTAATGAAAACATGGACATGGACGAAAAAGGGTTTTCAATAGAAGAGAGAAATACAGTCATTTTTTTAATAATATTTATTTTCATTATTGTGTTCCTATAGACATGAAAATTAAATGTAAAAAATGAAATAAAAAATAACCAATTGATAATAAAATTGAAGAGTTTATTGATATGTCTCTCATACAAGTTCCTCCTAGTAAACATAGAAAATCAATATCATACAATAATAAGATTTTAATGAAAATATCTTACCACTTTGGTCACTTCTAAATCGTAATCCCCAAGAACATATACCCCAAAATGAAACATTAAATAAAATTATTATACATAAAATCATGATAGAAAATGATAAAATGGGCAGTGTATACACCTCCTTAAATAATTTAGCTGCATGAAATAACATATGTCCCAAAAGAGACAATTTTAGATAACAAACCCTTACTACCTTGGTAATCTATGAATCGAAACCTCATGAAAAAAAGAACCTTATATATACTTGTAAATAAATATGATTTTTCCAAGAATCATAATAAAATATAAAAATGGGAAATATATACAATGCATAACATAAAGAATTTTTGAATATGGAATATGTCTTATAGAAACATAAGTGATACGAGAAATCCCCTTTCCTCAAGTTATACTTGATATAGAAGTGATCTACCATATTTTATAAAAAAAATTAATTTATTATAATTACATAGTTATTATCTCATATATGATCTATTTATAACATTTTCACACCTATATATTAATAATTCCTTATAAAATTCATTATTTCATGGTGTTAACTATTTCTTTTCTTAGGAGAGTTTTAGTGCGGTAGTTTTGATTTTTGTAAATTGATCCTGGTTACATAATATATAGAATTTTAGTCATAATATAAATATAACATATATTAGTTATATATATTTTTATATTCATCAATAAAATGTAGATATAGAAAAATGAATTATACCGTTCGTGGAGATAGTACACCCTACATAAGAGTGAATATTGTTTAACATTTTCGACAAACAGATCAAAAGAAATGTAAATAATAATTTACATAAATGAATAATTGTATCATATATATTATATGTTTTCATTTAATATATACATATTATAATACATGTAAATCAGAAATTAAAAATACACATCTCTTCTTAGAGGTGATAGTCCACACGTACGCATGGGATATTTTTTTATCTTTACATATGAAAAAAAGATATTGAAAATATTTTTTCCATAACAAAAATAGCATATAAATAGATTTATTATACTTGAGTTATTTTTTTAATATGTGTAAAATATAATCAGGGGAATTAGAAGAAAAACAGATTTTAAAGGAGTCGGTGAAGATGATTACATTTTCTTTGGTAGACTTCCATTGGATCCCTTATTTAGGATGATTGTAATAGAATTTTAGGAATTCCCAAACCTATACATAGTATATCAATAATTTCAGAATACAAAAGGGAATATTTTTTGGTCTGGATATAAGTCTCAATGTGAAGTAAATTTGAGAAATGATGTGTGTCCTTTGTAATTGAGGTTAGTTTCACACATATAATTTTTCATAGTTTTAAAATATCATTTTTTTCAATTTCATTTAAAAATGGATCGAAAATGACTCATAATACAATGTGAATGGGTAAGGTGAAAAAAATCATAAAATGAGATTTTTGAAATCATTTGTGTCATTTTAATCATTATCTATTGGTTTAACCCATTCATTAAATATTTTTAACATTAACCATGGTAATGAATTTTTCTATCTAAATGGGTTATACTTTTACTTATAATGTAAACAATTGATCATAAATGGAAAAGGGAGGAAATTATAAACAATTTATCATCCTACATGTCCTCTTAAAAGGAATTTAAGATTTTAAATAACATAATAACATATTGTATTATATAAATTGTCATTAATGGAATTTTTGACACTATTCATTTAGTTTGACATTAAAGTCAGCATGAAAACTAATTAATTAAAAAATAAAATAATTAAAGAGAAAAATATCATTAATATTAAACATAAAAGTTTATTGAAACCGTAATTCATTCATAAAAAAATTACTTTTTAGGTTTTTTTAAATCGTTTATTTGGACATTTCAACTTCTTATGAAAGTAGAGTTTTAGAATCATGTATGCTTTTATGTTAATTATAAAATTACTAAAAATTTAAAATAAATCGATATAATAAAAATATAACCATGTTAAAAAAAATTATATTCAATCACAACATTGAATTATACAAATTTTAATATATAAAATAAATTAAAAACATGAGAGCAATAGTTTTGTAATTTTCTTTATATAAAATAATATAAATTTCATTATCAAGGTAAAATGGAAGAAAAATTACATATATTTTAATTTCAGATATATGTAGTCTCATCTAAAAATTAAATATAAATAGTAGAAGTTATTTTTTTGATTTTGGGACCTTATCTCATAGTTTTAACACTATTTTCCATTTTACTTTTACTGAAGTGAAAAATATTTACCATGGTAATGATTCATAATTACCGAAAATAAAAGAGGAATATTTATCATGTCTGACCTACATGATTCCAAATTTGGAATTAAAATTTAAATATTAAATCTCTATAATTGGAATAAATAATTTTACAATTAATGCGAAAAACACAATAGAAAAATATTTTTATAAAAATATATTAATAAGAATAAGAATTAACTTATATCATAATCATGAATGTTGATGATTAAAATACAATTAATTAGATTATTTTGAATAAAATGGATCATATTTAACTTTAATATTTATTAAAAATACAATGAAGATTTTAAATTACATTATTTAATAGAATTAAATGAGGGTATTTGAAAAATAGGTATTTTTTCCATTCACTGAAAAATCAATCATTTCAAAATAAATCCCAAAATTTCAATCTAAGTCAATTTTTAAAAGTTGATATGAGAATTAATTAATTTTTTGAAATTTCAATTTCTAAAATATAGACAAATTAATTATAACTTTCATTAAAAAATATATTAAAATCATTTTTGAATAAAAATAATTTTGAAATCATAAAATGAATTACATAAAAATTGGGTTTTTATTTATAATGAATTAATAAAAAAATTTATATTGAGTAGGAACATTATAAATAAATTTTTTAATTTTTTTTAAAGGTTGAGGCGCTGGCCTCTTTATTGAAAATAAAAAAGAATAGTCAAAAGTCAGGGCTACAAAACAGAACCTTAAAGGAACATCAAGAAAAAAGAAAAAGAGTTCACCTGGGTCTCGAGCGGGTACTCATGTTGGGATAAGGTAACCGCCCACCCTTGCCACAAGGATGCTCGCCTCTCTTCCCAGTCTGTGCTTGTATCCACGCACCACCTTCATCACCCTCCGCAGCAATGGGAGTAGACGTAGAGGGATCATCAGTCCTTGATCCAACTTTTTCCCAATTTGTAGGGAGCACATCAAAAGTGTTAGAAATGTTAACATTACAAAGTACCTTCTCACATGGGGATGCAATGTACTGCATTACCATTAGTCCATTGTCATCGGGCTTATCCAGCTTCCACATGGAAGAGGACTGAGCCACCTTTTCCCTTGATGATGGAGTCGTTCATAGTTTCAACTTCATGGCTGGTGGCCTTATCAGGCTGTATAACATCACTATCCAGTAGCCCTGCAAGGGGGGTGGGAAGTATGGTATCAATCTGAATGGGAGAGGAGATTGCATAACAGTGCAAGGTTTCGGGTGCAAAATCATGTACAACTGAAGATTTTGGTAATGTAGTATCTCCATTAATATTTGTCAAATCATAACAAACTCAGGCTTGTCCATGTGCTGGACAAACAAGGTATTTAGCCGGTATTTGAGAATTGGAATGTCAAGATGGCATACCAACTTCAATATCAGTAGTGGGCCTTATTTTTAGCCTTTTATGATTGAGATTAACCTTCTATGAGGTTGAAGCATCTAGTACAATCTTACCTGTTCTCCATTTAAGAGCATGCATCTCTTTCCATACTCTGTCATCAGCCATTTCTTGAGCCAAGAGTTCCTTCTCTATTTGAATGTCTTCCGATTCCGAATTATGTTCATCTTCTTCCATACCTTTTACCAATATAACTTTAAATGAGGGACCTCCTTCAGATTTTCTATTTCCTTCTACTATATCAGCCCAAATGGCTTTCTTCTCTCCATCCAGATGAGGGGCAACAGGTTGCCCAGTTTGGACATTCTCAGAGGTAGAGATTTGACCAGCAGGAATTGGAGGTGCACCTGGGTGTTGATTCGGAAGAGCAGAACTCTCTTGGGGGGTCTTGAGATCCTCCTTACCTTTTCATTGAGAGTCATCATGTCATATCTGCATGCATTTGGTACATTTAGTACCTGATCACTAGTTGGATTTGGAGTGTCCTATCATGCAACAGATTTCACAGAACATAGGTAGTTTTTCAAACACAATTCTCAGACTGATTTCATCCTTAGGGCTGAGAGAACAACTTTGTCAATCAAGGTAGATCTTAAATCAACCACAACTAAAATTCTGGATAAATGGCCATTAGAAGCTTTCTCAGTGGCATGATCCATACAGATCAGGATGCCTATTGCAGAGGCAATGTCAAATAGAATTTCAGAATGCCATAATACCCAATTTAAACCATATATCTTGAACCATACATGCACAAAAGTGTCCTTAAAGTCATAAAGACTAAATTTTGGTTTCCATTCGTAGATCCTAAGTGTTCATGGTTTGAGGTTTACCGACCCAAATCCCCAAGCACGACCTTTCAATTCATAGGAAGGAAACAATACATGGAAAAAACCGTTCCCCCATTGAGATACATTTAAAGTCACTAAAGCCAAAAATCATAGAAATATGGACCATAAGGTCAGAAATTTTCGAAGGGGTCATTCCCTTGGAAAGGGAAATGCAGTACATGAATGAATTCTTGCAGAGTTATAAACTTTGCGTGATTGCACCATCTGAAGCAGAGACATGCACCGTAGAGCCCTTTCGAATAATACGTTGCGGGATGCGATTTTCCAGAAATACGAAGGAACCAGTATGAATACCAGAAGAGGAGAAGAGAAAAAGATGTTCTTCAAGACCCTGAACCTTATTCGTGTCCTTCAGAATCCAGGGAGAGAAGCTATGTCGAGCATCATACGAGAAGAGATTCAATCCTCTTGGGTGGGATAGGTCTACCCAGTCGCCACTCGGTGAGGGTTTCAGCTCACGCTCATCCATCCGTCTGTTCACATAAACAAATTTTTTAATGATATTACTCATATTCATACCCTCAAATTATACATCTTGGTAACATTAAAATAATAATAGTTTTTTAATATATGAAAATTCACTTAAATCTTAGAGTTGTATGTAAAGGAACCTATCAAACATATTATACTTTTATACTATTTTTTGGTTTTTCTTATAATAGATCAAAACACATTCATGTAAAATCATACATAAACTGATACTGATGAGAAGATAAAACTAAAAGTACCAATAGAAACCCCCAGAAGTGACCTCAAAGTTCAAACAACTCCCGAATAACACCAAAATCTTGTAATATCCACCCAAATCACCAACCATCTCTTGTAGGCCTGAAAAAAAAAATTTATATATACATAGATTTAGAATAAAATTTAAATTCAATATGAAACTCCATAGAAAATTCCATGAAAAAGATAAATAATTTATACTAAATCCCATTAAACAAATAAGTGAATTAAATCATGATCTAATCTTGTATAATATGTTCCTAGACACACCAACGATATGTCACAAAGTATCACATATAATAAATAATATAATATCCTATATAATATAAAAATAAAGAACACCTCTACCACCTATCCACTAGTTTTCCATTCTTCCCTAACGTCATATATCATAATTTATTTCTCTCAAAAAACAATATATCCATGAAGACACCCAAGAAACTATACCGTACCATGAACCCTTTGAATGATATCATCTCATCTTAACATCATAATCAACATATACAATCCCTATAGAGTAACTATGTAGTTTCTAAACTCCACCACAACCCATACATCATGTATTACACCTCAATAAATTATATCATATATAGAAAATACCTATAATTATGCATAGGATACTATAACAAGGGATACATGTGCGTGAAATAACCATAAAAAATTAAAATCCTCCACACAGATATATATGGGAATGGAAACCACTATATATATCACCACATAATACTACAAAAAGAATAGATCTTTGAAAGAGTTGGGTACATTCCTTGCTAACCTAAAGGTGGGTGTAAACACCCTCCTAGAGTCTACCGTGTACTGGTCTCCCTACTAATATTGGTGGGGTAGCATAAGAAATCGCATTACATAGTAATATACATATATATCAAGACCATAAAATGGGATATAAACTATTATTAGACACAAATAAGGCTATCATATCATGGACACCTAAATTCCCCTTCTAAAGACTATGCATCATATATACACAAAAACATTTAATGGATACTTTATTTTTTTTTATTTTTTATAAATACCAATTTTAAATTAATTATTTTTACACCATTTCCAATTTAGATTTATTATCAAATAACATCCATGACCTCTAGTAATAATCCAATCAATATCACAGTTCATAATGAGTATAATATTTTTCGAATTATATTTAAGCACCAACCTCATGTGTTAGAATATTTTAAATTCATTATCAATCCACAATTCCAAGTACACGAGGAATCATCATACAATTCCATAATGTATTAATAAAAATGCACAACCAGATTACTCTTGTAGTGTGGGAAGGAATATAGAAATAGGAATTATATCTATCCATACATTAGTTAGATTCATCAACTAGAAACAATATTAGCATTAAGTACAAAAGAAATAGAAAATCTCAGTTTCTACCTACTCTATCAGTCTCGGTGCCATCCCCTACACCAAAATTCATACCATCACTATCATGAACCATCCCAGGTACCATGGAAATCTATTATTGAGCTGGACCTGACATAGCCTGAAGGAAGTTCTTGATCACCATGGGTCGAAAACTAGTACCTGATATCGTACAACATGAAAGTGAGAAAGAATTTTACACAAAACATAGGGGACGAAAAAGAAACAAGATAATATGCATAATAAATAACCTCCAATGGGAGTAATGTACCACAAAAAAGGATGCATAAAATCCAAATATACTAAATCCAAAGTAACAAAAGATGAGAAAACAACGCAAAGGTCCTTTAGGACATAACTAACCATATTCAAAGATCAATAGCTTGATCCACCTCAAAGGGAAACCTTTCATTGTCTTGAACCTAGAAGAATAAAGTATACAAATAACCAATGTAAAAAGTAGTGTGTGAGCCTAATCTCAGTAGGATACCACCAATGATTCCATAACAAATTCCAAATAAATAAAATCCAAATAAAAACAATCAGTTATCAAAATAGACATGTTTGTCAATTCAAAGAAAAAATTTAAACAAAACAAACTATATTTTTTCAAAATGATGTAAAATAATTTTAAAGCACAAGATTTTACTTGACCATAGATGGAATATTTAAAACAATGTTTTATGTAAAACATGTACGTAAAATAGTTTATGTAAATATAGAAAATGCATGAAATTATGTTTTAAAAAGTGATCATGAAAAAATAATTATACATATGTCTCCCTGACACTGGATAGAGGTGACTCTTCACCCTCCCATCAGGGATGTGTCTTGCTATATGTATGTTTTAGAACATTGTAATAGTATAGAGTGTATCCAAATAACTCACTAACTATCTATGGGTTTCATGTTATTTTACATAATCAATTTTTGGAAATTTATTTTTATACTTATTAAAATATACTTAAAGTATATTCCCCTATTTCAAAATACCAATTTTCTATTTAAAATCAAATATGATTTTTAATAAAACACATGCCTATTTCAAAGATAATTCCACCGGGTTTCTATCAAAATATTTTTAATCCCTTTTCAAAAAATTAAAATCCATTCAAAACCAATTCCATCATTTTCAAAATTCAATTACACAATTAAATAAAAATATTTCAATTGAAAAAATTTCCTTAAAATCCAAAATTTAAATCATCCAATTTCCATAAACACATCCCATTTCAATGGAATTGGGGTTTTTACAATTTTCTATTCCAAACCATTTCAAATATCCCGATTCACTGTAATATGGTTTAATCAATTTAATTAATATAAAATACGAGAAATTGAATTTAAATCAATAATTGAAATAAATAAATAAATTTATGAATAATCTTTTTGTATAATCAGGAAGGAACCACCTACCTTTTTCCAAAAATAACACTCACAACAACACCCATCAATGAGAATGAACGTGTGGAAGGACTCATAAAACAACCTAGAGGTGAGATCCAACATCGTGAATTATAGATCCATCAATTCAGATATGATCTATTGATGTTTCAAAGGAGGATAAGGAGAGAATGATAAAGAGTGGTGAAGAATACTTACCCATATATCACCCACCAAATGAATGAAAATTAATCACCAAAGGAATGGATCTGAAAGGGTTAGAAGTCTTCGAGAATATTTGTGGAAGGCTTGGGTTTTAGTAATAGGAAACCAAAGAAGAGTAGGAGATATATTAAAAGTGATATTATTCTTTTATTGGCACCAGTTGAGGTATTACACAATGTATAATCCATTACACATCGTGAAATCCGTAAGTAAGTTAGTTGTGGGAAGAAAACATTTCATCGTGTATTAAAGGATGATGTTTGAGTCAATGGAGTGATCTGTCAATTCTTTATGATGTGTAAACAAGGTTCATGATTTGAAACCCTTCACATCATGAATTTAACTTCGACAGATTATACCTTGTGACAACTTACATGTTGTGTAACCCCGGTTCATGATTTGTAATTACCTTGCAACAAACAGTTAAAAAGAACCAAAAAGAATGTGATATTCCATCCAAACTATGAAATAACCATTTAAATATTCCTCTCATCTAAAATACATCCCAAATCCATTATTAAAAGGAAAAACCATGACCAGGTTAATGATGTACCTATCAATTTAGAAACAGGATGATACAACCTCCCCACCATAATAACATTTGGTCCGGAGAAATCCTATGATGTAGATTCTACGCCAATGAGTTGAGTACACTACTCTCTCGTCAGTTCCAAACATTACCACGTCTCATGATTATTAGAACCACACATTCATATCACAAGAACCAAAGGTATCATCCTCCCATGAAGTACTTTGGTCTCAGAATTTATAATCTTAACTGAATGCTCAATGAATGATAAATCAGTTTCGTTCTGCAGATCACTCCATCCCAAATCATGAGATGGATAAGAGATATACTTTCTCAGCTATAGTACATGGAACATGTTATGCATCGACATCAGTTGTGATGGAAGTACTAGATGTTAAGAAACTCTCCCCACCTATTCAACAACCTCGAATGTTACCACAAAATGAGGATTAATTTTCATTTAACTCTCAAGCCGTCAATGACTCAAATGAGGTGAAACCTTCAATAGTACCTAATAACTAACTAAAAAATCTAAAGGAATATAGTGAAAATCCATGTAATTTTTATAACACATCTATGTTGTCAACGTTATCTAGAAAATTAGATGAATATTTGATTTTGTCCCTTGCACCAAACATTGTACAATCAAGAAACATTCAAAAATATTCAAGAAACAAAACATATATTTACAAGGTCGGTTATACAATCCCTCAAGAGGTTTCATTCTGATTTAGGACTGGAAACTATTGTTATATGAGAACTCAAAATTCCCACATGATCATCCCAAGCCCCTCAAAAATTGAGAACACAAGAACAAATCATATCCTCCATACTAAGTATAGCTCTCTCTATCTGGCCATTTAACTGTGGATGGTCAGTCATGCTCAAACAGAACTATGATCCCTATGCCTCCTGAAGGCCTCCACAAAAATAAATAAGTGAACTGAGGATCCCATTAAAAAACTATTGTAGATGGAACTATGTGCAAACATACATTCTCTTTCACATAGAGAATTACCAACACCTAAACTTTGGTTGTATCTCAAATGGGTATTAAGTGAGCCAACATGGTTAGCCTACCGATCACAACCCATATTGAATTTTTCTTTCCCTAAGTATGAGAAAACCCAACTACAAAGTCCATATAGATTTCATCCCACTTACAAGTAGGTATTGGAATTGGTTGAAGCAAACCTGAAGGTTTCTGGTGCTCAGATTTCACCTATTGGCACGTATAGAAATAGGAAACAAATTCATCAATGCCACATATTATACCTAAACACCAAAACATTCACTGAATATCATAAATCATCTCATTGGTTCCTAGGTTCACATCCCATATATAATTATGAATATTCCCATCACATCTTTCCATGCTGATAAATTCACAAAAAAGTGATACTAATAGCATATGATAACTTCTTTGGTGACCAACCAATGGGCCACTATCTTCCCACTAAAAAGAGAGTCTCTGATGCTATAAAATTAATCATCAGGCTCTTGGTCTTGAAGAATCATCTCAAGAAGAGAAGGTGTCAATTGAACACAAAATATATAAAGTTCAACCCCTTTCTCATAAAGTACAATATGAAACTGTACAATGGGATCCATCAAATTACACTCTTCTGAAGATTTTTTCACATCCTGGGTTGGAATTTTCCTACTTAATTCATCTGCAATGACATTACCTTTCTTTGGGGTATAGGCAATGTCAATGTCGAACGACTATAGGTAATCCACCCAACACCTTTGAAAAATGGTTAAAATTTTATTGAGGGAATATAAAACATTAAATTTTGTGGTCAAAAAACACGGTAAACCTTTCACCATAAAGTTTATACTACAAACTATTGGGCACACACATCAGAGAGGCAAGTTCAACATCATGAGTCAAAATCGGTGCATTAATAAAAATAAATTTCATCTTGAAAAAATTATTATAAAATTTATCATCAAAAGAAAACATTACCCCCTTCGGAGTTAGATAAGTCATCATAGAATAAAACATTGAGAATTCCTTTACAACCATATGGTAATACCAAGCTAAGCCCAATAAACTCTGAATTTCAAAGACATTTTGTGTTTTCTCCCAAGACATAATAGCCTTCACCTTCATAAGATGAAATTATATCCTCTTTTCAGTCACCACACACCCTATTAATTTCACTTCCCGAATCTAGAAATCACACGTTAAAATATTTCCAAAGATTTAGTGATTTCTTAGTAGAATCATAAATATTACCTGATATTTTTCATGACCCTCCTTATATTTAGAATAAATAAGGATATCATCCACAAAGACAAACAAAAAGGTATCTAAGGACTCGTGGAAAATCTTGTTCATAAAATCCCTGAAAACAGAAGTAGAGTTTCTTAAAACAAAGTGAATAAAATGACACTCATAATGGTCATAACTACTTATAAAGGATGTTTTTATGATGTAATATTCCTTTATCATTAATTTATGGTAACTATATCAAATGTAGATATTTGAAAACCACTTCATACCTTTCAACTTGTTGAACAGATCAACAATCTGTTGCAACATATACTAGTTCATTAGAGTAACTCGGTTGAGCTTTTGGTAATCAACAAATTTGTGAGGATAACCATTAGGCATCTTATTGAATAGAACTAGAGACGTCCAGATGGACACACTAAAGCACATAAATCATTTTTTCAAAAATATCATCCAATTGGGACTTCATCTCTCCCATTTTAGCTAGATCCATTTATTAATAGGGGATAAAATTGGTTGACTGCCATGAATTAAGTCAATAGAAAAAATAAAACTCCCTCACTAGTGGAAAACATGATAAATCAGAAGGTAACACATCAGGAATCTGAACAAAGTCTGAGGGGAGATCTCAACTCATTGAATCATACTTTGGATCAATGTAAACAATTATATCACTTTCCCCAACCCTAGATAAGAGGGTCTATCTCTACTCTACCTTGGGTCCCATCCCCCTTGATAGACAAGAGGCACACCACTAGGTTTTGTAAGGTCGAACTGTAAAAGATAACAATAAATTCAGATTTCGTTGGAATTGATGAAATCTGTACTGAATACAATGTCAAGATATTTCATTTCGAGAACTAGAAAACTCCATGAAATCTTGACGTATGATAGAGAGAAGACACAAGTGGGACTATGGGGACCCTTCTCTCTCTTCATACCAAGGGGTGTATAAATATGCATTGCACAAGATAAAATCTCCATAGAAATATATAGAAGATTTATAATACAGGTTGAAATAAATGAGTGAGATGTACTATTATCAAATTGAGAAGTCACTAATAAGGATGCTATAGTAATGGTACCTCTCACATTCGCTGGACCCATGTATGCTTCATCTGGAGACTCTTCCACTGTGTGAAGAAACATAGATACAAATTCATATGGCTAGAACCATTTTATACATGAATAATTTTATTGACCAATAGTTTTATGAGGATATGATGATCTTGGTCCACTACACATAGTAGAGATGTGATTATAGAATCTCTGTAAGGTCCCTAAATGTCTGTAGGATTTTATAGTTCTTGCATGGCTTAGCGAAAACCCTCTTATAGTGATCTGGTTTTCTAAACTAGTAGAAAACCAAATAAACTCATCCTAGTGTTATAGTAGGTCTATATTAACCCTACCATTGAGAAATTCCACTATAATCATCACTCATGCATTTTTCTTTGAAGGAAACCACAATTACACTAGGAGAAAAGTAGTCTCCTGGTAACCCTAACATTCCAGCCAGGTCTATCTCAACCATCATCGCCCTATCCAACACATCAACATAAGTGGGTTGCTTTAGAAAGAGAACATGAGAATGAATATCTAATCTATGACCCAACTCAAACCATCGAGCCTTCATTATATCATTATAAACAATCACAAGTGTAAGTTGTATGAACTCAGAAAAGATATTTAAATAATCAATAATTTTTCAACCAATAGGATCGAGATTAAAAACTTTATAGCCTTAGCCGACACCAATGACTCTGAATAGAACTCGTCAGTGAAAAAACCATATTGTCTTTCCACTATAAACTGTCATGTTTCATTGTTGTCACCATCATGTCCCACTTTCTCCTACTTGGACCCTCCAGAATGAAGGTGGAACACATCACTTTGATAACTTATGGGGTCTCCCAAAACTCAAATAGGTATTATATCATGCCCAAAAATTCAAGAACATGTTGAGGATTAGTGGATGCTTTGAAACATAGTAACTTCTAGTAACAGAAATCTTGATAAATTTTAGAAGAACATCCACCTAAGGATCCATATCTAGAGCCTGGATGGGTAATAGAGGTGGTGCATGTCCCAGAGTAGGGATAGTGTATACAATCACATAAACTAGATTTGGGTCCACTGCAGGATTCACTCATTACAGGTTAGTAATAGCTTCTTACTAGATTATATTTCCACATCCTCTCAAAGGAATGATCCTACATAACATCAGCATACAAAATTTAAGACATTATATTTACACTCAAACTGATCATCAATGGAAATTATTCATGATACTTGGAACAACTATAATTGGATTTAACTTTACACTAATGAAACTAGATAAACGTCTATAACTAATCCATAATACGTCTTTCCCTAACCACCCTTGGTGACTTAAGGTTCAATGAGGCAAGATATAGCCAGTAATTCAATCACAACTACCTCTAATGTCCCAAAAATATTTCAAGAAAATTCATATTCACTTCAAGAATAAATCTCAACACCCTCCTTTGATAGAACTTTGTCATGAACTAGCCCGAGCACCCTGTAACGTAATAACCAAGCTAGACCTAACAAATCCTGAAGGCTTTTATTGATCCCCATAGGTGGAAGACTAACACTTGGCATCGTAGAACCCGTAGGTGGTAATAAATTTGAAACAAAACAAAGCCGAAGAAAAAGAAACAAGACAATATTCATAAAAAGGAAGCTCCATTGGGAGTAATGTACCAAAACAAAAGTAGGCATAAAAATTAAAAATTAATATATCCAACGTACAAAAAGTAGATAAAACAACCCCATGGTATCTAAAGAAAAAACTCATCCTGTCCCAAGCCCAACAGCTACATCATCCTCCAAGATATCCATTCCCATTAGTTGAACCTGGAAGGAGAAATTATACAAACACCTGATGGAAAAAAGTAGGGTGTGAGCCTCAGCCCAGTAGAATACCACCAAAGATTCCACAATTTATTCCATAATAAATTCCAAAATATATTCCAAATATATATTATCCAAATAATAGATTTCAATTTTCAAAATAAACATGTTTGGTAATTCGAAAATAATATTTAAACAAAACACAATATATATTTTTAAAATGATGGAAAATACTTTTAAAGTACTTAAATATACTTTAAAACAGATGGACTATTTAAAACAATGTATTAAGTAAAACAATTACATATAAAAGTCTATATAAATATAGAAAAGGCATGTAAAGTAGTTTTACAGCATTATCATACATTTATATCTTAAATATATATAAAAAGCGACCAATATGGTAATCTTCCATGTAGGTATGATAATATTAATAAATTATAGGATTTTTTACTCTCTATGTTATCATAGAAAAATGAGTATACTCATATCCCCCTGACACTATCCATAGGCGACTCGTCAACCTCTTATTAGGGATGTGACCCACCATAGGTATGTTTTTGAAAATTGAAGTAGTGTAGAGTGTATCCATACAACTCACCAACTACCAAAGCCATTCATGTGATATTTCATTATCGATGATGGTCAACTAATTTAAAGACATCTTAAAATAAAATTAAATCACATTATCGAATTTTATAATTCAAATTTTCCACTTAAAACCAATAATGGTTTTTAATAAAAAAAACATGCCCCATTCCAAGATTAAACCATTTAGTTTCTATCAAAACATTTTTTTATCCATTTTCATATGTTTGAAATACATTAAATACCAATTACATAATTTTCAAAATACATTTCCTTAATTTAATTAAAAACATATCCATAAAATCCAAAACCTAAATTCATCAATTTAAATCATCCAACATTCATAAACACAACCCAATTCAATGGAACTGGGGGTTTTCCAATTTTTTGTTCCAAAGCCATTTTAGATCTCCAGATTCACTATAATCAGGTCTTATCAATTTAATTGAAACAAAATCTGACGAATTTAATTTAAATCAATAATTAAAATAAATCGGGCAATTTAAGAAAAATCAATTTGGCTATTTTTGATGGAACCACCAACCTTTTTCTGAAAAATGACACTCATGACAACACCTGGAAATGAAAAATAATGTGTAGAAGGCTTCAAAACACAACCTAAAGGCTATATCCAACACTATGGAGCATGTATTCATCAATTCCTTGATTAAATATTGAATTTCCAAAGGAGGATAAGGAGATAATGATAAAGAACGATGAATAATGATTACTAAGATATCACCCACTAAAGTAATGATGATTGATCACCAAAGGAATGGATCTATAAGGGTTAGAAGACTCTACGAATATCTGGGTATGGCTCTCGGTTGAGGGAGAGGAAACCAGAGAAGAGGTTGGGAGAAGTTCCAAGTATACTACTACATTTATTAACACCTATCGAAGTATTACACAATATTTAATCCATTACATGTCATGAAATCTTTTTGAAATATAGCTGCTTGAAGAAAACATGTCTCCATTCATTAAAATTCGACATGTGAGTCAAATTAGTGATTAGTCACTCTCTCGGAATGTGTTCACATGGTTCACAATGTGAAACCCTTCAAAGTTTTAATTCATCTTTCACGACATGTACCATGAAACAATATAGAGGTCATGTAACCCTAGTTCATGATGTGTAATTCCCTAACATCCTATAGTTAAAAAAATAAAGTGAGTGTCCAACCAAACTATGACATCACCATTTAAAGAATCCTCTCAACTCAACTTCAACTATAGTCCATTAATTAATGGTAAAAATCAAGAGTAGGCTAAATATGTTCCTATGAGTTCAGTAACAAGATTTTATAGCCTTGCATCCCACCATCTTGAGAACTGTCAAATTCTACTATAAATCTAGGCACCCCCACTTATTCTCCACAACCCATCGGCTATCCTAGGGTTACATCTTGATTCATATCAAGGCTCATGTCTAGAGAAAACAAACAAGGTATAAACAAAACAAAAAATAAATAATATTATCAAATAAATAAAGATAATTAAAATATACTATATAATAAAATAACTGATCTTATCCACAAATAATTATCTTTATAAATCCACTAATTCACAAACATGAAGAATTAACCAATTAATTTATCAATGTTTACAACTATAAGTAACCTTGTGAAACACCTATAAATTGCTATAATATAATTGACCATGCATACGAGACTCAGTTCTAGATACATAACTATATAAGGAAGAAAACTTTCATTTAATAATTGCTTAAGAATTATCCATATTTCCATTAAATTATAAAGAAGAATAACTTCAAGTTAGAAATATGTCTTTATTATTATGAAACATCAGGAATTTACATCTTCTTCATACATAAAAAAAAGGCCAAATTATTTATTACTTATCCAATAATAATTATTATCTTTACATTCATTAAACAATTCCAACCTAAAAACCTAATTAAAAAATTAATAAGAAAACATTCTAGCCATAGCTTAGTTGAAATACATAGATAACACAGTATCTATAAAATGATTGGTAAACCATTATCATAGTGGAAACACATGATATTGCGACATCAAAAACCATGATTCATTCTTTAATCAAGATAAATATTTATTACAGTATATTCCACTCCCTACCCAATTTATAAAGAAAGCTAAATTTATGATTACACTTAAAAGAACATAGAGAAGCAATTAATTTTCTATATATAGAGGATGTTCCCAAATATGCTACACCGAAATTTGGGGAATAAGACATAATGTCACCACCTATACACCCCAATGAAAAGATTATAACTAAACATTCAACCATTTCAATATGGCTTAAAATTAAATAGAATAATCTTTTACCAAAAATTCAACCTACATCTATAGAAAACAAACTGTGAACAAAACTACTAAACACACTCTATAACATGAATAAGGAGTCTCCATGTTGATATAAATGAGTCTTAAAGGATAAAGTACTAGGTTACGGTTTTTTAAGAGTTGAAGGGAAAAAAATATTTTAATGAAGGAATTATATTCATCTTAGAATTATGGATACAATACTATCTAATTTTTTTAAATATCAAATATTAACTGAATATTAATGAAGATATGGTTTAATTCGAGAGATAATAGATATATTAATATATTAATACTTCAAAAAAGAAATAATAAAATTAAAATCTTCAAAAAACCCATTAATATATGTTTTTTAAGAATTTTAAAAAATATTTATGATAAAAAAATTTATTTATGAAAAACTGGGTAAAATTGGAAATTTGGGAAAATTTGAATTAATATAGAAACTATAAAAAGGTGTGTCCACGAGCCACACATCTGACTGTGAGAAGGGGTTTTAAAACTATGAGACCAACCTATGGTAGTGAAAATAGATTTTGAAACCACATGGCTTACCTTTGACTGTGACACTCATCTATAACTAAGAACCTCACATACAACCGTCAAATTAATCTATAGTAGTGAGCCTCATTCTCCACCATGAGGATCACCAAAAATCACGTGGATTTCCAACGACCATGAGGCACACAATTGAGCATGAGTACCACCTCTAATCAAGAGTTTCACCTATAACCATGAGGAAAAATCTGAGCAAGAGGCAGCAAGCTACACGATGCAACTTTTGACTATGGGGACACCTATGACTACGTCGTCACCTTAAAAATATTTGGGAAAGAAGTCCCCCAAACACACCCTCAACAATTCTAGGGCTAGGGAAAACCCCCAAGGAAATGTTTTAAAAAAAATTTGTATAAATAAAATAAACCTATAATAATTCTCAACCTCAAGAATTAAAATACAACCCAGATGAAAAAATAATGGAGGTTCGTACAAATTATTATGAGATACCTCCCAAGGATATCTCCATATAAAAAACACATTAACTCAAGGGAGGGGAAATGCTGATAACTGGACAACATCATCAACAAGTTTAATGAGTTATTATCTTCATCATCAGATGATAACCGCACCTCATAGAGATATATGGTGAAAAATCACCCAACTATCACCTTGGGTGGGAGAGATACCTATCAAAAAAAGAAAGTCCATAAATAAGGAATAAAGGAATATTGAACCATGTCCCATTAAAGAAATAGGTAAATATTATTAATAATTCTTTACAAAACTTTATCACAACCAAAACTCTAGATATTTAGTGCATATTTAATGATCACACTATCAAGGACTCTCCTCTATGACACTATTTTTTGAAAGGACATGAACCAAAGAAATAGTATACCCATGTAACACCTTCTCTTAGTGTTCTTTGATCTCTATAGGCAAATCCTCAAAGGTCGCATGAAATTAATAACTAATTTCTCAAAAATTGACAATGTGATATAATAATAACGAACATTTAGAAAATCTAAAAAACATTAAAGACACCATGAATCCAGCTCTTATACAGGGGAGGTTCTATAGGATGCATAATGGATCTTACATGATACCACACCACAAAAAAGCATAATATAATGGGGAAAACATACTCCTATGAGAAAACCTTTAATACCATTGATGAGAAGTCACCTTAAAGAACACATGATGTCAAATATTCAACAATAGAGGTCTCATAATTATTTCTCTATAAGTCCTTTGATTGTACTATAGTACCAAATTCCATTAGTAAATCACCTAAACCATATTTATCATTATTTACACTAATTTTGGCTCAGGAATTACTAACTATCAAAACCCAGTCCCTAAAAAATGAATAATTACAAGTTCATACATAAAAAACATCAAACAGTGTCATACCAATGGGGTAGTGGAAAATATTATTATAATAAATATCAACCACATGTAGGTAACTCCTCAAAGAACCTCTAAAACCCAGGACATGAGCAGACAACATATCCTCAATATTTGGGATTGTTTAATATTTCTAACCATCTACCTATGAATAAAATGATGTTCTAAAGAATTATTGAGATTCAAAAGTGTGTTGAATAAATATCTAGAACCTTGAGGAAAAACAAGGATCATGGTCTATGATAACCATCCTTGAGAATCCATACAGTATCTCCACCCCTTCTAGATACAACCTCAAAATAACCGATACTATGTTTTCTTCCAATATTTCAATGAAGGGAGAATTAATATTTAAACTGTTAAATATCTCCCAAATAGAATCATAGCCATAATGAGCTCAAGGTAAACTAGAAATGAATTTTATCAAAATGTATTCCAAAATTCCATAAGGAACATCTAATGGATGAATAATCCACCAAGAACATCATGTTCATCCTTTTCATTTTATAAGACAAAACATATGGAGATGAAATATACAACTGAATTTTATAACCTATGCCTTCAAAACTAACCTCTTAGAGCATAGTGCATATTTTTCAATTCCATTATTCATCACCATGGGATATTTGTGATTATCATGTAGACAAACATACATATCACCAATGGAATGAAAAGTCTCATATGGGACAACACAAATTATTTATCATCCTTACACCATTAATTAGGCCCCTCACCACTAGAAACTCTATCCTTCCAAATATCGACCTAAAAATACCCCAATTAGGAATCCTCTACCGGATACACCAAATTAGACTACACTATCATCTAAAAATAGAATCTTCTTCCATGAACCTCTCCTATATCAATATGAACTATAGATAGATATTCCATGACTCTACAAGGATTCTCAAGTTCATCCAAAACATGATTTCATTACATTTACCTTAGCCCATCAACCACACAATTTTTTTTTAGTTGTGTAAAATAAATTTAGAAGGCATTATAAATTTTTAATTATATCAGATGATGTTATCACAAGTTCAGGTGATTTTGGTTGAAGACATAACTCATGATCATTGGACTTATGAAGACCAAAACACATTCTCCATTGAGTTAATAACAACAAAAAATCAAGGAAAACAAAACCAACACTAACTCATGATCAGGTTTGTCATAGTTACACTCATGGAAACATAACATCTAAGACTCATAAGAATCATTTTAAAACTTATAAATTTCAAAATAACCCAATTCATGATGTGAAGTGTCATTAAATACTTTAAACTGAACTCCCTCTTCTTGAAAAATATTTACTAGAAAATTGACTAAGTTCTGCTTCAAGTACTAGATCGTTTTCTGAAACCGGATAGTCCATATGAACGTTAGATCATTTCTGGTAAATGATGTCCGAGGAGTTTCAATTTGAGAGATTTCAAGTATAATTTTTTATACTAGCTTGTAAGACCATGTAAATATCACACCTCTATAACATTATTTTGAGATTTCGAAGAAAACCCCACCTCTATCTATGAAGGATCAATAGCTACACCACAATGGGACAACATGTTCCCTAAGGAATAAACATCATGAGGACAAAACTAACACTTATGTTACTTCTTGAATAATTTTTAATGTATAAGAACTCCCAAAAATACCTATAGATACTCTACATACTTATCCTATCACACAATGTACTGAAGGATGTGAGAAAAAATAAAAAAACAAACCCACACCATAATTCTCACATAAAAACATTTATTAGTCCAATTAATATAGCAATAGTTTTCAACACAATAAATGACATTATAGTGGAATCATAATTGACATAATTAAATTAAGATGTAATATTCGGAATATCCCCATGCTTTGCTCACATATGATGATATAATAATTATAAATCAATTAATGAGAACAAACCAGTTCCCTTTATATGATCGAATACATCACTAATACGTGGTATAATGTAAGGATTATTCATTATCACCCAATTTAAGTGAAGATAATTAAAGCATAAATGTATACTATCATCATTATTCTTCATAAATTAAAATGTTTCGCTATAAGGTGACATGATCGACTAAAAATCATGCTACAAGATATCATCAAGAAGTATCCATAGATCATATAACATTGAATTTACCATCTGATATAGAAAAATTGAGATTTGGAAGTTCCCAACATTAAATAATTCTTCCACATCCTTGGAAAACACCATCATTTGAAACTGTGATAAACTCATTATAAACTCAAACATTAAAGAACACAAGGATGTTACTCGCCTCCATCATATCAGAGGGTGCATCTTATCATTAAAAATGAGACACTCTCTATAAAAAAATAGAATACAATATGTCTCCTAAAGAAATACATAATATTATTCACCCAATAAAACCAGTACATGATGAGTATAATGATGTATGAATATATCAGTACAAATTAGAATTCACACAAAGATTGGTTTTACCATAGAACCAACTCGCAATATTTATATAATTCCTATTAGATATTCATTACTTCAAACTGGATTAGTCAACACCAAGGGAACTAGAAGCCTATATACCACTAGTTCGAAAGAATGGACATGGGTCTTGAATTATATAAAACATGAACTTAAATAAAAAAACATGAAAATGTTTCCTGGAATAATGTAAAGATCACCTGAGGCTAGAACCTCTAGAGAATATAGTAGGCCATAAATTTCTCTATATAATCTCTAACTCTGACGATTATAACCTCCATGGATATGATCTACTCTCAAAGGATTAGGATAATCATAGTTATATACTCATAATACCCCATCTCCCATATGATGATACAATTATAGAGAACATTACTGTAGTATCCTGGGATAAAACTATGGAAATGTAGAAACCTAAAGTAAAACACTTTTTATATACTACCTACTCAGAAAGGTCATGAAATCTTGTTACTGATGTCTATTTCAAATGTAAGGAAAATAAGTATGTGATATCTTAGAAGGGTGATGAGAACTGCCACCCACATAGAAATGAGATGATGAGTGATGGGACCCACCCATTGTTGTTTGAAAACTATTATATAAATTAAATAACGAACCCCTCACTATAACTCTACTATGTGGAGAATCTTGATGAATTCCCTCTCATGGTGATCTAGTCCTAGCCGGCATCCTTTGATGTTATCAACTCTCTCTAACTCCTTGGGATATTTCATAATCACCAAAAATTGTCCTAGTGATTGGATCATTGGATACAAATACTCCTAAAAATTTCTTATCATGACCTATTTATCTATAAATTGGTCCAAATAATATCATAAAATGGTCTTGAAACAAATCCAAAACTCTAATACACTATAACTCCCCTATCGAAGTGTAAGTAGCTAATGGTGATCAGATTCCACTACGATCGAACAAAGAATATCATCTAAAAACTTATCTCATAAGTTCTCCTTGAAGAAAATAAAATCTTCTTGACCCTCAATGAAAAAGAACCACCACTTCTATGATTCCCCATATAATATCATAACTTCCAATGAAACCCAGTGGTCCTTCTGTGCACAAATCAAACTGAAGGTGGTATCCACCTTCTCCAACTAGTCAATTTAAATGATTCTTATGAGGATCCATCATACTTAAATAAATAGTGGCACTAAAACTCTAAGAGAATCCTCTTTTATGTGTCATGGTCTTTGACCTAAGATCTATGATGATATTCTAGAAAATCAGACTAAACAGCTTTAGTGTAAAAATGATGAAGTCATTGACCAAGATATATAATTGTAAAATAAAAAATAGTTAGTGACTCTTAAACCCAAAATATGGAATAATAAAAGTTTTATTATTTAATTATTGTTCCAACCAATACAATGTTATACCCATTTCAAACATAGGTGAAAGTAAAAAATGATGAATGAACCTTTTTAGGCCTTTATCCCACAAGCAGCTTCAATTCACATAGTAGGATCATTAAAAATAATGTTCATCTCTTCAGATCAAATGGGCCCTTAAATACCTATGGCCTATATGTTATCCCTTATTTACATCACAAAATTGTCTTAAATAATATTTTTTAGATACGAACCTATGAATTCCTTACCTACCCAACCTCTAAAATCTATCCTATCCCTCAACCTAACACATTTATACCACTATTCCATGACCCCTACACAACATTAGTTCCCCTCCTTGAAAGGAAAATATATAAGAGAGATACTGATTCCAAAGTCCTACAACCAATAGGATATGGTTAGTGGAGAACATAAAAGGGTATAATATACACACAGATGGGTGGTATTACACTTTAGGAGAACATGGGAAATAATAGATATGATAATGCCACTAAAAAACTCTTGATCATTGAAAATTAAATTGATTCGAAGACATCCATGTAATTACATACCTAAATACATAAAACTGAGAAGAAAAACAACAATTACCTAAAGAAAACCTTGAGAGAGGCCTTTAACCACATTAAACTCTTGAAAAACACCATGAGTTGGTAATATTTAACTAAATCACTAACTAGATCCTACATAACTAAAAAATAGTGTATATATATATATTTAATTTGATAATAAAATTAATACTCAATATGATCCTCCTTAGTGGGTTTTATTAAAAATATAAATTAATTAGACTGAAATATAGTGAATAAACAAGTGAATCCAACCCATCACATAATCAGGTATACAAAGTACACACCCTATATATGGTTCTCTCACAAACTATATCATAAAATTAATAATATAATATCAAATATAGTATCTAAATAAGGTACCCACTAACACTTTCCTAATGTATTTATTCTCTTCCCCACTATCATACTTCTTGAGGCTTGTCTACCTAAAAAGACATCCATACAAATGAAACTTGGGAAACTATAACTTAAAATAGACAATATGGATCACATAATATTATCATCCCATCATCATATAAATCACATATCTCGATATAGTAACAAATTAGTTTTTATGAGCTATCGTATCTCGTATATAGTGTATTATACCACAGTCCATCACATCCCACCAAACAATACCTATAAAATTCCACATAATACTATATCTAAATATAAATGTGTGTGAAATTAAAAAAATACATTATATATTTCCACACACATATATGGGAATGTTAATAATTTTTAATATTATCATATAATGCTACCAGTATAAGGGAGTAGATAATGTTCTGAAAGTCATCAATCCATTACCTTCCAACCTAGATATTGGTGGAAATCTCTTAGAGTAAACTTGGTGATGATCCCCCTACAAATATGGGTAGGGTAGCATATGAAATCACATAATAAAGGAAAGTACATATATCCCACAACCACAATATAGGATATAATCGAGACTTAAAAACAACTACAACTATCATCTCTTAGACACCTGACATCCAATGTAATGGTTTAGACATAATATGAGCACACATGCATTTCATGAAGACTTAACATAATTATTTTTTATACATTTTATAGTTTAATTATAGAATGTTATGAAAATTTCTCTTTAAATTCATTATAAAATAATTTTCTTACCCTCTAGGCATAGTCTAACAAGTACCACAGTTCTTCAGACGTACCATCATCTGATCATTCCATTCATGAGTCAACCCCATTGATTAAAACATTAAACATTCATTATTATACCATTATTTCTGGTACCCTAGGAATCATCCTAGGATACCATAAAATATATGTAAACCATGATAACCCTATAAATAAAGAATTGGGGAATGTGGTACACATATAAGAAACCCAATGATATGACCTTTAAACAAATTCATCCACAAGAAAGTATCCCAGCCTTTAGTAAAACAACTATGGAAAATTCCATCTCTATTCCTCTTCATCAGTCCCTATGCCCTACCCAGTACCACTATGAAAATAATCACAAGTCCTACCATCACAAGTGATATTAACTAATTCAAAAAACATAGTAACACCCACTCATTATCATTTAATCATCACTCATCCTAGGATCGCATCACATCTCATTATAATGCTCGCATAAAAAACACATGGTGGGAAGAAAAAATATAAAGTTATTGGGGTGTAAATTCCCTAACAATATGCATTAAAACCATAAAAATGAAACGGTCATTATTAAACTTAAACTATTATATTTATCAATAACTCGATTCCTTTCCATCATGAATTTACTAATTCATTTATCTCATGTATCAACCCTGGGTAACCTAAGGAATCAACATTAAACTTATATAGGATATTTGATCATGCCTCCAAGAATCACTTTTGATTTAATTAACCGATGAGGAAGAACAAAATCATTCAAAAAATCCTTAATAATCCATTTGATTTCAAAAAAATTATATCAATGGACAATTTCATATTCAACATCCCACATTTTTATTGGTAAGCATCAAGCATTACTAGGTTCTTTGGTCTTTAGACAATAACAATTACTATATTATTTGTTCTGTATCCAAATAGAATTATGATCATTATTTTCTTTAACCCATTCCAACATTTATAACATGATAAAACAAATAAAAAATAATATATTCCAATAATATAAAAGTTAAAACACATAGATAACACACTATCTTGAAAAACAAGTGGATGTATATTATCACAGGTGGAAAATGAAACTGCTACTACCCAAACCAAGATTCATTCATTAATCAGGTTTCTTATTTGTTATTTTTAATTAAGCCATATCTTGAATGTTTCAAAGATATGGGATTAAATAACCCTAAGTAATTAATAGATAAATTGAGAAAAAATGTAATATGATTCTTCTGCAAATGGGATATGCTACTATAGAAGAGTGAATGCCAACCAAGCTATTGAACATGCATAAAAACATGAACAGAGAGGCTCCTAATAGATCCAAACAAATATTAATGTTTCAAGAACATGATTCTGGTTCCTTTTTAGTTTAATGAAACAATAAAATATTCTAATTAAGTAAGGATAAATTTTTAGAGTCAAATATGTGAGGCCATCAAGATTTCTCAAAGGTCAAACTCTAATTCATCACTAATGAACATATCATTTAATTTACACAGAGAATGAAATATTATAAATTTTTGAATTTTATGAAATAAAAATATTAAAATAATGATATAAAAGGCCTTTAATTTCTATCTTTTATAGCTATAAAACCATATTTATTAGAATTTTTTTATTTATGAAATTCTAGGTAAAAATGTAGATTTTAATAAACTAGAATTGTTAGAGAAACTATGAAAGGTGTAACCATTAGACACACCTATGACTGTGAGAAGGGGTTAAGTGACTGTTCTACCAACCTATGACTATGATAAGATATATTTGGACTGCATGGATCGCCAGTGACTATGAGACTCACATTTGAATTTGAGAGTCACCCACAGCCCTGAGGCTCACCTATAGCCATGAGAATCACATATGATCATGAGATCCAACAGGAACCATGAGTCTCACTTATTTCTAAGAGGCTCAGTTTTGACTAAGAGGATCACATATGCCCATGAGGGTTTACTATAAGTATGAGGCTCACCTATAGTCATGAGCCTCACCAATGACCATGAGGTTCACTTTTAACCATGATGATCAACTATGACTATGGGGCCACTGATGGCGGTGATACCATTTATGGACATGGGGCCACATGTGACTATAAGGGAACCTAGAACTGTGAGGCCACCCATAACCATGATGAAATAGATGATTTTTGGATCACTTTAAACCATGAGTTCACCTTTATATTTTTGGGGAATACAGTCCACCAAACACCCCCTTAACACCTACAAACCTAGGTAAAAATCAATAGAATGGTTTTAGGAAATAGAGAGTTACAAAAATACCATTAAATCATGATAATAAAGATAATTTCACTTACACCATGTAGATAGATGGTAGATATTTATGATAAAAATTTCTCCAATAAATAAATTTATGTAATATAGGGTAACACCCTTCAATAAATGAATTGGGAAATACAGTATTCAAATTATAATGGAATTGGATGAAAATTTATTACTATTCATGTTTGAAGGTTTGGAAATTCTAAGGGAGTGACGGGTCATATATTTGATACAGAAGAATGTTTCATTATCCATCTATAGAAAAAAAAAATTGATGCTTCATAAATAACATACACCTAGTGAAATAATGTAACATCATAATAATGTTTACATTGATGAAAAAAATTCTCATACAAGAATAGTTTGAATTGTATCGCAAAATAAGGGATCAATAATCATATTTTTTAATTCCATGAGTTCAATTCCAACAGTTATAAATATATATTTATTATAGAATAAAATATGTAATGTAAATTCTAAGAGTGAAAATCCTTATGAATATTAAAAAAGTAGAGTTGAAATACATAAAATATATTTTGGAATTAGTTTTAACATTGATGCAATCTACAAAAATACATTTAAAATTTCAAATTAACTTTCGAAAATGTGATGTGAATGTTTTTTAAATATATAAAATTTAAAAATAATATTTTATAATATGTACTTGAAAATTATATAATATTTTCTATAGAAAATGTTAATCAAAAAATAAAACATTTTATTATGAAATAAATCTTTTTAATACGTTAAATTTATATTTTCTGAGAACCCATATTGTTAAAAGATTAATAAAACATTATTATTATTATTAATTAATTTTATCAAATAGGAGTATGAAATAACATATAAAAATATATTTTTGGGGAAAATAATCATTGATGAAAAAAATTTAAGATAAAACATTATTACTCCAAGAAAGGAAATTTGGGTCATCAGTATCCTTTACAAGAAACATACTCTGTTAAGCAAGAAATATTTGAATCGACGTTTATGTGGTAAAATTTTAAACAATGATATAATATAACATAAGATAAAAAAATCAATTTTACCAACTTCTATGAAATAAGTTCAATATAAGTATCATAACTTACCAAATAATAATTTAGTTACAAAAAATTCTTACGATTGTGGTAACAGATGTGTCAAAATAAATTATTAGAAAAGAAATTAATTTGGATCAGTATATCACAATAATTAATATGAAATTAATTATATATTATTTATATTATAGAAAATAAATATAATACCATATAACTAAAACATGATACAAAATATATAATATATCTTATAGAATCAGAATTGACACTAACAAAACCCTTATCATTTTTCCTGGCTTAGTTTAATGCACTATAAGATCATTTGAAAAAAAACATAAATATCATAATATCATATATTACAATATTATTCATATACATAAAAATTATTAATTTTCATTATAATTATTTTCTACACATATATTAGATAGTTAATAGCTATTTTTAATATCATGTGTGGCTAATCTTGGTTGATTTGAAATAGTTCGAAATCTCAGTGTCGTTATTCATTCTTCTCCCAAATTTCATCAATCCCGGATCATAAAAGGATCGATAATTTATCATTAATTATGATTTATAGTAATATAATTTCATTCTATTTGAGTTTTTATAGCATTTTTCATATATTTGGTTAAACTAAGATAAACAAGAACATATCATAATTAATGGTTGACTATGATGTAATTTAGTTGTAATATCATTATACCAAAATCCTAATGACCTTATTTCTTGTTTATTATAATTATATTATATAATTTTAAGGATTTAAACGAGTAATGTGACCAATATAAAGTTATTTTATAGTAGGAAGAAATTATTTTCTTTTAATTTTCGAATACTCTGTTAGATGGATGAATTTATATTTATTGTTTGTTTTTCATATTGTTAAAAGGAAATCAATTTGGACATACCATAAACAAAATAATATCATAAAAATATTATTTATCCATTAAAAACATTGTCATGACTATCCATATATGTCAACTATGAATATAAAAAATGGAAATAAGTCATACCATGTAGGTGGTAGATTAAATGTATGCATGGATGATGATTTAATATTCCATAGAATAAAATAATGGAGTAATATGGATTATAATTTAAAAATTTAAAATATTTTAAAAATATCATACATATATACTATATTAACAATTATAAACATCCATATAAGGTTTAAAAGTAAGACAAAACGTCTTTCATCATGAACTCAGTAGTCTGCAAAGTGCATGAATAACAATTTCATTTTTATTAGTAGAAATGAGAGTAAGGTAGTTAACAATTTTAGCATCATTATAATAACATAAAATAATATTACTTATACTGATGTTATAATTTCATGATGGTGTAATGTAATTTTAGGAAGTATGATTTCCTAGAATGAAATATAATTGAGAATGGAGTGTTTAGAAATTTATAATTTTCTTCTAGGATTATCTCATTTTCAAAAGAGGTTAAGCCTTTTGAGTGATGGTATTTATAGAATTCCATAACATCATGAAGATGTATTATAATTTAAAGGATTGTATTGGGTAGATATTGGGATAAAATATGTATAATTTTATATTAGAATAATTTTAGAGAAGATCACCCCTTTTATAAGTGAAAAAAAATGGTATTTTTTGTAAATGACCAAAACTTTTATATAATGTAATGTAACACACAATGAAAGTAGATAAAAATTTGAGAAATAATGGAGAATAAAAGTTATGAGGTTGATAAATTCCTCAAATAAATAGTTGAACACATGTTTTAAACATGTTTTAGTTCTTATAATCTTATATTTTTACATTTACCATTTTCTATTTTACTCCAGAAATAATTTTTTACCTAATAAATTTATCATCCATGGATAAAAAAAACTGGTCCACATTACAAAAGTATAAATACTTATTATAAAGTTGAATTATATTTGAAAAAAACAAAATTTATAAAATTTATTTAATTTATGTTTAAAATAATAATTATATAATTTATTGAAAACATTTTTTTAAAAAATAAAACTTATGTTCTAAAATTCCAAATATAGGTTTATAAACTAAAAGCCACATTTTCAAAATAAAAAAAAATCAAATATAAAATATATATTTGGTATTATAAAATATTTTTCATTAATTTTTTATTCAAACCTATATATTAAATAATGTCTTAAACTTCATTTTATTTGTAAAAAGTATAATTTTCACTATTCACCAGAAAGACAATTTTGAATAAATCCCAAAAAAAGCATACTATGATTATATTTCTTGATTAATTCAAAAATTAAGTTTATTTTTCTAATTTAACTTTCTAATATATATATATATAAATATATATATTTATCTTTTACGCATAATTTAAAAGAACCAAGAAAACTTGTTTTTATAGTAAAATAACTTTTAAAATTCTTGTTTTTCTTATTCTTAATTTAAATAAACCATTAATAAAGATATAATTAATAAAAAATATAATTTTTTATTAAATTAATAATTTAACAATAATATATTCATTCTAATTTATAAAAATTTTAAATGAAAAAAAATATATTCTTAAACATAATAATGATTTTGGTTACTTTTATTCATACCAAATAATTCAATTAATAGATGTTAATGGAAGAACAATTCCATAATATAAATTTAGTTTTATTTTCCATTCTGAGTAAGCCATAAAACACAGAGTTTATTTGAGGAAAATGTAAATCGAAATCTCACATCATTAAATTCTCTTCCCATTAAATAAATTTCATCCCAACAATTTAAATTATTACTAATTGAATACTTTATGTGACCATATTATTGAAAAATTCATCATTTGGGTATAACCTAAAATATAAAATATTCTTTCTCTCCTAGGTTGTAACAATTTACTTATCTTTCTTCAAACAGTATTATTTATTCAATCAATAATATACCCAGGAATGTAAATACCCTAGTCATATATTCTCTATAATATAACTATTCTAAAGAAAATATATCTCTAATACATTAAACCAATATAATATTATATATTCATCTTAAAATTAACAATATTTTAATCCCATAAATGTATTAATCAGAAGTTCAAAAATAGAAAAATTAAAAAATATATATCATAATTCTAAAAATTAGAAAAAATTTAGCATAAATATAATGGATCTCTTTTTTGTTAAATCTATAATAAATTGCAAGTCTATCTGTTCTATTTATCATAATTTTCTCAAAAATAATCAACACATTTTTACTTAAATATAAATCATATATTAAAACTAATATTTATCAACACATAGATCATTTTTCACCCACTAGTTATTACCAAAATAGCACTTTATCAAAAGAATCACATTTGATGGTTATTTATACCATTTAATAATTGTTTCTAATCTATTAAAGAAAAATCATTAGAGAAAAATCCTTATACTTTTCACATAATTCACATTACTTTTAGAATATACCAGAATATCATATATAAATATCAATCACTAGTCAAAATATTTATGAGCATCGGTAATTATTTTCAATTATGATATCATCCCTACTGCCTTAGGTAAGACAAGGATGACCACCTTTTCTATTATAGCAGTAATATACAAATATACTCAGCAATTTAAGTGTGATACCTTATTTTGTTTGAAGACATAGTAGATTCTAGATACATGACATTCTCAACATTGTTTTCATGATCCAATTTCAACAAAATACTAAATCCAAAATGATTATCAAAAAAAGTAGAATAAATGATCATATGGATATAAAAATCAATACTAATATGTTGTATATAATTACACCATCAGTTCATACATTGACTCATTTAGCTCAATAAACATTGATTTATGTTAGGTTCTAATTTAATTCTTTACCTAATATTTTAATGTAATTATAAATGAAATATGTTATAATGATTTTTAATGAGAGTTTTAATTGCCAAATCATTTCCCTAAGGAGAGTACAACTTGGAATATATGTAGGAATCTTTATCATGCACTGGGTGGAAATTGAGTTCATATCCAACAAACCATTTTCAGGTTTATTTCTTCTAGGTAAATCTATTATACAGCCTAAATCTACTTATAATATATACACATTGTTTTTATTTCCATAAAAATCACATTAAATCTACTTTCCCAAAATTTCATGATGTTACCATATACTCAGACTCATCCCTTAGACTTTTACATAGGTTTGTAACTAAATATCTATTATCCTAATCCCCAAAATACTTCCTCAAATAAGCCAAAGGGTAATCTATACACTCATAGCTATAATCAAATATAAAATAATAAAATTTATAGAAAGTTTTTATCCAATTTTATCCTCAAGTGATATAATCCTAATATCCAATGGTATCTAAACCTTAATCATTGGAAAAATATATAAGACCCATAGAAATTAACATCTAATTACTTGAATTATAATAAATATTCATTACAATACATTCCCAAGACCCTCTATATTTAAGGATTTATATAATTAAGAAATGATTTAACTAAAAAACTAATGTATTTTTCAACTAATGAACATTTGATTACATTATATTTGTAATTACTTTATCCATTAATATTTGACATATCCCAATAATTATCCACATAAGATACTCTTCTATTCATTTTAAACTTTTCCTTTCATTATAATCATAAGAAATGGAGACATAGTAAATGTTTGGTCCTAGATTCTCAGTAAAGGTAAACAAGGGAGATAACCATCACATATCATAAGTGAAAATAATAAGGGAATATGGGTATAATCAAGATACATAAAAAAGATATAACAAGAAAATAATAGATCATAAATCATGACATAAATAATTATTATTGAATAAAAATAGTGTCAAAAATTATAATAGAATGATAACCCATGAGATCTTAACAACATATAACATAGAAAAATGACATAAAAGTTTTATTGGTGAAATTACTTACATGAGACTCACAATATGTTTCCATGCATATAAGAAACTAAAATGTACTCATGATTACCAATATAATGAGATATAAACCATAAATCCATGAATTTTAGGGTGATATAGGACCTCAACCATAATCATCCACACTTATTAGTGCCAACTAAATTCAATCATATCGTAAAGAACTGATAAATAGAAACTGGGATTAATATGATTTCCAAATATAATCACAAATAGAAATCACCAATAATAATTATAAGATATATCCTTGGAAATAAATTGGTAATAAATTCTATTTATTTATAGACTAGGTAAATAAAATTCAATGAAGACAATAACGAACATTTTATTTACACCATGGAGATAAAGGATATATTGTTATGAAAACAATGTCCACTATCAGTAGATTCCTCGAACGTAGGTGAAATCCCTTTAATTAATGATATTTGAAAATTATGTATTCATAAAGTAAAGTCATTAGTATAAATTTTATTCATATTCATAGTAGTTGGTTAGAAAATAAAAAGGAAATAATGGATGTTGTCTTCGATATAGAATAATATCAATTATTTTATCCAGATAATGAATCTATATTGTTGAGAATAACATATCCCTAGTGTAACAAATGAAACTCATAATGATTTTGACATGGATTAAATCCCTAGAAAAGAATGATTCCACTTTTTCTAATCAATAAGGGATGGAGAATAGAAGTCATAGATATTTTGAGTTCAGTCCCAAAATTTATATATATATATATTTATATTTATATATATATATTTATATATATATTATATAAAAAATCATGTAACATTAATCCCATGGTTGTGAATCCTCTTTAACGTGAAAACAAAAAAAGAGTTGAAAACATTAAATAGAATTAAGAAACCATTTTTGACATTGATGTAAAATAAAAACATACATGTAACATTAAAAATTAACTTTTGAAATAGTGAAGTGAAAGATTTAAAAAAATATAACTTTCAAAAAATATTCTCCAATAATTAAGACCTTAAAATGGAATAATGTTTTTTATGGAAAATATGGAGCTCAGGATAAAACATTTGAAAATGAAAGGAACATTTTTAATACTTTTGAATTTATGTATTTTGAAAACAAATTTGTAAAAGAGTAATAAAATTAATTAAAATTTCATTTTCTCAAGGAGGATTATGAAATATCATATAATAATAATTTGTATGGGAGAACCCATGAATGGAATAATATTGTTCAAGATAATATATTATAACTCGATGAAAATAAATTTGAGTTATCATCAAAAATTATGTGCAACATATTATATAGAGAATAAAATATTTTAAAAGGTATTTATCTGATAAAAATTAAAAAAAATAATATAATACCACATAATAACAATTGGTAAAATTTACCCAACTTATATGAAATATTTTTAAGAGAACTTTTATAACTCAATGGATAAAATAGAGTTTGAAACAACTCTTATGACAGGGGTAACACTTGACTCATAAAGCATTTAAAGAAATATACTTGATTTACAATAGTATATCACAATATTTAAAGTGAAATAATTCATAAAACATTGATATTATATTAACTAAATAAAATATTATAATAATGAAACACGTATCATATCATGTAACATATCTCGATGAATCGTAATTCAGACCAATAAATACATTACCATATATCACCAATTATATTCATACACTATAACAATATATAAATAAAATAAATAGCATACTAACTATTTCTAAAGCCTTCTTAATATATATAACCTTCTATAAAATGAATTTTTAATTATTAAATACATGTACGTTAGTTAGTTATTAACAATTTTCAATATCTTGAGTGAGTAATTATTATCATCTTGAACTAGTTTTATACTCTTAGTGTTGTGATTCATTATCATCCAAACTATCATCATTCCCATATCATAAAAGGATATGTAATTCATATTTTTTAATTTTTTATAATTTTATAATGTCATTATATGGTAGTTTTCGTTGTGATATTTAAAGATAAATTTTTTGATGATCTAGTTTCGATGATTCTTAGAGAACCAATGGTGTTTTCATAATCAATGATATATATTTTTATATTACCAATACAAAACAAAATAACATCATTTTCATATCTATATTATATTTTTATATAAATTAAATTCTCATATGCATCGATGATATATATTTATAGAATTGTTTAAGTAAGTGGTAAAACCAACCCAAAAAAGATCATGAAAAAATTAATTGATGATTTTGAAATGATTTAGTTCTAATATAGGTTTTATAGAAGAATAATGATATTATTTATTATTTAATTTTGTGATAAATAAAAATTTTAAATAATTATAAGAAGATGATAACATATAAAAAATTATTTTAAAATATGAATAAATCAGTTTTAACTCTCTTTTGGATGGTTTAATTTATAAAGGTTGTTTATTATTCATATTATTAAAAGGATATCCTATTGTACTTTAAAAACCATAAAAATTTCTTAATAAAAATATTAATACATTAAACCCATTATAATTACCCTCCATGTAAAGTGGTGGTGAAAATAAAAATTGATATCAAACATTCCATGGTTGTGGTAGTTCACATGTATGCAAGGAAGATGGTCTCAATTTCCATATAATGGGGAAAATGAATAATATTGTACATTATTCTAGAATAAAAAATATTTCATAAAAAATTTACCTATATATTAAATTCCCTATTAGGACCAAACTTTTATGGTGGATAAGGAAAAAAGAAACTTGTTGTATTGTGGTGGAAGTAGTTCACACAACTCATGAATGACCATTTTGTTTATCTTAATATAAAAGGGGTAAAGGTGGTTTCTGTTTTTACGATAATTATAATAACATAGAAGTATACTAATAATACTGATTTTATAATTTTAATATGGTATAATGTAATTTTTGGAAGAATCAGTGCACATATTTAAATAAAAATTATAAAGGATTGGTTAAAAATTTATATCTCACTTTTGGGATTATCTCTTTTTTAAAGGGGATTAAACCATCAAGGGATGTACTTTTTAAAAGACCATAACATATATATGGTTTCAAATAATTTTGAGGATATTTGTCTGTATATTTTGGAATAAACTAACTAGTTTTTAGTGTGAGGGGAAGTTATGAGTGGGGATCCCATTTTATAAGTTAAAAGTTATAATTTTTTAAATACCAAAAACGTATCATTAATGGGAAGTCGATATGAAGGAAAGAGGAAACAAAATTGAGAAATAATAGAGTTCAGAACTAATTAGTTCAATCAAGGCCTCAATCACACATTTAGAAACATTTTCAAATATTTTGTAGGTAATCTTATCGTGGTTTCTATCTTTTACCATTCTAGATTTTACCATTGTAACTTGTTCAACGTAATTAATTTATTTTTTATTCCCAAAAAGAAAATTTTCATTATTGTGTAATTTGGACCTAATATCTCTAAATTTAAAATCTTTTTAATAATAATAATTTCCTAAAGACATAAAAATTAATTTAAAAAGAATAAATGTATAATTTATTATTTTTTTAAATATTACTTATGTTCTACAATGTCAAATATGGGTTTATAGTTTAAGTCCAATAGTTTAATTTTTAAAAATAAACATATAATGAAATATTTGGTTTTATTAATATGTTTTATGAATTTATAATTTCTAATTATATTCTAATAAATTCCTAAAATCCTTGTTATTTATAAATATTATTTTCCACTATTCCCTTAAAAATCAATATTTTAAGAAAATGTCCGAAAAAATGTCCCAAACTAATATTTTAATGATGAATCCAAAAATTATTTATTAATTTTTAAATTTAACATCATAAAATATTAAAATTTAACTTTTATATGAAATTAAAAATTATAGACAAAACATTTTTTATAGGAAAAGAACTTTTTATAATACTAGTCATTGTTATTGTTAATTTATATAAAACATTAGTTATCATATAATTTATCATTTAATATTATATTTTATTAAAAATAATAATTTAGAAATAATATAATTGGTTTTCATTAATTAAATTTATAAGGAAAAAATATATTCTTTAACTTAGTAATAAATTATGTAAATTTGATTAAAATAAAATTTTTATGTATTAATATATTTCAAAACATGGTTACTACTATTCATACTTATCAATTCAATGTACTTGTTTTAATGGTAAAAAAATATCATAGTTTCATTTTATTTTAGTGTTGTGTGTGGAGTATTATTTAAATAATACTGTTTATTTAAATAATATTTATAGTGAAATCTCATACGGTTTCACATCCCCTCTATTTATACAAACATTATAAGACATTATAATCCTCAAAATTACCCATATATATAAAAATGTCTCAAATTTGGTAAATAAAAGTGTTTATGGACTTATTAGTGATTACATCAATATATTAGTATTACAAGTGGATGAATACTCTGACAAAGATGTACCTTAGGGAGATATCCCTACAAATGAATGATTGAGTATTAACTCGGTTACCGCCTGGTGATCGATAAAGAGGCCTAACTACACACCTGGGCTGAAACACCATGGGGATTTTATTTGGAAAAATCCCAATATCTTTATAATACCTATCAAATGATTGTAATATATGGATTTAGATTCACATTCAATTAATATCCATTTTCCATGAAGGTACCCTTCACTACTAATTGGTGAAATTTCATCAATTGGTGTAATAATGACATAATTTTGAATATCCATAAGTTTAAGTACATCATTGTTTTATATTCAACTATTGTTCCATATTAATCCCTTGAAGGGGATTATTTCCCAAACTTTTTGTAAATGATGATTATGTTCTCTTTCACCCACCATATTTATCATGGAAATAAAAATTATCTTCCTGGTTTCTGTTCTTATGTAAACATGGTATGCCCGAAATGAAATCTTTGTCGATAATGATCAAACATTATGATTTTGTTTCCTTATTATAATTTATGCATAATATTTCTTCTAATATCATTCCATTAAGGATACCCTTTTATGCGTCTATTTCTGATGGTATTAACCTAGGAACATATTCATCGATTGATTGATAAATGTATTGACTGAACATTATACATATAATTATATATGATATAAATTCCTATTAATTCATTATCATGGTTGATGAGTATTTACCTAGAGATGAAATTAATTTCATTAGATACACATTTATTTCCCACCGGTATAACATATTAAGATAATTTATTGATTCATATATGTTTTTTTCCTATGCGGTAGACATTAATTTAGGCATATGTAGGTTTCAACTGAATATACCTCCACTGCATTGGGTTGAAACTTAATATTTAGAGATAACATTCTTATGATACGCTAGTATCATGACAGGGTAATGCCTTTTAGTACTATGTTGAGAAAATATGATAATATGGTTTTTGATACCTTGATGATGAAACTTTATGATAAGATTATGATTGTATCATGTGTATTTTGTGACCAATTTATTATGATTCCATGATAGGGGATATCATTTTCATTATTCCATGATATACTGTGATGATTTATGGGCCTCCTTATTTATGTTTTCATGTTATAACCCATTACTCAAATGTTATAATTCATTTGTCATGATCAATACTATCAATGTTCTTATGTCTCAAATATTATTATTTATCCCTTACTAAGATTTTTTGGTCCATGTTTTCTAATTTTTCCCTATTTATCTAATAATTACAATCAAAGGGATATTTATAGGAGATATGCATGTGCAGATAAATTTTCTAGATGAAATATACATTATATTGAGGGGTGAAGATAAAAATATACCTCATTCCCAAATAAATCAATCTTTTGATCCATGGGGTTGGTTGGGTCTCTTGATATATGTATGAAAGTACGCATATTTAATAATAAATCAAAAATTGTGGTTTTGGTGAATCTAAGTAACTCTCTAAAAGTTTGGTATATATATTCTTTTCTAAATTTTTATTATGTTTAAAATAATTCTCAACATAAAGCACCCAATTAAAAACTCTTGATATATTAGATTAATATTATAAATAATTTATAAGAAAAATAAAACCTCTATTAATGAAAATATGGTAATCAATTTAAATTCCATATTTTTAAAGGTTACTAATTACATGATTTTAGATTAAAAAGAATTTTTGTTTCTAAATTAACTATTCACGGTGTTAATAAATTGAAATGACACCTAATGAATTATTATTATCGTGATATATGATGTTGTAATATATTACCTATAATATTAAAATTCAATAAATTAAAAATCAGCATGGTATAATTAATTGTCTCTTTTTATTATTTTTAAAGATTCGAAATATATATAATAATATTTTCATAGTCGAGTATGGAGGTGGTGTGAGATTCCAAGTCCTAGAGAGCCTCGATACTAATATTATAAATATATTAAATATATAATAACACTTGTACATAATTTTACTATAATATTTGAATTACTCTAGAACAAGAAATCAGATGGGAATTTTTATACGTTAGGTAAATTCGAAACATAATTCTTACCCTGGGTGTGAGATAACATTTTTCAGCATCGAGGGCTGGGATTTAGCAGCAACATAGTATAAATACATAAATAAATTTAATTAATTTAATTAAAAAAATTAATTAAAATCCTAACCTAATATCATATATAAATATATGGTTATATAAAACTCATAGGGTTAGCCACATTAACTTAAGAACTCAAACGAGATTGTGTAGGAGCAGTGGAAGATGTGGAAACTGTGAACTGATGATGGAGATATCGCATGAATTTCCAATGACATCAATGTTTGAGGATCATACAAAGGATAACAATGAAGATTTGTTATTTTTAGTGATCAATCCTAACCTGAGTTAGGAAATGTGTTTTACATTGTTTATATCCACATTTTATTCCCACATGATAAACGCTAACCAATTATATTGTCAAATTTTCTATTCGGTCAATTATTCATTGTAGATGCATGTTTATTTACCTAGTATTATGAAATTAATTTTATTTGATTATTTGTTATTCTTCATTTTTTATAACATAAAAGAATCGAGGTTAAAACAAACATGTCCAAGGTTGGTTCCACTTTTGTTTTTTGTTATTTTCTCCCCTATTTGTCAAGATGATTCATCATTGGTATTTCTTTATATGTCATTTCTTCCAATACATGGTATTTGATCGTTGGGTGACCTTTATTCAAAACAAAAGATAAATACAACATGTTTCGATTCATGATTAGTTGATCTGTCAAGGTGTGACAAAAATAAAGGATGAGAGAAGGATGATCAGTATTATTTTAGAGTTTTTCATTCGTTCGTTTGGTATGCGGCAGTGGAAGCATGTGATAGTGGTGATTACTTGAGATAATTAGTGGTACAAAATCCACTTGTAATGGTGAAGCTCAATTTACATAGATATTCAATTCTTAATTATGAATGAAAGTAGATCCAGTATCATTAGCATGGATGAATGATGCCCTAAGAATCTCTAGGATTTTTTAAAATCCCATGTTACATTGCATGTATGTTAGTAGAACACATACCATGAGGACCCATCAACATTGTATAGGGTTTACATGTCAAGATAAATATCACATTATGTATGAATTTTTTCACACTCTATTTGAACCAAAGATTGAGGATTGACGTGTTCCCAAGAGGTTTACGGGTAGGTACATGGCTGAGAACATAGGCATAGCTAGAGTAAATAGGCACGACCCTATACTCAATAAAGACCTTGTACTCAGTTATGTCTTGAAACATGTACATGGGTAGCTACACAAGCACATCCAGAGTACACATGCATGAGTATGGGAACATGGTAATTTACACTAGTATATTCACATTTAGTATTATATATCATGTACACAATTTACATTTTGTATAATTTCTTAGAGACAACATGAATCACTTCATCTCATTAGTTTATACAAAAATTGGCTGAGTTCATTTACCTAGGGTATCCCAATGATTGTTTGATGTGGCATTATGCCTTGATCATAGGATTTTGATCCCCTCTATAGGATGAGTTGAATATTGGGTTGTGGTGTCCCCCATCATTTTTCATTGTGATCCTATGTCATTTTTTCTATTCTGTGGTCTTTTCCTTGGTATTCACATGGCCTCTTTGAAGGGTGTTTTGATCCCTCAAGTAGAAGTGTGATTTGACATGATTTGTGACATCCCCAAGCGGTACTAGGTGAGATCCCATATCAATGAAGAATTATATTTGGAGTTATATCAAGTACTTATTCCTATAGAGAACAAAAAAGAATGACATCTTAAATAACTTCATCAATGAAAAAATGGATTGTGGAATGGATTCTCCCATAACACATTTACTTTGAATCCTAATTAAAAATAAAAAAGATGTAAGTGGTAGAGAACTATTGTGAATTGGATCCTAACATGAGTATATCATGGTTTTTTTATTCTTATTTTTATGTATCACTTCCTTATTAACATATCATTATGTAGTTAAGATGAATACTATGATGATTTATGTTTCATGCTTTTGGTGTATCCTACTAGGTACTATTATACCCATTCTTGCATGGGATGTTCCCACACATGGCATGCCTTGTGTATAACAAATTCCTTTTAAAGTATTAATGGGAGGAAAATAGAATGAGGTGCATAGATTGAGATAGATAGACTAAGGTACATACCGCTATTTCATTTGACAATATCCACCTCCTTCTTAGTAGTTCATAAATTTTTCAAATTTCAGTAGGCTTTCATTTTGACGTTTTATCGTTTTATAATACTTATTTTATATTATATTATGGGATAGATGTTACTAATGAAATATGGAAAAAAATTTACTTTCTCTTAATTATTTTATGGGAATTTATAGATGTGTTCATGTGTACATTTAATTTAAGATAAGGCCTCTCATGTGTGTGATATGCCAACTTAGTGTGGTTCACTATCCCCTAAAATATTAAATGTGTGATTGGGGTTTCACACCGGGTTTATCACCATCCATGTAGGTACATTTTTGTTTGGTAATTAAATAGTTGTATTTAGGGTGGTTCATTACAGGATTGGATTTTGGAGTGTTTTTTCATTAGTGAGATTGGTTTAGGTTTTATTGTCATAGTGTTATTGTGTATAAAGTTCATATTTCATGTTAGGAACTCCAGTATGGGGGTTGAAGACACCATATTCATACTGCAAGACTATGATAACCTTCCAATTGACACAGTATATTTAGAAATTCATCATATGGAAAACATCGGTTGATGCATCATATAGGAATGGGTTGTGCATCCATGTCCTTTTTGAGTCGTCTCCATATATAAACACATTTTTCCATTTATGTATTGATATAATATCAAGATTCATTTTTGGATAAAATCAACAATTATTTCACTATCAGAACACAAGGATGATCCATCATGTGATGAGGAATTTTTATAGGCTCTTCTATAGAATTTGGTACCTCTTGGTGGTTTTCAAGTTATGTAAGCACCTATCGAGATGAATATTTCATATATTGTACTTGAAATGGATGTGAATTGTATGAGTGAAATATATTAGGTTAAGAGGAAGTCAAATACTTGGATTAAATGTGATACTGACCCCATGTAAATTGAGGAAATTCATTTTCATTTATGCTTTCCACCTTGTGAGGAGACATTCCGATTAGATGATGGTCCTAGTGGCGAATCATCTTCTAAGAAACTCTGGAAAATGATGGAGTGTAGTGAGTCAGAAACATGATGAGGAAGATCTATATTGGATAGAGTTTGAGAAACAATTTAGGTAGTAGTATTATCTAGCTACCTTGTGATTAATTCATATCTATGAGGATCAACGGTTACAGTAGGGTAGCTTGACCATGGAATAGTATTCGGTGATATTCACTGAACTCTAATGATAATCTATAGATATGGATCAATATCCATTTTTTAGATAATGTAAATTATATAGGGGAAGACATAGAGATATCAGGGATGGAGTGATATATCTTTGAAATCTCACCAATTATATAGTTATTGAGTGGACCTTAGTGGTGGAGATATTTCTGGTAGAGCAGACATGTACATCTGGTGATAGTGGTGAGAATTCTGGAGTTGAGGCCTTAACATTCTCCCAACCAATAGCAGGAATAGGAATCCAAGAATGAAATATACTTAAGGAGGCTATCCTAGGATAGAGGTTTTGTTGTCTAGGGATTTTAAGATGGTTCTAGTCACCCTAGAGAGTGGTAGTGTTTATCTTGTGATAGTTGGGAACATCTCATATGAGATTTTATGACCCTCAACGTTGTTGATAGGAAGATGGTTGATAGACCAACTAGGCATAGATAGTGGAAGGATTTTGGTGCTATTTAGAGTAACAAGTCTACATGGGGAGTGGGATACAAACTAGAGGTGGAATATGATTTTACCTTTTTCCACTACCACCCACATGTGCCCCATTACAGTTCTAGGGAACTTATAGATTGGAATGGGGAAAGTTGTAGGTAGTGGATTCCTCTAACCCAGGGGAACCCATAATGATTAGCGATATGATATATTTATTATCTACTTTAGATAAATTACTAATAATCATAGTTGAATGTCATTCCTACAATTCCACTTTTTTGGTTTGAGATATCAATATTTCAGTTGATCAATAGGATCAACCATTACACATAGATAATCTTACAAGAATGCATTCAGTGATCATTCAATTTTTCCAATATTGTGATGTAATGCTTGTAAGAGTGAGATTCAATTGGTATCTCTTCTTTTTAGTAATTAGGTCTTATGATGTCAACATAGGTATGGACTCGCTATCCACAATCCATACCCATATTGAATATTTCCAGTTGAGGTTGTAGTGTGTTCGTAGAGATGGGCTGAGGTTTTCCTTAATGGGAGAGAGGTATACTTGGTAATACGAGGATGGAATTATAACTAGGATGTTATAGTTGATTAATGACCAGTTGGATAGCTTCACCCTTTGAGCATGTAGACGTCAAAAAGTGTCGAAGGTCTTAGACCATCATTTGGGGATAACCGAAGGCAGATTTCAAACAAGTGTAGCGGTCCGGGACAGGATGAAAGGTTGTGCGGAAAATTCATGGATTGTGTGAAAAGTTTCCCTGAAGATGTGAATGTTTTCATGCACAAATGTTTTTTTGCATGCCATGTGTAATGTTCCTCACAATCAACTGATGTGTCAGGTTTTCAATGTCGGAAGAATTCCACACAGGCCGAATTATGCTCATCCCTCCAGCTCCTAATCGCCTATAAAAATAAGGCCACCCACTCACATCCAGGATGAGGAATTAAAACTGTCTCCCCTATGATCAATACACTACTTTGGAATGAAAAATATGGCTTTTAGTTATAGGATTTTCCATGACAGGTCCTCCAGGGGTTCTCCTTTGCGCGAAACCCCAAGGGGTTGACCCTCACCCGGGTCCACTGTTGTTTGGCCAATTGTGCGCAAGTCCATTCACATTCACACAAATCACAAAAATTTTCACATAAAACCCCCCTCAAATTTTGTGCACACCTCCTTTATCCATGAATCCCATCATTTTGTGCGCACCTGCTCCCATTTGAGTTCCTATTGTGTGCAAACCCCCCTCTTTTGCGTGCAATTCTCCTTATATGATCCATGCTTCGTCCTTACCCTAAGGCCCCATGTTTGAGACCATATTATGTGCAACACACCTGTGTCATTCACCATTCTCCCATACCACCCTTTGGTCCTGTACGAAGTTATTTCAAGGTCCCTTGGGAAGTTCTTCACATTGTGTTGATTATCATTATGCTTCATCGCATAGGCATGATAAAAGTTTTTGCTTCTTCGCAAAGCCATGCAAATGTGGGCCTCTTAGTGGATCACTCCATGAAACCCCCTCACCATGGCATTAACGGTGACTTCCCTTCACCAAGGATTAAATTGTTTCAGTTATGTATGTCCTAGGGGTGCGGAGTGAACCCACCTCATCCACGCTACATGACGTTAAACTGCCAAGCACCATCATCCCCAGCACATGATGTTAAACTGTGGACTCTCCCCTTACATCATACATGGGGTTCCCCATCTCGGACATTCTCTACACCTACTTGTCTCCACGAGAGTGAGATCTTCCTCCCATAGAATGAGATCCTCTCTGCTAGAGTGGTGCCTACCTGTGTGGAAGGAAAACTAACTTGGTGTAAACCCGTAGCCTTTCTTGCAGGAGGCAACATCCCTTCTCCTTCTCTCTTCTTCCGTGCCAAAGACTAAATGTGATAGGGGTATAGGGACATTCATTATCCCGTCCCTCTCCCTCTAGGATTTATCTTCATCGGGCCTCCATCATGAATTAAATCCCAGTCTCTATCACCCTCGGCTGTTAACAACATGTAAACCCATGTTTCCTCTTTGGGCCACTAACCACATGTAATCCCCACTCCACTTACCACTAACACACCACTCATGATGAGATCTTCAGGTCTCTGTTGCCTCTTGTTTCTCACACCAATCATGACTCAAGTGGGCTTAGAGTAAAAATCGACCATGACACCCTCTCTAGGCCTCCTAATCACGTGAGCCCCAAACCACCCGAACTATGTGGAAATTGATCCTTTTCATGGAAAGGTATATAGAAAGCCTCTATATGGTTGAAAAAAATACCAACTCATCCTGACCCCTTTAGGTCGGTTCACTCTCTCCACACAGGATGTTAAACTGCATCCACTATTTAAAACTATGTAGACATTGATCCTTTCCTTGGCAAGTTACGTAGGAAGCCTCTCTGAGGTTCAAACCCAACACCACCATTGGTTCTGAACCCTTCACATTGGTTCAACTTCATCCCACATGACGCTAATCTGCATACACCATCCAAAACTATGTGGATTTTGATCCTTGTCTCCAAGGAAAGGAACATATGAAGCCTCCCTGTAGTTCAAGACCAACACTCATCGGTTCCGACCACTCCACGTCCATCCACCCTTGTCCCACAAGATGTTAAATTATACCCATTCGAACTGCATGGGCTTTAATCCTTGTATCCTTGGAAGGGTATGTTGGAAGCCTCCATGTGGTTCAACCTCATCCAGTGGTAAGTCAATGTGATCCTCAACTGATGGTAAGTTGTTGTGTTCCCCAACCAATGGTAATTCTTTGTGTTCCCCAATTGACAGTAAGCTATTGTGTTCCCCAATCGACAGTAATTTGTTTTGATATTTATACAATGGTAAGCACTTTTGATCTCCATTGAGTGATAAGCCATTGTGATCCCCAATCAACTGTAAGCTATTGTGTTCCTCAATCGATGGTAAGTCATTGTTTTCCCCAATCCACAGTAATCCATTCATCCATCGACGGTAATCCATTGTGTACCCCATCCAACGACAATCCGTTGAAATCCCTATCAATGGAAGGTCGTTTTATCCCAACCAGTGGTAAGCTATTGGAAACCGGACCAGTGGTAAATGATCATCAGCCCCACACGACAGAAAGTCGTTGTAAGATGAACTACACAAGTTTTATCCTTGTCTCCTTACGTAGGAAGACTCTCTGAGGATCAACACCAAACACTAGTAAACTTCAGTTTCCCCCTTATTGGGACCCACATCTCTCGTCCACCACTCGAGCATCTGGATAACCCAGGCTGATAAACACGCATGTTCCTTAGTATGTTTTCAGGTCACTATCCTCTGTGTACACCCCGATTTAATGCACCATCCTAAACTATTTGAACTTTGATTCTCTATCATGGGGATACATAGGATGCCTCTCTAAGGTTTATTCCCATCATGCATGTCTTTACATGGTCTCTCCCTATATCCTTTTTTTCTAAGGAGATCATGACCCAATTCGAAGCTTCTATTTCCTCAGTGTCGCATCCAATCGTCCATTCCCATTGGTCGCCTCCTCAGTTGTCCAATCGCCTCACCGAACTATGTGGACTTTGGTTGCCTTCCATGGGGATACGTAAGAAGTCTCCTTGAGTCCTAATCCCAACATGACTATCGCACTTGCGTAGGCTCCACCTCACTCTCCATCCACTCTCAACCGTCCATATTTATCATTGATTCCTCCTGGGGTTGCACCCATTTGATCTACTCCCCTCAGTGTTCTGATCGGTCCAATCCATCTCTGCAAGATGTTAAACTAGTGGCATACCCTATGTTAAATATGGGAATTTAAAGAAAACCATAAAGACATGCCTATGGCATAAAATTCCATGCATTCGACGTGGGATTCCTCGGCCTTTCGTGCCCCTGAGAATCCCTATCATAAGGGGAAGAAACCCTAATGCATTTGTGTTATAGCGTCCAAACATGCTAGTGATGTCCAACGTGACTACTCTCCCTACTAAAGGTTAATACCCGGGCCGGACCGCTTGGAATGTCCTGACAGTTGTGGTTTAATTAACAAGAATCCATGAATACATGGTACAGGGAAGAGTTTCATGAACAACACCTTAACTCTATGTGGGAGACCCAAACTAGGTAACGAGTTCCGAGGAGGAATCCATATAAAGAGAAACTAACATCCCATCATCCTATTTCAGTCAAGGAGTAAATGTACCTAAATTAGAAATGGATGTTTCCCACCTTTGGAAAGCAAGAATGTGGGGCAACCAATGCGCATCCTCTGAAACAGACGGATGGATGCCCCCATCAAAAGCGTTAGAAAATGAAATGGTGAACTCGATGGGAAGTTATTCTTCCCATGTGGAGATTCATTTCACTTAAGACATCAGTGAATTGACGTGTCATCAGATCCATGTATTCTGTTCTAGGTCCCACCAAGAAACTAGTGGTACTAGCATGAAACTCACAATAATTGGGGATGTTGAACGTTGGACATCCCAGTCTGCGACATTTTCATCTTGGATCCTTCATACCAACCATGGATGATGGAACGACACAGGGGCACTGGATGTCACTTTCATTCTTTCAATATTAATGGTTAAATCTCCATGATTTTCAAGACCCAAGATGTCATGACTGGATGTTGATCACCACCCACCCACCGACATAGGGGTATGGGAAACATCAATGTGGAAATCCCATTTGACCCCATATTTCCCATGGTAGCCTCCATGTCCATAGCTTCTAGGCACCCACGCCCCATCTCCCCTTTTAGAATCATTCAGAGAAGTGTGATAAATGACATCATTCAACAAAATGAGGAAGAGGGGATTATCCCAACCTGGGATATGGCCTGAAAAGACATAGAGGATTATGCACCTCATCACCACCACCTCCCCCAAGGTCCATGTAGGGAGTCACTACTCCCCACTCTGACACATAGCCATTTTTGGACCCTCTCCCCAGAACTATTTGATGACATTATCCCCTGCATTAATGAGGTGAGGGATGTCTGGGCTAGACCAACTGGAATTTTGTCCTAGGGGCCAATAAGGTGTGATACAACTAGGCCACGTTAGCGCCGCCACCCGACCCCCCCCCCCCGAACTGACGAGCAGGTAAGATATGTTGATGCACCTTCGGCCCCAGTCCGGTTGACCCAACGCAACCATAAGGTGCAGGTTGAGGAGGAAGCCTACTAGGGGGAATAATCATCAATGGATATTGTGGCTCATGCCACTGCATGTGTATACCATCATTTCCTTGGTTATGCCGAGCAGGGTCACACATACACCCAGCCCAGACCGAAGCCCCAACCGCCCCACGGGCAGGTTGGATCAAATCTCTTGTTCGCCGACACAGGTATCCCCTATCGCGGGCCGAACCACCGTAATGACACCTAGTACAGAGGTCCTCCCTATACTATCACCAATGAAAGCATAGGTCAGTCCCTCTACCAAGATTAGTGTAGTGGTACTCCCCATACCATATTCAATCTGAACAACGATCCTCCCTACTATAGTGACACACAGTATGAAAGTCTATTTCGCACCCATGAACTTAGTTATGGTTCCATTCCTCCTGTCATAGGTCACCGGTGGGAATATGTTACAGTTTCGGTCAACCTTAAGTGCAGGGGTCTTCTCCATGTCCTTACAGCAACCGATGAAGGACCTCCTTGCCCCAACACCCAGAGAATTAGAGATTTTCCTCACTTCATAGGCACCGAACATGGAGTTCCTACCTGTGTTCTACCTGACCATTACGAGGACCCTCTTCACACCAATACCACCAAATGAAATAAGAATGGAGGACATGTCCATGCTTCTATGAGCTAGATCAGAGGTTCTACCCACTCCAGCACTTCCCATAGAGAATCCCTCCATGCATTAGCCAATGGACATGGAGGTCCTCCCCATGTCTTCTTTGACATTTGTCCAGGTGCTCCTCACACCCCATATCATGTAGGCAGAATTCCTCTCCACCACAAAATCAATTCGGATTAAGGTCCATCCCGAGCTAAAAATCTACCACGTTCGGAAGAGCCATCCCAAGGTAAGAGGGAGGGTCACCAATGCTAGAAAAAAAAGTGGTGAGAAGATGGAGGCTTTCATTAATCCTGTATGCTTCTTAGATTCCGAGGTAGAATGTGACGTAGCAATAGAACCGCCACCTCGATCCTCGTTGTTAAGGGATATGATACGAACAAAGCACATCATCCTCATCCTTCCAAAATGTGAGGTCCACCATATTCCCTCCTCCCTCAACAGATACATTCATGAGGAGGAGGATTTGGCCACCTCCCAAGTCCAGGCTGAGAAATCCTCCCTATCATCCACAGGGTCATTCTCTACTTTGATCAGAGATCATGGAGAGTTGTTATAGGGACTGCTAAAGGATGAGTAGCAGCCTGGCCCACCATTATTAACCATATCCCTTGTACAAGAAACTGCGGTCACCATCCCATCTTACCAAGATGTTGTAGTAGAGTATTTTTATTCTTCGCAGGACATCCCATGATGCGGTGGCTTGTTATCTTGTCCGTCATATTCTCCACTGACTAGTCTACCATCTCAGCAGTTAAATTCAGTACTGTTTCCAGTCCCCCAGCCTCTCCCAGTTATTGAATGGGGCTACCAGAATCCAGATCCTAAGTCTGGGCCAAGGATCTTTTGGTACATTCTCACAGTGGATCATTTCCAAAAAAATATTACGGCCAATTATGGCAGAAAAGTTTTGTGCACCAGAATTTCATACTCAGTAGGAAGTCTCTTGATTTCACTAGACACTCTGGGTGATGCACTTCCATATCCATTATTAACGATTGGGTTATCTGAAGAGTCAAGAACAATTCGAAGATATTGACCAACAATGTTGTATTGTCGACTTGGCTTCACTCCCCGAGGCTTAGCACCCTAAGTCACCCAGTCTCCAACGGACCCTCCAGTAATGATGCGTTCATAGCTTTAAAGTGCTCTTCAGAATTATCAAGTTGGATTCCCCACACATTTAGGTCAATGGTTGGGGATAGTATGTTTCGCTCGATTTCAGTTCTATCTGGCTCCATCCTAATTATCCAATTGATATTGAGGATATGCCTCAAGGTAGATTTGCGGTTAAATGGCCAACCTACCATGGGGATAGAATGACCTTTAGATACTCAGGGAGGAAATACCCCTTAAGGTATTATCACACATATTTCATTCATTTTAAAGGATCAATCTCCAGCAAAGAAATTTACTAGGTCTTCATGTACCGACCAAGTCATTATCCCTCAGACAGAATCCAAATAAGGGTAAAGATAATCATGGGGCTTCCAAACCCTCTAACCCATTTGGATCAGTGAAAAATATGGAGGATGATCCCAAAAAATCAACTTTCAGTTAATAGCTCACAGAGTAAAAGAATATGGTCGATGAACTCCTTACTGAACGTGACATGGAGCGATGATCGGACTACGGTAATTTTCAGCCAAGGCAGTAGGGGCAGGTACAACAGTCCCACGGTGAATTTCCTCTGGGCGACCTTGACCATCATGTCCACATAGAACAGATATAGGCTAGGACTTATGGAGGTGGGCACAGTATGTGTCACAAAATCCACTCGAGTAGCATGATAATCCCCAGGTCCAAGCTTAGGTTCCACATTCTTCTCTGTAGGTCATCCCACCAGCTTCTCAATGAGCCTTTGGGCATGCTTATCATGTTGAAGAACCTACCAATGCACCGGTGGTCAAAAATCATCTTCAAGACAAGAAAACCCATCTGAATGATCTGATGGAAGCACTCATTTCTCACATAGAGGCATTTGAAACATGACAGATGGCAATCCCGCATGATGGAAATCCATATCCGGCGTGGGTCAATGATATGACAGCACCCCCAGGTTTCGGAAATCTTACCTTTCCTCCCTTTAATGGAATAGGAGATCTATTGCAGCATCTATCCCACTACATCTCGAGGGGAAGACCCATCCAAGGAACTCCAACACAACAAGAAGCTGTGAAACTCCAATGTTTCAGATAGTCATTGGAAGAGACTGTGTTTTTCTCGTACAACCAACTACCCATCAGGTCAGTCACCAGCTGGTAAGACCTTTGTAGACAGTTTCATTACCATTTTAGCTCTACCACCTAGAATATGAGTATTAAAGACATATTCAAGTGCGAGTAGAGGCCTGAGGAGTGTGTCACCGACTTTGTCTCCCACTAGAAAGCCTCACCTACTCAAAGGATATGTCACTGACCTAGGAATAGCTACAGACAATGTGTGTGGAGAATTTCATTACTGAACATGTCCCCACTCTCATTACCCATAAATACCATGGGAGATTTCGATTCTTCTTTGATAAGGCCCAACGTCTAGAGGAAAACTTGTAGCAATCCAAGAAGGAACATTCATTGCCTCCTGCAATTCTCACAAAAAGGGCCGCTATGGTTGAGCCTTCCATTGTGGCCCTAATAGTGGCCCCCAAGAAACTAGAGTTATTACCAGTAGATACACCTCCATATCCTCACATGGGCCCTCCACCACAGGTGAAGCCTCTGTCCCAACAATGCCAACCTCAGAATCAGCAATCACCCTCGTGTAATGCGCCGCCACCACCCAGGCGAGATAATCGGGTTCCACCTCCCCGACGGGCTCCTCCAGCCCCTCATCAGGGCCAGGATCCCAAATCCCCCTTCCCGGACAATAGAAAAGGGACCTACTCATTCAATAAGTCTCAGGTCCCTAGTTATTTTCGATGTGCCTTGGAATAGGGACTTCTACATTTTCCCCAATGTAAGAGGACAGAAGAGGGATATCTAACTGATCACTCCAACTACTTCCCCAATCACAGGATCTCGGGGAACACCCTCAAATAGTGATATGTTTTTAAATATATTATTGAAGACTAGGTTGATAACAACATAGTCAGGTTTGTCCCTATACTAGCACAAGTGTCATGTGTATTCATGAAGCCAGACAGTGATAGTAACCGTACAGGTGAGTGGAATATTGTTTCAAAATGTGGGTGCCAGAAGTAGGATGTCAGGATGGATCATAAGGTAGTCACATGTTTCCACTATATTATCAATTCACATATGAATCAATCTGACCCTTTAGAAGATACTGCATCACCCACATCCAGTACCTCTATGTCAACAGCTCATCCTTCCTCTTCTCAAAAGGGAAAGAAACGGTGACACAAGGGAAAACGAACCACCCTTCCAATGTAGTCATCATCCCATAATATTGGTTAATTTATACCACTAGATATGGAGATCTCCCCCCCCCCAATCCATCTAGTAGTGGATGATTCTTCAGGTGATGATCAAGGGTATGCCTCAGTTAAAACTGTGGAGCTGATAAACCCCTACACGATTTCTGACAGTGAATAATGCTAGACGAATCCTCCCAACATCCCCATCCATCACTAGCACAGACATGGCGATGGCTATATGAGTTGTTAGAGTGCCTCGATCAGAACTTCAAGCCTGGCTGTACATGCCAAAAAAACTAGACAGTAGGCCCAGCACAGATCGGGTCCGCCTTCACCACCGTTTGTGTTACTTGATCTGGTAGAGCCACCACAACCTCATTTTGATCAACCATCCTCTATTACGGACAAACCTCAGTCATTTTTCCCACATAGTGTAGTTTCTCGACGATATTTGACTAGAAATCAATGGGACGTTCCACACACCCATCATCCACTGATTTAGAAGTTCATGCTTGACATGGAAGCATGATGTCCTAAAACATCTTTCTAACATTTTGGAAAGGGTCTCTACCCTTGAGGATCTTCTCATGTCATCGGATATGCATGAACCCATTGCTGACACTTTAAGAATCCCTTTCCTGTTTGAGACAGAGGTAGTAGCTGTAGAAGCCTTCCATGATGAGGCAGTCGATCATGCTGAATGCATGTCCATTATTTCATTCTTTGTAGAAGATGAAGGCTCTCCCATATAAGGGCACATCGGCCCATTGTATATCACTATCCATTTAAATGGTGTGGATGTTCGTCTCTGCCTTGTGGACACCGAATCTGAGATCAACCTAATCCCAACCTGAATAATGCAATAAAGGGGGTTGTCTGAGGATGATCTGAGTCCCTCTAAACTAAAAATCCAAGGTTATGATAGGACAAAAAAACTAGTTAGAATGATCCACCTGAAGACCCAGTTCAGGGGTCTGGTAGCCAGCACTGAGTTCATGGTTGTCTCCTAGGATACCACCTATAATGCATTGATGGGTAGGTAATTCCTCCTCCTGCATGTGGCGGTCACATCATCATATGACCAACACCTTAAGTACTCCATTATTGGTCAATTGGGCATACTCCAAGGTGACTTGTCTCCCTTTGAATATTCAAAATCCCTCTACCTGAATGTTGAATATAACACGATAAATGACAAAAAGCTTCAGGATAATGAGGTTGAGCACGCTATGGCTGCGACCAACCCATAGACAGACTTGGATGATTCCAACATTTTTTTGATCCACCGATTGGTGGCTATGACCCCAGATATGGGACAATGCATTGTTTTTTATAGAAAGAGGGGGTACCACATTCCCAAGTCTACGTGACTCTGGAAGAACACCTCATATTCCTAAACAAACCGATCTTCGGTGATCCCAGAGCCCCTACCCCTCGAAGGTATCCGGATGTTCACCTAATGGCAACAACGATATGCCATACTTGCTTGTTCTTCTAGGCTAGGATAAAGTAGCTCCATCCAATGACCCACTATTGCCTTCATATTATCATGTGTGTCCCCATGGGATGAAGACCATATGGGATCAGATCGACAGTTTTCAATGCCATGGTTTCGAAAACACATGAGTCCCCCAATGCGGTGTATTCCACCGCTCATGCTGGCACAATCTTCCCATCAGAATCTGTTGACTCAGAGGAATATCCTCCCACTAAGGATCCCTCATTTATAATTGAAGAAGATTATTTTGATGATTCTCTTCCTACCTTAGAATATGGAGTGTCCACCATGGATGATGAAATGGTACAGGTTAACCTCAGTAGTGAGATAGATCTAAACCCCAGATTGATCAGTGTTGTTAGGCTTGTCGAAGAGCAACAGTAGTATGTGGGCTTCCTAAAGCAACATCACCATGTGTTTTTCTAGAGTTATTATGAAATGATAGGACAAGATACCCTTGTATCCACCCACCAACTCAATCTCCCAGAAAATCACTGCAGGTTAAAGCAACCTCCCATAAAGATTCACCCATCTCCTGGTTCCATGGTCGAGGCCAATGTTGATAAGCTCATCAGATCTAATTTCATCAAGGAGGTCCAATACCCTAGATGGTTAACCAACATATTTCCCATTAGGAAGAAGGATGAACAGATCAGAGTCTACATAAACTTCTGGGATCTCAACTATTTTTGTCTCAAGAATGATTTTCCCCTTCCTCTGATGAAATTGTTGTTCGATTCCATAGTTGAGTTCCAAGACCTCTATTTCGTGGATTGGTATTCTGGGTATAACCAGATCTGAATGGCTCTTGAGGATTAGGATTCTATGACCTTCAGGGAACCCTAAGCTACTTTATTCTACTAGGTAATGCCCCTTGTATACTGAAGGAAAGTGACACCTATCAGTGTGACATGAATATCATATTGTATTTGATCCTTGAGTAATTGGTGGAATGTTATGCGGATGATCTGGTGCTCAAATCATGCGAGCGTCAGGACCATCTCAAATATCTTCAGAAAGTGTTCTACTTCCTCTATTCCTGCCACCTAACGCATAACTCATTGAAGTGTGACTTCGAGGTCACCTCTGGAATGTTTCTTGGCTTATTTTTGCGATATAGAGGCATCAATATTGATCTGGAGAAGATTAAGGCCATTGGTTAGATGTCTCCTCTGAGAAACATTCAGGATATTCGAAGATTTCAAATCCACTTGGCCAACATAAGTCGATTCAGCATGAATTTGGCTAGCAAGTGTAAGCCCTTTTCTAGTCTCATGAATTAAGGAAATATCTATCCATGGGATGAAGAAATCCTGACTTATTTCAATGAAATCAAGCAGTATATGCTCCAGCCTCCGATCCCGATGCCACCCATTTTCAGAAAACCTGTGGTCCTTTATGTAACCGCCCTAAAATGGTCTCTCGGTGCACTTCTCCCCCAGAAGAATAACGAGGGAACTAAGAACAATCTCTACAATATCAGCCGCATGTTCCTCGATACGAAGACCAGATACTCCCCTATCAAGAAGAGTTGCCTTGAGCTGATATTCATAGTACATAAATAGTGACATTACTTGCAGCACCATAAGGTACACTTGGAGTCCCGAGTGGATCCTCTTAAGTACATCCGGACCCACCCCATGTTGATAGGCCATCTAGCTCGGTGGGCAGTGATCTTCTACTAGTTCGACATCAGGTTTCTCCCTTAGTAGAATATAAAAGTGAAATCATTGGAATAATTACTTTTCACCCATACAACTATCAAGGAACATTCTATGGACCTTTATTTTCATGATGAGGCAATCCTCTCGGTAGACCAATCCATTCCGAATTAGAAAATAAACTTTGATGGAACTTCCTGAAGCCCTACCGATAGAAGTATTAATGACCACAAACTCAATAGTGTAGGCCTGGGAATCATCTTCATCACTCCAGCACAAGTTGTGTTTCCATATTACTTCCTACTGTCAGAGGGCTACACAAAAAATATAGCAGAGTTCTAAGCTCTCATCAAAGGCCTTGAGCTGGCCCTCAAGATTTATGTTCCACACTTACATGTTAAATGGGACTCAGAACTTGTCATCATGTACATCAATGGTGACAGTGTTGTCAGGAAGCCAGATATTGTACCACTATTGGAATGTACCCACTAGTTGATGGCCCATTTCCCATATCGGCTAGATGTTACTCATTTACCATGTTCACAGAATGGATGAGCTAATGCCCTGTCCAGCCTAGATGCATCTGTTGAGGAGCCTAGTTAGGGTGATTTAATTATCCATGTCGCACAACGAACAATCATCTCCCTTGTCAGTCCAGATGACGATGATACCTACAGATGATACACCTTACTGTCGGCGCCTCCACGTTAGTACCTCTAGGTCCCCCTTATGTAGTGATTGAAGTGACTCCCGAATAGAGGACCCCATTTATCGAGAACCTCATGCATGGAAATCTCTCAGCAGATTGATCCGAGAACGAGCAAATTTGATGTTACACATTGCAGTTTACTCTCGAGAGCAATATCGATCATGAGTAGATCCTCTATATGCCTGGTTCTGATGGGGTTATCCTCTATTTCATTCAAGGATATGAGATGTCTCATGTCATTCAGGGGGTTCATGTTGGTTCATGCAGAGCTCATCAGACCGGGCCGAAATTATCTCACCAGATCTGAACGATGGGGTATTTTTGTCCCTCCATGATCCGTGACTATATCGAGTTTTCGAAGAGGTTCCATGCATTCAAAATCCTTGATAACATTGTGCATCGGCCATCAGATCCTCTCCACACTACCATGTACTCTTGGCCATTTTCGGTATGGGGACTCAATGTCGTGAGACCATATCAATTGGCAACAACTCTCCAGTGCAGGTTCATCCTGACCGCTAAGGAATTCATCTCTATGTGGGCATAGTCAGTTATGCTCAAGGAAGTCAAGGCATGTTATGTCATTGAATTTGGGTGCTCCAACATCATCTACCATTTTTTGTTCCCTCACGCCATTCTCATCGACAGTGGAACCAACATTCGGGCAGCTGAGCTAATGAATTTGTACACCAAGTACAACATCCATTCTAATCATATCCCCTACTATCACCCGCAAGAAAATAGGAAGATCAAGGAATTGAACAAAAACCTCTCAAATATTCAACAAAAAAGGGTTGGTCATAATAAGAAATATTGGCTGGAAAAACTCCCCAATGCCCTTTGTGCCTATCAGAAAATGTCGTTCAATTATCTACAGGTGACCCCATATTCCCTGGTGTATGGAACGAAGGTTTTCCTGCCCATCAAGATTCAATTGACATCATTTCACACAATTTCATATGATCAAAAAGCAATATATAAGGTAGCTGAAATCCTTCTAGCTGAATTGGAAGAACTCAATGAGAACATGATTCGTGCCCTAAACAATATGAAAAGGCATTAGAATAAGATAGCCAGAGATTTAAACAAAAATTTTATCCTCTATTCTTTCATGCAAGGTGGCCTAGTGTTGGATCTAAGAAAACCAATTATAAATGTTAGGAAACCTCTTATGATGAATCCCAAATGGGAAGGACCTTACGTTATTCAAAAGGTTTACCCTAATGGAGCTCAATCCCTAGTTACCATGGATGGCGAGCATATAACACCTCCCCTAATAAAAAATTCCTCACAAAATACTTTTCCGGAGTAGCTTGGTCCTTCATGACCTTAAAATATTGTATCCAATATGTCATTAAGCTGCTTTTCCATCCCACATAATGATAAACTGCAAAAGATTTTGAGCTCTATGACTATAAACTAAGATCTATACGGTCCCACATGAGCTTAAACAGTTCCATATTCTCCACGTGACATTAAAATGTGTGATTCGTCCAGACTAAAAGTCATAAAACCATTCCACATATACCTGAAAAAAATGATGCTAAAATACATGGCCCTTATCAGGAACTATGTATGGTTTGATTCACATCCTCATGGGATACGTAGGAATTCTCGGATGCCTCGTCTTGAGTCCATTCCCCAGAATGCTCTTTGACTATCCCCCCTAGGTATAGATTCCTTGGAAGATCCAACATGGTGTTGTGTAGGCTTCTCTGGACCCACTCATGACAGGATCACGATAATCTCCCCATGTTACCATCCTCATTCTTCTATCCTCCCATGTCCTCCTCGTATGACGTTAGACTGTATGGACCTTTTATAACTATTTGTGGCTTGATTCCCATCCTTATGGGATATGTACGAATGCCCAAATAAATTTTCTACAGGCCTAGACCCAACTTTAAGATCCCACCTTGGGTTGAAAACCATGGTGTGGTTCATTATTTCCCCCTTATTCTCGTCAAGTTCATCATGACTACATCATGTATCCCTCTCCCTAGAGATCTCCACATCATTCATTGTCATGTATGATGTTAAACTACACAAGCACATTCATGCTACACACACTCTCATTTTTTGGGTATTAATCATCTTTCACATCCAATATGAACCCCAAATAGTATGGATGTTGGGCCGTAGGGATCTTCTACCATTTTGAGCCAACTTCCTTGAGTATCTAGATTGAACAATTGATACAAGTCCCCGCATTGCGAATGTGGTCCATGATCAATGCTCATATGTTATTTCCATTTCCGGTCACATGATATGGATGTTGTGTTTCGAACATAGTCAACATATATCCTTCATCACCGTCACGACACCCATATGCCCCAAATATTGGGTTTATTGGTACATTTTGTCGCACTATCCCTTGAAACGTCAGTCTTCCTCATGCAGGAGTGTAATTATATATACCGTACCCATATATATTGGGGAGATCCAAGTCCTATTCCTTGTTTCTCACACAAATAATTTCTCATGTGGGCTTAGGATATTTGGTAAGGAAAACCCCGCGTAAGGGCGCACATATCTACAGTCCGAGATCTGTGACCTTAAACTGAGATCATCATCGTCCTCATTGCAAGATGCTAAATAGATAACAGGAATGGACTTCTTGTCTCAGGACCCTAAACCTTTTTGGTCCCTTGGACTAGTTTCTCACCTAGGATTACACGGTGTTGTGTGTACTCTTTTCCCTCATTCACGTTGGGCTATTTTTTCCATGCCACATATATCCATTTGAGACACACCTCCACCTTTATACTTTCCAAGTGATGTAAAAATATACAGGATCCTCCAGAACTACATGTGGCTTCATTCCCACCCTTATGGGATACATAGGACTACCCAAAAATTTAGACTTCGGTTCCATGCCCATTTCATAGAAACATCCTTATCTTCTTGGCCCCTGGATTGAGTTCTCATAGGAGAGGGGCATGCGGCGTGGTATGGGCTTATGTAATTACTCACATTGAGTATGTAACAACCATTCCCCATAACTCTCTCTTATGAGAGATCATCGTCCTCCTGTTATGCACTCATCCTTTTTATTTGGCTTCTCTTGAGTTAGGCCCCTTGACCCTCTTTGTAAATTCATCAATGTGCCCATAAGCACTCTGGTTCAACACCTAGAGTGTTAAATCCTATAGGAACATGTTATCACCTATCCTCAGGATTCAAGCGCCCCTTTATTTGGGTTTCCATCTTCTTTCACACCCAAAAGGGCCACCAAATGGAACAGATACTTAGCCTAAGGGCTCTCCAATCATTTCAAGCCAACTTCCTCGAGGGCCTTGAACGATAAATTGATACAAGCCCAATGTTGCGAATATGGCAAGTGGTTGACACTCATTTGTTGTTTGCATTTTAGGTCACACGATATGGATGTTGTCTTTTGAACGTGGTCAACTGTTATCCACCATCCTCACACCACCCCCATCAGGCCTTAAATATTGGTGGCATGATTCACAACATTTTCCACTCCATCATGTCCAAGTGGAATTTTGACACTATTGGTACAATCCAATAGTTCACATTTTCATGTTATGAGGACAAATCTATGGTAAGGCATCATTCAGGGATCTTTACCAATCCCTCCTTTATGGGTATTATATGTTTTTTAATGACCTTCTCCTCATTTGTTTCTCATATCATGTTTTCCTCATGTCGGCTATGGGAATCGGTCGAGGATTTCAACTATTTTGAATAGTATCATTTATTTATAGTCTGAGATATAAGACCATTAACTAAGATCTATCCATTTCCTTTCCACAGGACATAAAACCGTATCACATTTGTAGAACAATGTATTTCTTTTTTCCCATCCTCATGGAATACATAGTAACGCTTTGGCATCTTCACTTCAGGTCCAGCTTAGGTTTTACTAATTACCTCTATTATTCATCCTTTTGTCCTTGGATTTCATAGGATTTCATAGTGTGGTGTCTGTGGGATTATTTCCTCACTCATGTTAGATTTTTTAATAACCATACCACACAATCCACATCTAGGATCTAGTCTCTCCTGCCTCTCATAATTTATGACATCAAACTGCACTCTCAAAACTATGTATTGGTAGATTCCCTTCTTCATGGGATATGTAGGAACACCTAGACGTTTCGTCTTTGGGTCCAGTCCCATATTCCCCAACCTATTCTGGCCCCTCGGCCCAGGTTTTCCTCCCTGGAATCATGCATGGTGTGGTATAGGCTAATGTCCTCATTCACATTGGGTGTGTTTCAGCACACCATGCACATTAATTTTAAAACATTGTTTCTTATGTATGTGTCCAAGACATATGACCTTAAAATATGTTTCCTTGTCCTGTATGACTTAAAATTGTTGTGTGTTTATTGCATGATGTTAAAATTCATTTGTTGGTCCTATCTTATAACCCTAAACTATGACATTATCATCCTGGCTGCATGAATAAAAATGAAACTACATTGTGATGTACTCACTTGAAGGGGCATCATCTTTGGTAATGGTTACCTACCATACCATTTTTCAATACCCATATATGGTGGGATTCTTGTACTGAAACCTGGATTCTCCATCCAAGGTTTATCCCATCACAAAAAAAAACACACACATCCATCCTAAAGAACAAACAAGATCTATCAAATACCACTTATTTTGGTGTGTGGGAGATAGTATTGTCCCTAGAATTATTACCCTACCATGCCACTCTGAAAAATACGTATGGATTGATCCCCATCATCATGGGCTACATAGGAATTCTTAGGCACTTTGTCTCGGGCCCATCACAATTTCTATTTTCGGTCATGTTTCCTCTAGAATTAGGTATGACCTCATTGATTGATGGTTCAAACATTCCAATCGGTTTCTAACGGGTTTTTTCGTAGAACTGGAAACAACCAATGATTCCATATCCATTTGGACCTACTTTCCAAAGGTAGTCACTCATTAGTTGTGGACTGATGAGGCATAGGAATTTGCATTCGTAGAGAGGATGGGAGGTCGGACTCATCACACCTTTTTAGGGGAATTATTGTCTACTATAGGACTATCTTTATAGATTTAAGTTATGTTTGTTAATCCTAATTACATTAACAATTATAAAATGGGTTTTCCTTTAAATATGACAATCAATGATTGATATGTAGAAAATTTAAAGAATCCATTATATGTATTCTAGGTTATTCATTGATACAGAATCATCTGTATTGTTTAGAGATTCTTAATCCATTGAATCCTTCAGTACATAAAAGTCTCTTGGTCATTATGATAACCATACTGGTTTTAAATCCACTCAGTGGGGTTCTGGAAGTTTATTGTCTTTCATAAGAACATGGATTATTTCAGAGTAGGGATCGTACCGGCTAATGGGCTACCTACGTATCCTTTGTTTTTTTTAAAAGGAATCAGAACCCACATAGTTCGAGTAAGAGAGTATGATTTTTTTCATGATTGATGTCTCAAAGAAAGATGTCATGATTACCTTTACACACTAAGCTCATGTGAGTCATGCTCAGTGTGAGAAACAAGAGGTATTGGTGAAACCAGACAATTGTTCCATGAAAGATGCAATGATGTGGGGCTTATGTATGTATGACTACCCAAAATAGATGAGGATTAAGATTTAATTCAGGGAAGAAATCCATGAACATGGTCCATAAAGGTATATGTACTTCATGGATATTTGGGTACTCTAACTTGGGGCTTACTCCTGAGGAAGATGCCCAAATTAGGAGAGGACTCATGATTGGATTTTACACCTAAGAAGGAAACCCAGATCAAAAGTAAATTATGAATGGTTAAGAGAAATTAAAGTTGGGGCTTACTCCTGGGAAGAAGGAACAGGTTAAAGATATTTGAAAATTAAGGGAATTGGGGCTTACTCCTAAGGAGGATGCCCATATTTGAAACTGGGGCTTACTCCTGAAAAGGAATCCTAGGTTAAGGGAATTGAGGTTTGGGGCTTACTCCTGAGGAGGATGCCCAAATTTGGGAAATTAAACTGGGGATTACTCCTGAAAAGGGGGCCCAATATTAATGACGACTTGGGACTTACTCCTAAGAAGGAGGCCCAAATTAATGAGAATTTGGATTGGGGCTTACTCCTAAGAAGGATGATCAAATCAAGAGAACTTGGACTAGGGCTTACTCATGAAAAGGAGGAAAAGGTTAAGGAAATTATGGATGGGGCTTACTCCTGAAAAGGAGGCCCAAATTAATGTTCTCTCATCTTAAAGGATGAGGTTGAATAATGAAATCTCTAACTTCAGTGACATAAAGATGTTTAAATCACTAGGTTTTGAGGGATGTTCCACGTAACTCCTTTCAGATAAAGAGGTCAATCAAGAAAACATGATAAAAATGGATTTGAAGAGTGTCTTGAAGACAGAATCTTGAATAGGAGATGTGGAATGGTATAAGAGGGGTTAAATGGGCAGGAAGGGCACCCAAAAAATAGAAGGGCATTCAAGTCCCGGTAGGCACGCAGGTACTGCGTGGGCATGCAAGTCCTGGTCACGCAGGTATACCTGCGTGGCACATGGGTACTTGCGCGAATGTTAACCAGTATGGTAATACTTGGGAGATTCTTGACCAAAGCCTTTAGAATAATCCTGAGGTACTTCCATAACAGTGGCATGCAATTTTCAATGAGTAGGTAAGGAGTTGCGCAAGTGTGTCCATTTCCCTTAAGGCTAAAACACTTAGGCGCACAAGTGTTTGTGAATTCTAACACATAGACCTTATTCCTCTTGTTTAGACCTTCCATTCTAGGTAAAGAATTACCATAGAAGTGTTCGGAAGACATGAAGTAGAGACTTGGGCGTTGAGAACTCTGTATCTAAATTCTGGAAAACATCCTCCTGAAATGGGGGGCCCACCGAGGGTATTTATAGGCTGTAGAAGACCCTGGGCGGTTTTCAAAGATGGCATGCAAGTCACTTGCGCTCCCATTTGGGCAGCGTGCAAGTAGACTTGCGCGACCATGCTGGAACTTGTGTGACCTATGGGAAATATTCTCCTTGTTCATCCCATTCTCTTTTTTTGATGTTTATTCAAAGGATGAATCTTCCTTATTGAGGTATTTCCCTTTTTCATTTTATTTAGACTCTATGATAAAAAATGAGTGTCAACCAAAGTCCCCCTCAGAGTTGGATCCAAAAAGGAATGAGGATTTGACTCTGAGGAAAATGAGAAATAAAAGGAAGTGAGTGGGCATAGGGTATGGCACGCAAATGGGCTTCTGGCGTGTAGGGTCCAGCGCATATGGGTACGACCTCATCTATAAATAGAGGGCCTCACATTGCGCAAAGCACTCGGCTCTCACTTGTTTGGTTTTCTCTCGGCGCGTAGGTGGACTTCCGGCTTTCGTTCGTCCGCACTTCTTGTTTCTTGTGTCGCGCATCTGTTAAGGTATTTGGACGTGTGCGGTAATACATGTTCACCCAATACTTGCGCGACCGAAGGAGACATGCGCGCCAACTATGGGATGTGCACGCCTAAATGACTTAGCCAATTTTTCAATCTTTTTCACAAATTTTATGAAAAATTAACTTACTTTAAGAGTTAATTATTCAACTTTTGTGCAGATCCAATGGCTCCTAAGAGAATCAGAATGGCTGATGAACTGGAAAGGAAAAGAATTGATGATATGATTGAAATCATTGTCCATGATTAATATACCATCTGTGAGAGTACTCTCCCATAATTAGCCAAGTACTTGAAGAAGCATCATATTAATTTCCCACACAACATCTATCTACCTCTGTATGGCCATGGTCATCTACAAGATGTCAATATTCCAGAAGCAAAGAATTATCTTCTACAATCCTAGTTTCAGTCATATACCAACTTTTCTTTAGCAAATGTCTCTATCGCAGGAACATTTTCTAATGCTGGAACAGTAAAGAAAGCCTATATAATGCATCATAGCTCGTGTGCACCAGATCTGGAACCACGCAAACCTGAGCTGCAACCACATTGTTATCCCTCAATCTGTCGAAATTCTCAGATGGACCAATCCAATAGATGGAAGGAGAAATGGGAATTCCGTTATAGAGGAGGGGTGAAGCCAACTTGGATGTGGGCTTATTGGGTGTGACCAACTTGTGAAGAGCTTGTCGAGGATCTGAAGGGAGCTGCAATTTTTGAAGCAGTCTAGGCTGGGCAGACGTATGCTTATAGGAATGATAATTTTGCACCGGAGTTTCTTAGCCGCTGGAGCCTAGAAACTAATTCTTTCCATTTGACCCATGGATAGGTAGGCATTAGTTTGTGGGATGTCTACAAGATCTTAGGGGTTCCAATTTTGGGTGATATGTATGACGAATTCATCCCTCTAAAGGCAACCTTGAATGATCTGGAGAAGACTCTGAATTTGGTTTGAGAATTATTGAAGATTTATCAAAATCTCAAAATCAAAAAGACTTCAAAGACTCATTCTAGAATGGATATTCATCCAGAGGAATGGATGGATGTGTTTCTCAAGAAGAAGAGGGAAAATGCGCCCACATGCACTCGTTCTTCTAACTGCCCTAGAGCGGATAAGAGAGGTGATCCTGGCACATTCTATCTGACTCTGGATGTAGGAGAGTTTGAGAAATGGGGGTATGAAGTGAATCATAAAATCCCTGAGAAGACTCGTCTAGAAGGATTTTTAGACTTATGGCTCAGGGTATATCTTTTTCCAGTCAGAGATTCGAATGGAGGCGTCAGGACAGGGACCTTCATTATTGTAGCCAAGTTGGATGAGAGGAAGATGGTGGGGTTGAGTACCCTAGTTCTGGAAATGATTCATAGGAGATTACTCTATTTCTATATGGATAAGTCTCTTTTTAGATTAGTGGGACCATTCCATGTTTTATGGGGATAGATCACCACTCACTTCCGGACATATGTTGTTCAGAATAGAATACAGATTCCTGGAAGTTCTTTCAGGCCGTCTGTTCAGGACTTCTCTGGAGTTTTTCCTTTGTCCCTAAATGCCTATGATATTAGGCCAAGGCTAGGTATGCATAAAGAATTCCACTTCTTTCCCTATGGTAATCCGCCAACATGGCGATTTATTGACAATGGATCAGCAAGCTTGGAACATAGGTCTTACATGTTGTCCTGCAGAGATGGTGTACTGGCCACCGAAATTGATGGTGAAATTATATGTGAGGCCTATTCTTCATATCGATTTTCACGCCAATTCAAGTGTCTGCAGACAACTGTTCTATCTCCTCCAGTGCACGTCAGGTCAGAGCAGCATCCAATGGTTTCCTGGAAACTATGGTTGCTAATGGCTATGGAATGGACTCAGGCAGTTTTTGACATGCCAGATGCTGAAGCAGTAAGTAACTTGGCCATTTGGTATATTGAAAACTGGGTAGCATCATATCCTGAAGAAATATTGAATAATCCTAGTTTTCGGGTGGGGAAGAAGAAGGGAACCATTGAGAAAGAAAAAAAATTCAGGTGGCAGGTGATTCTTCCACTCCAGAAGTTGGTTCACCAAATTCTTCAACCAAGGCTGATTCATCATATTCTCAAGAGATACAACATGTGTCAAAGCGGCCATGCGTCGTATATAATCCTCTTATCAGAATCAAGAGAGCCACTCCATAATCTCCTGGTGAGTTACTTTGTTGAGGCAATTTAATTTCTAGTAACATTATAGAGTAACAAGTTTTCATTCTCTTTTAATAGTTGCAAGATCTAGAAAGAAATTAAAATCCAAGGATGTAGGACCCTCTTCGCATCCTTCTTGTACACCTGCATATCTACGACCAGAGGCCATCCAGACATGGCGGGATGTATACTACGATACTGAAACTTTCTGGCTGGAGCTATGTGAAGGGAAAAATCTTCCCAGAATAGGGACTCTTTAGGCTCCGGAAAATATTCATTTCAAGGATAACCCTGAGGAAGTAAAAGCCTATGTCAAAGTGTTGAGAACCTATATTTATGCCACTGATTATTCTATCCATATCATAAAGCAGGTGAAGGAAATGATGGATCACGACGCCACTGATGAGGAGTGGAATGAGTACGTGGCTCCTGAAGATGTACGTTTTCTTTCACTATTTACTTTGCAACTTGATTTCAGTTGAAGCTTTGTTACTCAAGGAAATTATGTTATTCACCCTGCAGCTCGCAAAGAAAGGAACAGTTGAGTTTCCTTCACCATAGTACAGCCCTGGTGGTACTGCCATTGGGCTACTACTGAATCTCCTCGTGAGTCAGGCAAGATATCTCTGGGCCATCAGGCCATGAATGAAGAGTTGGACATGGCCTTCCATTCTCCAATTCAATTTCCTGTAAGGGAGACTGTTGATACTCCCAAAAAGCCAATGAATCAAAGGAAATGAAGGAGGAAATCCACAGCTAAACGCTTCATTAGTAGCGGTAAGTCCTTTGGATAATCATCAATCTATACTCATGAAAAGCTTGCCCATATTTCTGAGGATTGCAGGGGCTTCTTCAATTTCCCCTCTGAGGGAGAGGACTGATCCTCCTCTGAGGACCACAGAGGGTGCTGTGGAACAATCACAAATTCAAGCTAACATGGCTGCTCCTGGAAAAGAGCCAGCATATGTTCCCAGTATCCCTCCTGCTACTGTTGAAAGAAGAGAAGATCCTGCTACTGGTAAGTTTAACAATGCTTCATAAAATATTGAATGAAACATCGACTGACTTCCATTCTATGATACTTCAGGTTCAACCCCTGCATTAGAGGTTTTGGAGGTTATTTAAACTAATGCTGAAATCTTATCTAAAGATTTTGTCCAGGGTCAGGGACCGCAGGATGAAGGTCGCCAAGAAGACACATCAAATGCTCTCACTGGTGAGACTAAATAGGATTCTGATATGACACTAGATGAAATGATGGAACCTGGCGCATCTTTTGAAGATTTTATAAATCATGTTAATTTACAATGTAATTTAGAATATTATGGACGTGAGTGTTATCCTTCGTCCTATTAAGAATAACTTCTTATTACATGTCTAATAATGATCAGTTCAAATGTGCAGTTCTGTCTGAGCATGATGCTGAACTACCCACGCCTATAGGGGTTACATAGAACACTACTATTATAGAGCGATTAGCACACGTGGATCTGAACCTAGTGGACCCTCCTGAGACCCATCATGAAGATCCTGTTGAAACTGTGAAATATGCGGAGGATTCTACTCAAATGCTTGATCTACTATTAGGTAATGATTGTATTGTGTTTTCAATATAGACAACCAATATTCATTGTTCAATGAAACTAATCATACTTTTAATTGATCAAACAGGTCCATCAACTTCAATGGCTAGATCTAGAGGTGAAGTCTTAACTTCTGCCCAAACAGTAGTAGAAGGCGAAGCAACCAGGGTCAGGGGGGAAGGAGTAGAACAGGGCACTTCCTTAAGTGTATTAATCCCAGATTACATGCCCCATGTAATGATGATGTCGAATCAGACGCGGAGGTTCTTAAGGCGCTCTTCTTTTCACAACGCAAGGCATGGAACAACATATGGAAAATCACATCTAAGGTTCCATTAGAAGATCTATCATCGAAGATCCCTCGATTGTCATCCATGTTCTTCTTGCTAGGACTTGGCGGTTTTGGATATCAAGAGATCCATACCGCAGTGAAACATGTCATCTTAAGAAGGGAGCTAGAGAAAAAGTGTCGTAAATATCTGACCAGGGTAAAGTTGTTAGTCAACATTAGTGAATTTGAGGCTACGATATCCTGAGTTGAGGCTGACTATTCTGTCAAGATAAAGGAGCTGAATCATAATATCAAAGATAAAGTCATCCAGCAGATGCACCTTCAGCAACAATTAGATGTTGTTACTGGGGAACTTGACCAACTCAATAATTCACTGGAGGGAGCTCAAACAAATTGTATGAAATCCATTGCAGATGCCAAGAAAGCACTCCATCAGGCTCAAAAGAGTGAAGTTGGTCAGGTGCATGAGCTTAAAGTAGTTGCTGATAAAGCTCAAGATGCTATTAATCAAGTGAAGACTTATGTTGATAGCCTCTTGTAATTTCTTAGAAAAGAGAAGGGACTCCAATCTGTGGATGTCCTTCTAATTCATGTGCATCAAATGGAAGGAGTTCTTTCATCTTCAATCACTTATGCACATATTTTCCTGCTACCTTCTTTAAATTTTACCTAATCCAATGGGTCTAGTAAGAATATTTTGATTTTTACTAGGATTATTATAAATAACCCTACAAACTTTGAATCTTTTAATTGCTCAATATTACCTAAATCATACAAAATGTAAGTTTTAGTGAGCTGGAACATGAATTTTATTCAGAGTTCCCTTGTCTTTTGTGGGAAGTTTAAAGACATGAACGTCAGGCATAAAGAGGCAAATGTTTAAGGTCAAAATAGCTTTGACCGAATGAATTAGAATTGACTCATTTCCTAGACAATTTATATAAAAATATATTTCCATACACAAGTATGAGGGAAAATATTTAAACTATGACATATGAAAATTTGAATCTGAGGAATGATATGAAAAATACCTAAAAAGGCATTAGAACAAGTAGTTCCCAAAAATGAAGTTACCATTATTTAACAAAACCGGTTAGGGGGTTGAATTATGCAGGGCCACCTAAGGGCATTGGTTGCATAGTCAAATAAATAGCATCTTTTGGCTGATAGGTTTGTTATGTAGACTACTTATGCAAGGCCTCCTAAGGGCACGTGCTGCATAGTTAGGAAAAAGAACTCTCAGAAATTTACTTTTCTACTTCTAAGAAGCCAGTGAATGTTTGTGGTGATTAAACTTTTCCAAAGTATAGAGTTTGTTGTAGGGAAAGAGGTACTTGAATATGGGGAAGATATTTCCAAACAAGATTATTGAAAAACTGGATGAATATCACTCCTACGAACGTCTGACACAAATGTAGGGAAGGAAAATATAAACCATAGACTTGAATACTTTCAGATAATGAAAAAGGATATGGGACAAATATGTTAAGGATGGATATTTTTTCGGATCCCTACATATTTCCATTAAGAAAAATAAGGACAAAATATGTTTTCCTCCCAGGAATGAAGTTACCAGTATATGACAAACCCGTTAGGGGGTTGAATTATCCAGGGCCACCTATGGGAATTGGCTGCATAGCCAAATAATATTATCTTTTGGATGAAAATTCTGTTATGGAGACTGTTTATGCAAGGCCTCCTAAGGGCACGTGCTACATAGTCAGGACAAACGACTCTCATAAATAGGACATTTTGTGACTAGAAGTCATGAAAAGTGTTGTGAATATCTAAAAATGTTTAAGGTTAAGATTTATGACACATAAAAATGGGTATTTTTTCAATGTATGAAAAGATACATAAATCAATGCTAACTATAATCACGTTGTGGATGGGTCCTGAATTGAAATACTCGACTTCACTACGTATCCCATAAGGATGTTAATCAAGCCATATGCTGTTATTGAAATATAGTTTAACATCATGTGGGATGAAATTATGAGATATATTAGTTTAGGGTCATAGAGATCATACCGTTATAAGAAATACAAAGTGTGTTTTTTCATGGGGACTTTTCCGCCATGGGAATAAAAGTGGAATTTGGGGTTAGGACCAAAAGACTTGGGGCCGGATTTGAGGGATAGTCGAATGTTTCTACGTATTCCATAAAGATGGGAATCAATCCCATGTAGTTCTAGAAATACCCTCTGTACAAATTTGGTTCGTACATGTGAAGGGTGAAAGGGGACTTTATTGAAATGATGGTTTGACCCAAGAAAAAAGGTCCAGGTATAGCCATGTATACACAATGTTTTTACAATATAACATGATTAAAAATAAATGTAAACAATGATTCCCTCTTAGGTGAGGGTATCAAAGACTATTGTAGTTTATTGTCGTACAAGATAAAAGTGTTGTATATTTTAACATTGTATAGCAAGGACGAAGGTGAACCAGTGTAAAGATATTGATTCTGGGAGCGGTTTCATCTATCAACATCATTTGAGATGAAGGTGAACCGATGTGAAGAGACTGGTTTTGGGCTTGGACCTTGGGAGGTTGCCTACGTACCCAGCGTAGAAGGAAAGGATCAAAGTCTATGTAGTTCAATTAAAGAATGAATTAGCGATCAAGTTGTTTTTGGGGACAATGACCTAAAAAATGATGTTGGGACTTACGCGTGGTTAGCGGCCCAAAGAGGGTGTTATGGTTGAAATTTTCTCTATGCTCACGTGAGTCATACTCGGTGTGAGAAAGAAGAGGTAACAACAACCTTAACGATGCACAGTTTAATGTCATGTAGGACATCTGAAGGGACTATGCAGTTTAAAGTCTTTCATTTAGGACTATTGGTGCTACACAGTTCAGTGTCATTTAGTAGGGACAAAAATAATGTTTAATGTCATGTAGGATGTATTAAGGGATTTCTATATAGTTTAGCATCGTGTAGTTTGGATGATGGGGACAATACAGTTTAATGTCATGTTGGAAAAAAGGTGTGCTGTTCAGTTTAATGTCATGTTGTAAGGGAAAAATAGGACACATTTTAACATCATGTTGGATATATTATGGTCACTTTTTCATAGTTTAACATCATGTTGGATGTATTAGGGACTTTTTTCACAGTTTTAACGTCATGTTGGACGAAAAAAAAGACGATACAGTTTAATGTCATGTTGGACGTAAGTACAAATAGTTTAAGGCCATATGTATGGACCGTTGGTTATGCAGTTTAACGTCATGTTGGATGTAAGGGACCTCTGTATAGTTTAGCATCATATAGTCTGGACGTCACAGTTTAACGTCATGTTGGACGTAAGTGCCAGTAGTTTAAAGTCATATGCATGGACTCTAGATGGTGCATTTTAACATCGTGCTGGACATAAGGGACATGAAATTGTTTAAGGTCATATGCATGGACCATTGATGGTTTATTTTGTGTTTATAGAAAATACTTCTTCAGAAATATGGAATTGGTTAGAGTAGTGATTAGTTCTCCATCCATTGAGATTAAAGAATAAGATCCATTGGAATAGACCTTATGTATTGAATAAGGTCCTTCCCACTTTGGTTCAAGCTTGTGAGGTTTCTTTCCTGGTATCATTGGAGTTCTGAGAACTAATACCAATTCTCTCTGAACGAGTGAATTAAGATGAACTTTTATGTTGAATGCTCGTTTTATTCGATTCTAATAGACTTCCAAGTGGTGTAGAGTGCACAATCTTTTCTCATCTAACCATTACAATTCATTCAATCAATTTTTATATTGTTCATCTATATGTTATTTGATCACAAATGGCTACCATGAGTGAGGGTATTTGAACTTCAATGAGAAAGACTACTTCCGTTCCATATACCAGTGAATATGGAGTTGACCGCGTTGCAGTGCAGGTGGTGGTCTGATAAGCCCATAAAGCATGAAATAGTTTATCAGGCCATGACTTCTTATCTTTATCCACCATATTTTGCAGTATATTTGACAGAGTCTTGTTGAAAGCTTCTATCTGCCATTGGCCGCTGCATGATACCGAGGTGAATGATTGGATTTGATGTTATATTCTTGATACAATTTCTTCACCTCAAATAAACAGAAGTTGGTTCCATTGTCTGTTAATATGGTATGAGGGAAACCAATTCTGGTAATGATTTTAGACTTGATGAAGCTAACAATACATTTAAAACTAACTTCTTTGAGGGGTATTGCCTCTGCCTATTTGGAAAAGAAGTTAGTAGTAGTAAGAATATAATTAAACTACTTGGTCGTAGCTGAAGGGTAGGGTCCCACCACATCCATTCTCCATGTGGAAAATGGCCACGAGTATTTAGTTGTATGAAGCATCTCTGGAGGTTGATGAATGAAGTTGGCATGTACTTGTAAGGAATGAAACTTCTTTGGGAAATCAACACAATCTTCTATCATTGAAGTCCAAAAGTATCCAAGCCTTCGAATCTGGTCAGACAGTCTATATCCAGACTATTGTGCACCACAGACTCCTGCATGCACTTCTTTCCTGACAGCCATTTTCTCTTCACCCTCAATGCATCTAAAGAGAAATCCATAAAAACCACGCCTGTAGATAATTTTCTATAGGTGATCTAGGATATTATAAAGTGTAAAATTGACCACACATCTCCAGACTTGTTCTTTCCCGGCTCTATCAGGTGGAAGTGTTCCATTTTGAAGGTATTCCCTGATAGGTGTCATCCATCCTGTAGTATGACCATATGGTTTAGAGATGGGATTAATTTCATTGATTTCCTCTGTTATGGATTGAACATAAGGTGAAATTGTATGACGGTGGGCAATACTGATGGTTGTCTCATCCCGATTTTGATCTGCCAGAGCTGTGGCTATATTAGCCAGTGCATCAGCTTGGGCATTTTGTGATCTTGGGACATAAGAAAATGTTGGTTCTGAAGGAAACTCCGCCATTAACTCTCTGACATAATCATAAAAAGGTATTAGTTATTATATTATGATGGCATAATCCCCATTGACTTGTTTGATTACCAGGTCTGAATCACCTTTCACCTTTAAGTGATTCACTTGTGCTTGAAGTGCCAACTCCAATCCTACAATAAGATATTTGTATTCCTCTTCATTTTTTGTACCGCCTCCCAAAAATGAGAAGGAATAAGGTAACAATTCATTTTATGGAGATATGAGTACAACTCCTAAGTCCACTTTGTTGAATTTAGGATTTTCCATTTTCTTCCATGTTGGACTTCTGGAAGCACCATCAAAGTACATTTCCCATGTTTTAAGACATTATTAAATAGAGAATACTTCTTGATCAGGGAGTTCAATATTTGAAGATGTGTCTTCCACTAAAGGGTGTTCATCCAGGAAATCAGCCAGAACTTGGCCCTTTATTGCCTTTTGAGACACATACTGAATGTCAAACTGCTGCAAAATAACTTCCCACCTTTCCAGATGTCCTGTAAGCATTGGACGACTAAGGATGAATTTTAGAGGATTATTGCAAGATACCAATTGGACCTCGTGATGTTGTAGGTAGTGTCTCAACTTTTGAACTGCAAAGATTAATGCTAGGAAGCACTTCTCAATATTTGAGTATCGGGTTTCTACTTCAAGCATAGTCTGACTAAGATAATAGAGGTTTTTTTCATTCCCATCATCATTATTTTGAGCAAGAAAGGCACCCAATGATCACTCTATACCAGTCACATAGAGGATAAGCGGTCTTCCTTAAACAGGTGTCATAAGAACCGGTGGACTCAAGAGTTATTTCTTGAGAATATCGAATTTATCTTGACATTCTCCAGTCCACTGGTAAGTGACTCTCTTCTTCATCAATTTGGTGATGGGTAAACTTTTGCTAACCAAATTGGGGATGAAACGCCGAATATAGGCTATGTGTCCTTGAAGTCCTCTTAATTCTTTCAAATTGCGAGGAGGTTACATACCAACGATTGAATTTTTATTCTCATGATCGACTTCGATACCATAATGGCGTACAACAAAGCTGAGAAATTCTCTTGAGGTTACCCCAAAAGCACATTTTAAGGGGATCATCTTCAAATTATGTTGTCGAAGCTTGAGGAATATGAATTCCAAATCTTCCAAGTGATTAGAACGTTGTTTGGATTTGACAACCAAATCGTCCACATAACATTCAAAAAACTTCCCTGAAAAGGGTTTGAAGATACGATGCATGGCACACTAATATGTTGTACCTGCATTCTTTAGGCCAAAGGGAATTACCTGATAGTAAAACACACCCTGAGTGGCTCTGAAGGCTATAGATTCTTCATCTTCTAGAGCTATCCTGATTTGATTATATCTAGAATATCCATCCATTAAGTAAAGTGTTTCATAGCCAGTTGTCGCATCAATCAAGAGTTCTATAATCGGAACTGGAAAATCATCCTTGGGACAATGCCGATTATGATCTCTGAAATCAAGGAAAACTCTAATTTTCCAATTCTTCTTTTTCACTGGAACAATATTATCCACCAAATTGGGATATGGAACTTCTCTGAAGAATTTAGATTTTATGAGCTTATCCACTTCAACCTCAATTTTGGAAGCATAGGTTCAGTGTGTTCTTCTAGCGGCTTGTTTGAATCCTCGATGATCTTCTGGAAAACCCAAATGATGAGTGGAAACATCAGGATCAAGCCCTAGAATCTCTGTATAGTTCCAAGAAAATATATCTCGATTTTTCTTTAAAAAGGAAATATACATCTCTTTTTCTCCAAGAGTCATGGCCGCACTGATTAAAGTGGGGCGTGGATCTTCTTTTGTAACCAGATTTATTTCTCTGAGATCATCCACAGTGGTAGAGATACCCTCTTCAAATGTTGGAGGAGCATCTTTGAGATCTTCAATTTCTTCTTCATCATAGGTTACTTCATACATTTTTACTTGCATAGTAGATTATGAAGAAGAATTTACATGATCAGAAGAGATGTCAAAATTTTCACATCTTGAAGAAGAAGCTTCCATTTCCAACCCGATTGATGATGAAGGGTCTTCTTTGGGTAACAAAGAAGAGATGATGGATTGATAATCGACATCATTGTTTACCTCTGACATTACTATAACTTCTTCTGGCCTGGATGGAGAAGTATAGACTTGTTGGATCTCAGTAGATGAAATGAAGACATCTCCATTTGAGATTTCATCATTGCCTGGTGGATCACCACTTTCTCCCATGTTTTCTAGCTTGATTTCCGTAATTGAAATTATGGTGGTTTCTATAAGAGTATTTTGATTTGGGTCTATCCTATCAATTTGACTGATAGGAAACACATAATCTGTACTCACATGTGCTAATGGGTTTATTGGAATCTTTTCCAAAACACACGGAGCATTAACTTTGGTAATCTCCCTTGTTGTGGATTTGTCTTTTCCCTTTATGTGATAGAATTCCACCTCAATGTGTTGATATTCACATGTCTTGAATGAGGATTTATCACCATACAATATCCCAATTTGACCATCGAAACAATATTTGAGACATTGATGGTACGATGAAGGGGTAGTTGCATTCTGATGTAGCCAGGGTCTTCCAAGAAAGATGTTGAAGGCTGAGTCTTGATCAACAACCATGAAATCTGAATTGGATACAAGATCTCCAAACTGAGTTCTGAGTGTAATCTCACCCAGTGGTTCTTGTTCAGTTTTATCATATCCTTGTAACATCGAAGTATAAGGAGATAAATCAGATTTCGTGAGGCCCAATCGACGAAGTGTATGAATGGGCATGAGGTTGACTCCTGAACCATTATCAATGAAAACTCTTTGGACATCTACACCATTGACCTTTCCAGATATGTATAAAGGTCTGATATGTCCATGAACGACATCATCTTCATCCTCATCTATGAAAGATATCACTGCATGGCATTTTGTAGGATTATTCTCTACATGGTATACTTCATCTGCAGCAATTTCAGTCTTAATCTCCCGAGGACTTGACAAAGCCTCAATGAATGCCTCCTGAAGATCCTTTGATAAATTCAAGGCATCTAGAATTGATAACTTGGGCAGTACATAGGCCATGTGTTTTAATATATCATACTTTTGATCCAAAGGTCTATGTTTCCCAACAGGAACATGTGGTTTAGCAGGTGCCTTGGAAGTTAATGCTTTGGAATTTTATACATCTTGTACCGGGATGGGAGTTGGTAATACACCTAGCTTTGGAATATTAGACTGATTAGGTCTATTTACTTTCTGAGAGGAAGAAGATGGAACCTTCAACCTATCTTCCAGAATAATTGTGCTAGGGATGAGTTTTCCTTGTTCGGAAGAACTTTCTCGTTCTTTTTGAGCTCTTTGAAGGGCTTTGCCACACATTTCTACCTCATACAAAATTCTACCTGGGGTAGAATTGGAATAGTGGCCTCTGAAAGATCCACGTCTTCCCCTATATCCTAAGCCTCTGTAACTTCCTATGATTCCTCTATTTAATATAGGGAATTCAGGCTCATCAAAATTGAAAGTACGACTGGCATATGGATCTGTTAATTTAATCATATAAACAGAACCAAAGATCAATTCATCATCCGATGATGACTCTGCATGATTAGCCTATTTTGGTTGTGCCGTTTGGTGGGGTGGTGCCCGTGAATTTGAAATAGATGTCATGAAGTCTTCCAAAGTGAAAGACAACTTAGGCTTTGACCGATACTCATCTTCTTCTGATTCTTTTTCTTTCTTTTAATCATGCTGTTTCTTTAAGGATTTTCCCTCTGATGAAGTGGGTTTTGTTGTGGTATTCATGGCAGAAGGCACAATTGGTTTCTTCAATTGCGTTCACAAAATGGAATGAGTTCGTTTGATAGTTTTCTGACCATCCAATCATCAATTTTTTGCACATTTCTGTTCTTGACTTCTTTCCACTCTCCTTCTTCCTCTGGAACTATAGCAGTAACATGTGCTACATGTGTTGAAAAACCTTTTAGTTTGACTTGTCCTGAGTCGACCATTAGTTGCAGGAGGTCCTTGAAAACAAAACACTCATGAATGGGATGCCCTAACATTTGATGAAAGGGGAAAAAATTGGGACGACCTTCATCTCCTTCCTTGTTTGGCCTTTTGGTCCTTGTAAATTGAACCAAATTATTTTCCAGAGCCAAAATGAAGTAACCAGGAACTTGTTCATTTCATAAAAAGTGTGTTTTTCTCTTTATATCCTCGAATTGTTTCCATCTTTGATCTATTTGATCATCTTGATGAAGCGGCCTTTGTTTTTGGTGCTCGAGAGGTGGAGCCCTTTGAGAAGATGATTTTTTTGATGTAGAAGAAGGTACATGTGCTTGTTTAAGCATAACTATAGCAGTCTATGCTTTACCCATTCTACTTCCTGGAGCTGATGGAATTATACGAGCCTTATCCTTTGTCTTTATAAGATAATATTTAATTTGTTGAGAGGTTGAAGTATGTTCTTGAAAACCTCCTGTGTATTTCACAGGGATCAGTGGTGCATGCAACTCATCACATAAATTTTCCACATAGATTGGCAACAGATCATCCTGAGGGTGCTCTAAGCTTTGGGAATATGTTAATCGCTTCCAGCGAGCAATGAAATCTGTGACCCTTTCATTCTCCCTTTGCTTACTGACCGCGTTGTCATGACACGTCAAATTGATTATACTTTTAAGGTTGATTTATAGTCTAGGGAAGACCCTAGGTCGTCTCTCAAGGAGCATTGGTAGGTTTAGAGCGTGTATTTTTAATAAAAATGACTAAGAGAGGGGGTGGTTTTGAAAACACTTTAAAACAATGACTTAGTTGAAATAGCTTAAAAATTGAGTGACCTAGTGGATTTTGAAGAAATATGAGATAAAAGGGTCGATGTGATTTCACTACACACATATAAAGTCCATTGTTCATAGAGATTCATATTGGGTTTAGAGTAATTCTTTGGTTGAAGTTAATTGGAATCCCGATTAATTCATAAGCTTTTATTTCAATGCTTTAAGGACCCAACCTTGACGTAACAATCGTATTGTCAAGGTACAGTACTTATGCATGGAATAAGAGCTTCCAAATCATATTGAAATCTCAATAAGGTGAGTATGAAAAAGATTATTGTGATTTCCAATTGGAACAACACAAGTCACGCACTCAAAACCTCACACCGATCGGTTAGAAATTAAGAGCATAACACTCACATGCATCAAATCAAGAATTCAAATCTAAAATAAAATAAGATACATGGGATGAAATGTTTAAACACCCAAATTACTCCAAACCAGTAGCTAATGTAGGCATCGGAACTCCCTTGACATGCGTGTATCTCCCTCACAACGAACACCCAACTTTTAGCTCGACATCGGGAGGAGGAGGAATCTCAGGTTGAACTCCTTCTTCATTGTTGATCCCCCTAGGAGGATAGGGGCCTCCAGAACCTCCAAGGTGATTAGGAGACTCCTATAGGATTCAAAATTTGAAGCACTTCACTCCTTGGCTGAACTTACAAATGAGGAGCCCAAGGTGCCCTTTTATAGGAAATGTGAGAGGTGGTTTTGGGCACACAGATTTCACCAATCCACCTTCACGACGCGTTTCGGCCTTCAGAAAGTCTTATCTCGCTTTGGAAAAAATAAAAAATTTGTATCCCTACCGCTTGACTTTCTCCACCGAATGTTTGGAACCGTTTGGATAACTACAGCTCAAGATATTGATAAAATACAGAACACCACATTTGACTTGGTCCAAAATCGGTGGCTTGCACAAATCAGTTCGTATGGGCCCCATACAAGCCGAATCAGGATTGGGTTCCTTAATATGAAATGTAGAATATTAAATTTTGGAAAGGCCCAAAACATTTCATCCCATTTGGATGCACGTATTTTGTATAATAATCAAAAAAGTGGACAGATGTCCATGGATCCATGCAATTTTGGCTTATTTTTACTTCACTTCATCAAGGGCCCTTCAAATCACCTCCACCTACATTATAATTTTCAAAACAAGAATCATTGACCTATTTAATAGTGATAAACACAAAATTATTGAATCAAACATGAAGCAAAATTTGATAATAATTTTATAATTTTTAATACAAAATATGTTTAGCACAGCGGTGTAAGGGTGAAAATGAAACAGTGAATCGTGGTACGATCACACCCCCACACCTAAACATTTGCACTCCTGGGAAAGTTCACATATCAAAATAAAATTATGAATATATATATATATATATACAACATCCTGAAGATTAACCATTTGAGGGAATTTTATTTAATGTAAATTGATCAATGCACGAATCACACCAAGGAGTTCTTCCTAGTGAAAATAGAAAAAGATGTCTCATAAATCATATCATAGAGAAATTCAAAAAGGTTCATGATACCCAATTGAGAAAGGAATTCAGAAGTAAAGCATGACACTAACTCTCCATGTGTGTGTGTGAAAACCATTCCATGCTATTCCTTCCACTTGCTATCCAATAAATATATGTTATTCTAACATTTTTCAACTTAAATGATTTTTTCACCGAACCTGTCCTACATCCTTTGCAATCATATTTCAAGACCCACTCATTTAAGCATTCCCAGAAGTCAAACCATAAGCTCCCACCCTAGATATCCCCATATGTTTCATATTTCATCACTCCCTTTATTTATTTTCTTGTTTTTTGAAGTTTCAATTGGAACAAATCTCACACTTATCTCTGAACCCTTGTTTGATCTCCTCACGACACTAATTGCAATAGTTATAACAAGATCAGAGGTTGAGGATGAGTGGTTTTTGACCTGCCCAAGACACAAATTTTTTTTTGAGGGCGTACAATAGTCGGACATTAGGTACACACGCATAGGTCAATCTTGTACATTAATGAAACATATTAGATAAGGAATGAACGTATGGAAATATCATTTAAAGATGAAAATATTAACCCAACATATAATTACCTTATATTAAGTAAGAAATAATCACACTTTGTGGTTTGGTGCAAAATATTTTGGAGATATTAGTGACACATTTTTTCCAAAAACTACTCACACAATGGGCATCAATCATCTCAAAGGTTTCACATAGATATGAACATTTATATCATTGATAGAAAACCAATTCACTAAAAATAACTCCCTGATGTTAAATTCATATAAATACTCTTTTTAGCCTTCATTATGGTATTTTTACTTTCCCCACTTTATGGTCACCACATCATGGAATTTTGAAATTGTTGATGGGGAAAAATAAAAATACCATAAAAAAGGCCAAAAGGGAAAAAAGAGAAAATGAAGAAAAATCCTAACTAACCTAGAAATGTATCCACCCCCCCCCCCACACCTAGAGAATGCAGTGTCCTCACTGTAATAAAAGAGACTGTGGGAAGGAAGGATAAAACCTGGTGAGTGTTATTCATAAACCGCTTCTTGAACATGGAGTTCCTCCATTGGGGACTCCGGAATGGCTTTATGGAAGTGCTTCAGTCGCTGCCCATTGACAGTGAAGGTTTTCTTGGTGTATTCATTTTGAACCTGGACAACACCAAATGGAGAGACATTAGTAACAATGTAAGGTCCAAACCAATGGGAACGAAGCTTACCAGGGTTCAACTTCAGCCTTGCATTGTACAGGAGGACCTTCTGCCTGATGTGGAATTGACAATGAATGATGAGATGGTCGTGGGCAGCCTTGGTTTTCTCCTTATAAATTCGGGAGTTCTCATATGAATCTCTTCTCATTTCCTCCAACTCCTAAATCTGCAACTTCCTTTGAATACATTCACCAGAAAGATTAGAATTGCATTGCTTAATAGCCCAGTAGGCCCGATGATCGACCTCAACAGGGAGGTGATAACTCTTCCCAAAAACTAGCAGATATGGTGACATGCCAATTGAAGTTTTGAATGCAGTACGGTAAGCCCATAACAAATCATCGAGTGTAAGACTCCAGTCTTTTCTATTTGGCTGAACCGTTTTATCAAGAATATGTTTTACCTCTCTTTTGATACTTTGGCTTGACCATTTGTTTGTGGGTGATAAGCAGTAGACACTCGATGCCCAACCCCATACCTGCGCAAAAGAGATTGCATTGTGCAGTTGCAGAAATGAGAACCCTGATCACTGATGATAAACCTATGTAATCCAAACCTACAGAATATTTGGGTTCTCAAAAATTCCACAACTGTCTTGGAATCATCTGTCCTCGTGGCTCATGCCTCTACCCACTTTTAAACATAATCCACTGCCATAAGAATGTAAAGGTTCCCAAATGAATTGGGGAATGGTACCATAAAGTCAATTCCCCAAACATCAAAAATGTCATGGAAGAGTAAGGGTTGTTGGGGGCATCTCATTTCTTTTAGAGACATTCCCTATTCTTTGACAGTGAGGACAAGATTTACAATATTCGTGGGCATCCTGAAACAATGTGGGCCAAAAGAGACTAGAATCTAAGACCTTGCGAGCAGTCCGGTGGGGACCAAAGTGGCCCCCACAAGCAAGTGTGTGGCAGAACCTAAGGACAGATTGAAACTCACTATCGGGAACACAACACCTAATAACATGATCACTACTTCTGTGCCAGAGGTATGGGTCATCCCAAATGTACCAACGAGACTCATGTTTTAGACGATCGGCCTGTTTTTTGGTGAAATCAGCAGGAATGCAAGACGCTACCAAATAATTTACAATTTCAGCATGCCAAGTAATATCATCTGGCACTCGGTACAATTGCTCATCAGGAAACAATTCATTTATGGGAATACAGGGGGTGAGTCAATGTCCGAGGATGGGAGAATCCTACTGATATGGTCAGCAACCACATTCTCTGCTCCTTTTTTATCCCTAATTTCTAGATCAAATTATTGAAGGAGGAGCATCCAGCGAATGAGACCTGGTTTGGCTTCTGGTTTATTTAGGAGATATCGGAGGGCCGCATTGTCTGAGAACACAACGACTTTGGACCCTAGAAGGTATGACCTGAATTTATCCAATGCAAACACAATGGCAAGAAATTCTTTTTCAGTTGTGCTGTAGTTTTCTTGGGCAGGGTCCAATGTACGTGACGCATAGGCAATGACATGTGGAGCTCGATCGACCCTTTGTGACAAGACTACCCCAACTACATAGTTAGAGGCGTCACACATGAGATCAAATGGTAAATCCCACCGAGGTGGTTGGAGTATCGGGGGTGACATGAGACTCCATATTAACATATTGAAAGTTTCCTCACATTTTTTATCAAAAACAAATTCTTTTTCTTTTTGGAGTAATTGGGAGAGGGGGAGTGCTATTTTACTAAAGTCACAAATGAAAGAACGATAAAATCCAGCATGACCCAGGAAAGACCGCACATCCCAAACATTTTTAGGGAATGGTAGGGAGGAAATGATATCTACTTTTTATTTTTCCACTTGGATACCTTCCCAAGTAATGACATGTCCCAAAACTATGCCTTGTCGCACCATGAAATGGCATTTCTCATAATTTAATATGATATTCTTTTCAATTCAGCGACGTAGGACAGAAGCAAGACTACTCAAACATTCATCAAAAGAGGATCCATAAACAGTAAAATCATCCATGAAATCCTCCATGCAATTCTCCAGGTAATCCGAAAAAAATACTAACCAGACATCATTGGAAAGTACCTGGAGCATTGCACAGACCAAATGGCATCCTTCTATAAGCAAATGTACCAAATGGGCAAGTAAAGGTTGTCTTTTCCTGATCCTCAGGGGAAATATGGATCTGAAAGTATCCAGAATACCCATCAAGGAAACAGTAATGGGACTTCCCTGCTAGCCTCTCTAGCATCTGGTCAATGAATGGCAATGGGAAATGGTCCTTCCTAGTGTGTTGGTTTAGTCGGCGATAGTCTATACAGACACTCCAACTATTCTGCACACGAGTTGGAACCAATTCATTGTTTTCAATTTTAACTATAGTAAGGCCAGTTGTTTTAGGAACTACTTGAACGGGACTGACCCATTGGCTGTCAGAGATAGGGTAAATGATTCCAGCAGCCAACAATTTCATTACTTCTTTTTTAACAACATCAAGTAGGTTTGTGTTCAGTTGATGTTGTAACTGCCTCGCTGGTTTAGTCTCATCATTTAATAAAATATGATGTGTACAAATTGATGGGCTAATTCCAGGTATGTCAGCAAGTGTCCATCCCAAAGCTTGTTTATACTTCCTCAAAAGATCAAGCAGTCGCAATTCATGCTCAGGAGGGAGTGAACTATCAATGATAACGGGCAAGTTGTTTCCATTCTCAAGATATGAATATTTTAAATCTTGATGCAGTCGTTTCATTTCCAATTCTGGGGGATTTTGGATTGAAGTAAGTGTGTGTGAAAGTGAGAAGTCACTGATCTCATCTAACTGCTCAATGGTAACATCCTCAGATGAGGAATGAGCTTTTACAAGCTTAGCAGTATCATCGATGGTCATGTGATCCTCTGTGTTCAAGAAATCATAAATTAACAAACATGCATGACATTTCTCTAGACCGCTACAATAATCAATGCATGATTCATTACCTAAAATTTCAATCAATGAAGAAAACTCATAAAGGGGATCAGGTGAATGAAAATAAGTTGTTTCGGGGGAAGGGAGAACATCAATTGAATTGATAGAGAGAGAGGAGTGTTCTTCTGAGGGGTGCTTCATGCCATCAAGGATATTGAAGTGGAAAATATTACCACCAAACTCCATAGATAATGTACCATTATGGACATTAATTATGGTTTTGGCGGTTTTCAAGAAAGGTCTCCCCAATATAATTGGGGCATTTCCATTCATCCTATCATCTTCCATTTTTAGCACGTAAAAATCAGCAGGAAAAATTAAACTTTACACCCTCACAAGAACATCCTCTAGCACACCAGAGGGGTGTGACGTACTTCGATTTTCTAGCTGAACGACAATACCAGTGGGCTTCAGTTCACTGACCTGCAATGAAGAGTAAATAGAGTGAGGCATCACATTAATAGAAGCACCCAAATCAAGCATAGCGTTGGAACATGAATACTCCCCTTTGGTGCACGGAATCGAGAATGTCCAAGAATCATTGCACTTGGTAGGAAGTGATGACTCTATCAATGCAGAAACATTCCTCCCCAGGCTCACCTTCTCATCACCATGAAGCCTCCTTCGGTGTGTACACATCTCTTTTAGAAACTTGGCATATCTTATAATTTGCTTCACAACATCAATCAAATGAATGTTAACCTATACTTTCTTGAAAGTTTACAAGATTTCTTTATCAAGTTCGTTTTATTTTTTTTCCTAGGTTGGACAGCCCTTTGAGGAAATGGAAGAGGAATGGTTGGGATAGGTGACTCATCAACAACCACGGTCTTTCCTTTGGAAGGGCTTCTCTCAGGAAAATGGTTTTCTTCTATTGGACCATTTTCAGTAGTTGGGATGGTGGTTTCCTTTGGATGGGAGGACTCTAATGGAGGGGTCATTTGGCGTTTAAGTTGTGTCCCACTCCTAAGGGTGATGGCACTAACATTTCCTTTGTCTCTAGGGTTTACTACTGGTTGAGATGGTAGTTTACCCGACCCATGACTTTGGATTTCCCCCACCGAGTTGGCAAGTTGTCCTAGTTGGGTCTTTAGGTCTTGTATGGCTTCTTGGGTGGTTTGTTGGAATTGGATATTATTGGCAGCCATTTTCGTCATCATATCTTCTAGGATAGGCTCGGTTTTTGGAGGGGGTGGTTGGAATGGCCTTTGGGGTGGTTGATGATATCTGGGTGGTGGTGGATGACTACTCTGACCATGTTGGTTCCATTGCTGTTGAGGTTGGTTTGAATACCCTTCTTGCCTATAGGCTTGGTTGTCCTTACACCCTTGGATGGATGGATAGTATGGTTCTTGCCTAAAGGGTTGGTTAAAGGGGCGTCCTGGAAATATTGCCTCACAACTCTCAGAAGTTTCTCTCAATTGAGGACATTGGTCAGAATAGTGGGTATCAGAAGAGCATATACCATAATGTATGGGAGGAGGAGATTGGAATTTCCCTTGGGAAAGAGAAAGTTGTCGTAGAAGGGTACTTACCTCTTCAAACTTTGTGTCAACCTTCTTCTCAAACTCAGTACTTTGGTCCTCATGGACACCTCGAATGGGAACACTGGACCATGTACCGAATTTTTGAGTATTTTGTGCCATCTTCTCAATGAGGGTTCTTGCAGCAATTGGGGTCTTATCTACCAATGCACCACCTGCAGCAGCATCAATCATATTTCAATCAATAGGAATCAAACCTTCATAAAAATATTGAATTAAAAGTTGATCACTTATTTGGTGGGGTGGGAAACTTGACCATAACCTTTTAAAGCGTTCCCAATATTCATGTAATATTTCCCCTTGAGATTTTCTTATACCACATATTTCTTTCCTTATAGTTGCAGTTCAAGAGGCTGGAAAGTATTTTTCAAGAAAAAGGCATTTCATGTCTTCCCAGCCCCTAATTGGTGAATTGACATAGTATAAACAATCTTTTGCAGTGTCTTCTAATGAAAATGGGAATTCCCTAAGCTTCACTTCTTCTTCATCCACATTAGCAGGTTTTAAGGTTGAAAACACAGTATGAAATTCCTTTAAGTGCTTATGTGGATCTTCTCCAGGCAGTCCATGAAATCTTGGTAATAAATGAATTAAACCAGACTTTAGTTCAAAATTGGGTGCCTCGCCTTGTAATTGAATGTAAGTTGGTTGGATATCAACATTAGATGAGGTTAGTTCTTTTAGTGTTCTATTATTTTCAGCCATGTTATACAAGTTATGTTCAATTTTAACTTTAGTTTTAGAAGAAGAAGAGGGATCAAGAAGAATTTTAAGATTTGATGTCTCCTCCTTCAATGTGTGGTCCTGTATGTCTTTGTTTCGTTGATGTAGGATCCTCTCCGGTTCGGGTTCAAAAGTTTGTAGGTCTCCCGGAGTAGAACGCGTCATACAAAGAACCTACAAAATAAATAAATTAGAACATAAAAATAAATTCAAATGTAGAAGATAAAACAAACAAATATTCACAAAAATTACAAAAAAATTATCAAAAACACGCACAAAAAACCAAAGCGCTCCCCAGCAACGGAATAAAAACTTGACCGCGTTGTCATGACACGTCAAATTGATTATATTTTTAAGGTTGATTTATAGTCTAGGGAAGACCCTAGGTTGTCTCTCAAGGAGCGTTGGTAGGTTTAGAGAGTGTTTTTTTAATAAAAATGACTAAGAGAGGGGGTGGTTTTGAAAACAGTTAAAAAAAATGACTTAGTTGAAATAGCTTAAAAATCGAGTGACCTAGTGGATTTTGAAAAAATATGAGATAAAAGGGTTTATGTGATTTCACTAAACACATATCAAGTTCATTGTTCATAGATATTCATCTTGGATTTAGAGTAATTCTTTGGTTGGAGTAAATTGGAATCCCGATTAATTCCTAAGATTTTATTTCAATGCTTTAAGGACCCAACTTTGACGTAACAATCGTATTGTCAAGGTCCAGTACTTATGCATGGAATAAGAGCATCCAAATCATATTGAAATATCAATAAGGTGGGTATGAAAAGGATTCTTGTGATGTCCAATCAGAACAACACAAGTCACGCACCCAAAACCTCACACCGATCGGTTAGAAATTAAGAGTATAACACTCACATGCATCAAATCAAGCATTAAAATCTGAAATAAAATAAGATACCTAGAATGAAATGTTTAAAAACCAAAATTACTCCAAACCAGTAGCTAATTTAGGAATCCGATCTCCCTTGACATGCATGTAGCTCCCTCACAACGATCACCCAACTTTTAGCTCGACGTCGAGAGGAGGAGGAAGCTCGGGTTGAACTCCTTCTTCATTGTTGATCCCCCTATGAGGATAGGGGCCTCCAGAACCTAAAAGTTGATTAGGATACTCCACTAGGACTCAAAATTGGCAGCACTTCACTCCTTGGCCGAACTTACAAATGAGAAGCCCAAGGTGACCTTTTATAGGAAATGTGGGAGGTGGTTTTGGGCACACATATTTCATCAATCCACTTTAACGACGCGTTTTGGCCTTCAGACAGTCTTATCTCGCTTTGGAGAAAATAGAAACGTTGTAGCCCTACCTCTTGAATATCTCCAACGAATGTTTGGAACCGTTTGGACAACTACATCCCAAGATAGTGATACAATACAGAACACCTCATTTGACATGGTCCAAATTCAGTGTCTTGGACAGATCAGTTCGGATGGGCCCTATACAAGCCGAATCAGGATTGGGTTCCTTAATATGAAATGTAGAATATTATATTTTGGACAGGCCCACAAAAGGTCAGCCCATTTGGATTCACAGATGTCGTGTAATATTCAAAACAGTGGACAGATGTCCATGGATCCATGCAATTTTTGCCCATTTTTCTTTCACTTCATCAAGGGCCCTCCGAATCACCTCCACCTAGATTGTAATTTTCAAAACAAGTATCATTGACATATTTAACAGTGATAAACACAAAATTATTGAATCAAACATGAAGCAAAATTTGATAATATTTTTATAATTTTTAATACAGAATATGTTTAGCACAGCGGTGTAAGGGTGAAAATGAAACAGTGAATCGTGGTACAATCACACCCCCACACCTAAACATTTGCACTCCTAGGCAAGGACACATATCCAAATACAATGATGCATATATATATATATACAACATCCTGAAGATTTAGCATTTGAGGGAATTTTATTTAAAGTAAATTGATCAATGCATGAATCACACCAAGGAGTTCTTCCTAGTGAAAATAGAAAAAGATGTCTCATAAATCATATCATAGCGAAATTCAAAAAGGTTCATGATACCCAATTGAGAAAGTAATTCAGAAGTAAAGCATGAAACTAACTCTTCATGTGTGTGTGTGAAAACCATTCCATGCTATTATTTCCACTTGCTATCCAATAAATATATGTTATTTTAGCATTTTTCAGCATAAATGATTTTGTCACCGAACCTGTCCTACATCCTTTGCAATCATATTTCAAGACACACTCATTTAAGCATTCCCAGCAGTCAAATAATAATCTCCCAACCTAGATATCACCATATATTGCACATTTCATCACTCCCCTCATTTTTTTTGAAGTTGCAATTGGAACAAATCTCACACTTATCTCTCAACCCTTGTTTGATCTCCTCACGACACTAATTGAAATAGTTATAACAAGATCAAAGGTTGAGGAGGAGTGGGTTTTGACCTGCCCAAGACACAAAATTTTTTTTAGGGCGTACAACAGTCGGACATTAGCTACACACGCATAGGTCAATCTGGTACAGTAATGAAACAGATCAGATAAGTAAAGAACGTATGGAAATATCATTTAAAGCTGAAAAATATTAACCCAACATATATTTACCTTATATTAAGTAATAAATCATCACACTTTGTGGGGTGGTGATATTTTTTTTGGAGATATTAGTGACACACTTTTCCCAAAAACTACTCACACAATGGACATCAATCATCTCAATGGTTTCACATAGATATGACCATTTTTATCATTGACAGAAAACCAATTCACTAAAAATCACTCCCTGATGTTAAATTCATATAAATACTCTTTTAAGCCTTTGTTATGGTATTTTTACTTTCCCCACTTTATGGTCGCCACATCATGGAATTTCTAAAGTGTTGATGGGTAAAAATAATAATACCATAAAGAAGGCCAAAAAGAGAAAAAAAGGAGAAAATGATGAAAAATACTAACTAACCCAGAAATGTATCCACCCCCCCCCCCCACCTAGAGAATGCAGTGTCCTCACTATAATAAAAGAGACTGTGGGAAGGAAGGATAAAACCTGGTGAGTGTTATTCATAGAGCACTTCTTGAACATGGAGTTCCTCCATTGGGGACTCCGGAATGGCTTCATGGAAGTGCTTCAACTGCTGCCCATTGACAGTGAAGGTTTGCTTGGTGTCTTCATTTTGAACCAGGACAACACTAAATGGAGAGATATTAGTAACAATGTAAGGTCCAAACCAACGGGAACAAAGCTTACTAGGGTGCAACTTCAGCCTTGCATTGTATAGGAGGACCTTCTGCCCAATGTGGAATTGATGATGAAGGATGAGACGGTCGTGGGACGCCTTGGTTCACTCCTTATAAATTCGGGAGTTCTCATATGAATCACTTCTCATTTCCTCCAACTCCTAAATCTGCAACTTCCTTTGAATACCTGCACCAGAAAGATTAGAATTGCATTGTTTAATAGCCCAGTAGGCCCGGTGCTCTACCTCAACAGGGAGGTGACAACTCTTCCCAAAAACTAACCGATATGGTGACATGCCAATTGGAGTTTTGAATGCAGTATGGTAAGCACATAATGAATCATCAGGTCTAAGACTCCAGTCTTTTCTGTTTGGCTGAACCGTTTTCTCAAGAATCTGTTTTACCTCTCTATTTGATACTTTGGCTTGACCATTTGTTTGTGGGTGATAAGCAGTAGACACTCGATGCCCAACCCCATACCTGCGCAAAAGAGATTGCACTGTGCGGTTGTAGAAATGAGAACCCTGATCACTGATGATAAACCTAGGTAATCCAAACCTGAAGAATATTTGGGACTGTCTTGGAATCATCTGTCCTCGTGGCTCGTGCCACTACCCACTTTGAAACATAATCCACTCCTAGAAGAATGTAAAGGTTCCCAAATAAATTGGGGAATGTTCCCATAAAGTCAATGCCCCAAACATCAAAAATGTCATGGAAGAGTAAGTGTTGTTGGGGCATCTCATTTCTTTTAGAGACATTCCCTATTCTTTGACAGTGAGGACAAGATTTACAATATTCGTGGGCATCCAGAAACAATGTGGGACAAAAGAGACCAGAATATAAGACCTTGCGAGCAGTTCATTGGGGACCAAAGTGGCCCCCAAAAGCAAGTGTGTGGCAGAACCTAAGGACAGATTGAAACTCAATATCGGGAACACAATGCCTAATAACTTGATCACTACATGTGCGCCAGAGGTAGGGGTCATCCCAAATGTACTAACGAGACTCATGTTTTAGACGGTCGGCCTGGTTTTTGGTGAAATCATCAGGAATGCAAGATGCTACAAAATAATTTACGATTTCAGCATACCAAGGAATAGCATCTTGCACTCTGTACAATTTCTCATTAGGAAACAATTCATTTATGGGAATACAGGGGGATGAGTCAATGTCCGAGGATGGGAGAATCCTACTGATATGGTCAGCAACCACATTCTCTGCTCCTTTTTTATCCCTAATTTCTAGATCAAATTCCTGAAGGAGGATCATCCAGCGAATGAGACGTGGTTTGGCTTCTGGTTTCTTTAGGAGATATCGGAGGGCTGCATTGTCTGAGAACACAACGACTTTGGACCCTAGAAGGTATGACCTGAATTTATCCAAGGCAAACACAATGGCAAGAAATTCTTTTTCAGTTGTGCTGTAGTTTTCTTGGGCAGGGTCCAAAGTACGTGAGGCATAGGCAATGACATGTGGAGCTCGATCGACCCTTTGTGACAAGACTGCCCCAATTGCATAGTTAGAGGCGTCACACATGAGCTCAAATGGTAAATCCCACCGAGGTGGTTGGAGTATCAGGGGTGACATGAGACTCCATTTTAACTTATTGAAAGCTTCCTCACATTTTTTATCAAAAACAAATTCTTTTTCTTTTTGGAGTAATCCGGTGAGGGGGCGTGAAATTTTACTAAAGTCACGAATGAAACAATGATAAAATCTAGCATGACCCAGGAAAGACCGCACATCCCGAACATTTTTAGTGAATGGTAGGGAGGAAATGATATCTACTTTTAATTTTTCCACTTGGATACCTTCCCTAGAAATGACATGTCCCAAAACTATGCCTTGTCGCACCATGAAATGGCATTTCTCATAATTTAATATGAGATTCTTTTCAATACAGCGACGTAGGACAGAAGCAAGACTACTCAAACATTCATCAAAATAGGATCCATAAATATTAAAATCATCCATGAAAACCTCCATGCAATTCTCCAGGTAATATGAAAAAATACTAACCATACATCGTTGGAAAGTACCTAGAGCATTGCACAGACCAAATGGCATCCATCTATAAGAAAATGTACCAAAGGGGCAAGTAATGGTTTTCTTTTCCTGATCCTCAGGGGCAATATGGATCTGAAAGTATCCAGAATACCCATTAATGAAACAGTAACGGGACTTCCCTGCTAGCCTCTCTAGCATCTGGTCAATGAATGGCAATGGGAAATGGTCCTTCCTTGTGTGTTGGTTTAGTCGGCGATAGTCTATACAGACACACCAACTATTCTGCACATGATTTGGAACCAATTCATTGTTTTCATTTTTAACTACAGTAAGGCCAGTTTTTTTAGGAACTACTTGAACAGGACTGACCCATTGGCTGTCAGAGATAGGGTAAATGATTCCAGCAGCCAACAATTTTGTTACTTCTTTTTTAACAACATCAAGTAGGTTTGGGTTCAGTCGACGTTGTGACTGCCTCACTAGTTTAGTCTCATCATTTAATAAAATATGATGCGTAAAAATTGATGAGCTAATGCCAGGAATGTCAGCAAGTGTCCATCCCAAATCTTGTTTATACTTCCTCAAAAGATCAAGCAGTCGCAATTCATGCTCAGGAGGGAGTGAACTAGCAATGATGACGGGCAACATGTTTCCATTCTCAAGATATGAGTATTTTAAATCTTGAGGCAGTTGTTTCAGTTCCAATTCTGGGGGATTTTGGATTGAAGGAAGTGTGTGTGAAAGTGAGAAGTCACTGATCTCATTTAACTGCTCAATGGTAATATCCTCAGATGAGGAATGATCTTTTACAAGTTTATCAGTATCATTGATGGTCATGTGATCCTCTGTGTTCAAGAAATAATCAATTAACAAACATGCATGACATTTATCTAGACCGCTACAACAATCAATGCATGATTCATTACCTAACATTTCAATCAATGAAGAAAAATCAGAAAGGGGATTAGTTGAATGAAAATAAGTTGTTTCGGGGGAAGGGAGAACATCAATTGAATTGACAGAGAGAGAGGAGTGTTCTTCTGAGGGGTGCCTCATGGCATCAAGGATATTGAAGTGGAAAATATTACCACCAAAATCGATAGATAATGTACCATTATGGAGATTAATTATGGTTTTGGCTGTTTTCAAGAAAGGTCTCCCCAATATAAATGGGGCATGTCCATTCATCCTATCATCTTCCATTTTAAGCACGTAAAAATCAGCAGGAAAATTTAAATTTCGCACCCTCACAAGAACATCCTCTAGCACACCAGAGGGGTGTGCTATACTTCGATTTGCTAGCTGAACGACAATACTAGTGGGCTTCATTTCACCGACCTGCAATAAAGAGTAAATAGATTGAGGCATCACATTAATATAAGCACCCAAATCAAGCATAGCATTGGACCATGAATACTCCCCTATGGTGCACGAAATCGAGAATGAACCAGGATAATTGCACTTGGTAGGAAGTGATGACTCTATCAATGCTGAAACATTCCTCCCCAGGCTAACCTTCTCATCACCACGAAGCCTCCTTCGGTGTGTACACATCTCCTTCAGAAACTTGGCATATCTTGGAATTTTCTTCACAGCATCAATCAAAGGAATGTTAACCTGTACTTTCATGAAAGTTTCCAAGATTTCTTTATCAAGTTCGTTTTCTTTTTGTTTCCTAGGTTGGACAGCCCATTGAGGAAATGGAAGAGGAATGGTTGGGATAGGTGACTCATCAGCAACCACAGTCTTTCCTTTGGAAGGGCTTCTCTCGGGAAAAGGTTTTTCTTACCTTGGACCATTTTCAGCAGTTGGGATGGTGGTTTCCTTTGGATGGGAGGACTCTAATGGAGGGGTCATTTGGATTTTGAGTGTTGTACCACTCCTAAGGGTGATGGAACTAACATTTCCTTTATCCCTAGGGTTTACTACTGGTTGATATGGTAGATTACCCGACCCATGACTATGGATTTCCCCCACCGAGTTGGTAAGTTGGCCTAGTTGGGTCTTTAGGTCTTGTATGGCTGCTTGGGTGGTTTGTCGGAATTGGAAATTATTGGCAGCCATTTTCTTCATCATATCTTCTAGGCTAGGCTCGGTTTTTTGAGGGGGTGGTTGGAATGGCCTTTGGGGTGGTTGAGGATTTCTGGGTGGTAGTGGATGACTACTCTGACCCTGTTGGTTCCATTGCTGTTGAGGTTGGTTTGAATACCCCCTTGCCTATAGGCTTGGTTGTCCTTCCACCCATGGTTGGATGGATAGTATGGTTCTTGCCTAAAGGGTTGGTTAAAGGGGCGTCCTGGAAATATTGCCTCACAACTCTCAGAAGTTTCTCTCAATTGAGGACATTGGTTAGAATAGTGGGTATCAGAAAAGCATATACCACAATGTATGGGAGGAGGAGATTGGAATTTCCCTTGGGAAAGAGCAAGTTGTCGTAGAATGGTAATTACCTCTTTAAACTTCATGTCCACCTTCTTCTCAAACTCAGTACATTGCACCTCATGGACACCTCGAATGGGAACACTGGACCGTGTAACGAATTGTTGAGTGTTTTGTGCCATGTTCTCAATGAGGGTTCTTGCAGAAATTGGGGTCTTATCTACCAATGCACCACCTACAGCAGCATCAATCATATTTTGATCAATAGGAATCAAACCATCATAAAAATATTGAATTAAAAGTTGATCACTTATTTGGTGGTGTGGGCAACTTGAACATAACCTTTTAAAGTGTTCCCAATATTCATGTAATGTTTCCACTTGAGATTGTATTATACCACATATTTCTTTCCTTATAGTTGCAGTTCAAGAGGATGGGAAGTATTTTTTACGAAAAAGGTGTTTCATGTCTTCCCAGCCCCTAATTGGTGAATTGATATAGTATAACCAATCTTTTGCAGTGTCTTCTAATGAAAATGGGAGTTCCCTAAGCTTCACTTGTTCTTCATCCACATTAGCAGCTTTTAAGGTTGAACACACATTATGAAATTGTTTTAAGTGCTTATGTGGATCTTCTTCAGGCAGTCCATGAAATCTTGGTAATAAATTAATTAAACCAGATTTTAGTTCAAAATTGGGTGCCATGCCTTGTAATTGAATGTAAGTTGGTTGGATATCAACATAAGGTGAGGTTAGTTCTTTTAGTGTTATATTATTTTCATCCATTTTATACAAGTTGTGTTCAATTTTAACATTGGTTTTAGAAGACGAAGAGGGATCAAGAAGAATTTTAAGATTTGATGTCTCCTCATTCAAAGTGTGGTCTTGTATGTCTCGGTTTCGTTGATGTAGGATCCTCTCCAGTTTGGGTTCAAAAGTTTGTAGGTCTCCCGGAGTAGAACGCGTCATACAAAGAACCTATAAAATAAATAAATTAGAACACAAAAAATAAATTCAAATGTAGAAGATAGAACAAACAAATATTCACAAAAATTACAAAAAATTTATCAAAAACACGCACAAAAAACCAAAGCGCTCCCCGGAAACGGCACCAAAATTTGACCGCGTTGTCGTGACACGTCAAATTGATTATATTTTTAAGGTTGATTTATAGTCTAGGGAAGACCCTAGGTCGTCTCTCAAGGAGCTTTGGTAGGTTTAGAGCGTGTATTTTTAATAAAAATGACTAAGAGATGGGGTGGTTTTCAAAACAGTTTAAAACAATGACTTAGTTGAAATTACTTAAAAATTGAGTGACCTAGTGGATTTTGAAAAAATATGAGATAAAAGGGTCGATGTGATTTCACTACACACATATCAAGTTCGTTTTTCATAGAGATTCATCTTTGGTTTAGAGTAATTCTTTGGTTGGAGTTAATTGGAATCCTGATTAATTCCTAATCTTTTATTTCAATGCTTTAAGGACCCAACCTTGACGTAACAACAATATTGTCAAGGTCCAATACTTATGCATGGAATAAGAGCTCTCAAAGAAAATTTTAATCTCAGTAAGGTGGGTATGAAAAGGATTCTTGTGATGTCCAATCGGAACATCACAAGTCAGGCACTCAAAACCTCACACCGATCGGTTAGAAATTAAGAGCATAACACTCACATGCATCAAATCAAGCATTAAAATCTGAAATAAAATAAGATCCATGGAATGAAATTTTTAAACACCCAATTTACTCCAAACCAGTAGCTAATTTAGGAATCATATCTCCCTTGACATGCGTGTAGCTCCCACACAACGAACACCCAACTTTTAGCTCGACATCTGGAGGAGGAGGAAGCTCGGGTTGAACTCATTCTTCATTGTTGATCCCCCTATGAGGATAGGGTCCTCCAGAACCTCCAAGGTGATTAGGAGACTCCTCTAGGACTCAAAATTGGCATCACTTCACCCCATTTCCGAACATACAAATGAGGATCCCAAGGTTCCCTTTTATAGGAAATGTGGGAGGTGGTTTTGGGCACACAGATTTCATCAATCCACTTGCACGACGCGTTTCGGCCTTCAGACAGTCTTATATCGCTTTGGAGAAAATCAAAAAGTTGTATCCCTACCTCTTGACTGTCTTCACCGAATATTTGGCACCGTTTGGACAACTACAGCTCAAGATAGTGATAAAATACAGAACACCGCATTTGACTTGGTCCAAATTCGGTGTCTTGGACAGATCAGTTCGGATGGGCCCCATAAAAGCCGAATCAGGATTGGGTTCCTTAATATGAAATGTAGAATATTATATTTCGGACAGGCACAAAAAATATTAGCCCATTTGGATGCAAGGAGATTTTTTAATATTCAAAACAGTGGACAGATGTCCATGGATCCATGCAATTTTGGCCCATTTTTATTTCACTTCATCAAGGGCCCTCCAAATCACCTCCACATACATTGTAATTTTCAAAAAAAGTATCATTGACCTATTTAACAGTGATAAACACAAATTTATTGAATAAAAAATGAAGCAAAATTTGATAATATTTTTATAATTTTTAATACAAAATATGTTTAGCACAGCGGTGTAAGGGTGAAAATGAAACAGCGAATCGTGGTACGATCACACCCCCACACCTAAACATTTGCACTCCTGGGAAAGGTCACATATCCAAATAAAATGATGCATATATATATATATATATATTTACAACATCCTAAAGATTTATCATTTTAGGGAATTTTATTTAAAGTAAACTGATCAATGCACGAATCACCCCAAAGAGTTCTTCCTAGTGAAAATAGAAAAAGATGTCTCATAAATCATATCATAGCGAAATTCAAAATGGTTCATGATACCCAATTGAGAAAGGAATTCAGAAGAAAATCATGACACTAACTCTCCATGTGTGTGTGTGAAAACGATTCCATGCTATTCTTTCCACTTGCTATCCAATAAACATATGTTATTTTAACATTTTTCAGGTTAAATGATTTTGTCACCGAACCTGTCCAACATCCTTTGCAATCATATTTCAAGACCCACTCATTTAAGCATTCCCAAAAGTCAAACCATAAGCTCCCGACCTAGATATCCCCATATGTTGCACATTTCATCACTCCCCTCATTTATTTATTTTTTTTGAAGTTGCAATTGGAACAAATCTCACACTCATCTCTCAACCCTTGTTTGATCTCCTCACGACAATAATTGAAATAGTTATAACAAGATCAAAGGTTGAGGAGGAGTGGTTTTTGACCTGCCCAAGACACAACAATTTTTTTAGGGCGTAAAACAGTCAGACATTAGGTACACACGCATAGGTCAATCTAGTACAGTAATGAAACAGATCGGATAAGGAACGAACGTATGGAAATATCATTTAAAGCTGAAAAATATTAACCCAACATATATTTACCATATATTAAGTAAGAAATAATCACACTTTGTGGTTTGGTGAAATTTTTTTTGGAGATATTAGTGTCACAGTTTTCCCAAAAACTACTCACACAATGGGCATCAATCATCTCAAAGGTTTCACATAGATACGCCCATTTATATCATTGACAGAAAACCAATTCACTAAAAATCACTCCATGACGTTAAATTCATATAAATACTCTTTTTAGACTTCGTTATGGTATTTTTACTTTCCCCACTTTATGGTCTCTACATCATAGAATTTCGAAATTGTTGATGGGGAAAAATAAAAATACCATAAAGAAGGCCAAAAAGAGAAAAAAAGGAGAAAATGATGAAAAATCCTAACTAACCCAGAAATATATCCACCCCCCCCCACACCTAAAGAATGAAGTGTCCTCACTATAATAAAAGAGATTTTAGGAAGGAAGGATAAAACATGGTGAGTGTTTTTCATAGACCTCTTCTTGAACATGGAGTTCCTCCATTGGGGACTCCGGAATGGCTTCATGGAACTGCTTCAGTCGCTGCCCATTGACAGTGAAGGTTTGCTTGGTGTCTTCATTTTGAACCTGGACAACACAAAATGGAGAGACATTAGTAACAACGTAAGGTCCAAACCAACGGGAAAGAAGCTTACTATGGTTCAACTTCAGCCTTGCATTATACAAGAGGACCTTCTGCCCGATGTGGAATTGACGATGAAGGATGAGACGGTCGTGGGCAGCCTTGGTTCGCTCCTTATAAATTCAGGAGTTCTAATATGAATCTCTTCTCATTTCTTCCAACTCCTGAATCTGCAACTTCCTTTGAATACCTGCACCAGAAAGATTAGAATTGCATTGTTTAATAGCCCAGTAGGCCCGGTGCTCTACCTCAACAGGGAGGTGAAAACTCTTCCAAAAAACTAGATGATATGGTGACATGCCAATTGGAGTTTTGAATGCAGTACGGTAAGCCCATAACAAATCATCGAGTCTAAGACTCCAGTCTTTTCTGTTTGGCTGAACCGTTTTCTCAAGAATCTGTTTTACCTCTCTATTTGATATTTCGGCTTGACCATTTGTTTGTGGGTGATAAGCAGTAGAAACTCGATGCCCAACCCCATACCTGCGCAAAAGAGATTGCATTGTGCGGTTGACGAAATGAGAACCCTGATCACTGATGATAAACCTAGGTAATCCAAACCTACAGAATATTTGGGTTCTCAAAAATTCCACAACTGTCTTGGAATCATCTATCCTCGTGGCTCGTGCCTCTACCCACTTTGAAACATAATCCACTGCCAGAAGAATGTAAAGGTTCCCAAATTAATTAGGGAATGGTCCCATAAAGTCAATGCCCCAAAATTAAAAATGTCATGGATGAGTAAGGGTTTTGGGGGAATCTCATTTCCTTTTGAGACATTCCCTATTATTTGACAGCGAGGACAAGATTTACAATATTCGTGGGCATCCCGAAACAATGTGGGCCAAAAGAGAACAGAATCTAAGACCTTGCGAGTAATCCATTGGGGACCAAAGTGGACCCCACAAGCAAGTGTGTGGAAGAACCTAAGGATTGATTGAAACTCCCTATCGGGAACACAACTCCTAATAAATTGATCACTACATGTGCGCCAGAGGTAGGGGTCATCACAAATGTACCAACGAGACTCATTTTTTAGACGGTCGGCCTAGTTTTTGGTGAAATCAGCAGGAATACAAGACGCTACCAAATAATTTACAATTTCAACATACCAAGGAATAACATCTTGCACTCGGTACAATTGCTCATCAGGAAACAATTCATTTATGGGAATACAGGGGGATGAGTCAATGTCTGAGGATGGGAGAATCCTACTGATATGGTCAGCAACCACATTCTCTACTCCTTTTTTATCCATAATTTCTAGATCAAATTCTTGAAGGAGGAGCATCCATCGAATAAGACGTGGTTTGGCTTCTGGTTTCTTTAGGAGATATCGGAGGGCTGCATGGTCAGAGAACACAACGACTCTGGACCCTAAAAGGTATGACCGGAATTTATCCAAGGAAAACACAATGGCAAGAAATTCTTTTTCAGTTGTGTTGTAGTTTTCTTGGGTAGGGTCCAAAGTACGTGAGGCATAGGCAATGACATGTGGAGTTCGATCGAACATTTGTGACAAGATTTCCCCAACTGCATAGTTAGAGGTGTCACACATGAGCTCAAATGGAAAATCCCACCAAGGTGGTTGGAGTATCGGGGGTGACGTGATAATCCATTTTAACTTATTGAAAGCTTCCTCACATTTTTTGTCAAAAACAAATTCTTTTTCTTTTTGGAGTAATCGGGAGAGGGGGAGTACAATTTTACTAAAGTCACGAATGAAACGACGATAAAATCCAGCATGACCCAGGAAAGACCGCACATCCTGAACATTTTTAGGGAATGGTCGGGAGGAAATGATATCTTTTTTTGATTTTTCCATTTGGATACCTTCCCCAGAAATGACATGTCCCAAAACTATGACTTGTCGCACCATGAAATGGCATTTATCATAGTTTAATACGAGATTCTTTTCAATACAGCAACGTAGGACAGAAGCAAGACTACTCAAACATACATCAAAAGAGGATCCATAAATAGTAAAATCATCCATGAAAACCTCCATACAATTCTCCAGGTAATCCGAAAATATACTAACCATACATCGTTGGAAAGTACCTGGAGCATTGCACAGACCAAATGGCATCCTTCTATAAGGAAATGTACCAAAGGGGAAAGTAAAGGTTGTCTTTTCCTGATCCTCAGTGGCAATATGGATCTGAAAGTATCCATAACACCCATCAAGGAAACAATAATGGGACTTCCCTTCTAGACTCTCTAGCATCTGGTCAATGAATGGCAATGGGAAATGGTCCTTCCTAGTGTGTTGGTTTAGTCGGTGATAGTCTATACAGACACGCCAACTATTCTGCACATGAGTTGGAACCAATTCATTGTTTTCATTTTTAACTACAGTGAGGCCAATTGTTTTAGGAACTACTTGAATGGGACTAACCCATTGGCTGTCAAAGATTGGGTAAATGATTCCATCATCCAATAATTTTGTCACTTCTTTTTTAACAACATCAAGTAGGTTTGGGTTTAGTTGACGGTGTGACTGCCTCACTGGTTTAGCCTCATCATTTAATAAAATATGATGTGTACAAATTGATGGTCTAATGCCAGGAATTTCAGCAATTGTCCATCCCAAAGCTTGTTTATACTTCCTCAAATGATCAAGCAGTCGCAATTCATGTTCATGAGGGAGTGAACTAGCAATGATGACGGGAAACTTGTTTCCTTCCTTAAGATATTAGTATTTTAAATCTTGAGGCAGTTGTTTCCATTACAATTCTGGGGGATTTTGGATTGAAGGAAGTGTGTGTGAATGTGAGAAGTCACTGATCTCATCTAACTATTCAATGGTATCATCCTCAGAAGAGGAATGAGCTTTTACAAGCTTAGCAGTATCATCGATGGTCATGTGATCCTCTGTGTTCAAGAAATCATCAATTTACAAACATGCATGACATTTCTCTAGACCTCAACAACAATCAATGCATGATTCATTACCTAACATTTCAATCAATGAAGAAAACTCAGAAAGGGGATCAGGTGAATGAAAATAAGTTGTTTCCGGGGAAGGGAGAACATCAATTGAATTGACAGAGAGAGAGGAGTGTTCTTCTAAGGGGTGCTTTATGGCATCAAGGATATTGAAGTGGAAAATATTACCACCAAACTCCATAGATAATGTACCATTATGGACATTAATTATGGTTTTGGTGGTTTTCAAGAAAGGTCTCCCCAATATAATTGGTGCATGTCCATTCATCTTATCATCTTCCATTTTAAGCACGTAAAAATCAGCATACCAAATTAAATTTTGCCCCCTCACAAGAACATCCTCTAGCACACCAGATGGGTTTGTTGTACTTCAATTTGCTAGCTGAACGACAATACTAGTGGGCTTCAGTTCACCGACCTTCAATGAAGAGTAAATAGAGTGAGGCATCACATTAATAGAAGCACCCAAATCAAGCATAGCGTTGGAACATGAATACTCCCCTATGGTGCACGGAATCGAGAATGTCCCAAGATAATTGCACTTGGTAGGAAGTGATGACTCTATCAATGCTGAAACATTCCTCCCCAGGCTCACCTTCTCATCACCACGAAGCCTCCTTCGGTGTGTACACATCTCCTTTAGAAACTTGGCATATCTTGGAATTTTCTTCACAACATCAATCAAAGGAATGTTAACCTGTACTTTTTTGAAAGTTTCCAATATTTCTTTATTAAGTTCGTTTTCTTTTTGTTTACTAGCTTGGACAGCCCTTTGAGGAAATGGAAGAGGAATGGTTGGGATAGGTGACTCATCGACAACCACAGTCTTTCCTTTGGAAGGGCTTCTCTCAGGAAAAGGGTTTTCTTCTCTTGGACCATTTTCAGTAGTTGGGATGGTGGTTTCGTTTGGATGGGAGGACTCTAATGAAGGGGTCATTTGGCTTTTGAGTTGTGTCCCACTCCTAAGGGTGATGGCACTAACATTTCCTTTATCCCTAGGGTTTACTACTGGTTGAGATGGTAGTTTACCCGACCCATGACTTTGGATTTCCCCCACCGAGTTGGCAAGTTAGCCTAGTTGGGTCCGTAGGTCTTGTATGGCTTCTTGTGTGGTTTGTTGGAATTGGATATTATTGGCAGCCATTTGCTACATCATATCTTCTAGTCTAGGATCGGTTTTTGGAGGGGGTGGTTGGAATGGCCTTTGGGGTGGTTGAGGATTTCTGGGTGGTGGTGGATGACTACTCTGACCCTGTTGGTTCCATTGCTGTTGAGGTTGGTTTGAATACCCCCCTTTCCTATAGGCTTGGTTGTCCTTACACCCTTGGTTGGATGGATAGTATGGTTCTTGCCTAAAGGGTTGGTTAAAGGGGCGTCCTGGAAATATTGCCTCACAACTCTCAGAATTTTCACTCAATTGAGGACATTGGTTAGAATAGTGGGTATTAGAAGAGAATATACCACAATGTATGGGAGGAGGAGATTGGAATTTCCCTTTGGGAAAAGAAAGTTGTCATAGAAGTGTACTTACCTCTTCAAACTTCTTGTCCACCTTCTTCGCAAACTCAGTACTTTGCACCTCATGGACAACTCGAATGGGAACACTAGACCGTGTACCGAATTGTTGAGTGTTTTGTGCCATGTTCTCAATGATGGTTCTTGCAGCAATTGGGGTCTTATCTACCAATGCACCACCTGCAGTAGCATCAATCATATTTTGATGAATAGGAATCAAACCTTCATAAAAATATTGAATTAAAAGTTGATCACTTATTTGGTGGTGTGGGAAACTTGAACATAACCTTTTAAATCATTCCCAAAATTCATGTAATGTTTTCCCTTGATATTGTCTTATACCACATATTTATTTCCTTATAGTTGCAATTCGAGAGGCTGGGAAGTATTTTTCAAGAAAAAGGCATTTCATCTCTGCCCAGCCCCTAATTGGTGAATTGACATAGTATAACCACTCTTTTGCAGTGTCGTCTAATGAAAATGGGAATGCCCTAAACTTCACTTGTTTTTCATCCACATTAGCAGGTTTTAAGGTTGAACACACAGTATGAAATTCTTTTAAGTTCTTATGTGGACCTTCTCCGGGCAGTCCATGAAATCTTGGTAATAAATGAATTACACCAGATTTTAGGTCAAAATTGGGTGCCTCGCCTTGTAATTGAATGTAAGTGGGTTGGATATCAACATCAGGTGAGGTTAGTTCTTTTAGTGTTCTATTATTTTCAGCCATGCTATACAAGTTATGTTCAATTTTAACTTTGGTTTCAGAAGAATAAGAGGGATGAAGAAGAATTTTAAGATTTGATGTCTCCTTCTTCAAAGTGTGGTCTTGTATGTCTCGGTTTCATTGATGTAGGATCCTCTCCGGTTCCAGTTAAAAAGGCTGTAGGTCTCCCAGAGTAGAACTCATCATACAAATAACCTACACAATAAATAAATTATAACACAAAAATAAATTCAAAGTTAGAATATAAAACAAACAAATATTCACAAAAATTACAAAAAATTTATCAAAAACACGCACAAAAAACCAAAGCGCTCCCCGACAACGACGCCAAAATTTGACCGCGTTGTCGTGTCACGTCAAATTGATTATATTTTTAAGGTTGATTTATAGTCTAGGGAAGACCCTAGGTCGTCTCTGAAGGAGCGTTGGTAGGTTTGGAGTGTGTATTTTTAATAAAAATGACTAAGAGAGGGGGTGGTTTTGAAAACAGTTTAAAACTGTGACTTAGTTGAAATAGCTTAAAAATTGAGTTACCTAGTGGATTTTGAAAAAATATGAGATAAAAGGGTCGATGTGATTTCACTACACACATATCATGTTCATTGCTCATAGATATTCATCTTGGGTTTAGAGTAATTCTTTGGTTGGAGTTAATTGGAATCCCGGTTAATTCCTAATCGTTTATTTCAATGCTTTAAGGACCCAACCTTGATGTAACAATCGTATTGTCAAGGTCCAATACTTATGCATGGAATAAGAGCTTCCAAATCATATTGAAATCTCAATAAGGTGGGTATGAAAAGGATTCTTGTGATGTCCAATCAGAACAACACAAGTCACGCACTCAAAACCTCACACCGATCAGTTAGAAATTAAGAGCATTAACACTCACATGCATCAAATCAAGCATTCAAATCAGAAATAAAATAAGATAAATGGAATGAAATGTTTAAACACCCAAATTACTCCAAACTATTAGCTAATGTAGGCATCAGAACTCCCTTGACATGAGTGTAGCTCCCTCACAACGAACACCCAACTTTTAGCTTGACATCGGGAGGAGGAGGAATCTCGGGTTGAACTCCTTCTTCATTGTTGATCTCCCTATGAGGATAGGGGCCTCCAGAACCTCCAAGGTGATTAGGAGACTCCTATAGGACTCAAAATTGTTATCACTTCACTCCTGGGCCGAACTTACAAATGAGGATCCCAAGGTGACCTTTTATAGGAAATGTGGGAGGTGGTTTTGGGCACACAGATTTCATCAATCCACTTGCACGACGCATTTCGGCCTTCAGAAATTCTTATCTCACTTTGGAGAAAATAGAAACGTTGTATCCATACATCTTTACTATCTCCACCGAATGTTTGGAACCATTTGAACAGATACAGCTCAAGATATTGATAAAATACACAACACCGCATTTGACTTGGTTCAAATTCGGTGTCTTGGACAGATCAGTTCAGATGGGCCCCATACAAGCCGAATCAGGATTTGGTTCCTCTATAAGAAATGTAGAATATAAAATTTTGGACAGTCCCAAAAAGGTTCATCCAATTTGGATGCACGGAGTTCATGTAATATTCAAAACAGTGGACAAATGTCCATGGATCCATGCAATTTTGGCTCATTTTTCTTTCACTTCATCAAGGGCCCTCCAAATCACCACCACCTACATTGTAATTTTCAAAACAAGTATCATTGAACAATTTAACAGTGATAAACACAAAATTATTGAATCAAACATGAAGAAAAATTTGATAATATTATTATAATTTTTAATACAAAATATGTTTAGCACAGCGGTGTAAGAGTGAAAATGAAACAGTGAATCGTGGTACGATCACTTACAGTTTGTAAGATCAAAAACTTTTGTCTTTGGAAACGTTGATCTGTATAGAAGAAGGAATTTTTGCCGAAGATCCTCCCATCCGGTAATTGACCGGGATTGCAAGATTGTGAACCAGAAAAAAGCTGGTCCTTGCAAAGTTCGCATGAAGCATCTGAGTTTCACTACTTCTTTCTATTCTGAAGATCCCATAATTGGATCGCAACAAGACACGTAATGCATCAAATGATGTCCAGGATCGCCTGATCCATTGAAAAAGGGAATACAGGGTTCCTAAAACTTGATGGGGGAAGGATTACATCTACCCATTCAGGGTAAGCTCTCTTTTCTGGTTGAACCAGTGCACGCTTCCCTTCCAAAGTCTCTAACTGGTCTGTTAATGACTCAATGGTAGTTAATAACTTTTGAGAAACATCCGGTTGAACTTGGACATGAATAGGTGCAATGAATGGGGCTGGTACAGATGTGGTGGCTGGTACTGCAACTGATGGTAGCACCGCCAATTGTTGTTGCACTAGACCCGTAGGATTAAACCTCTGAAGGATTACTGATAGAGCAGTATATTCTTGATCCATCTCAGTAGCTGCAACAAATTCCCTTGGCTGACTGACTCCAGCACGCTTAGGAGGAAGACTACCTGGAAGTAGTTCTGCGTTCAACCTCCTTAATTCCTTCATTTCTTTCTCCTGTTGTGAAAATATTTGATCTAGTGAGAGCGATTGACCTTCTCCAGAGGAAGTGTATGTAACCTAATTCTTTCCTTTCCCCTTGTTAGCTCCATTTCAAAGAGGGGGAAGTGGGTTACTTGAAAGATTACCTAGATTCTGGGTAATCCTTTGATTTCTTGTGCGCACACCTTCTTCATTTGGGTCTGTGCGTAAAACTTCTTGAGAAGGAACCTCTTCATCTAATACCTCTAACTGAGCCTCATGTTCTGGAGTACCAGCAACAACGGCATTAAGGACATTAATTGAAGCATAACACATCACATTTATTCTATCGTAATTTCTGCGATATTGTCTTCTTACATGTCCCAGATGAGACATTGCCTTTTGTTGATTTGATCCCTTAGGAACTTCTTGGAAAACCGTAATTTGGAGAGAATCTCCTGATAATTTGGCTCTTCGTTCCTCTTGTGTCTTCTTCCCCAATTGAGAGAAGACCGACTTTCATTGAGGAGGGGATTGATGATTTGAAAAAGTCCCCAGTCTGGTGGATTGGGGCTGTTCCTGCTATCTTTGATCAACTCCTCGAATCCTATTTGTTGATTCCAATAGTTGGTTTAAAAGAGTCCCCAGTCTGGCAAGCTGGGGTGACTCTTGACATGCAATGACTGAGACTTTCTTAAAAGATCTCAATATCTTGCAGACCTTAGTCCGGAAATTAGCTGGATGCATCAATCGACATCCACTTTTATCACCTGGCTCAAAAGTCCATTGGATGATTTCTAACACTTCTGTCACTTGGTGATGTGCTTGCTCCCAATGAGAGGTCTGTTCAATATTCTTGTTTTCTTGATACAAGAGTAATTCAACAACTTGTTCTATGTATGCTTGATTTTGAGAGTAACTAGTTGAATCATGTTCTTGGTCATGCTTTTGATTACAAACAAAACCCATTGATTGTGGCTGGCCATGGGAAATGACATTGCATGAGACCATTTTTGGCGAGCTTTGCTGATTGGAGAGCACAGTGAAATGTAGTTCTCCATGAACACCTCATCCTATGACATGAATACCAGATGGGGAATTGGAAATTAACTTGTGAAATCTTCATAGTTCTCTAAGGCATGAACGTTGAAGGGATCTCTGTTGCTTTTCAGCCTCCGAATATCGAGATATTGATAGAGATGCGAAATCAATCTGAATTTGTAACCCTTCTATTATCTTAACGTGATTTTCATATTCATCATAAGATTATACTTTCTTTTTCAACTGATAAATAGTTTTCCATATGTTGAGACGAATATCATGAATTCCATCTTCCGTCAACATCTCTGGAATGGCATACTGAGAGTCAGCCAGAGGACCAAACATATCTGGCACTTCACCTTTTTTCAGTTGTTTTCTCATGTTTAGTACTTCCTCTTTATCATTCAATGAAGATTCTTCTACCTGATTAGACCAGAGCTGGTTCTTACTTGTTGCTTCATCGGATTCAACGAGACTGGTAGAGAAATCACTGATCAAACAAGAAGATGCATGACTCAGCGGTGGTTCGGAGAATGACCTACACCCTGGGATATCTTCTTGATGAGAAAGTATTGCACCTGCTAATGGTAAAGCATCAGACATGACTGGATTCACATTTTCAAGTACCTCAAGATAAGAGGGATTTCTCGTCACTACATTGTCTATTGTATAATTTTCCAAGAAATGTGCATCACTAATGCAGAGAGGGCTTTCACAGCAAAATTCATCACCATGGGGAGGACCACCATGGTGGGTTACAGAAAAAGATGAGATCTCTTGATCCTTGATCTTCTATCCACACAGAGGGTTCATGTGGATCTCATCTAAATATGAAACTTTTAGATCGACCGAATTGTCATGAAGCAAGCCTTAATGAGGAAGTATCTGATGTAAACCTTTGGAATTAATGTCCTGAATATTAGGAACTGATAGAGAAGAATCTTGAGTTGCAACAGATAGTTGTCTGAGTGCATCAAGAACTCCAGCATCGAGTAAGGCCTTGTCACAGATGGGCCTTTGATTTCCTGACTATGTTGGGCGGGTCTTCTTCTTAGATGCCTTATTACTCAATTTGGCAGGTGTATGTGCATGCTCAAGTGAAATGATCAGGTTAGGCTGACTATCTCTTCTCAAACCAGGTGTATGTGGCTGACTTGGTTGTCTGTATGATATGGGAGAGTACGCCCCACAACCCTCTTGGACCGGAACAGAGGTGTGTGTCTATTCCGGAGTGAACTGTTGATTTTTCACTCCACAGGTAGGGATATATTTATGTGTCTTTCCCTGAGATGATACTGAATTTTTTATTATATCCTGGCAGGCATCCAAAATATGAGAAGGGATTTTCTTTTGCTCTTTCACCATTGAATGAATATGTTTAGTAAATTCAGCGACTAGAACGGGGATATACATCCATTCCGTGCTTGGAGTAGGTGTGTGTGTCTTCTCCTGTCCTCTTTTTCCTATCATTAAATCTTGAGAGTACACAAGTGTTGGAGAAGAGAGTTGAGTCTGCCTTCTATTTGTCGTCGGAGCTTTCCGACTAACTTCTCTAAATGCTACCAAATGAGGTTGTTGGTAGACTTGATCAATACTAGATGTTGTATGTGAATGCTGATTGCACTTCGCCGAACGTGGTTGACGAGCTCCATCATATGTAGTCAGACGAGACTTCTAACTAGCTGATGATTTATAAACAGGTGTATGTTCTTGTCTATAGTACTCCGTCAGAATTTCTTGGCGGGATTGGCATGATGCTGCCAGACGAGCTTGCTGGACAACGGAATTAAAACGGACGGGTGTGTGTGCCCGATCGTTGCTTGCCTACAAGTTAGGTTGGTGGACTTCTCCGAAGATAGAAGATATGAGAACCTACTCTCTGTTGACCGGATTTCGCCTCTGGCAATTCGTCTTGCCATCTCGGGTTCAAGGAACCTAAGTCGAATGCCTGGAGTTGATACCCTCATCGTGTTGAGGATGCACTACCGCATGTGTGTGGCGGTGATTGTTGGTGGGAGCCCTCGAGAAGGACTCCTATCTCATTGAATTAAGTCCCTGAGGGACCTTCTCATTCACCTCCTCAAAATATGGGAGTGAATGGTGATTGTGTTCTGGGGATAACGACCTGAAACGGTTGGAGAAGGCGGTTAGCACCGCCTTCTTCTTGATCACTGGTCGTCATTGTCCGGATGACCATGTTGAATTAATGACTTGGAGGGCTTGTCGAACTGCCTCTAGACTTGGTATAGTACCGTTTTTAAGGTACTCCTGAACCAACGCATTTGATACCCAGCATTGAAGACGCTGAGTAGGTGATGTCGTCCTCAGAGCGGATGATGATCCAGTAGAAATTTTCACAGCAGACATATTCACAGGTGTAAACTTGAGAGAATCCATTTTCATAATGTATAAGATCTTTGAAAAGAGTGCATGTTTGATATAATAGACATAATCAAGATATGTTCCACCAATACATCTTTTGGATGAGAAAGTATGTTATTAATTGCTTTGTTGGCCCTCTCATTGAGTTTTAAATAGGGGCCTAACAAATAATCAAAGAATCATTTTAACTTGGTTAAGGATTCACGTTGGGTTCACCATTTTTTGTTTCCTCTTGAATTGGGGATGACCACCTTGATTGAAGGTTGAAACATTCCAATCAGCTTCTAACGGGTTTGTTCATATAACCGGAAACATCCAATGATTCCATATCCATTTGGACCTACTTTCCAAAGGTAGGTGCTCATTAGTTGTAGACTATTGAGGCTTAGAAATTTTCATTGTTCGAGAGGATGGGAGGTCGGACTCATCACACCTTTTTTAGGGGAATTATTGTCTACTCCAGGACTCTCTTTATAGATTTAAGTTATGTTCGTGAATCCTTATTACATTACCAAGTATAAAATGAGTGTTCCTTGAAATCTGACAATCAATGATTGATATATAGGAAATTTAGAGAATCTTTTATATGTATTAGAGGTTCTTTATCGATAGAGAATCATCTTTATTGTGTAGATATTATTAATCAATGTTATCCTTCAGTACATAAAAGTCTCTTGGTCATTATGATAACCATACTGGTTTTAAAGCCACTCAGTGGGGTTCTTGATGTTTATTGTCATTCAGAAAGACATGGATTATTTCAGATTTGTGATCATACACACTGATGGGATACCTACGCATCCTTTGTTTTTTTGGTAAAGGAATCAGAACCCATGTAGTTTGAGTAAAGGATTATGATGTTTATGCATGATTGATGGCTCAAAGAAATATTTCATGATTACTTTTACACTCTAAGCTCACGTGATTCATGCTCGGTGTGAGAAACAAGAGGTATTGGTGAAACCAGACAATTGTTCCATGAATGACGCAATGATGTGGGGCTTATGTATGTATGACTAACCAAAATAGATGAGGATTATGATTTACTACAGGGAAGAAATCCAGGAACAAGGTCCATAAAGTTATATGTACTTCATGGAGATTTGGGTACTCTAACATGGGGCTTACTCCTAAGGAAGATGCCCAAATTAGGAGGGGACTCATGATTCGGTTTTACTCTTGAGAAGGAAACTCAGATCAAAAGTAAATTAAGACTGTTTAAGAGAAATTAAGGGTGGGGCTTATTCCTGAGAAGAAGTCTCACGTTAAAAAGATTTGAAAATTAAGGGAATTGGGGCTTACTCCTAAGGTGGATTCCCATTTTTGAAACTGGGGCTTAATCGTGAAAAGGAAATCCATGTTAAGGAAATTAAGGTTTGGGGCTTACTCCTGAGGAGGATGCCCAAATTTGGGAAATTATGATTGTGGCTTACCCCGAAAAAGGAGGCCCAATATTAATGAGGACTTGGAACTTACTTCTGAGAAGGAGGCCCAAATTAATGAGAATTTTGATTGGGGCTTACTCCTAAGGAGGATGCCCAAATCAAGAGAACTTGGACAAGGGATTACTCCTAAAAAGGAGGCCCAGGCTAAGGAAATTATGGTTGGGGATTACTCCTGAAAAGGAGGCCCAAATTAATGTTCTCTCATCTTAAAGGATGAGGTTTAATGAATTAAATCTCTATCTTTAGTGACAAAAAGATGTTTAAATCACTAGGTTTTGAGTGATGTTCCATGGAACTCCTTTCAGATAAGGAACTAAATCAATAAAACATGCCATAAATGGATTTGAAGTGTGTCTTGAAGGCTGAATCTTGAATATGAGAGGTGGAATGGCATGAGAGGGGTTAAATGGGCAAGAAGTGCACCCAAAAATATAAGGGTGCACAAGTCCAGGTAGGTGCGCAGGTACTGCGTGGGTGCGCAAGTCCTGGATGCGCAGGTATACCTGCGCGGCACATGGGTACTTGCGCGACTATTAACCAGTAGGGTAATACTGGGGTGATTCTTGACCAAGGCCTTTAGAATCATCCTGAGGTACTTCTAGAAGAGTGGCGCGCAAGTTTCAATGAGTAGGTAAGGGGCGCAAGTGTGTCCATTTCCCTTGAGGGTAAAACACATAGGTGCACAAGTGTTAGTGAATTCTATCACTTAGACCTTATTCCTCTTGTTTAGACCTTCCATTTTAGGTAAATAATTACCTTAAAAGTGTTCGGAAGGCTTGAAGAAGATACGTGGGCATTCTGAGCTCTGTATCTGAATTCTGGAAAAATTCCTCCTAAAATGGGGGGCCCACTGGGGGTATTTATAGGCTAGAGAAGACCCTGGGCAGTTTTCAAAGAGGGCGAGCAAGTCACTTGCGCACCCATTTGGGCGGCGTGCAAGTAGACTTGTGCGACCCTTCTTGAACTTGCATGACCTATGGGCAGTGTTCTCCTTGTTCGTCCCATTCTCTTTTTTTGATGTTTATTCAAAGGATTAATCTTCATTATTGAGGTATTTCTCTTTTCATATCGTTTAGTCTCTGTGAAAAAAAGGAGCGTAAACAGGTCCCTCAACAAAAAAACCTCCCCAGAGGGTGCATGGTGTGTTATGGACTCCTACCATCCTCATTCACGCCGATTTTTTCAACAACTACACCATGTGTCTCCATCCGTCCATTCTATCTATGGTCCGAGCTCTTAGAACTTTAAACTATGATCCTACTTCCCTTTTTGCAGGACACCAAACTATATGGAACCTTCATGAACTATGTGTATCTTGATTCCCATCAACATGGGATACATAGGAACGCCAATACATTCCTTCTGTAGGTCCATCCCCATGAATATTAAATCATCCCCCCTTTTTCAGCCTCGTGGCCCAAACTCCTTTGGATGTATGTAGTGTGGAGAGTACCTATTTAGATCTCATTAGCGCCAAGTTTTTTAAAAACCACATCATGTGACTCCCTTGTCTCTTCCTAGCCTGACCCGAGTTCTACGACCCTAAACTATGGTCTCCTTATGGAAACTACGAATTGGGTTTGATTACTTTGCCACCCTGCGATCATTTCATTAAATCAGGTTCCCTATTAATGGGCCACTCTATGACCATAATCTAGAATCAAGCGACCCCAGGACCCTTTCCTTCGTAAAGGATTCGACTCCCCCTACCTGATTCATCTTATTTTCACATTCAAATGTGCCGTGATAAAGAGCACAAAGTGAGGAATTATCACATGGACATTCCATCGTTCCATGTCCATGTTTCATGACCCATTTATTTGAATCCCCATCCCCTTCCATGTCTGAAAGGTCCCCCTTTATAGCCTGGTCTCATTCCACATTCGATCATATATCATCTTGGGCTAATACCCCCGAAGTCCTCAGAAAACATTTGTGACAGGTCCTATGATTCAAAAATGTTCAGCGATCAACCCTCATTTGTTTGTACCCATTCTAGGCTAATGTGAAGTGAATACTATGTTTTTAACATGATCAGAAGTTATCCTCTATCATCACGCCACCCTCATTATGATCTAGATCTCATGTTCCATGATTCACATCTCTCCACATCATCATGTTCATGAATAATTCCAATGCATAGATTTAAACCACCGCACATCTATGTGTGTTAATCAGGAGGGTCAATAATTTTGGGATGTCACTCACCTAGTGATATGATGCCCCTAATGTGTGCCTTTCTGTACCAGAAGAATCTCACCACTACTCTTTCTTTCTCACATTGATCATGACTCACATTGGCTTTGTATTTTTGGCAGGGCGTGTACTAGTACAGCTACGCCACACAGGCCTTTAGTCCAACAAGACGTTAAATTGTGATTTCAGAAGTACATGTGGCTTTATTTCTATCCTAATGGGGTACGTAGGAACATTTGGACACTTTACCTCTGGCCGAACCTAACTTTCACTTTTGGTCCATTGACATAAAATCATCCTCTAGGGATACGTGTCATGTTGTGGACTCCTTATGTCCTCATTCACATTGGGGTTATAGATATCCTATCACGTACTCCCTTCATGTGATCTCCCCTTTCACTCAGAGTCCTACTGTATGACATTAAACTACACGGATCCACATGTCCTAAATGTATGACATTAAACTATGATTCTACCCTGAACTAGTTCTGGATGCCCCATGTTTACTATGGGAAGAATCAACTTCATCTCCAAAGAGGATTTCCCCTACCTACATTAGTATCTGACCACACTATGTTCATGAATTATGTTTTGATTGATTCCTATTCATATGGGATATGTAGCAATGTCTAGTCCAATTGCCTTGGGCCTAGCCCTATGTCCTTTAAACAAAATGAACCATCCTCACCATATGATATTTAAACTACATGTCTATCATCTTTATTGGTATGACATAAAACTTCTATACATTTTAGGTCTTCATCAGAGAGGTACGATCTTGATGTAGGTGTAATCCAAGATCAGACCGACATTCTCACCTAATGCTTTTCCACCAAAGTGGCCTAATTTCAAAGGTGTTGGAATCTATTAGAACAACCCATCACTCCACCCTCCATTCTTTGCATGTCCTTTATTCAGACCCTCGTCCCATTTCATGTCTAAAGGAACACCCTAACAGTACCGATGATGAGCCTATGGCTTGCCTACTGTCCTGGGCTAACGTTCCAAAAGACTAAAAGATGACAATTCAAGTCAGCCACCATATTTCAAACAAAGTCAGTGGTCAACCCTCATTTTTCATCCCTATTAAAGGCTAACATAATAGGGATACTGTGATTCGAACATGGTCATAAGTTATCCTAATTGTCATTCCACCCCTATAGTGTTCCTAACATTGGGTATCGTGATTCACACATTCCATTCCCCTATGTTCGGATTGATTCTAACGCCCCTGGCATTTCTCTTCTTGTGTACTAGAGCACATTGGAAAAATAGAAACTCGACTGTTATGAGAAATTCATTATCTATTCAGGCCTCCCTCATTTTTCTAGGAAGACCAAACTAGTCATTTATGACTCGGATGCCTGAAGATTGGTTAACACTCTCATGATCGGATGAAGTAATGGTGCGACCATCCCTTGTTTCTCACATCGGGCTTGACCCATGTGATCTCTGAGATTGATTGTTGACTACTCCACAGTTGTGGTCGATATGTAACAATCAAAATAATCAAGCAAGAAGATGTTAATTATATCCATGCAGTTTGGGATAAACAAATGAAAGAAGAAATGTTTATAGGTTTTTCCAAATTACGACCCTTATGGATCAGTCCCTTTGATAGATTGCTCCAGTGCCACCACCCTCTAGCTTATAGACCCTGGAACTACTTCTGGATCCTTGAGATCTCACTCCTCGTTAGTAGCTACAGAGTGGAGCTCATTGGATCTAGTATGCATTCGATGCCGATCATCTTGAAACCCAGCCATTAGATGGTTTTCTTATGTTTCTTTCTCTCGGGCATTGGCCAACTGGACCTCCAACCACTCGATAATCTTGGATTGGTCTGAAACAAATATGGATCTCTCATTCACTTATTCTTAAAGGTTCCTAACTTCTCACTCAACCTCATGGAATTTAGGTATTCTCAGGGATCTATTCTATCATTGTTCGATGGATAGATTTTGGCTAATATCTCGAACCATATCATCCATGTAATCCTAGATCATCACGTGAAGGGTATGATCATCCACCCCTCCGGCATAGAGAAGGTGCAACCAGGTGCACAGTGATCCTATTCGGGTCACCTATTCAGCTATTGGATGTTTCAAGAAGCACCCAATACACTTACACTCTTTTCACCATGTTAAATTGATTTCCTTGGCTTCCTCATGATCATAATCATCCATCTCCTCAGGGTTTTTAGGATGATATTCATGGAAAGAGTCCATAAGATCAGCGGCAAGATCTACCTCTGGAATTTCTCCCAAGGGGTTAGGCTCATCAATAGGTGGGAGGCCTTCCTCGCTCATCTCCATTTCAGCAATTTCGCATTTCTAGCTTCAGACCCCACCCCAAAAATTTATATCAATGGTACCCACAACTCTTTTCTCACCAGGTGTCGGGGCCAGTGCGGTTTGATAAGAAGAATCTAATTGGGTGGTTCCGGTCTTCTATCAGATACTCTGTGGATGATCTAGATTTAGTAGCATGTCGATCCTCTAATATCACGATTACTGGACAAACAATTAACTCACTGAGCATCTAATCTCTCTCTAGTTACAGATACAAGCATCTAACTAATGAAATTTACAAGAGCTCAGTGCATCAGTTTTCAGCATTTCAGTTGCTACAGGAACAATCACTATGGGAGATCCTTCAGCGCTTGTTAGTTTGATAATGGGTGTCAGCTCCCCACCTTGTTATATTAGTGCATAATTACCCCCCAGGGTGGAGCTTCTAGAATAGTACCAATATGTGTCTAAACAAGATGAAAAATCCTATTGATGATTGTGAACGATGAAAAAAAAGAAAATCTAGGATAATAATTGAGGCATACCTCAAGTACCTCTGATATTTCCATGTTAGAGCCACCAATATTACAAATCTCCCATGCACTCCCTTGGTGGGATGTCCCCTGAGACCCTCCACCTCTATGATCATCTTCATCTTTCCCTATTTCTTATTCCTCTTCTTCTCCCTCTTCTTCTCTCTCTTATTCTTCTTTCGAATCACCTCCCTATGACTCATCATCACCATCGTCATCTTCAGATGACATTCTTTCTAGATCATGCTCTGAGCCAAGAATTACCTTCACCAATAGATTTGGTTCCTCATGTCGACCTTTCTAGAATGATTATGCATCCATGGTCTTAAAATATGTGTGCATATGATGGAAGTTCACCTTGTCATCAATAAAAATGATCCCAACTTCTGGCAGCAAAATTGTATCTCATACCATATTTTTCCAAAGGGCTTCGATGTTCATTGACTGTTGTAGGGTCAACCAAGATGACTACAGTGCAGGGAAGATTGAAACTTCATAAGGTTGAAGTAGATACCTTATATGTTTCCCAGGAATATCCCTACCTGCTCCATGAGTTTGTTCACAAGCCCCTCTCCCTTTGGAGGATTGGGGCATGGCCACACCACGTGACATCCCCGCTACTGAATCTCCGACCAGTACTGATCTTTCTACCCGACCTATTCCCAGCCTCTCCTCCCCAGCATCTCCTAGTCTTCTCTCTCACCACCCAGTTTCTACAATGGCCACCTTGATCTATCAGACACTCTTTTGTAGGATCCCTTTGAGATATTCCGCCACTAAATGTTAGATATAGTTTGTTGAGAGGTCGACGTCCACTCCAATGGGGAGGGGGGGGGGTAATTATCTCCCCAGAGCCATAAGTTGGTAACTTCAACCACATTTGATGGAGAATGAAAGGATTTTTCTCCTCTCCAACATCTTTATACACCTTCTTCAACAATTGGTGGAGGCATCCAAACTATCTAGAAAATATTGATGGCACATAGGGCTCGCAAAGAATCATTCCATCATCCCGAGCCACAAGCACCCAACCTCTTGTGCTCTACAAGTGTTCTATTTTCTCTAATGAGACTTTTTGTCATTCCTCATCGGGTCAGTCGGGGTGGGGAATAAAATAAATGTAAAATTGGTGTCATTTTCGATCCCAATCCTTATCTCATCTTTATTGAGAGTCAGTGGCATGACCCCGAAAATGTTTAACAAGGAGGGTCACAGGATGTTACCTGGGTAAATAATGGTGTTTGGGAAGGTTTACCTTCCACAGTGAGTTGTGATGAAACCGTGAAGTATTTGGAAAGGGCCACAGATCCTCCTTGGTGAGCCCCTTCATAAAATACTCCCTATAATGGCTTACTATTAGGTCATCACAAGGAACCCCAAATTAATCCTCGGATTAGATTCCATAATGTCGGTCATCACTAATGTTACGGGGCGGACTCCCATCCTAGTTTCCCTTACTGGAAGAAGCCACACAATCAGAATGCTTCAAGAAAACTAGCATACAGAATTTTCATGTATCGACTTACATCTACACTGAATCCCTAGGATTGATATTCCCCTGCCTCCTTGATCCTCCAATATGATTTTCTCTTACACTTCTGCGCCACAGTCAGAAATTGCTTCCCTCACCCTAGAATCTTTATATCAATGTCTTTCTGCAGAAATAAGTTGAACCACTTAGAATAGGCGATGTCTTCCTAGATGCCCTTGACTTCTAGAAAATACTTTTCTAGCTACAATAGATGCCATTTCAGGATGGGATTCCACAACCTATCCCCCCAGATGTTCTCTTTCAGAGGAAACACAATGTACCGGTGCCCGTCCAGATGGATACCACTGATGCAGTGAAATTCCCAATGATTGGTACAAACCTGCTCATTATGGATATGGAAAGTGTTGGTATCAAGGGACCACCAGCGAAATAGATCTGGTCCAAGTTCTTGTTGATGGTAGAAATGGAACTGTGATGTACACACCACCTCGAACAACGTGATTTGTCGCAGTTCCACCCCAAACTAGTCACATTATTGGCGTACCAAATACACCCAGGCCCACTCACTTTTTAAATTTACTCCATACCTCATGTCCCAATCTTGCAGTTACCCCTTGGTCTCATCGGTGATTCTCGGTCGGAAGGTACTTTTGTAATGGGCTAGAGAATCCTCAGCGACCATCTCGCTCCCAAAGATAGTTCGGGTCCTTGGATTCCAGACATAGACGGCCATGTGCCTAGTTTATCTTGGAGTATGGCCATTGTTTGTGATGTTGTATTAGGGAAAAACATCCTCAGGGGTCACCCATGAACACGTTGTATCAACTTCAAATCCCAGCACATGTAATTCTTCTAAAATACAAAAGTCACATATCAGTAGGTTTTCAGATAACACATAATCCTTCTGGGATTGGGTCATCATGTTAAAGAGATTTTGGTTGTCTGCTAAAACATTCTTGGAACCATGGACCTCAGTGTTCTCAACCAACTCAGCCCTCCGAGCAACATACACCACTTTTATCCCAATGTCACCCTGATCCGCAGCCATCTCTTTTTTGGAAAATTCTAAAACAAAATTAGGTTCCCACACAAAAATACCAGTACTTCGTGTGAAAAATGATAATGCGACATGAAAAACTAAAGAAGGGGCACAAAAAAACTGATGTTGCATGAAAAATGGTGACCAAAGTCAGGGAATTCCATGCAACGAAGTTCAGATTCCGTGCAAAGGTAAGAGGGATTTTACGTGCACGAGAGCACCAGAGCTTATCATAGGAGAAATCTGTATAAACCAGGGGACCCCCGATGGTTTATATAGATGCGAATGGGGTTTTTCAAATCAGTGAAAAACAGTTTTTCTTTATAGGTGGTATTTTTCTTGGGCTACCCTTATCAGGCCCATGTGTCTCATCGTTTCCCTCAAAATCTGACCTTCCTGCCCCCTCACTGATCTGATTTCGAGGGGGGTGGGAATTTGTAGATGATTAAAACTATCGAAGGCATCAAACTGATAGTTGGGGAGAAATGAAGTCATATTTTGACCAAGTGAAGTTGTCTGGGATAGGACAAGAGGCCGCATGGAAAATTGGAGGAGTGCATGCAATGGTGCCGCAATGGAGCAAAAGTTTCCTCTCCCAAAAGTTTTTTTGCATGCTGCATGGAAAGTTAGACACATTCAACTAATGCGGTAGGTATTCCGCACTTGCCAAATTTTGAATGTCCCCCACAACTCCTGATCTCCTATAAATATAAGGACACCCCCTCACATAGTTGACAAATTCAAACTGTCTCCCCTACGTGAAATACACCTCTTCAGCTTGAAAATATGGCTTTCAGGTACAAGATTTTCTGCAACATGTCTCCCAGGGGTTTTCCTTCAAGCGAAACCCCTAGGGATTGACCCTCACCTTGGTCCTTTGTGGTTTGAATAGTTGTGTGCAATTCCTTTTACATGCGTGAAAAGTACATCTATTTGCACCAAAACTCCTCAGATTGCGTGCAAACCACATTTATCCGTGCAACACATATTTTTTGCATGCACTAGTTCCCATTTGTGTGCTTATTGTGCGCATCCAATATTTTGCATGAAATTGTCCTTTTCCACTCCATTCATTATACTTATCCTAAGGAACCATGTCTAATCCCCTCTTATGCGCAATAAACCTATGTCGTGCACCATTTTCCCATATGACCCTCCAGGTCTGTACGAAGTGATTTCAAGGTCCCTTGGGCAGTTCTTGACATTTCATTACTTAGAATTATGCTTCTTTTCATAGGAATGATAACAAATATTTCTTATTCTCATAATCACACTAATATGGCCCCCTCATTTTTTCACTCTACGAAACCCCCTCACCACTGTATTTTCGGTGCCTTCCCGTCAACAAGGGTTAAAGCATGCCAGTTATGTAAGTCCTTGGGGTGCAGAGTGAACCCACCTCGTCCAAGCTGCAGGATGTTAAGCTATAAAGCACCATCTTCCCCACCACATGAAGTTAAAATGTGTCCCCACCCTATGCATCCTACGTGGGGTGCCCTGTCTCAGACACTCTCTATGCCCAATCGTCTCCATGGAAGTGAGTTCTTCCTCACATGGAATAAGATCCTCTCTGATAGAGCAATGTATGTTTGCAGGGAAGGGCAGAAATCTTGGTGTAATCGCTTAGCCATTCATATAGGAGGTTGCATCCCTTCTCCTCCTCTCTTATTCTGTTCCAAACACTAGAGGCGAGAGGGGAATAGGGACCTTCGTTATCATATCCCTCTTTTTCTATGATTTGTCTCCATCGGGCCCCTATATTGGTGTAAGTCCCAATCTCCATCTCCCTGGGCTTCTAACCACACATAAACCCTTGTTTCCTCTTTAGTCCACTTACCTTGTGTAACCCTCACTCCACCTCCCATGGATGCACCTTTCACAACATGATTATTAGGTATTTGTTGCCTCTTGTTTCTCACTCCGAGCATGACTCGCGTAGGTTTAGAGTAAGCATCGACCCGAACACCCTCTCTAAGCCACCTTAGCATGTAATCCCCCTAACCATCCGAAATAAATGGATAATGATCTTTTACAAGGAAAGGTATTTTTGAATCCCCCATAAAGATCACAACATCTTACTGTTAATTGGGGAACACAATATCTTACTTTTGATTGGGGAAGAAACCCATTTGCATTAGTGTTCTAGCTTCCAGACTCACCAACGATGTCCAACGTGACTAATCCCTAGAACAAATGTTTCTGCTCTAGATGGACCCCTTGGAATGTACTGATATAATAATTGTAATTAACAGGAATACATGAAGACATGGCACTAGGAAGAGTGTCATGAAAAATGTATTAAGTCTATGAGGGAGTCCAAGACTAGTTAAAAAGTTCCAAGGAGGAATCCATGGAAGAATAAACTGATACCCCATCATGTTGTTTTGATTAAGGTGAAAATTTACCTGAATAAAGAATGGATTCCACCAACCTTTGGAAATCATGAATTTAGGAAAACAGCTGCAAATCCTCCGAAACAGATGGATGTGCACCCCAGCGAAAGTGTCGAAAATAGAGCATGGGATGTTATGAGATCTCAATTTCCCACCATGTTGGAGAAGTACGAGGGCGTCTTTCCAAAAGATGTTTTGGAAACTCATTCCCATATAGATATTTAATTATTCATATAATTTTACCCTTTTATGGCCAATATATTCATTTTATTATATCAAATGGATCCCAAAGAGCTTCATGAGTTGAAGGTGTAGTCAGAAAAATTGGAAAGGAGAGGCTCTCTGAGACCCATTGTTTCTCTATGGGTATCCATAGTATTGTTTTCCAAGAAGGAATATGAGAGTATGATGTTGTGTTTAGATTATTATCTCTATAAACATGTGATAGTAAATAACTGCATCCATTAAAAATTATTGAAAATATATTTCACTAGTTTAGAGTTGCGTGACTGTACTCGAAGATTGACCTCAGATCAGGATATCACCAACTCCAAGTACAAGATGAGGATATATAGAATAGTAATTTATGATTTCTTTATGGTAAATAAGAGAACATGGTTATACCTTTTAGTGTAAAAACACTTTATAATTGTTCGTGGGACATATGAACATGATCTTTTATAATTTCTTCTCCTAGTTTGTGTTTGTACTCATCGATGATATCTTAGTGTACTCATCTTCCAAATAGGAGAATACGAGACACTTGAGGATGGTCCTAGACTTACTCAATGAGAATAAATATTATAGGATTCTATTTAGGTTTTAGTTTTGGATTAGGAAGGTACATTTTTTAAAGTTTCTAAATTAGATAAGGGTGTGATATTGGATAAGGTGAAGGTCAATGCAGTGTTACTTAGGAGCTAGCAAAGAGCATGGTGGATTTTTGAATCTTACTGGGTTTGGAAGGATATTATTGGACATTCATGCCCAATTCCAGTAAGATATCATATCCCTTGAAATATTTGAATTGAAAGGGGAATCATTTCTTATGTATGGGGATAAACAAATAGATTTTCCAGGAGTTGTAAAAGAAGTTGATGAGAGATCCCATATTGCTATTTCCAAAGGACGGTGGAGAGTATTTATTTTTTTGTGATGCCTCAAGGATCAAGAATGATATAATTCTAATGAATAAGAAGGAAGTGAATTCATATGGGTATAGGAAGTTGATACCTTATGACTAAAACTACATGAGCAACAATCCATAGTTAGTAGCGATGGTCGTTTCCCTGAAAATTTACCGATAATAAGTCAGTAGTTTATCAACTATTTTTACTAAAAGACTCTCAAGAATATTTTATCATGTAATGTTATTGACTGTATATAGATCCAATGGATATAGTTTCTCACATGTTATCACATATAGATACTTAAAGACTGAGATCATTCTCCTAATTGTTGATCGAGGCGTCAGAGCAGCTAGGCTCATTGGAGTTGTCCTTTCTGGATGAGGATGATGTACCTTACCTACATTCGATGGATGTTACCCCTCTTCATCCACAACATGTTAGGGATGATCTATTTAGAGATGCCTATTATAAGACCCAATGTATTTAGATATTTACTATTCATGATCCTTCTATATTTTTTGAAGGTGGGGATCTTTACATAATTTTCAGATGTTGGATGATGTTACCAGTGACGTTGAAGTGGTAGGTTTTGGGAGAGTTTCACAATTCAAATTTGGTAGTATATCTGAGTGAGGTTAAGAAATATGAGGATATCCAATTTCAGTTATTTTTTTGGATAAGGAAGTGTGTAGAAAAGTTTATCTTTGGATGCCTCACTTTCCAATAGGTGAAAATTGATTTCAATGTTCAAGTAGGTTTAGATCAACCCTTTGAGTTGATAGAGTGTTATTGGGATTGTATATATATGGAATTTGTGATAGGGTTACCACATAAATCTAGAGGAAATAAAAATATCTCTATGTTCATACGATGACTCACTAAGTTATCCCACTTTATTGCTATTCAAGAGTAGAGTTTAGTAGATATTCTAGGAAAACATTATGTGTAGGATATAGTCTCACATCATTGAGTCACCCTAAATATTTTTTATAACCCATATTATTTTTTTATTTCATGATTATGGAGTGGATTTTTGCCATATTTTGGGACGTAGTTGTGTTTGAGGACATTCTTTCACCCCCAGACAGATGTCTACACTAAGAGGACCATTCATATTTTGAAGTATATACATTAGGCTTGAATATTTTATTTTTTACAAAGTTGGGAGGATCACCTAACCTATTGGAATTTGTGTCAAACAATTACCATTAAACCACAATTAGGGAACTATTTGAGGGTATTTATGGAAGAACCCACAGGTCCCCACTATATTGGAATAATCCAGCTGATTCAGTACTCATCGTCTTAGAGTTGGTGAGAGTGATGATAGAAAATTTGGTGATATTCTAGGAGTGGATATGGATTGTAAAAAGCCATCAAAATTATTGTGTGTACTAAATATAGAATCCTTTGGAGTTCGAGGAGGGAGACCATATATTCCTGATGGCCTCACCTCAATGTCAATTATTGATATTTTTTCAGGGTATAAATTTACCTTCAAGGTAAATTTGATCATTCCTAACACAGAATAGAGTCAGTGAGGTGGAATACCTCTTTGAACTATCATTATATTTAGATAGGGTATGCCACATCTTCCATTTGTTGCAATTGAGGAGGTATGTGCATGCCCCACCAAAAGTTATCAATTGGGGTGCGTTGGAAAATGAGGATGGAGTGACCTTTGCAGAGTACCCAATAGATATATAGGATCAAATGTAGAATAACCACCATGAGTGGCAGACTCCTTTGGTGCATGTCTGATGTTATAATGATAATATTTGGTAGATAACCTATGGGTGGGGACCCAGATTTATTTCTAGTACCCTCATCCTTTTGAGTAGGTTTTCTTTTGTTGGGATAAAGATACATAATTTGTTGATAAAAAAATCTCTATTTTTTATATGTAACAAAATAGATTATACATAATAATATTTTCATACCCAAGAGATAATATGTAATGGTATTTAAATGTCTAGAGATCCTAGATATAGATATAATAAAACAAATATTAGATACATTTTATCACATGTGCATAGTTTTCCCAAAAGAGTGGAATAACGTTTGAATGAATACATGAATGAGAAAGTTGAGATGACCGCTGAGTCTTGAACACATGGTTTTACCAAGGAGTGAAATAATAATTTTCTATGTAGGGGGGGAATTATGTTCCACCATGCGAGAAATAATTAAATAAAATAAATATATTTACTTACTTATTTTAGTTTAATAGCCTAACCTAATCTCCTCTATAAATATATTATTATAGACAATTGAAATTATTAATCCCATAAACAATATAATTGAGAGGATAACATGGGATAGTATTAGAGGACATCAAGATTAAGGAAGAAAATAAATTTATAAGAAGGCCCACTAATGACATTGAAGTTAGAGGGGCACAACACTAACTAAAATTCAAATTCATTATTCATCAGTGATTGATCACATCCTATGGAAGACATTTTTCTCATGGTTTTATTTCTCCATTTGATTTCCCTATGAATAAAAAAATCAATGCTACTAAAACTTTAATTCATGGGTAAATTCTATTTTGTGGGAAAGGGAATGTTTACCTAGTAATGATGATTTAATTTCAATTTTTTTATTTGTTGATATGATATTATAAGAAAAACAAATCAAGTCTAACTAAAACATGCATAATATTCATTTATATTTTCTGGTATGTCCATTTATCCACCATTTCTTCTCAAAATTCATCATTGGTATTTCTTGGGCTTGCAGTTTGACCAATAATTTGTATTAGATATTTTTCCAATTTTTATTTGGTGAAATAGATCAATATTGTAGGTTTTAGTACACAATCAGTTCAATGGCCATTATAACATCCCATCTTCTCGATGAAGGTTTGAATTATTTTTTTTGAAATTTTAATTAATTAATCTTCCCTAATATTGAATTATAATCAAGCTAAGTAGGACTCATGCACATCCTGGGATATTTCAGAGCTTGGAGACCCGAAATAGGAAGAATAAACTAGCTCGCACAGTTTTTCTATAACCATGCGACCCAGGGCGCATGTCCATGTGGTAAGCAATAGGTTTGGGATAGATCCATTTTTTACATCGTGTGATTTCTTTTTCAAACTATCAACCTAACAATGTGAGGTACCCCATATAAGAAGTAAACTGATCATATTTTGTGCACGGTTTTTCCCAATACTGTGGCCAAACCATGCACCTGTATGTTTTAAGGTGAATTTACAATTTTTACCTCCTTTAACATAAAACCCATTTTCCCTTTACTTTATTCTTCATACCATGGATCGAAATTTCTTATCCACTCGGGGATGTTTTTCAACATCAGCATATGATATTATGAAACGCCTCTATATGGTTTTCCTTACTTGATCCATCAAAAGCATTGGATCTATCCTTATAAGATCTCTTAGTTTCTTACATCCTTTATAATTTCCTTTTTGATCCATTATGTTATTCAAGAGAATCTACATTTACACTTTATTTAGGTAATTATACAATTTCTTTAATATCTTCCAAACATCTTTAAATTTGAGGCCAATTTTGAGTGAGAAGTCATATATGGATTTGAGGTAGGGGTGGTGTTGTTTTCCACTTTAGTATTTGTTGTTTCTTAATTATGATATTGTGTTGCATGCCCAATTTTTCTCACCACTGCAATAATATTCATTTCATAATGTGTGATTGATACTTTCACCTTAATACATGTATATTGATCCTTGTTTTGTGAGTTAGAGGATCCCGGCCTTGTTTATCGACACCCCATGGGTGTACGAAGTGGTGTTTCCCTTTAATGGTCAATTTCTTAATTTCCTAAAACACCTAATTATATTGTAGATGAGATTTTAAATGAAATTTCCGTTGAGAAATGGATAATTAATAGAACCTAAGGCACAACTTAGGTTATTGGACCCAATTTGGTTGGAATTTCCCAAGTAGGAAATCACATTCTTTGACCATGTAACATTTACCATGTACTCCTTAGGAATTCTGAGTTAAATTTCCATGATTTAGTGAATGCAATTGATTTAATTTAATTGAAGGGAGTAATCTTGAATGATTTTACTATTTCAAATTTATTAAATTAATGATTTCAAATAATCGTTAGTCCATGGGGTTTTTATGCATTATTAAATGCTTATTATGGATTTTAATGTTTTAAATGGAGTTGAACCTGACTAAATGGACATATGAGACGTGTTACCTCTTGTGTGATGTTATAAACATGAATATGCCTTATATATGTCTGAAGGCTTGGTAAAACTTTTAAATGATAGGTATTTCCTTTAGTTGAACATTATAATTATGAATATTTATTTATAGAGGATGTCGTATGATGGTAAGGGAATGTTGGACATAGTGATATCACACTCCCTTACATAAGTTGTTGAATATGATGTCTCTCACCAATGACATTGTTATGATGATTGGATTTAGACACCCCATACCATTCTTAGAGTGATCACATGATGACCCACTCACCTTCTCACGTGTCACACATGACATCTCACAGTCTTCTTGGGATATAGGGAATGTACCATATTGCATGTGCTTATATACCTGTTAAACTGGTTATAGATGTCTGAGTCATGCCCTAGTTCAGCCAACACTAGTATTCCAGGTATATGTCCACTTAAGTCCACACGTACATGGTTTGTATAGTTATATGATATATATATATATAAACTATATATGTTATTACTATATATAGTAACTGGTTGTCTTCAATTGCTAGCATGAGCTAAAGTAGGTTCACCCTCTAAGTGTCTTATAGGAACCTTAGAAGGCAGTTTGTTTATTTCAATATTGTTTTTCTTATTCTGATGTACCTACACACTATTTAGTTACATGAAATACTTGGATTACATATAGAAATATTTGGTGGTGTCCTACTATGTTTTTAATCTCACACAATACTCAGGTTACATTTTTTACCTGATAATATTTTCTATTTGTGGGTATTGATAATGGAAATGGCCCTTCTATAGGTTATTGATATGTATTTATTTTAGTCAAATCCTAGGAGCCGAAGATCGAGATTTCAATCGAAGTTCTTTTGGAGAATATTTTTCTCTTTTTATTCTTTTTGAAAAGATTTCTTATATGTCTATTCCCGGGTCCATTTTTATATCAGAATGTCGTGCATCTATGTATCAGACACTACCATAGAAGATTATGGATATTTATTTTGGCTTATAGGTGTGGGTGTTTCTATAGAAAGTATTTAATCCTCTCTTAGTTTCTTAGATGAAATATTCACAATTTATCAAAACTATTTTGAGGCATACATTTGGAATTATAGTATCATGCTGCCATAATGTCCTTTTATCGTACACCCTAAAGTCAATTATGACTATGGTCCTGAGGTGGAGAGTCTTGGGATACTATTTATTCATCCTACATAGCCACATGTGTCTTCTCTTCTAGTACATGATATGAACACTAATTTCAAATTCTTAGAAGGGTTCTTATGTATATTGAATTCTATGAAATTTGGAGTTCAATATTCCTTTACTGTGGCTAAGTTGACACATAAATTTCAGTAACAACATCTTCCAACATTTTTTGGCGATGGTTTACCTCATGCTACAAAGTCTTGGATTGATGAAATCAATTCTATATTCGAGCTTCTTGATATGCCTCTTGGGTGGAAGGTCAAGTTAGCTATGCATAAGTTGTGAAATTTATCGATGAGGTGGCTGGACGTAATCAGCCTAGAAGATCTCTATAGAGATATAGTCAGGTTGGATTTCTAAACAATATTTTACAATTACTTTTTTACTTTTATTCTCAGGGTAGATAGAGCTTGATAATTCAGAAACTTGTAGCAATGGAGTATGTCAGTTATGGAATAATCTTCTTGTTTCACTGAGCTACAATGGTTCAATCCTAATCTTGAAGGTGATGATCTTATAACCACCAGGCGATTCAAGGATGGGCTGGTTTATTCCATCTTGTCGCAAGTCAATGTGTTTTGGTTGACACCCATTTTTGAATTTTGCATATATGCCCTTATTACTAAGAATAATCTGATGGAAGATGATGGTATGGACCAGGTAGGTTCGAAACCTAAAGCTGGAAGTGGCTCTTCTTTGGGGGAAAGTGTTGCTACAAAGTAAATCATAGGTGTACTAGCATACAGACTTCTCACATTGATAGATTCTTGATTTCTCACCAATGTGGAAATTTGAGACGTAGTATGCCTCAATGATTTTTGAATTCAATGGAGTGTTGATGATATGAAAGGATGATCTATATCTAGCATTTCTAGAGAACTTTTGTTATAGTTCCTAGTGAGGAGGGATCTATTCCTACACCATGATTAAGAGTGGGGATAATATGATCATAAAAGGAATAAAGATGGAAAACCATAATCCAATCAGGATGAGGTGGCATTCTAGGTAGAGGAAGTCAGACTTATGATTCTTAGTACCAGCAGAGCAGGATTTCTCAAGCAAGTAAGCTTGTGACTTAGGGCCAAGGTACAAGCTATTTACTTGTACTCCATTATATGTATGAGGAGAATATTGCAAAATCGTTTATTTTTTGAGGTTCTGTTCTAGTATCCTCCACATTAGTATTTACTTTATTTGACACAATCTCATATCACTCTTATATATGAGTAAATCACTGAGAGTCTAGGCCAAAAGATCATGAAATTCTATAGTGTTATGACTCTAGACAACCCATTAGGAATCCAATATGAAGGATTTCACCATTTTATAGACTATATCCTCAAGATAGTCGGTTACCTTTTTGTGTGTAATCTATACATCCTCAACATGAAGGTACTTGACATTATCATCGGGATGGAATCCATAGTTCCCTATAGATCCCATATTGACTACTTTATTTAGAGGGCGATTTTTACATCACTCATGGAAATTATGCACAAGCATAAGGGAGAATGAGATTTTATTATGACTGGAGTTGGGCATGAGTAGAAGAGGACCGGTAATCTGATAGCTCAAATAGCCAACCATTTCTGGGAAGACTAGGGGTTACGACCTGCTATTTTTCCTCCTACAGTGAATCATTTTAGAGAGGTATTTTATAATTATGACTCTAGTCCTTTTTTGGTCTGAGATTTTGAGTTTACAATTTATCTTTTACCATGAGCAATACCAAAGACCACTCTTTTTTATAGTATTTCACCTAAGTAAATTCTGGAACTCAAGAAGCAATTGGAGGATCTGGAGTCTAAAAGATTTATATGAACCATCACATATACTTAGGGTTCACCTGTCCTTTTTCCTAAGAATGAGGATGGTACCCTCATTCTCTACGTGGATTATCATCATTTGAACCGTATTAAAGTAAACAATCAGTATCCACTTCCTAGAATAGATGACATATTTGATCAACTAAGAGGAGTGAAAATGTTTTCAAAGATAGATTTGAGGTTGTTCTATCATCTGATTAATGTCAATAATTTAGAAAAACATCATACAAATTTCATGAGTAGTTATGGTTTGTACAAGTACCTAGTAGTATAGTTCAGACTCACGAATTCACCTGTGGTCTTTATGGATCTTATGAATTGTTTTTTTCAAAAGTATTTGGATTCATTTGTGGTAGAAATTAATGATGATATATTAGTGTATTCACACTCTAGAAATGACCGTGAAACCCGTATTTAGATCATGTTGAATAAATTGAGATAACATCATCTCTATATTATGCTCAGTAAATGCCACTTTTGGATAAACAAAGTCCACTTCCTGGGTCACGTTATCTTGGAGTCTAGATATTTAGTACATCGGGAGAAAGGGAGATCTATAGTTTCCTTGGAGTAGCATAAGAACATATTTTACAACAAGTGTTTCATATAATGGAATATAATTGGAATATTATCAGATATATATGTTCATGTTCATGAGGACAAAGGTAAGACTATCCTATTGGCCTTAGCAGTGACCTTTACTCATCTAGAATGAGTGATAATGAGAAAGATATTTGACCCTGAAGGCCTTGTCCTATGGAAAATTGTTTCATATGATGATGTATATTTATTTTGGACCATTGATAAAGATGAAACTAAACTATTCCATGGGTATGTATGGGTCCTATATAACATCATAGAGGAGAGGATGCGGGAATTTCACACCTCATCATGGGAAGTTCACCCCGATGTCACCAAAATATATCGAGATCTTCAACCCCAATTGTTGTGGATTATAATGAAAAGTGATATTTCCATATTTTTCACTTGGTCTTCCACCTTTTGGTAGGTGAAGGTGGAGCACCAATGATCGATATGGACTTTTCATCCATTGTCTATTATTGAGTGGAAATTGATGTATTTTCAGTGGACTTCGTGATAGATCTATCCTGATCACTTCATGTAGATAATATGTTATAGTTAATAGATGATAATTAAAATAAGGTCACACAATTATTACTTGTGAAAGAGACCTTCACAATAGACAAACTATGAAGGATGTATGTCCTGGATATTGTATGTCCTCTTGGAGTTCCTTGTCCTATCATTTAAAACTTTTATTCTTGTTTCATGTAATAGTTTCGGAAGAGGTTTTAGAAGACCATTTCTTATAATAATATATTTCAGGAAACCATCAAGATGGCAACATATAAAGACTTATATGGTCGGACTTTATGCTCACATTTTTTCCATCTGGATGTAGGGGAGGTAGTTGTTCTTAGACCATGTATCATGTAAGAGACTACATAGCAGGTCCAGCTGATTAGAAATCATATATTGACACCTCAGTCTAGAAAGTTATCATAAGCCAATAAAAGTCAGTGACCTCTCGAGTTTGAGGTCAGAGACTATTGTTTCTTAATATTCTCACCTAGGATGGTCCATATACATATTTGGAAGTAGGTTAACCTCACACTAAGGTTTGAAAGACCCTTCATGGTTGTGAAATGGATCGAACTAGTGGATTACCAGTTGGAGCTTCCATTAATGTACTGATTTATGCATTATGTTTTTTATATATCACAGATTTGTTTATTCTATCCAGGCTCAACACATGTATTTCATCCTAATGAGGTCAAATTCGATGTAGATGCTTCCTTCATGGAGTATCCATTGTATATAGTGGATCATAACGTGAATACACCTTGAGACAGGTTAGTTCATTTAGTATGAAAGCTATGGCATCACGACTAATTATATTATGAGACCTAAGAATATGAAGTATATATAAGAAAATAGTGGTTGATACTCTTCTCCACGGATATCACTTTACCATTAGAGGGACAACTTAGGGATGAGTTACTTTAATAAGGTGAGTTTTTAATGGCCCATCTGTTTAATGAAGGTACTAATCGTTTGTTTTTAAATTTGAATTATTTAATCACCCGTAAATTTGAATCCTAACCTAGAAAAGGACATCTCGATTGTATATGGGGATCATTCAGATCCAGGCGCCCTATAAAGGGAAAAAGGAACTGGGATACATGGTTTTTTAGAAATTGTACAACCCAAGGCATGTCGTGTTTCAATCGGTTGATGGTTTGTGATAGATCCATTTTTCACAGTTTTCACATGGTTATTCAAACTATGGGCCTAACCATCTGATTTTACCTTACTAGAATTGATCGAATCATGGTTTTCATAGGGGTTTTCCCAACTATATGCCTTTGTGTTTTGGGTTGAATTTACTATTTTTACCCTCTTTTATCTTAAAACCCTTTCTATTTTTCTTTATTCTTCCTCCATCCACTGGGGATCTTCTTCTCTTCTTGTGGCTTCTTTTCCCAATCAACCTATGATCTCATATAATTACTTCCCTTGGTTTCTGAATTTTGTTGTATTTGAATAATTGAATCTGTCTTAGTAATCCACCCTAGTCACTTACCTCTTATCTAAGTTTTCCTTTGCATCTGTCGAGTTATTTAGGTGAAATGTCATTTTATCTATTTTAAGGGTATTGGTAAATTTAATAGATCTCTTCCAACCTAATTTGATTTTGAGGTAGGTATCAAGTGAGGTGTCCTCTATGACCTTCAGGTAGGCAATCACATTGTTTTCACTTTATGTTTTGATGTTTCATAATTATGTCATTGGGTTGCATGATAGATTTTCCTGAGAATCCCAATTATAAGGTGTTCTCCATGTAAAATTGATCCTTTCACCTTAATACATGTCTATTGGTCCTTATTTTGTGAGTTAGATGATTCATACCATGTTTATGGAAATCCCATCGGTGTTCCATGTTGCATTTCCCCTTAATGGTCAATTTCTTAATTGCCCGGAACACCAAATTTACATTCTGATTAGTTTTTTAATGAAATTTACCTTGAGATATGAATATTAAATGGAACTCAAGTCACCCTTTAGGTGATTGGACAATGTATGGATGGAATTTATCAAGTATACAACTTCTTTCATTGTCCATTTAACCTTTCCAATGGACTCTTTAAGCCTTATCAATTAAATTTCCATTCTTCCGTGAATTGAATTTCTTGAATTGAATTGTAGGGAATACTCATGATGTATTTCCCTATTTTAAATCAAAAAATAAATTAATTCAAATAATATTAAGGTCGTTCCTTTTATTATGACTTATAAAATACTTATTATGAATTTCAATGCTTTAAATGGAGTTGAACATGACTAAATAGACATATGAGAGGTGTTTCCTCATGTGTGATATTATAAACATAAATATTCCATATCAATATATAAAGGCTTGGTAAACATGTTATGTGAGAGATATTGTGTCATGTTAAAAATTATAATTATAAATACGCCTTTATAGAGGTTATGATTCAATGGTATGGGATTTTTTTATTATGACAGTGTCACGCTCCATTACATCAATTTTTGAGTATCACACCTCACAACATTGACATTATTTTGATGGTGGGACTTACACGCCATGTCCCTATCTTAGAGTGATGACATGATGGATCACTCAACACCTCATGTTTATTTCATGATGTCTTGTACACTTCTTTAGATGAAGGTCATATAACCTATATCTTGATCTTATAGGATCGTTATACTTGTTATACATGTCCTAGTTATACCTTGGTCCTGCTAACACTAGTATTCAAGGTATATTGCCACCTACAACCCCACATACTTACTTAATATAGGTGGATGAAATGAATATATATATATATATATATTATTAATATATATACTAACTAGTCATAAATTCATTATTACCATGATCTGAAGTAGGTATACCCACCAGGTGTCTTATAAGAACCTGAGTGGGCTAGTTGTTTTTTTCAGTATTGTTTTCCTTATTCTGATTTACCTTCACACTAATTATTTATTTTCCCTACTTTTATTAAAAATAGAAACCATTCGTGGTGACCTACTTAAATATTTATCTCACACCCTACATAGTCTTTCTTTGGTACCCAACAATATTATATGTCTATAGGTATTGATAAGGGAAAGAATCATTCTACAGGTGGTTGATGGGTATTCATTTTAGTTTGATATTAGAATCATAGGACCAGGCTTTTAATTGAGATGCTTGTGGATCAACTTTGGTTCCTTTTTTCTTTTTATATGGAATTCTTGTATTCATGTCCCATGTTCCCTTTTGTTTCAGCATTCCATTCATCTATGTAGCAGAAACTGCTTTCGAATATTTTGATTATATTATCTCTTAATTATTTATTTACGCTTGTGAATTTTATTATTTATTAATTTGTTATTTAATATTATGATTCCACAACTGTTGTATGTTTATTTATTATTTCTGATGAGTTATTATGATAAGAAGCTATAGTATCCCCACTATTACACCTTTACACTATGCTTCTACTTGGAAGAATCTGGCATTTGGGGAGGCACATTTGAGGCCATGTGACCTTCTATTTTGGGGAATAGTTTAATTGGATCTTATTTTGGGACGTTACAACCAAGGTGCATTGAAAAATGTGGACGATATTTGGAGGATTCGTATCATTTTATATGTTCCTCATTCCATAGTATGACAATGATAATTTCTCATGAAAATTGGTTGAATAAATCTATCCACTAGAAATGGTCAAGATTAGTTGAGCCAGATCCAAAAATTACCCTATGTGGTTGTAAGTGGATCTGTTGTTATTGTTGTGGATAGAAAACACATGAAAAATCCAGAAGATTCTCTAATAGCCTGAATTACACAGTGTATAATCTAGAAGAACACACTCCTTGTGGATGAAGATCTAATTCCTAGGGGTTTTGCAATAAAATAAATATAACATGTTGTGTGAAACATGTCACACACACTATTAACTAGTTCTATAATTTTGGGGTGTACCTTGAGGGTACATGGGCATAGAAATGGCTAGGTACATTGGAATGATGAGACTATACATGCATGATAGTGTACTCTGACACCACCAGGTACTCTGGCATGACTTGGTACATGGACACATCTAGGTACGTGGTTATAACCAGTGCACATGGTCATGGATAGAGGAACATGGTCATAGACATAGGCATGTCTAGGTTTACTAGTACACGTCGGGAACCCTATATAAATTTCATGTGATTCTTTAGAGACATCCTAGTGTGCTTCATCTCTTCAGTGTAGACCAATATTAGTTGAGTACATTCCATTTGTCAATCCCTATATGGGAGTATTATGGAATTATATCAGAAGCATGTGATTTTAAAACCCTCTTTAGGAAGCTTGATAGATTGAGTTCATGGTGCCCCCCCCCCCTGTGGTCCTAGGTGGGAACCTCTAGCATTGATTATATTCCTTGTTATGTTTCATGGTATCGACATGACCATAATGTGTTGGATGTCGATACCTTATCAAATATGATGATCTAGTAGGGTTTTTGGGAGTCCATTAGTGGTCTTCGGTTAGATACCCTATACAGGAATAGTAATATATGGAGTTAAAATGAGGATATATTAATTGTGAGACATGATAATAATGACCTCTCAGAAGAACTCCATCTCAAACAACATGGATAGTGGAGTGGATTCTCCAAGATGAGTGGTACCTTGAATCCTCAAGTATAATCCTATGGGTAGCAGTGGTAGAGACCTCTTGATATAGGGATTTTGAAATGATTGTCTTTTTTTGTATTATTATTATTATATCCCATATCATGATTGGAAAATCCTTATATTGTTGAGCTAACTTCTCTTAATGCTTTATGTTTGGGGATTTTAGTATTTCATACATGGTATTGTTATACTCACCCCTACATGGGATATTCCTATACATGTCAAGTCATATGGATACGAAAGGGAATTTGAGGGATCCCTATGAGGACCATGTGAGGGAAGATCATAGATTTGGGTGGAGACAAAGATGTTCATACTGATGTTGCATTTGACAGTAGTACCCTCACGAGCATATTAGATAATGTTTTTTGGAGGGATTGTATTAGGAAATTTTATTTATTTCTAAAACATATGTTGTACAATGATGTGATATATTTGTTATTCACGAATTTTCGTATCAGTTTTACTTTTATTTCATAATTGCATTTGATTTTAGAGATTCGTGCATAGGTATAGGTACTTTATCATAAGGCATCCCCTATGTGTGAAATGACAACTAAATTCTTTTCACTATCCCATAGAATATTAGTGATTGTCTTGGGCTATCACACTTGGATTAGCATTGGTCAGGAGGTTCTCGATGTATTATGTTATGATAAATAATATCAGGAATACTTAATATTCAAAAAAAAATCAATAAAAGTTGTTTTTTTTATTTTCAAATTTTAAACTAAAATTAAAATTTATATAATTTTACAAAGATAAAATTTATATAACAATTTAATTTATAATTTTAATATTTTATTTTTATGATTTTTTTACATTTTTCCAAAATAATTGACTTTTAGTGAATAATAGAAAAATATAGTTTTTATAAAATCCATATCGTTTATGACTCATTCGAGAAGTGGGTATACCGTAAAAAACATATTGAATGTTTTTCATGATAAAATATATATATATAAAGAGTAAAAATATAAATTTTACATATAATAATTAATTTATCAAATTTATTTTTTTTATTTTGTCAACCTAATAAATATTTAATGAATAAATGAAATTGTCTTTGGTCTTTTCATTTTCTTAAATATTATTTTTGAAAAATTTATTTTTTATTTCTTTAAAATCCATATAAACAGATATTTTTTTATTATAAACCATTTTATATCAAGTAATCAAATTAATGGATAATTTAATGCAACTCATAAAAGTTGAACATAAAAATACACATTTTATAAAAAATGAATTTTTACACGTTATTTGCACTAAGGTTAAAATTAGTTTTCATTACACATAGAACTTTTATTTCAGAAAATGAATTTAATATTTTGAATAACTATATTTAAATAATTTAATGAATGATATTTTCCATTTGGGCATAAAAATTAATTACTTTTGTTAAAATGAGTTACATGGGTAAAAGTTTATTGGGTAAAGAAGATTAACTAAAGAATTAAGGCCCTAAAATGTTAAAAGAAATGTACACAATTGACTGTATTAGGTATTTATAGATATAAAAACATATCAACTATATTATTTTATATTTTTGAGTGTTCATGATATCTAGAACATGTTCTCCCTTTATATTAAGTATAAATATTTACAAAAATGTCATTCTCAACCCTTATAAAGGGACCTATCACCACCACTTCAAGAAAACATCCAAATTTGAAGTTATTTATTAACTAAATACCTATTTTCATCTCTTGGATTAGTTTTATTCTTTCTTTAGAATATAGAAACAAGAAATGGCCAAAATTTTCACTTTTCTCTGAAGTCCTCCAAGGAAAAACTCAAGCTCCCAATGTAGGAATTAAACATTCCATAATGTTGTTTCTTTTCAATAGTTCCCATTTTTTCATTACTATATGATGAATTAATTATTTATATCATATTAAAATTTTTATATTATTGGAATTAAAATTAGCCACCTTTCTTATTTTAAATTAATAAAAAAATGTATTTCATGCGTTTGTACGGATTAACACATCATCGAAGTGGTATATATCATCTTTCATATAGTAATGCGATTATTTATTTAACTATATTGTAATATAATTAAAAACCATAATAAAATCTAAATAATATCATTTTTCGTCTCGATTAAGGATATTACTACAAAATCACTTTATAATCAACCATCAATTATGGTGTGTTCATGATTAGGTTGGTCTCACTACTTAAATGAACAATTCTATAAAACAGTATCATAGATCACTATAAAAACATAATTAATAATAATATATGTTAGAAATATTAAAATAATGATATCATTTTAGTTATGTAATGAAAACATTAATATTAAACCCCTTCATTAATATACAAATGTTTGTTCATTTAAAATCGCACAAACATGCTCATCATTGATTTCATATTTAAGGATCATAACAAAAAGTAAAATATAATTAAATTAAAAATAATGATAAATAAAAAATTCAATTACCATGTATTATATTATAATTATGAACATTGGGAGAAGAACCAAGAAGAATACCACAATTAAGAAACTTGTTGAAAATGATTAAGATTACACACACCAGATTTTAAAAATATATAATTAATAAATAATTTACATATAGAGAATAATTATAAATGAATTTTATAAAATGATATATATATATATATGAAATATATAATTAAATATATAATTAATATAGTTATTTTTATTTTATAAGTGATTCTAGAGCATTAATGGAAGTAAATAATTAAGGCAGTGGTTCCCTTGTCTCATTTTATAATCTGTGAGACATAGGTTATGTTTTCAAACATAATTTATTTTATATAGTGAATTAACCACAACATTTTCCTCGATTATAATTAATATCATAACTTTTATGATATTTTAATTTTCATTTCATTATATCCCACCTATATTATTTTTATTCTTATGTTATCATTACCATTAAATGATTATATGTCTCAGATTTAATTTCTTGAGACATATTTATTAGAGTGACCTATAGAAAATTTGATATGGTGTGATTATTTTTAAATGCATTTATTTATAAATATTCATTTAAATAATGGTTTTTGAATATCCATATTATGTTTCTTCTTTAAATATAATTTGATTTAATGTATTCCAAATTTGTAAGGATCTTTGTTCTTTCAACTCCTGACATTGAGTTGAAATGCTTTTCCTTTACCTTCTTCCCCCATTTTGATTAATTCCACAATTATAAATTTTCTTCATGATACAACATATTCCCCCCAATGTATAATTACGTTTTACTAAATATATTTTACCATTATTAACTTCTTCCTAATAAATTATATCACTTTTTACACTAATTATCATCCTATAATGTAGTTATTTACCCAAAATGTCTATATTTTCTGTTCCCACAATTATTATCATATATAATTTGAAACATAATAATGTTTTTTCTTAAGTGGACTTCATAATTCCCTTATCCACTTTTCAAAACGAAGTTGTGTTACTCTTTTTATGATTTGATTTTTCAACAAATGTAATTCAAAATATAAGAAATAGTTTTTCCATCAATTCAAAATAAATTGTTTTATCTTCCACTGAACAATTCATTTGGAACAAATTTATATATTTTCAAGGATATACTATTGGTTTTTAATTTTAAATTTTATTGTTTGCAAAAAAATAAATTTTTTTAACTTTTATGTATTTTCAAGGATCCTTTTTCAAGATATTTTTAATGAAAATGTTTTCAAAATGTACACATATGACCTATTTGAAACATTTATTCCTTTTTTAATTTTATATTTTTTATATTTATTACCACAAAATTAATTTCATAAATCCATTCTTTTGAATTTCTCAAATTGAACTTCCTAAAGACTTCTTTTCATTGGAACCAATGACATTAACACATACAATAATGTTAAAAGCATAATTTAAAAAAAATGATTTCACTACCATTTTCTTATATATATTTAAAGTATTTATTTACTTGGAAGTAAATTTTCATGAAAAACCATTTAATTTTACGATTAAAATAAATTTTTGGGTCATTTTATTTTTGGCATAAACAATCTAAATTCTTAAAGGCAACATTAGAGATACCGTATGGAAATGTTATGAAACACATTTTTATTTTAAACGGTTTACTATGTTGTGTTGGATTATTATTTTTATTTGGAAAACATATGTATGGATGATGGATTATTGGGGTAATGATGTTTTCATCAATTCAATTTTTTTTATATCAAATTTTATATTCATGGGTCATGAGTTGTGATACTCAAGTCGATAATGGACAGTGAGTGGGGTTACTCAAATTAACAACAGATTATGGGTTGTCATATTTGAGTCACAAATAGTAATAGAGTTATGATGATTATGTCACAATGGTTTTTAGGATGTATGTCTTGATCCCCTATGTAATGGGGCACAAGATTTTCAATACCTAACCACTATGTAATTATTTCCTATGAATCTGTTTGTGTTATAGTTCCTTGTTATGTTTTTCCACATCTTTATATCATATGTCTATGATTATAACACATGGATATTTTTAATTATCTCATTTTTATGCACATTATTTCTATATTATATGTGTTTTCATTTTATATTACATGTCATCCAACCATTACTTATAGGAAACTCATAATATTCCATGTACTTTTTAATAGGCTATTTATTTAATAGTCAGGTTTTCTTACTTGTTTTTAATCTAACCCGTGATGGAATATGAATTATTTTTTCATACTAATAATTTGATATCAAGCCATTCTTATATTTCTGTTACTCATGTTTTGAATACTAGTGAAAACTATGAGAATTATAATTGGGAATACATTATCGTTTGATTATGGATAAATGTTCACAATTTTTGAATATTTATTTTCCTATATAGATTGAACTCAAAGATAAAAAAACATTCTGTTCCTGGGATTGTATGATATAGAGATATATAATTATTAACTGATGATATTTTTTTATAATAAATTTTGTTCGCATCACTTTCTTTCAAATACCATGTTCAAATAATTTTTTTAGTACCAAACCCAAGAGTGAAGGTTAGGGGAACATATCATTTTCTATTAGAACCAGTTTCGAAATAATTTAATAAGTCTTATTTATAATAGTGTATTAGTAATTCATGATACTCTATATGATATAAATTTGTAATATCAAAATTTATTCTTGGTAGAAGAGGTTTACATTAAATAAATTGATGACATTCTAATTCAGGAAGTTGAGAAAAAGTCTTTTAATTGAAGAAGGAACAACATATTCAAAAGAAATAAATTAGATCATGTTATTACTAACATGATAAATACTTGAAAATAACCATTTCCCTTATAGATTATTTTCCTAAAATATCTATATCAGTAATTAGTTTTGTTAACGGATGATGGTTCTTGTTTATATCGATGAAATAAAAAAAATTGATGAAAAGAATCAAAGTGAAAGAGATTTGCAGAAGTTATGCAGCACAAGTTTGAAATGAAAATAATTAGATATTTTATATTTTTTATGGACCATTTATGATACAAGGAAGGTATGGTAAGTTTATTTCTCAATCTAAATATGAAAAATAGGTCCTTAAAATTATTTTAATAATGAGTTCAAAGGTAATGACGACACTTGTTTCTATCTTGTTGAAATATTCAAGGCATGACGATGGAAAAATAGTCAATGTCACAAAATACAGACACATCTTTGGAAAAATATTTCATTTAAAAATAAAATAACATGATATTATTTTATCCACATGTCAAGAGGTATTGTACCATGTTAATCCCAAGGATATAATCCTACTAGGGATGAATAGAATACCATGGAATAACAAAAAAAGCCTATTTTTTCTATAACGCAATAAGAAACCTGAGTTATTGTGAGATAAAAAAGAAAATTTCTCTAGTTCAAAATATGATTAAAAATAAAAATAATTTATTTTAATTATATCTTAGAAAACAATATATTTCATATTTATTAATGAAATAATACTTCATCTTATTGAGTACTATAGAAGCTGGATATATTATAGCCACTCAATACTCCTTGCAATAGCTACGGATGAAGAAGAATCTTGAAGGTATGGGATTTTATGTGATGTCTCCCAAGGGAATAGATTTTGATGATCCGTGTTCTATCAATCCTATAGAAAATATCATCCATCACATTATGATGATGAATACTGAAATCATGTCCGAAATTAAAAAGGGTAATTTTAAATATGTGTTTATAAAAACTTTTAAGAGGCATTGATATTCAATTAGAGTCACATTTATCCCCCACACATGGATACTATATATGTGGGACACCCATTAACTTTTTCTTTTTCAAAAATGGTAGAGGTATATTGTTCATAAAATGAAAATATATTTATGAAACCCTCTAAGGGGTGAAAACATTTTATAAAGGGAGGAGTTATTATATTTTAAATACATGATACAAAATATTTCAAAATAGCATATTGAAAAAGAATTTGTTCAAATAGTTCTATTAATAATTTTGTATAATTAAGAGAGAACATGATGTAATATTTTTGAGAAGTAAAGTACGAGAGCTAAATGAAGTGAAATTCTTTTTATCTTTTCATGTTACTAATGTTTCTCAGTCTATGTTTAAATCATGTTGTATTAGATTACATATTGATTAAATCATTTTATTTTTAAATGATATTTTAGATTACAATGGAATTTGAAATATAGAGTGAACAAGATTTTATAAATAATTGATTAAGAATTATGAAGTGTTTTCAATAAACCCAAAGGAGATATTAATGTTCAAAATTAATTATGGTATCATTTTAATATTTTTGAGTTATATGTAAGGATTAATAATGTTGAAAATATCCAAGATTATGAATATGTTGAAACTCCTAGATAGAGTGGTTCTAGAATAACCTAAAGTTGTTCTTGAAAAATAATATAAAAATGTAGTACAAAGAAAGAATTTTTACATTACACTTAGGGGTCCCTATGGAAAGTACACATCAGACTATTCTGAGTGGAATTATTGGTACATGAACATATCTTATATAATAGGATGTTTTTAGAGCTATGGAAGTAGTGGTTTGTGAACCATAAAGGTAGGATATACATGAATATTATAATTATTTCATTGAATGAAATTTTGTAGGAGAAAAAATTATACATAAGACATATGCAAGACAAAAAGGATATTCTAAAAGGAATGGTTTGTGTAATGAATTATTATTCATAAATGATAATATTTAATAACAGAATTAATCCCTGAAGGGAAGGGAGATATATCCGAGACACAAATGTGTTCATAAAGAAGGCCATGTGGTGACCTTTTTGTTGATTAGAGGAAGTTATTTCTATATGTTGTAAAGGGATCCTATTCAAAGTGATGTTCATGAATAGTGAAACCTTGAATGTTGTATATTTAATTTTGCGATCACTGTAATCATATAATACCCCTTGGGAATTTCATTTATTATTGATGATGGAGATAGAAAGATTAAAGGTTTATAATTTCTCTCAAGGGATTCCTCATACCAATTGTTGTTGAAGTGACTCAGAATGAGTGGTGAACATGAATTGGTGAAGAACTTACATGAGGGATGTTCATGAAGTGATTATGTGCAGACATTGTTTAAAGTCCTTAAATAGAGGTTTATCATGAAGGATTCAAGTTTATAAATGACGGAAGTTTTAAAAGGAGAGTACAATCATGAAGGAAACTAATGTTTTTATGGAAGCAGTTCATAAAGGATACACCTAAAGGGAATTTTATAAATGAGGTCATTCTTGACCGAATTACTATATTGGAATATTTTACATAGTAAATGGAAATTCATCTAACTAATGAAAAAGTATATTTTTGTCACACCAATGATAGTTTGAAACATTTCTCAGTATATTCAAATCAATCATATCTTATAGGAGAGGTGTGTTAAATTCAACTAATAGGATAATGAGTTTTCATGTGTAATAAATTGTACATTATGAGGTATAATGGGCCCGATTTAAACATTATAAAAATGAAAATACTTTGAGATTATAGTACCTTAGCATGTCACTATTATATCATCATTATATTACATTTGTGTATAATAACTATGTAATATTTTTTACCCCTATTTATTTCCTTTGTCACTTATTAACCATTGTGAGGGAGAGATTTATTCTTACTAAAAGTGTATGAAAATCATGGGTGAGGGTTGTATAAAAAGAAATTTGCATACATTGATCCACCAACTCTTAGTGTATTTACCTTTCCTGATTAAAAAAACAACCCTCATATAATACATATGATATTGAATATTTATAAACATAAATTTTAATAAAATACACCTATAAATATTGAGGTACATATTATTTGGGAAATTGGGATCATAATATAAAACTTTTTCAATAAAATGTGTAATATTTTTTTTATCTTTATAAAATCTTAAAAAACTAGAAAAAATATAATCACTCAATTGGATATCCTATGGACCTACATAAAAATGTGGTGGTCCATGAAGATAAGTAAATGAAAAAATTAAGATAAACCTAGGTTGAGATATCTGGACAGTAAAAACATTGAATCAATAAAGGGAAATATTACAAAAATCACATCAAAACACAGAATAAGAAACAATATTTGTTAAGAGAATGGTAATAAAAAATAAAAAATATTATGGAACAAACATGAGGAATGTAATAAATAAAATAATCCAAGGTTCAAATACAAAATAACATAAGAGAACGTGCTTCAAACACTTCTGATACACCATATATAGTTTCTAATAATATGAAAGAACAAACCAAATTATTATGGGATAACTGATTTATTCATATCATGTCATGCATATGTATACCATATATAAAAGAAACATACATTAATAATGAACCTAAAATAAACCCATAAGAAAGGAATTAGTTACATAATTATGTCAAAAGGCATAGTTAAATGATAAATCTAGTAGATACCTAAAATAGTATGGGGAATAAGTTATGTAATCTGATTAAATCATATAATAAACATATAATAAAAGGTTTGAGTTCATAAATGGAATAATAATGTTGTTGGAACAACATAATAATAATTGGATAAATGAGAATGAAACTATAAAATCATCCCTTATAAGCTCTGTATGGTAAGACACAAAAATAGAAATGTAAATATAATGACACGATTTTTTGAACCTCTAATGCTTTTTATAATAAAAATATCATACAGTGTTCTATAACAATTGATTTGAGTGTTTATTGGTTATAATATTTGAATATCATACTCAAAAATAATTAGATCAAATGAAGTCATTGAGATGTTGATAAACAACATATTACATAGTATTCACTTCCTAACTACACAAACTACCTAGTATGATGGCACCATCTAGCTGATGGTGATGAAAAGAGAAAATATACCATAGAAATTACCTCTGGCTACCTGTTGGATAAGACTATCTACTTATTCAATTCAAATAGATATACTATAATTCTTCAAGTCTCAATGCTACTAGTTGGACCACATTAGTTATCCGGTTGAGGATTTCCAGATGTAATCGAGCATAGATAGGTCACTGGATACATGGAGTAACCAAAAAATGTATTCTTAAGGTGAATTTATTATCATAAATAATTCCATTGATTCTTCAAACATTAATTCAATCAACACAAGTGAATTCCAAAACATTTTCTGGACCTATAAATGCAGTAAATAAGTATTGATGGATGAATGGATCTTATAAATCAATCTTTAATACAAATAATTTCCACTAAATGTTCCTCGATCAACCCAAAAAACCATTTTGTAAGAAATCTACATGTAATATTTCATTCTAAAATTGAAACTAGACTTGAACCTGTGTAATCCAATTTTCATTTCCTTTTCTCTTTGAGATATTTTTATGCCCTATTGAAATTATTAAAGGCCAATCTTGTACCTTATCTATCTCTTCCTCTATATATTATACACGTATAAATATTTAATGGAGATATGAGTTATTTATAAATGGATTTTAAAAACAAACTACAATATTCTACTTATTTAGGTTCTCAACACCGTTAATGAGAGGGTTATTGGTTCTTGGGTAAAATTAAAACCAATGGTATTATTATTTGGAAACTAGTTTCATTTGAATACAATATATTACTATCTTCATTTTTCGTTATTAATTTTCATTAAAACTATGGGGGAAATATAATACTCTGGTGACTTATTAAGGGGAAGAGATGTATGGGACCATTTTCTTTTATTCCTAGGTTCTATTATAAAACTATGAACTTTAAATTTCCAAAATTTATTTTTCCTTCAATTAGAGTTTTAGATATTATATTTTATCTTTTAATTGATTTTGTTATATGTAAATTTATTTCATATAATGTAATATCTTTTATTTTATCGAATCTATTTATTAATGTTTTTATTAAAAACGCACCCCATATTTTCACCTATTCTAGTATTTACATTTATAGTCTAATTGAATATTTTTATTTTTTAAAAAACATGTTTATTATATCTTATTTTCAAGTCAACCATACATTATAAATCATAAATGATTTAAATGTTAAATATTTTTTAGAATTTCATATTTTTTAAATATATGTGTTACATATAAAGGAGAATCTAGGGGTTTTGCACATTATTTTGATGGTTAAAATTATAACTATTATAATAGACTTATGTCAAACTATGTTAAAAGTATTGTGTATCAATTATGGAGACTTTTCAAGAATGGTTGTATTCCTATTATTTAAAAAGAATAAAAGTGGAAACCTGAATATATTTCTGCTTTTGGATGAGATAGAAATTCTATTTTAAGGGCTTATGTTTTCCCATATAAACCATTTGAAAGTTTATATGAGGTATCATGCAGTTTATTTCAGTGTCTTCATGGAGTTTTTGGTGTTGAAGGACCACAATATCAATGTAATAAAAATTTAAAATAGTTTTATATAAATAATGACTTAATTTTCATTAAAAATAGAATTCCCATTGATTATAATCTCATACAGAAAATCCTAGATTTGTTTTAATTAATAATATGGTGTTTATCATAGGTGTGACATATCATTTATGTGTGTCCAAGGTCGAGATGATGCACTTTCATGAGAGGGCGGTATAGTGAGTAGATTAATTAAATTAAATAATACATTTATTTTCTAATTATTATGTTTAATCCTAGTTGGGTATATTTAAAACATTTAAAAAAATTAGCCGGGTTGTCTATATAATCCTAAGACACCTCCAATAAAGGAAAAGATTCATAGTATAAAGGTTATTTGATGTCAAAACAAGGAATCAATGGATCAATAATTAGTTTTTTTGGATTTTTCCATCAATAATGAAGTGCTTGGATATCATCAATGTCATTGATTCGTATTTTTTATTCAATAGTGATTTATCAAAACTTTAAGGTAGTGATTTTTATTTTATGGGTTCTTTATCCACTATATAATTTTTATCACAGATTGATCTTATCATTTATGAATTATTATTTATATTTCCATAAACCATAGATCATTGAGATTTTATTCATTTAACTAGTTTAATTTTAGGTTTTTTGGTTTTTGAAATTACTATTCTTGATTTGTTTCATAATGACCAACAATAATATCAGTTTTTTTATTATGCCTATACCTCCTCTTTTCTTATTTTTATTAATTTTCTTCCTAAGGGGTAAACAATTCTACATTTCTAGATTAATTTGAGCATGATCGATCCTTGTGATTTAGGATGTTCATGTGAACAACAAATGATTGAATCGTTATAGAAATAACATGTGGAAATAACCAATCGCGGAAGATAGTTCAAAGGATCAAAACCCATTTTTTTATTATTGGTGAAGCAGATCTCATGTGGGTCATCCATAGTTCTAATTTCCAAACATTAGAGACCATAAAATTTAATTCTATAGATTTTAATTAGAGATTGTATCCATGGTTGGGTCTTTGGGTAAGAATGGTTTCAAAATTACCATATCTGGTGATAAATAGGGATGAAACTGCATCAAATGGAATTATATGGTCTACACTTCATGTTGCATGAAACAAAAACCATAGTTTATTGTGGATATAATTGTGGATAGGGTTTTATCCCATAATAAATTACACACATCATGTTCAAGACCCACACATCATTTTTCCTTGATTATATATCCAAGACACATAACGATACTTCATTCCTAGACATCTTGTGTGGTTTAAAAAATGTATATCAAGGGAAAACCTTGTGTACCCTACTTAGCCTGTGAAAATATATAGAGAGAAGAAAATTCCTTTGACCGCAGGTGGTCCCACACATAATTTAACCCTTTTGAAACATCATGTATATAGTATTTTACCTGAAAAATATAGTGGTAGGATGATACCATAATTAGGCTTCATAGTACACATTCTGTATGTAATGACCTGAGATTTTGGGTCCCTTAAATTACATACAGTAACCTATAACATGTTTTTCATGATAAAACCATTTAAAAAAAGAAAAAATACTAATAATGAATTATTAATACATCTATAATAAATACTAATATTCAAAACCATTAATATTCATTATCTTTATAGGGTTACTGATTAATACGAGTTAATATTGAGAAAGTTATTTCTAATAAAAATACATTATTTAAAATAGATATTTTCTTTTATAAAAGATAAATTTAAAAAAAAATTATAATTGAAATATCAAAATCTAAAACTAAAATTTTATTTACTCATAATAAAATTATCTTATAATTTATTTTTAGATTTTACTAAAATAATCAATTTTCAGGTTAATAGTTAAAATACCAATTTTATAAATGTTGTCACTTTTAAGAAATTATTTTATTATATTAATATATTCAAATATATTGTAACATTTTATGAAAAAAATGTTATATTATGAATTATATTAAATCATTTCAAAATATTATTTCATTTCTATAAACCTATAGTCAGTATTTTGAAATTTCATAAAATGATTTCATGAAAACTGTTTTTCTAATGATTTTTTAATTATTTATAACATAATGAAATGATTTTTTTTAATTTATTTTATTTGTAAATAAATAATTATTGAGTAATAATAAATATTTTAAACTCATTAAATTCAGTGAGTTTATAATTCTATACTAATCATAAGATTATTTTTTTATAAAAATAAAGTTTCTCAAAAAACACGTTTTTACGTGAAACATGCACTAACATTATGATTAATTTCCTGAAAATTTTTAAAATGATTCATATAATTTATATAATAATGTCCTTAATATTTAGCACAATTAATTTTATTTATTGTAATGAAATATTATCTTATAAATATTAATGTTAATTACACCAATAATGATAACATAATTATATTAAAACTGTTATTTTATTAATATCAAGGAATTTATATCTGGGAAATTAAATTGAAATAAGTTTAATAATAAATATAAAATTATATATAAACAAATAAATTAGTATAGTGAACCTAATTTAATTTTAAATCAATACAAAATCGTTCTATGAATAAATAATGGTAAAAATCATTTTTTTAATAAAACATGTTTTCTACACATTATCTTTTTTAATTTAAAAGTTAAATTTTAAGTCTTTTCAATTTCAATTGGATTAAATATATGTTATATTTATTTCTAGAAAACCCAATTTTGATGATTCGGTTTATGTTATATATTTAATAAGACATAGAATTAGTTAGATAAAAAATAGTTTCTTGGTTCAAAAATAAAACAACAAAATGTGAAATCATAATGATAAAATCCTTATATGAAGATTAAAAAAGGGTTGGGAGTACATTTTTTAATCATTATCAACATGATGACATATCATAATTAATAATCCTGAAACTTTTTAAAAAGTAACCTTGAAATATTTTCATTCCATTATTAAAATACAAGGGGGTTTTGTAAATTTCTCATTTCCTCTTTTATAAAATGGTATTGTGTTATTTTTCCAAATAGAAAACTAACATCGGTAATAATACTTTAACGTAACACCCCATAATATGGGAAATATTTTTACTTCATATAAAATTAATATTTCTCATATTTTGTGTTAAACACAACACCATATTGAGGTTGTGTTATATAAAACATTTATTTTTCCTAGTGTTACAAACAACATTAAGTTTACCATGTATTACATGTAACAGAGAGTTTTAAAAATATGTGAAATTATATTTAAATGTTAAAATTTAATATTATTGTTGTCAAATATATGTCAGAGAGGAAGTTATGAATGATATTAATAAAAGTGTGAAAATATATGGTTTATAGATGTATATAAAATTAATTAATTCATGAACAATTAACTAGAATTTAAAATAAAAAGTATTTGAAAAAATAGTTTTTTTGTGTAAGAATCTATTTTTATGCGCACAAACATATTTTACCTCAATAAAATAATAAAATCATTTAAATTGATTTATTTTAATGAAATTTATATATGTAGTATTAAATAATATTTTTAAAATTCATCTTATGTGTTTTCTAGATTAGAGATTCAAATAAACAAAATTTTATACTTTAAGCTATATTTATATAAAAAGTAGTTTTCTCACCTTCTACATACTCATTTTAAAATTATTTTTTTACAATTATTGAAAATTTATTTGAAATAATAAACTTCTTTTTTTAAATAATAATTCCAAATTTATCTTTGGTTTAATATTTGAAAATTTTCAGTGATGTTAAATTATTTTTTGAATAATAAAAAATATTTGTTTTTATTATGATTTTATTATTTATTTTAAAGAATTTAATTTTTTTAAATAATATTATTTTAATTGTGAAACTAGTTCAATTACATTTCTATTAGTCTATTTGGAGTTGTTTTAATCAATTTTATATTGACTTTTGGTAAAAAAAACTTTTAAAAGTTTGATTGTTTTTTTGGAAAGCCCGCTTTCTTTCACAAATATAGGATAAATTTTAATTTAAAATATTCCAAATATATAATCGGAATATAGACAAATATATTTTCTATTTTTAATATTAATAATATATATTATGTTATTATTTTGACTTATTTTTTAATCCTAATTAATAGTAAAAATAATAAAAATTATTTACCACTGCTAAGGTAAAATGGGTTAACAGAGGGGTAAAACAAAAAAGACAAAGTCTTAAAATGACCCAAAAAAATTAACACACCTATTGTAGGGAAATAATATGAAATTTTATTTTATATTATTAAGAATGATCCAGATTTGATCCTTTGGGATTGTGAGAAATGTGGGTAAAATATTTTATTCACCAAAATGACAAGTGTGACACTCACTTCATTTATAAAATTCCACCCAATTTCCTATCCTATTAAAAAAATAAAAAAACCATTGGTTAATAAAAATAATACCATAATAAGTTACTTAGTTCCACCATGACATTTTAGATTCCTGGGTTTGCTCATAAATGCATCCTTATAATCATTTTGGTGTAAACTAGAAGAAGTTTTTCAAATAAGAGGTAACATCCCTAACTTATCATTTTATATTATCTATTCCACCACCTCATTAAATTGTTATAAAACTATAACGATATAATAACCTAATAATATTAAATATAATTATACATTCTAATATTAAGACCATTACCTATATCTATATCCACTTCTATCGAATGTGATATGAAATCATCGTTCACGTGTACTGTAGACTACCGATTCACGAACCTATGTTATTAATTTTATATCACCACCCCTCAAGGATGGATATAATGATGGATTGAACTTTTATATTTTCTATTTGTGATATAATTAATCCTAATTAATTATAAAACCACATTTACATTCTTACCTCCAAACATGTTTGGAAAATAATAATGTTGCTCATGAGAATGATGGACTACCACATCCCGAACTGATGTGATGTATTTTTCATTTAATATTTAGTTGGATGGTAATAAGGATATATTAAGTGAATATATATTATATATTTAAAATAATTATAATTATTAAATAATAATACCACATTATACATATTTCCTTCCATTCCATGGGTATAAGATATTTATGTTTGTGTGTATGATGGACTATCACCTCACGAAGTGTTTTGATTCATTTTTAACATATGATTTACATTAATGGTAATAATTATAGGTTTAAATAAAAATATGTGATATGTATGATATAAAAATTATTATTTAATGGTAATATTTATTTTGAAATTATTTCTACCATTCCATCAATAAAATGGAAACAATGTTCAAGTGTACGTACAACCTAACATCTCCATGATTTATGTATTTCATTTTCTATCTCTAACATTAATGGATTTCTATAAAATATATATAAGTAATATATATGATATTTATATCATATTTCAAATTTTACATATAATTTAACCATGATCAAATTAAAAGGACAAAAAAATTACAAATCAAGATGTACACAAAAAACAAAGCAATTATTACATGAAACATGATTTTAATAAGGAATTGTTGATAAAAGGGTGATAAACGGTCACCAGTAAATCATATATCATATGATAAATAAGATTTATTTTCTATATAAATTTTTTAATAAACTTATAATTTTTATACAAGATGATTGAATGTTCACAAAAGAAGTTGATACTTACGGTAAGGAATTTTTTTCTTACTTTTACATTCTATGAGACACATGCCATATTTTCCACATGATTATTTTATGTGGAATTTATACTTCCCATAAATATATTTTATGATTACTATCCTGAATATTTTTTTTATTTACATATTCATTTTATGATCTCTCTTTTAGGTTGTAGGTGGTTCAAAAGTTACCAAAGCAGAAAGAGATTTCTATCTCAAATTGGATTATTTAGGACATAAGTTATATATTCCCCTATATTTTTCTATCTGGGGTATATACTACGAAATTTATATTTAACAACATGAATCTACTTATTTAAATGATATAAACTTTTTAATTTGATGTTATTATTTAATGGGTCCAATAATTTAAAACATACCAAATTGGTAAGGGTTTTATGATACAATCTCATATTTTACCAGGATTGTTTATGATTATATTTACAATGATAATGTCTTACGATCCCTCTATCAAGAAACTCATTAATTTTATTATCCTATATTTTTTATTAGGAATATTTTTTTATGTTAATTTTCCTCCCTTTATGTACTCGAGGTCAAAATAATGTTTTTGTGAAAATTCATCTCCATTTCCATCATTGATCGGAAACCTATTTTTCTTCAAAAATCATTTTTTCAAAAAAAGAATTTAAAATTATTTAAAAAAACCTCAAAATTATTTATTGAAAACATTTTTAATCATTTTCTCCTTTTACAATTATTTTGAAATGAATCTTCATATAGTTTTCTAAAAAAATATAGTTTGGATTTTTCTAAAAATGTTAAAGGAATCATTGTTCTAACAGGTAAGATGAGAATTGTATTTTAGATCATCAAAATAAAATCATTGTTTTTTGTTATTATATTATATGTTTAAATATTTATTTTCAACATTAAATATTTCTAAAATTATTTATGAATTTTTAGTTTTAAAAATTCATGTTCAATGAATGGTTATTTTCCTCATGAAATTATTTTAATCATAATTAGAGATTAATATTTAATCTTTCAAGGTTATTTTCAAATAAAAGGATTTCAAAAATATTTTATTTATTTTTATTCCAAAAATTTTATTTTCAACGAAAAATTATCTTCCTTAATATATGTTCCTTGTGGTATTTCCAAATCATTGTCCATATAATATTGAATCATTTGATGTTAGTTATACATTACAAGGGATATGATCATGGGATTCCATTCATATTATTTCTAAAGATGATTTATTTTTATGATGAAAATATATTTATGAAACTCATTTCACTTCCATGGGTTATACCATGATTAGATTGTTATGAAACCATCTTCTTTTTCCTTGAGTTGTGCTTTGATGATGATATGAGTTTAAAACTGTTTATTTTCTATAAGTTATGATATGATGAAATGTTCATTAATTCAGTTTTCCTTCATGAATTCTAATATGATGATGTTTTGTAAAATCATGGCACAAAAAAGATATGCTTTTTTATTATGTGATTGGTGGGACCTATATATCCCACTATATAATTGGATAAAAATTTATATATAATGATATAGAAATAACTAGAATAGGGAGTGAACCTAATGTTGTAAGGGATTTATTCTATTTTAAATGAATTGGGAGAAAATCATGATTACTGTGATGTTTTGGAGAGTTAAGACATTACATTATTATTACCTTTGTAGTGACCCATGACTGCTATGGAAATTATTTTCTATACTTATATATACACCAAAATTCCAGGTGCTATTCATTTTTTATTCTCTCATGGATCATGTTCATTTAATTACATATTATTAATGTTTTTTAAACATGATTTATTTTTTTATTACTCAATATTTTGATATTTGTATGTAGGGTATGGTATTCATATGTTTTTCTCAAGTTATCATACCCCCATGCTCGTGTTTTGTTTACACATTTTACCTTTTTTATCCTTACTTATTATTTGATCTCATTATTTATTATGTTTACTTTCTATATCTTATTAATAAACGATTTAAGTATCATCTATTTATAAAGATTACTGAATGGGAAGATCATTATGGTAATCATTGATGACCTTTCGCTAAATAAAAATATTGTATAACGTGTCTCTAAAGGAACTAAACCATTATAATCTTTTGTTGTGTGGCTATGTAATGTAATTAATATTAATATAAACAAATGTAATATCAGTGTATGTAAATTTGTGTACATTACAGTTATTTTTATAGGAGAAGTTTGGTTAAATTTTGGAAACTATGGTGAGAAAACACTACTCACATCTAAAGGGATATTTGTAAGAATATTTCTAGGGATGCGTCGAATGATGTATTTAAGGATGATTCAATGAATAGGAAAGTATACTAAAATTTGGGAAAGGATATAGTGATTGGTTTATAATAAATTACACCCCCTAATAGATATTAAAAGTATATTTGGATCTAGAATAGAGTTACTAATAAGAATTAAATTTGAAAAGGGTGCATTACGCTTGAATCGATCATCACTTAGTGCATAACAATGGGTCTTGCTAAACACTTGGTTTGACACTCATTGGGGTTATGCATTAGAAATTTATAAACTCCTTACGAACCATCATGGAAGATTTGAATAGATTTTGGACAGTAATGAACTAGGTTAAACATAATGTCTCATAGATTAAAAATAAGGTTTCAGGATTTTGACATCCTATGAGTGAATTTTCATGATTATGTGGTTTCCCACTATGAATATTATTACTCACATTATGCTGTTTGGTTTTTTTAAATGATGGAATCCATGAGGAATATGATTAATATTGAATTTGATATATAATTTTTCAATGATAATCCATATCAGATAACAACCGAAGAAAAGGTTATAGTTATTATTCTTAATAATTTGCCATGATATATTATTGACCACTTCCACCTTAAACAACTATTATACTCACCAAATAAAATAATGAGAGATTTTATTGAGAGGTTTTGTGGTGGATACCATAGGAAAAGGAAGATTTCATTTCTTTTATTTAGATAATGTGGAAATAATCACTTAATATACTACCTAAAACGATTGATAACATGTTTTATATGTTGATAATCAGGGTACATAACATGTAATTGTAGATGAAAAATTAAAATTTCGATTAATGAAATGGATTTTAATGATGGTATCACATTTATATCATTGATCGTTTAAAGCTTAAAATGAGGAAAGTATGATAATTATTCAAATTATGCCTTTAGGGAAAGATCATGAATAAAATTAGAAAATTAATACAAGTAATATTTATATTATGAAGGATTAAGAGACTAAAAATGAAAGTTGAAGTGGAAATGTTATTAAGGAATAAGATTATTATGAATAGTCAATGGCTTAATAATGAATTGAAATGATTGATGTTTTTGTGTATTGGAATTAAAGAATTATGTTATATGAGTCATGAAATATAGAAGTACTTTTCTATATAGGTTTTTCATTATGGATTTTCAAGAATATATTGAGTTTTATTAATGACCTAGAAAATTTATTTAATGGAAAGGTGATATTCTTTTGATAACAAATGATTAATGGAAGAAAAAACTAAATATGTTTCTGATGTTAATGAAATTTTCTTCATTTTGGATTAGGGGATGACAGATATGGACTAAGTAAACTAAATTTTATTTACATGCCTAAAAAATAATTAATGATTTGTTGATAAAGGGTTATATATTATCAATGATGGATTTAAAAAAAATATATTTATGGAATATATAAAACAATAAATGTTTCCAAACATGGAGGTTTCTTATGTTTATCTGTTCATCGAATGTACTATGTTGAACATTGGATGTTATTGGATAACTTGTAGTAAATTTTATGTTTTTTTTCTAATAACTTATCATTATTAATAGATCTTATTATCCACTAGTGATTCAGGCATAAAAACAATTCATCTTCATTTCATGGAGTTAGAGATGAAGTGGAAATTGATCAAAGCACTAAAAAAGAACAAAATTATGCTAATAAAATGTAATTAAATTAATAAGTATATCATCTCAAGAAAATTATTAAACAACGGGAAAGGGGTATTGAAATAAAATAGTAAAAATTAACTATTAATTCTCATGAATGGATCGTCTTATCACCAATCATTAATTATTATCCTTATTGTTGTAAAATTTCTCCTAGCAATGTTCTCTATCACTCTCCATCACTCTTGTTCATTTAGTTTTCTCTTTTATGTCCATATTTTTACTTCACACCTATGCTCTATTATTTGCAGACCAAGCATGTGTTATTCCAAATTACCTTCACACACCCTTTTATCTCTTATCAATAGAAAATTTTATTAAACATTTTTATGATATGGGTTTACAACAAATAGATATTCAAATGACAAACCCTTTTTTACTAAAAAAACTTCAAATTGTGAGGACCCAATTTAATCAAGGGGTATATTGTTATACCTTGCTTTCCTTTCTGAAATAATAATTTTAAAAATAATTATAATATTTTGGATTTTTCATAAAATAGAAATTTTATATAGTATTAAAAGAAACATTGTGTTTAAATTGTGTTACATGGAGCACTTTGTTTAGCTTGCATTACATAAATCACCGAGTTTAAATAAAACATGACATACTATTAAAATATTATCATTTAATATGACAGTTATAAAAGAGTAATTAGAATGGTTCGTATAAATATAATTAAATAAATTATAAAAATATATTGTTTACAGATGAATATAAATTAAATTTTTTATTGAACAATTAAATATTAATGGAAATAAAACTATATGAAAATAATATAAAACTTTTTCCAAACAAAAAACTTTTATGCAGAAAATCATGTTTCACTAAAAATAAATTAGAAAATCAGTTCTAATAAAATATTTTAATAAAATTTAAATATTATATATTCATTAAAAATTTCAACAGTCATCTAATGTATTTTCTGGACATGATATAACAATAAATCCAATTTTAATCTGAAAACTATATTTTTTTTAAAGTTCTTTTTTCAAATTTTTCAAAATTATTTTAAAATTAATTTTATCATATTTAAAAAATTTAGGTTAAATTATAAAATTAATTTTTTAAATTTATATTTCAAAATAATATATTGGTGAATTTTCAAAAATTTAATGGGAAGTTAAATTTTTTGATGAATAGTAAAAATTACTTGTTTTTTATTAAGAATTAGAATTTCATTAATTTTTTTAAAAGAAAATATGAATGTTTTAGATGATTTAAAAGGTAAAATTAGTTCAATTATATATCTATTAATTAAATTTAATTAAATTAAATAAACTTCATCTTAAATTTTTTTACAAATTCTTTTTAAACTTCTAAAAGTTTTATCTTTGGAAAAACAAATTTCTCGTCAAGACTACAGGATTAATTTTAAATTAGATTTTTTCAATTATATGAATAGTGTTTGAAAAAATTGAATCCATTTTTTTAATAATAATAAATTACACTTTCTGACAATATAAAATTATTATTTGACTATAATGAATAGTAAGAACCCGAAAAATTATTTACCACGGATGAGGAAAAATCAGATTTACCAGGGTTAAGCTAAACTGATAAGGGTTTGAAATTACCCTAAAAACATTCAACCCACATTTTGTAGAAATATTTAGACCTTATATATTATATCCTCTATAATGGTACATTTTAGAGCTTTTGTCATTTGAAATATGTGGGTACAACTATTTATTTTTAAAATTTACTAGTGACCCACCGACCTCACTTATAAAATGCCACCCCATATCCTCTCTTATTCAACCATTAAAAAAATTGTATAGTATAATATATACCCATATAAAATATTTACTTACATCCAGACATCCTATTATAATTATTTTGGTCTGAAATTTATCCTTGGTAAAATCCTTAACAGAGAATTTTATTTTATTTCTTCCTCCACCTCAATAAATTAATATTAAAAAATTAAAAAATAATATAAATATGATATTATATATAGTTATATTATTATATGTTAATGTAATGACCGATATCCATGTACTCTTCCATCAAGTGGGATACAAAATCATCATCTGTGTGTATGGATGAATACTGCCTCACAGAACGATGTTAATCATATTCCATCACCACATCTCACAAATAGATTTAATTATGAATTTAAATTTATATATCTTAGTTATGATATTATTATAAATTTTTTATTATTGTACAAAATGTAAATTCTTACATTCTATCCCATTATGAAAAAAATGGCATCGCTCTTATGTACAGAGGGAAACTGCCACCTGAACTGATGTGTTGTGTTTTCCATTTATGATTTAATTTGATGGTAATAAAGATATATTAAATTAATTTATATTTTATTTTTAACATAATTATACTGATATGAAAATTATATTAGATATGTGTTCCTATATTCAATTTTGTGTGTGATAGGATAATATTCTTCATGTGTACGGGTTACTACCACCTCGTGAAGCGATTTAATTCATTTTTCATGTACGATTCACATGGAGGGTATTACGGAAATGTTTAAATAAGAAATGTTATATATATGATATATAAATTATTATTTAATTCCTACATATCATTTTAACATTTCTATTTAATTTCATCTGAACAATGGAAACCTCAATTATGCGTACGTACGACCTACCATCTCCACAAACGGTGTATTTTATTTTCTACCTCTAAATTTATAGATTACTATAAATATTTATGTATTTATTATATATAATATATATATCTGGTTTAATCTTTTGGATATGATGTAACCATGATCAGATTAGGCGGACCAAAAAAATAACTAATCAAAACATACACACACAAAACAATGTAGCCATTACACGAAACGAGATTTAATAAGGAATGGATAATAAAAATTTAATAAAAGGACATAAATAAATCAAATATGGTTTGATAAAAATTATTTTCAAGATTTGATAAATTTATAATAAAACTATATTTATTATATGTTGGTTTAAATTTGTACAAAGGAATCTGAAACATTAGGAAATGGATTTCCATCTCACTTTTACTTTATGTGATACAAATTTCATATTCACTGTATGTTTTATTTATGTGATGTATATAATGAAAATTAATTTATTTTATGATTATTTAATTAAACAATATTTGGATTTACGTATCCATTTTTGGGAATTTTTCTTAGGGTTTTTATGTTTTTAAAGATTCCAATGTGGTAAGATAATTTTGTCTCAAATTTATTTCTTTGAGATATAAGTATTATCACGCACATATCTTATTCTATAAGGTATATATACTACCCCATGGAAATTTTCTGTCATTAATATAATTATTTTCATGATTTTAAATTTTTATTTTTATGTTATTCTTTAATGGTTATTGTGGTTCAAAAGATACAAAAGTGGTAAGGGTTTTATGATACAATCTCACTAATTCTCAGGATTTTTTATGTTATGTTTGTGATTATCTATAATTATGATCTGTATAACAGTAAAATAATTAAATTAATTCTACTATATTTATTTACTGATAATTCAAGTTTCCTTTAATTTTTACTCCCTTTATGTACTCAATAGGTCAAAAGATGTTTCTAAGAAAAATCATCATTAATTCCTTCTTTCATCAAAAACCCATTTATGCTTCAAAACCATGTTTTCTAAAAGTATTTTTAAAAAAATTATAAAACTATAAAAATTATTCATCAAATACATTTTTACTCATGAATTAATTTTAAAAAAATTGATGGGATTCTTCTTGTCTTTTTCTAGATAATTCTTGTTTGTATTTTGTTGAAAATGTTAGAGGAATATTTTTCTTTAACATGTACGACATGAATTTTAATAACTTCCATAAATAAAAACTCAAAGGTTTTAAGGACTACATTTTAATTTTCAAATTTCATTTTTTTTATTACATTATTTCCTTTTATTTTACTTTTTAGTTATAAAAATAAATTTTGAAAGAAATGTTATTTTCCTCAAGAATTGTATTTATTGAATAGTAAAAATTCTATTATAAGATTTCAAGGTTATTTTCATCGATGAAAATTTCCAAAATATTTTATGTATTTTTATTTTTAGAAATTTATTTTAAGAGAGTTGTTATCTCCCCAAAGAAATGGTCCCTTTGATATTTTCAAATCATTTTCCATTTAAGATGACATCATTTAATGTTGTTTATACTTTATTGGGGATATGTTCTAAGGATACCATTATTATTATTCCTCTAGTATGTTTTTGTTTATGATGAAAATATGATTTTGAAACTAGTTTTACTTCTATGGGTTGTACCATGATAAAATTATTATTAAACCATCTTATTTGTACACATGTTATTCTTTGATAATGAAATGAATTTGAAACCTTTTTATTTTATACATATTCTTCTATGATGGAATGTTTCTGAAAGGTACTTAATTTATTAGGTTTTGATACAGGGAATTGTTTGTAATATTGTTGCACATATATGTAATATTTTCATTATTTGATGGTTTGAATCAATATCTCCCTCCAATGCATTGGGTAATGATTTATACCTCACGAGATACAGGACTGGAATGGGGGTTAAACTGTTTTAGTAATGTACTTTTCCACTATAATGTTCTTTGAGGTGACCCTTAACTGCTATTACAGTTTTTGGAGTGAACCCATTCCACTTATACAACTTTACTAGTGAAATTTTACTACTATGGAAATGATTTTATATGATTATGTCTATGAAATAATCTAATGTCTTATGCAGATTTTATGATATTATGGGTTATATTCCTTGATTTAATTATTATTTATGTATTCAAAACACCCATTATTAATTCCACGACCCATATTTTAGATCTTTGATATGAATTGTATAGTTTTATTATGTTATGATATCTTTCTCAAAACCTTATCTCGCTTTATTTTATGTGTTCTCCCTTCTTTACAATTCCTATAAATTTGTGATTTCCCTTTATTATGTTTCCTTTCCCCATGTTATAAAGAATAGTTCTAAGTAGGGTATGTCTAATAATAGAAATAAATGGGAAGATATTTATGAGAAACATTGAATATATTTCACTAAATAAGAATATTGTGTACCTTGTCTCCCAAGTCAACAAACCATTCTGATCCTTAGGCCTATATTTATGTAATGTAATGAATATTCCTAAAAAAGATGTAATATATATGTCTGTGTGTTTAAATATTGGGTCATTAAATTAAAACTCTTTCATTTTAAACTCTATAATAACTTCCCCCTAAAACATAATCCATTTTCACTCATAGTTATCATATTCCCTTCTTTTTCAAGGGTACTTTCAAGTGAAAATTGAGTCTCAGGTGTAATCTTATCTCTACATAAATATTTATTCATTATATTTATCATAAAAATATATTTTCCCCATTATAATATACTTAATTAGATATAATTACTATGACAATATTTTTTATTTATTTTTGTTACTACCCTTGTTTATTAATTTTCCTCCACTTGGAAAATAAAATAACATTGTTTGTGTATCGCACAGACTACTGCCTCCATGAAATGGAATTTTCATTTCCTCATTTCATAAATTGTATTAATAGTGGAACTAATAAATAACTATATTATATATCATATAATTATTATTCATAAGTTTCAAAATAATATCAACCTTCACCCCCTCTCATGTGTTGTGAAAGGGGAACACTAATTGTGGGTTACCTCAATGATGATTTTTTTGTTTTAAATTTATATATTCCTCCATTAAAAAAATATTAAAATATGGTTAAAATAATTAAATAATAAAAATATTATCATTATTATTATTTTATAATTATATAATATCAAAGGAAATACCTCTATAAGCATACATGTCAATCGAGTTAACATGTGATCAAGTTTGTGTTAGTTTTGACCACTTACATGAACAATGATATAAGATATGGCAATGGATGTCAATTGGAACAAAAAATTAATATAATATATTATCTAAATAATGATTGTTATGTGGTTCTTAAAATATTATCTTTTTTTATTTATATTAATATCAAAATAACATTATTGTTCAGTGAATTTACCAAAATAAGAACTTATGAATTTTTTTCACATAATATTACCAAATAAATTATGAGATGAAATATGATAATTTTAATAAATATAAGTTGTATATTAAATCACATTAAATTTTATATAAATAGTGAACTTGGAATCAAATGATTTTAAATTAGGTCAAAAATTATTGAACATGTGAAATATAGTTGAAGGTATTTACACCTAATGATCATAATACGATAATAATAACAAATGTAATCAAGATAAATAATTATAATAATGTTTATAATAGGATAAAAATTATGATTATGTTTTGGAAATAGTTTATTATGTTAGGTTTGTTTTTTTATATGAGGATAGAGTATCATCATCTATGAAATGAGGAAATGTATTGTTTTGTTGTTTCACATTGACATTCATTGAGGTAGGATTTCATGGTTAGCATCTGTTTATCTTTTATGGGGTATAAACACTACCAAAATGATAAAATTAATAATAACTCACCCTGTTTCATGAGAAATGAATATTTATTTCACAATATATCCTACTTTTTCTTCCAATCCATTCATTAGTCAAGTTATATGGGTTTTTTTTTTCAAATTTAAATCAAACGAGACATGTTTATGATAAACACCTTGTTTATATTTAAATGGTGCTAATATTGTCCCAATGTTAACCTCTATTTTGGGAAGACTACTAAGGACTATTTAATTTAATTTTAGTTATTATTTATCTATTTTAAATAGGAAAATTTAATACTCGTTTGAAAATTTAGATCTTAAATACGGTTATTTTAAAGTTATCAAAAGGTATTTTTCCATCCATCCAAAAAAAATTATCATTTAATAATCATTTTCAATTGAAAAATCTTATATTTTTATATTATTAAACATTATTTTTGAAAATTGATATTTTTAAAGGTATTTTCACTTTCCCTTTTTGATAACTATTATGTTACTTTCATTATTAAAATTATTTTTAAATGTATAAGATTAACTATGTTTCACTTCCCCAATTGGAAACTATCATGTATTTAAAGGATATATTTTGTATAAAAATTTATAATAAGGTTTTAATAAGTCATGTCTTTCCCTTGATCAATAAATTCTAACATCCATAAGGGACTTGTTAAACCAAACTCATTTATTCCAGTTATACTATTTTTATTTGAACTTCCTTATTCCAAGACTCTCAATTTCAAATTGCGTACTATTTTTTCACATGTGGTGTTAAATAGTTTTTGAAACCATTCTATTTCTATGAAAAGTTTTCTTTTTCTTTTTTTAAATAAGGTTACTTTTTAAAGATAATCGAAACTAGGATTATTTTAATAAAAATAAAAAAAAGTTTTCATAAGTTCTTTTCTTTTTGAATTGATTTAATTATATTCAAATGATAAATATATATTGGAGTGTTTTTTCTTATTTCCCCCTATATTATTAATTTTTTTGTGATTATTTTGGGTGAAAATTGTTTCTTTATCAAATTTCCCAGATTTTTATGTTATTTTATAACTTTTGGATGTTTTATGAAAACAATTTTATTTTCGTCGATTCCTTATAAAAATTGAATAATTTCAATTTTTGATGTCCTATGAAACCCATTTTATTTCTATTTGTTATTTGTGTGATGATTTGGATATTTTATGGAAAATATTTTCTTTATATGGGTTATTTTATGATGTGATTTTATTTTCATGTGGCACAAAATAGTATAGATAATGATATTTTTGGGAACTATATCTCTATCCAGTTCATTAGGTAATATAACATATCTCTTAACAAATAAATTATATGTTAATTACATGGAAATTATCTAGGTTCTAAAAGGATGATTGTGATGTTTTTTATCTCTAATCACAAATATATGATTAAATGGATTGGATGGTATGTAGGTTCATAAAGATATAGATTCATCTATTTATTATTGTTAAACACTCATTCTTATATTATATGAATCTTATTATATTCTTCATGTTTAATTTTCTATTGACTTGGTAAAACTGATTTGTTTCTGAGATATTATGCAAGTGGATAATACTTATTAATTTATGTTATCTTTACTTAGATATTTCTCTTAATACATTATTTTCTTTATAAATAATTTTTAACCATTATTCCCTTTGTTATGTTTTCCTTTACTATTATTTTAATATCACTCCTTTCTTATTTTTCCAATCCATAGGTTATGACAATTATTGTACCATGTTAGAAGTCCAAAAATATCCCAGAGGAGAATTATAATGGAGAGATTTTTATAAGTGTAGTAAAATAAGTTATTTCTGTAGCTAATCTATAAGAGACTAAATCATTAATTATTTGGGTTGTCTGAAGATTTTGATATGTATTATAGAAATAAATAGATTAATTTATTGTTTCTGTTATGTTGATCTTGGAAAGATTTAGCATACCTCATCATAACACACAATGTATTTTTATAGTGGATTATATCTCCAGTAAATCCTTCTTGTGGACTAGTATTTGGACCCTTGATGAGTCCATTCTAAGAAGATTCATATGTACAATGATAAGGTTACTTTATTTCTGACATTAAATATAAAACATAATGTGGTGAAAGAATTTCACTTCTTCTTGGTCAAATGGGTAAGTATGATACTCGAGTGTGATCTTTGGAATGAAATTGAGGTTTTAGTCTCAACTTATAGCACACATGGGTTTGGTAATGGGTCCCCCATTTACTGGTATGGGAATTCTAAAAACCCTTCGTACTCACCCAAGACTTTGGGTCACTGATTTGTTGAGTGGAACCCCCTTGTCATTTATTGATAGATGAGGAATGTTTCCTCTAATATTCTGGGGTTAGTTCCCCCATACCGAAATATTCAATCCATATTGTATGGATCTACCCTATATTCTCACTTTGTCTCATGGGTTTAGCTGGCCATTTTATTTACTTTTTTTGTTCAGGTAATCTCAATATTTATTTATACATATATTGAAATTGGATTTTCCTATACATGTTTAGTCTTATGTAGATAAAAGGATAATAAACGGTGGATTTGGGAGACTTTGAATTGATGGATCATAGCATTACCTAATGGTAGTGTCCATGTTCAATGGTTGATTTTTAGAGATCCTCAGCAGGGCTCTCTCTTTCTCTTCCACTATAAATAACTACTATATTATAACCCTTTTATGCTTGGGATTGTATTTTTCACTTTTTTTTATTGGTACTGGTTAATTCACTCAGATGTATTCCTAGAGGTTTTTTATGAATTTACATACTCCAGATGATTTTATTTTTCTTTACAATATTTTATTGAATTTAATTTGGTAGAGTGTGTGTTCACATGATCCATAAGTTAAGGCCACTCAGATGTTTGATAATATTACATGAATCTGGTTTCAAGTGCATATACAATTAAGATAAGGTTTGAGGTGTCACTCTCAGTTGACCATCTGTCCATGTGATTCCCTAGTGGATCAGGTCATGATAGCATGGTATCAAAGTGGTTTTATCCTAGTGATAGTGCTTTCAGTTAGATGTGTCATGAGGTTTCATTTGGGAACCTAGGTAATCCATGTTAAAGGTTATATAGTTCATATATAATTCTAGTGAATGTAATGATGATGTGATGACTGATGTATCGATACACCAAGTCTCAAACTTCCTTATTTTCAACTCATCATACTTGGGTAACAATTGTAGGGAATCAGTGGTACATGCATCATATTAGAATGGTTCCTTCAATTCCATGACATTTGGGAGTCATCTCCCATGATATTCCCATCTTACCATGGGTTTTCTTGTGAAATTTCAAGATTCCTCCATTATTACATCGAATATGTATTTCATGATGTATTTCTGATGATTAACAACATAGTAGTGAGGCTTCTGTTTAGGGGACATCCCATGAGGCACACCCTCTAGTGGGGCGATGAGCAGTGTTTCCACATATTGAGTGGTGATTAAACCCTGCTGTGATATCCTAGGAAAATGAATCTCTTTATATTGATAATATGATAGTTATGGTACCTCAACATGATACTAAACATGTGATAAACATAGTGTGAGATTCTTACCATTAGAGACATCTACATTTTCATGGGGATCCAGGTCATTAGGGCGTAATGGATTTTCTAGAGTTGGTTGTTTTCCTCTTTTGACTAGTGATTACCAACACCATTTTTACAAGAGATCATGTAGGTAATCGTTTTTAGGGATCTGTTAAATGTAGGTGGAGACTAACAACCTAGAACTATAATGAGGTGAAACTCTTCTAGAAAAAAGTCCATGCCTTTGTTCCACAAGGATTATTATTATTTTACCTTGTGCTCAGTTTAAATTTATGATGGTTTGGAGTTGTAGTAGGGTGATATGATTGTTGTTGAGTACATTTATAGGTTCCATGATCCGACATTCTCTTCCATTAAAACTAAATGTTTCAGGATTATTGGGAATTCTTGGAGGGCGAATAACCATTAAGGTTTTTTATTCGATGGATCATTGATTAATTTTTGCAATAACTAAACATCATGGATAATGGAATCATTCCATTGAATATTTTCGTAGATACTAGGAACATAGAGATATTATATTTGACCTAGAAAATTTATAATTAAGTTATATATTAACAAAAAAAAGGATACCTATTTTTAAGAGTTTTCTTCGATGAAGATGTTATTTATCATCTAAAACAAATGTTTAGGATTAACTTCATCATGCTAGGATGATCCTACTGTATAATTACACTAGTATTGATACAGAGATGATCTTTTGATCTCAGAAAAACAATGATAAATTGGTGGCTTCTAGTGTGCTGGATAAATCAACTTGCATTATTCACCCTAAACACTTCTACTTACTTAATTCTTAAAGGAATCTCTCTAGTTCTTTTTTTCATGAGATGAAGAGATAAGGAAGAATAGAGAGAAAAATATATTTTTCAAAATGATTCATAAATCTCAATTAAACCTATATAATGGACATATCAATCCTTTTATATTGGCAGGTTTTAGGTTAAAATATTTTTTAATTGTGTACTGGATCTTAAATAATATAATAAACTATATCCAACCCCATTCCATATAATATAATAATATTATTATATTAGGTCATGAACTAACTCTTATAATGAAAAATAGTATTTTATTGGATTGAAAACTAATATTCATTGCAAGAAATGGTCTTGGTCTCCTCTAACTCCTCGACATTTATTTAATACCTGAAAGAATATATTATTCATAAATAAATAATTTATCCGTAAAACAGAAAATCCATATTTCAAAAATATTTAATAAATATTTTCTATCAATGAAATATGAAAAAAAATACTCTTCAATATTGAGGATAATATTTATTCCATAAGTTATATTAATGTATAATTTAATCAAGATCAATGGTAACACTTAGTGTGTGACCCCCTAAAATTATTTTTCATTGGAATAATCCATTATTGCATAAATATCAAGATTAATATCTATAAAAAGGTTAAGGAATCCAATAGAAATGACTTAATCTTTCAATATCAACAACCTTGTATGAATTATTTTGTTTAATATAACCCATTTGTCACAATATCTCATTAAGAAGACATATCATATTTGTAATCAACCAATATGATTGATACTTCATTCATTGAATACCTGAAATAAACTCATCAACACACCATGTACATGGAATTGAATGATACTGTTCAATTTCAATCAATTATATGCGGTATCAACTTCTACAAAATTGGAATTGAAAAATACTTCCATGACTTATCCCTTAAGAACGTTTCATTAATCACACACCAAATATACCATGCTTCTAACAAACATATGGCATCAGAATTTTGGTTAGTAAATATAAATTCATGAGTCATATCATGAATTAATGAAAGTTTTCATGTCTAATGTCTCTTACACAAGCTTGTATAAACTAATATCACATGAAACCTAAACATGTGGACTTCCTATTAGCTAGTTTATTCTTGTAATCTATTATCTTAGAGATTTCCAAGTAAAAACCCTAATGAGAAGACACCACATCCACTTATGGGTACTATCACATGATATATAACATCTAATGTGTCCCATAATATAACATTATATGACTATATCACTATATTTTAGAATATCATTATGTTGTTTAAAGGTTCTGATTATAGTTGGGAACTAGAGCCAACTACAATGAAATTTTAGTCCTCTAAACATCAAATGAAAATATTATTTCTGCTGAGCTAATGGTTTATTCCATCAATTTAGTATTATAATAATATATTGTGATGGGATATTTATTTTTAGGTGCCACATAAAGGCCTTCAATAAAAATGTTGAGGAAAATTGTTTTTTATCTATATCAAAACCCAAAATATACTCAAATGTTAGTTTTGAATCTGTATCCACTACTTTATTTGAGCTATTATATCCCAAAAAACCTCCATTTAGAGTGTATATGTATCCAATTTATTATTTGTTATCATATTGATCTATTTGGAAACTATAATCTATAAATCATCTGATAAATAGTTCCAAATCTCTTCTATATTTGTGGAATGTATCCTTATTACTCCTCAGATACTTAAGGATGTGATTAACTATCATCCAATGGTGGAAACTTACGTCAACTTGATATCTTCCTAAAACACTCAAATAATGTGAAACATATATCCCAATACATATCATAATATACATGACTGGTCATATCACAGATATGAATATAATCCTTTCCATCCTTTTTTTGTTTCTCATGTGTTTGATGAACATTTTTTTGGAATTAGGAATTCCATGGGACATTGGAAAGATTATTTTAATATATTGTTCTATATTGATTCTATTAAGTATATTTTCAATATATATTTCTTGAATTATTCTTCAAAATATGTTGGATCCAACACAATGGTGTCGATCCTAATAATATATTCTCTTTTCCCAAATTCCTTCATTAATAATCATTTAATCAACTAGGAATTAATAGACTCTAATGCTAAAATTTAATTTCTAAAAAGTAACATGTCATAAACATATACAAATAAGAAAATGAACCCACTCCCACTAAACGATTTATAGAAAAACAACTAAAATATATTCTTTACTAAATCAAATTCCATTATGGATATATTAAAATTAATGTTCATTTACTAGGATTCTTACTTTATTACCCAAATAGATATTTTCAATGTACATACCTTGTTCTAATCCTTTAAACAAAGAAACCATTCAGGTTGTGTTATATAGACATATTCTTGAAGGTTATTTTTAATGAAGTCTATTTTGACATAATCATTAAAAATATCTTCTTCATGGAAATTCGGTATAGAATATATAATTCGAATAGATTTTAGTATAAAGCCCGGTGAAAATGTTTCATTATAGTCCATTTCATGATGTTTTTAAACCATTTTGCAACCAATCCTACCGTATAAGTATTGAATTTTCCATCCATTTCATGTATCTTATTGGATTGAAATTTATGTCCAATATGTTTTACATGAACCAGAGGATTAACCAAAACCTTGACATGATATTGGTAAATTTAATCCATTTCAAAATTCAAAGATTCATTGATCATTTAAAAATATGTCCTACTTAATAAAACCTTATAGATTACTAGATCATTATAATTAAAATATAATGATTCACCATCTCTGATGACTAAAAACAATCCCATTCTTTTTCAATAACATCTCTTGTTCTCCAATATATTACTTTTATATCAAAGACATCTCATTCTACAAGGATTTGTAAATTTTTTTCCTATGAAAACTCTTGTATAACATTATCCAGGAAGTCATCAATGTATATTTTCTCACATTATGTATTTTAGAGATGTTATCCATCTCAATTAAAATTATGTGTCCTTACTTTATTACCTTTTTGTCTTATATGTTGTATAGTAATTATCTCCTTATATCCTTAGGGTATACTAGGGTTAATGTTTATTACCAAAAAAGGCCTTAAAAATAATTTGAAACCCTATACATATAAATTTCAAAAATTTAATTTTATTCATCACCAAATATCATATGGAATAGTCTTTTCACTTTTTTGACACATAGTTTAATATATGTGTGGTTTTATATAACACATTTACCATAAAGGAAAAAAGGGGAATTTTCGTGACTAATAATTGATCTCAATCTAAATAATAATGTGTGGTTACCCTGTTATCTTACATCATTCCATTGAGTCATATTAAGAGGAATGATTTGACATAAAATACTAAACTCTCATAAAAAATCATTTACGTCTTTATTAAAATACTCTTTAATATGGACTGTGAAAATTTCCCTAATATTCTAACAAATATAGTTCTCAAATACAATATTTAATTCATTGAATTTTTCAAAAGAAACAAACTTACACATTTTTAATTAGACTTATCCATATCTTTGAAAATAAACAAAAAATGTTATGAATTTTTAGTACTCTTCCCTTTCCCCATCTTGAAATAGTACACACACATCAGTATGAACTAATTCAAAAATATCCTTGGTCGTTTATCGTTTTCCAAAAAATAGTGATTTCTCGTTTTCTTTGTAAATGTGCATGACCTACCACAAGTGGTTTTAGTTAAAATGACTCTAAATATTCATCATTGTGTCATTTAGTCAAAATATTTTCTTTTACATGACCTATGAATTTATTAAAAAGTTGGATGTTATATGATTCATGTGAACTAGTTTCATTATTGATTTCCATAACATTATTTGTTTAATCAAACAAAAAAATATGGTTGTTTAAATGGGCCAGAGGATAAAAAATTTATCTTTAAAAAGAAGAAACCATTATTCCCAACCATGAAAATAAATCCACATATATCCAGTATGGATATGTCAATAATTTTTTTTGTAATTTATGCCACATAATAAACACCTTTTAGAACCACGATCACTCAATTTGGTAACATGACATGGTAGTACCGAATGGACAAGCAAGCAAGTCTATACCCATTTTCTTATCATATATCTACCAACCTCCCCCCTCATTCATTAATTATAAATATAAATGGTTTATATATTTGAATAAATATTTGATAACCACATGCTATATTGTTTATCCAATTTATAGAAATAGATAAATTTTATTGTATAAAAAATACACATATAGATTCCCCTTTCTTCATTTCATGGGTGTAACTTATCTTCCAGTGGACCTTATTTCCATATGTGGAAAAGGTAACTTGCATCTTACCTTCTTTCTCCTAGATATTTATCTTCTTGGAAGGGCGTTGTGAAGTGGCTTTAGACATATAGCTCTTCACTTGGCCTTTCTATTTATTCACTAGAAGGATTGAAGTTTCTTTTCTTCATCTCTTTATCAACGTGGAAAATAAGATTGATTTGATATCGGAGGAACTTATCAATGATTTTTATATTAAAAATAATCACAATTATGGAGATTATATGAGGGGTGTTATAATAATGTGATTGGTTCATAGTTCTTCAGGATGTTTAAACCCTAGAATCTATTGGCGCTCAATGTGGCCAATAAATTTGAAAGCATGAGGACCAACTTGTTCACCCATTCCATGATTACTCAAAAAGATATTCATGAGTATCTCAAACAATCCCTATCTATATCTCCCTTGAAATATACCATAGAGATTAACAATCAAGCTAAAATAATCAATTTCACCACATGACTTCATGAATTCACCAGACATAGATGAAAGCATTAAGCATCGAACGTCGACTGTGTCACTCAAGTGTCTATCATAGATAAAACAAATCTTCCTCACTCACCTCTTTATCATGTGGATTAGGTAATTAGGATTCTAGCGTGTAGTTTTTTGTTCAAAGAATAAAACATATCAATTGTTTTTCAACAATTCCTATAAGTTACTTCTAGTATAGAGATGATCTTTATCTGATATTGATCGTAGGGGTAACGTGGATGAATAAATTTCCATTATTCAATAATTATAAAAGATAAAATTATCATTACATGATATGATTAAAATTTATGTTAATCATAATGAAAATAATTTTATTATTTCTACCACTATTTTGTTAATTCCCAACATCCCCCACCATTGAACTCATATTGTAGATATTTCTAGACATTCTAGTGGAAAGTATCTAAATACCACTCATCATAACCTGGGAAAGGTATCCATCAAATATTAAAATGAATTTTGGTAGGTATGTCTTTTCCAACTGCGGTATTCCATCACCTTGGTCCATTTAGAATATTCCCTAATCATAAAATAATATATGGTATTTCCTTAACACTTGATTCCATGTTATACCACATCTTGAAAGGGATACTACTATTTATGTAAAATGGTTAAGTCAAACAAAATCATTCATAAGAACAACTATTAAAAAATTAAGTGTCTCGGTAAGGGTTGGTCAAACACTATGTTCTATTGGTTTTATTCATAATATAATAATAGAAGGCTTAGTTTGACCTAGTATTTACTTGAGTTAATTTTATTATTATGGATAAATTTTATTTCTTTTATCCTTTCCATGTATTGTTAATAGTATGAGGATAGTACTTATGTGATCAACTATGTTTTGAAAAAAAAATAATGCATAATACATTTATCTAAATTTAAACATTTCATATAAATTAATTTATTAATGTGATTATAGTTTTTCATATTTAAAATAAGTAATACATAATACAAAATAAAAAATTCAATAAAATAACCAATAATGAGATTATCACATGGTCGTTTTATTAATTGGAAAAAAATCAACAAATGACCTAAGGGAAAAATCTTTATGTCGGCCTTGGAATGAGTAATAGCATTCCAAATATCCATATGTGCATCACCTAGGTTTGCATAATCTTGGTTCTAACTTAAACCACCACCAGGAACCTTGGGATACCCAATTTATTACATCAATTTATAACTCACACATAGGTGAGGTGATCTAAACGATTGGTTAAGTAAAATTATGTAAATAAAATTTGGCCATAAGAGTCCTACATAATAAATGATGGTGGGATGACTCACATGAAATCATATTTAATTTAATATTTAATAATTTAAAAACTTGATGTAAATTAATTTAAATAAAACCAGCACATGCTTGGGTCTTGTTCAACCTCATGATTGGCCGTACATGAAATGAATTTGAAAAATTAAACTGGTTAACTTTCAATTATACACTTTCACTATTATTAATATTGACATGATTGCATTAAAGAATTAATTGATTGATTTATATCCTATTATCTTAATGAACTTCCAAATTATCTTGGATATACGATTCATAAATTCATTAATTCAAAATAAGTATCAAGATAAAAAATTATATATAATTATATTAAATAAAATGAGAAATTAAAAATTCATGAAAACATTTATTACATATTTTTTGTAACCCATAATATTATACCAAGAAATTTTACATTGTATTTTTGAGACGTGTGAATCTCATGAAAAAGTACTGATATATTCTACATAAAGGCTTGGTCTTGGGATTCATTTTATAAGGGAGCCATATTATGGACCTTATTTCACTAATTTTTATATAGATAATTAGTCTAAGTGTTTATGTATTCCCTTAACCAATAAATGGGTTGGTTATACTAACTAGATGGATAACACAACCGAGGGACATGAGGGAGTCACCTCAACATTGCCTGGGGACCAATACAGTCACCCAAATGAGTAGTGATGTATGGTTAATCAAAGGGCTCGATATGAGAATTTAGGGTTCATGTTGATTGTATCTAAGAATGTTGTGAAATGGGATTGAATGCATGATAAGGGGGTGGGTGTATATGTGTCAGGTTTCAATCCCTAGTGATAGCTTGATGACTAGGTAGCATGCTGGATATTATTAATCACTCACTAACCAATAACAAAACTGATGTGGGATGGAATTCGTTACATGAATTGTGCCACTATAAAATTTTATAGATAAAACAAAAGTTGAATGATCAAATCCATATGACTTATATGATAACGCCCATGAATAGTGTTCAACCTCTTCTCATCTTCCACACCCCTTGAGGCCACTTTTTTAAGGTGTTGAGACACCCAACATCCTCTTCACCCTAGTTCTTGATTAATGTAGAGACTCCATCATTGAATTACCATCTTTCAATGATGGGTGTGAGAGCATGATAAAACTAACCCTCGACTCCATTGACCATTATAATAGCCTTCTGATAATCAAATATAATAAATTAAGACATTTCTTAAATTCCTAATGCAAACATAAAACATTAATTTTCATATATGTGATTATTTGAACAATAAATGCACTACAAAATGTCATCACATGATGCCACCATGGTATGATCTATGGTTAAAATGACTTTTTGGAGAATAGTTATCATGTCATTCATTCATATCACATGAAACCATCAAATAAATTAATGATGATCAAACAGAGAAAAATTACAGTCTCTGAGTTCAAAGAAACCGTCACATAAAGCTAATGATATGAAACACAAGAATCCCTATATTAAATTATTATGCTTCATTTGAACTGAATATCCACCAAGAATTGTGTAGAGACCAAGACTACAATATGAAACTGATTTGAAGTCAATATATTCCATCATAAGACGTATTAATGAAGATACGATCAAAATATGATGATCACATGAAGAAAAATTACATCATAGAGGTCGCATAAAAAAATAGAAAAAATTTCCTTCATGATAAGCTCCTATATTTTTCATTTAATTTAATTTTCTCAGGTGATGTATTCAGGTATTATCCAATGTCTATCCACTAAAATTCCATATGAACACATAATTCCATCAAAGTAATCATGTGAAGCCCTTAATTGTTTTCTAGAAAGGTATGTCATTAAAATCTAAAGCCTATAATATGATTCTATCAAGAATTTTTTAAACAAATAGTGATCATAGAAATACATTGATGCTATCATGTGAATCATCAGTAGTTATCAACATTCCATCAAATGAAAAGGTGTCATAATTTCCCAAAAAATATTATATAACCCATTAATCCCATTTAAGAAACATGCACAACACAAGAAAAGTAGTAGAGCGAGAAAAGGAGCTGTGTAGTAGTAGAGAAGAGGTGGAGTGGGATACTACCATTGAAGAATATATCCCGGTAATTACGAGACTCCCGTTCTAAGAACCCATCGCAGGATTCCATCATGAGAATCAATTATGTGATCACATTCAAATCTAATGATTTCATAAAAAAATATCACCATGCATGGCCTCTTTTATGAGATTCATGCATGTGGATTGAATGTACACCTATTTTTTGTTAGATATTAACATGAAAACCCTTTATTCTCATGAGGTCTATATGTGAACCTAGACATGTCTTCCTTTATATACAATTCCCTCATGGGCCCTCAGTTGTGCAATGTGAATGTATATGGAAATTCACTCCCTTTTCCCTAAAATCCTTAAGAAAATCATACTTAACATGAACCTCATCTATAGAACCCTCCTCTTATGAAAACCCTTTCCCATGAGAAATAGTTTTTGTGAAGGAATTACATAATCAACAGACTCTACACTAGTCTAGTGACAGCATTATGAGATATCCCTCTGGAGTTTCCACTTTGATCAAGTGAAACACCTTGAACATGCCAGTTTTATCATGTGGAAAAAAATGGAATGTTCTGTAATATCATGTGAAGAACCTTGGGAAAGTTAGACTTATCATTAAAAGTACCTCTCACATGTCTTATTTGATTATGAAAAGCATACTAGACATGTTATCCTTGATCACACAAAATTCTCTATAATTGTTGACCTTTATCACGGGAAAGGCCCAAGACATGTTTTATTTGATCATGTGAAGCATCTTAGACATGCCAACAATGATCACATTAAAGTCCCTAGACATTTAGTCTCTTATTTCATGAAGCTTTTTTAAGAATAAAACCTTGAACATGTCTTCCTTGTTGTGAAAACGCTATAGGACATGTCAGGAAGATACCCAAGACACGTCTGACAAACACCCTATAATATGCTATATTTTTCTAAAAAACACACTATGAAATATGCCATGTAGACCCCAGAAGAAAAACCTTTGTTCATGTACCTACCTTTATAAGGGTAGTTTCCATAATGGGTTTGGGTTACACATTAATGAAACCCTATTCATATCATGATGTCAATATGAACTCTATATTGTCATAAACATATTTGATGGACATTTTATGGTCATCATCCCTCCTTACCTATTAAAGGATATAGAATATTTATGTAACATGTGATTTCATCTTGATATAGTCCCCTAAATTTACCAACCCTTGGGTATAATAGTAATGCATTCGATTGTAATCACTTATCCCAACCTATTAGCAGGTCAAGATTCAACTGAACTACAAGAGATCTGATTATTGTTGTACATAGGATATATAGGATTCCTTCCAATTTCCCTATATCCATACCATATTATCCATTAGACTTATAATCATGACTCTCTAGGATAAATCATAATGTGTATGCCCCGTAATATATTTCTCTCATGTGATGTGTCTAATATTCAACTATGTTTTTTTCTCAAACCAAGCATGACTCATGTGGTATTAACGAGTGAAAATCATTGTACCAATAGCATGTGCGGGTTCCCTAGAGTGGGTACTTCATTGTGATATCATAAAAATTACATATCTTCTTAACTCAAAGGGTTATACACCTGAATAGTTATTTTAAGGAAGCCTTAGATGAAAAAGTCAATATCAATGCCTCTATTTTCGCAATGTGTACATTACAGACGCCCGTAAAAAAATATGTCGACTATGATTCCTACCTTAACAGGATAATTAAGATTCCACCAAAATTATATTGGCCTATATTTATTTCCTCACAACATTATTTTAAATTTAATACTAGGAACATTTCATATAACATTAAACTAAGTCAAACGAACTATGTGGGGTTCGATTCATATTCTCACATGATATAAAAGATTCCTTAAATAAGTTCAATGATTTCTCTAAGATATCGAAAAAATACCTAGATGGTAATAAAAGATGGAGTGTCTGAACGTAGATATAAACTATAGCATCATATATAGATGAGATAATAATATAGAACATGTGGAACACATAGTCATTCCCGAAAAAACGTGGCCCTGATAAAGTCATTGGAATAGGGGTAACTTGTCTTGTACTAGGGCTGAGGAAAGATTCAAAAACATATTTTAAATCAATAAGTGAGTCCTGTAGTAGAAAATAATTCCCCTCAAAATGGGTTTTATTTTTCAAACCTTGCATCCTCTCCACCAATGTGAGTTCCTATGCGCTATTGCATTTCAGGCCCGAAATGACCACCTGCCATTGGAAAGAAAACCCATACCTTGTTACATATGTGGGAACCATTGATAGTTTTTATTAGATACAAAAATGGTAAACCAAATGAAAATTATTGGGAAACCACTCAATTAACCACAATTTTTTATTGGGAATAAACCATACATTTTGATCAGGGAAAAAATGGTGAACATGACATGTAATATTTTACTGTGTAAATCTAATCATGAGTATAAATGAATAGATTTTTCACTTACCATAAAATCATTTTGTTTGATATTATTCATGAAACAAAAATGGTGAAATTGTAATGAAATATTCTAATGGTTTTAATCCTTTAATGAGAACAGAAGGTTAGACTTCCCAGTTCTCATCGGTGTATTTTTTCTATTTTTTCCAACAAAAAATATTGGAGGAACTTACAATAATTCCTTTAACTATTAAAATCTTTTCATGATCATAATATGAGAGATTATGTAGTTACCTTTTGTATATATTTCTTCACATGTTCCATAGAAACAAAATGGTAAACCTGATGTGAATTCATTACAGGTGTGAAAACTATCAAAAAAAATGCACCACCCATTTTATCATTTAACTATGAAAGTAATTTATCAGACATGTACTTTAATAAATTATGTTGCACTGATAAGGTGTCTTGTTTCCTCCCTATGACTTTTTTGATTCCATATAATCCAAATGGAATTATCAAATGTGCAAATTGATTCTGACATCTCTCGACAAGCTAGTAGTACCCGCAGAACACCTCAAACTGCTATGAGTAACCCACTAACACACTGATCATAAGACTCATCCACCATGGAATCCTTGTACATGATGCCCCAACATACACTTACACCAACTCAACACCTCCAATGATAGTTATTTATATTCTTGTTCCAATAATACCACCTCAATGGCTCCATTTAGACCTTTTAGGAAGCTCATGAAATCTTCCAGAGGATGAATCCCCACAAGTTTTCATTCCTAAAATAGGCCATAGAATATAAGGTGACCCTTGTTTATACATTCAACAGATTTTGGACCTTATCCCTTGGACTAATAAAAACATACATTCCCTATCTCATGGAGGTGGATGAAGAAAATAACTACACCAACTCAACCACTTTGGAGTAGCCTAGAAGGGCTCTTATCCATTCTGATCATCATCATTGTCATATGAACGAAACTATACTTGTTTCTACATTAGATGGTGTGACCACCATATCCATTGAAATAAGATTATCCAATAGGAGAGAACACCGTGGGTATCCAAACAATGAAACTACATAGAATTCTAATATACCTTTTATTTATATTATATCAGATTCCCATCGTTATATCCTGATAGTGGCCCAGAATCAGTCCTAGATCATCACTATCCATGAGTCTTTAAATTCATCACATCTATCCATGCTGACTTTGGAATCCCAGGGAGACCTGAAGACCATAAGGCATGTAAAGACACCAAACCATGTTGACCAAAGTCCATGGATAATTTATTACATTGGTACGAGATTAAAACAATCACATCCCAAAGAACCAAATATTTTTATTCTCTTGGTAATCTAGATACATACATGAATATAATTTTATACTTTAAAACATAAAGTAAATTTTCTTCCCTCAAGTGAATCATAATTTCCTCTAGAATTAACCTACATAAAAATCAAAGTACTCCTCTTAGAATTCTCATGAGAAAAACATAATAAAGGGGTGATCTAAAATAATCATAAAAGGTACGAGTAAGGAATAAAATATGAATAAATAAATAATAATCAATATAGAATGGTAAAAGACTAAAACATGTGCAATTTAATCAATAACTTGAGAAAATGTTATAGGAATAAATAATGATCAAATAATTCTAAACAGTTAATCTCACAAGATTTAAAATTTACATTGACATTCTAACATGTAGAATAATCACATGGACATGAATAACTAATATGAATTGATGGAATGAATAATTCCCAACATTCTAACCATACCATTGAGGTTTCATAAAAAGAGACCATATATAAATGGGTAAGGACTTAACCAAAATCAAAATCAATTTTTGTATTATGGGACATAACAACGCATCAAGGGGATATTTTGGGCGCAAACTATTTCATATTAAGTCTAATTCATTCCTAATATGAAAGGGTGAAATATAATCAATGTGAAAATTAATATTTAAAAAATATAATAAAAAATGATAAAACATACCCCATTTAATAAACATAATCTTAAACCGTCAAGAGTATTATGCTAAATGGTAATAAAATAGTATATCTCTAGTTTAAATAATGATAAACCATCATATAAATAATATGGATGGTTCCACTAAAAAATACTCTTATAGGGAAAATATTTTAATAAGTTTTTTTGTTATTTATGAGTATAAATTCCATGAAAACATATTTTTAAACATTCTTTAGGAAAAAACATTTCCACATTGATAATCACCATTTAAAAATAAAAGTTCACAATTCATTTTTAAAAAACATTAATTTTAAAATAACATTTGAGACATAAAAATTAATCTTTAAAACATTTATTGGTCATGATGTTGAGATGTTTTTTTCTACCATACATGTTAAAATAAAGATTCGTATCACATTTTTACTAAAATCCAAATGAGCCATGTTTTTAAAATGAAACGAAGATACCGTCCAATATTTTTTAAAAAAATCTAAATAATGGATAATATTTTCATTAATAAAACATTTTTAGAATGTTTGAAAGAGTCTTCAAACGCTTTTTAGTGAAAATTTCCTCCTTAAAAAATGATTTTCGACTAAAGATAGAAATAAAGTCAGATTATCTTAAAAATATTTTCCCAATAAATTTAAGTAATAAAGAGATGTTAGTGGTAATATTATGTGAAAATTTTATGAAAAACCATAGGATTATAAATTATATAAATTTTAAAAAAATATAAAATAATTATTCTGAGGGAGATTCAAAAATAAATAATCCTAAAAAATGATGCGATTTTGCAATACACCCTTAACATTTTGGTAATGTTTGAATATGAATTCATATAATAAAAATAACTTCAAATTAATCATTAAATACAATGAATTTAAATATACTCCTGATACAAAATATCCAAGGGGGAAGTATATGTACACCACTCAAAATTAATCATTGATGAATATGGAATATGTCTAATGAAATGGAAAATGAGAAAAAAAACCCTCGACTTAGGTTGGAATTATTTTTTAAATGTTAAAACATAATTTATAGTAAATATTTTTTAATAATTAATATATTATAGAAACATATTCATATATTTCATAAAATATATTATTTAAGTATAGTCTTTTATGGCCCATTTTTCTAACAATGTTTTTGTTAAAATCACTATTTCAGGTGATAATTGTTTAATTTTTCATGTATATTTTGGTTTAGTAATTTTAGTCATTTTAATTTTATCATGATTACATAATAACCAAAAAGAATGTAATGATACAAAACACTCATCCACCCAACCAATGTGACTTCCTATGTGTTATTTCATTTCAAACCCCTAATCACCACCGACCTTTATAATGTTATCTTATGCCTTATTACAGATGTAGGAACAATTTGGAGTTTCTTTTAGAAAAAAAATAAAACAAAATAATAATTATTGGGACACCACTCAATCACCAACAACACATAATTGTGAATAAATGATATATTTTTATGAGGAATAAAATGGTGAACATGGCATGAAATCCTTTTACTATGTAAATCCTTTAATGGATTTGAAAATATAGATTTCTCAGTTCCAATAAAACCATTTTTTCAATGTTCTTTAAGGAAGTAAATGTGTAAATTTACATGAAATTATTTAATGGTGTCAATTATTTATTGATAATAAAGGGATAGATTTCCCATTTCTCATCGGTACATTTTTTCCACGTTTTCCATCAAATGAAAATGGTGAACCTAACATGAATTCCTTTAAACGTTACAATCCTTTCATAAGTATAATAGGGGAGATTATATTTTTCCCTTTTGTATATATTTCTTGAAATGTTACATAGGAATAAAATGGTGAACTAGATGCGAATTCTTTAAATGTGTGACACCACCCAAAAAAATGCCCCACCATTGTATCGTTTAACTAGGAATGTAATTGATTGGCCATAAACTTTAATAATTTAGTGTTAAATGATATGTTGTCTCATCTAATTGATTTATATTTTTTGATTCCTTAAAATCGAAATCAGAATATCAATTGTAGTAATGTATTCCGACATCTCTGGACAATCTAGTAATACCGGTAGAATGCCTCAAACCGCTACGAGTAACTAGGTGACTCACTAATCATAAGACTAATACACCACGGAATCCTTGGCCCTAATGACCTAAAATATGCTTCCACCAACACAAAAACTCCAATAAAAGTTTGTAATACTTTTTTTCCAATAATACCACTTCAATGGTTCCATCCTGGTTTCACAAGAATCTCATGAAATCCTTTAGAGAATGAATCACCAAAGGGTGTCTTTCTAACAGTAGTCTACAAAACAGAAGGTGACCCATGTTTATACATTAAATCACTTTTTGATCTTATCAATAGAGTGAATCAACAAACACATTTATTATCTCATGTAGGTGGAGAGGAAAATCACTATGCCATCTCAACCACACTAGAGTTGCTTATTAGGGCTCTTGTCCATCTGGATCATCATTATTGACATATGACTGAAATTCCACATGTTTATAAATTGGAAGTTATGACCACCATAACCATTTAATTTGGGGTATACAATATGTGATAATTCTTAGAGTATCTAAATAGGGAAACTACAATAAAGGATTATAAACATGTTATTTCTAATGTATCATATACGCATCGATGTATCCAGATAGTGGCTGAGAATCAGTCCAAGATCATCACAAGCCTTGAGACTTTAACTTTGTCACATCTAGAAATGTGACTATGGAATCCTAGATAGAACCCAAGACTGTGGGGTATGTGAAGAATCCAAATGAAGTAGAAAAAAATTGGTGGTTACTTTATTACATTGTCAATAGATTAATACAATCCCATCCCAAAAGTTCAAATATTTTTTGTAGTTTTTATAAACTAGATACATACTTGAATCAAATTATATAAATAAAAACATAAATTAAAAAATGTTTTTCACCAAGTGAATCATTATTTATTCAAGAATAAACCAACATATAAATCATAATACTTTTCTTGGAATAATCAAGAAACAAACATAATAGATGGGTGATCTCGGATGATTTGTAAAGGTATAATTGTGGAATAATTTATGAATAAATAAATGACAATAAATATAGAATGGTAAATAACTAAAACACATGAAATTTAATTAATAACTTGAGTATAATATTACAAGAATAAATAATGATCAAATAATGCAAAATAATAAATCACATGAGATCGAAATTTTTTATTGATATTATATCTTACCAAATAATCACATGTATATAAATAACTAATCTGATATTTTGGTAATGCATAACTCACAACATCATAACATTACCATTGAGGGACTAAGAAAAGAGATGTTATATAAATGGGTAAGGACTCAACCAAAAACAAAATAATGTTTGTATTATGACACCTAACAATGAATCGAAGGGGCAATAGTGGGACCCAACTATTTCATAATAAATCCAATGCATTCCTCCTATTAAATAGTTAAATATAATCAATATAAACATTCATATTGAACAAATATCATGAAAAATGATAATAATTACCCCAATAAATAAACATAACCATAAATAATCATGATTAATATGATAAATAGTAATAAACTAGTACATACCCAGTTGAAATGATGATAAAAACATACATATAAATAATAAGGATTACTTCATTACAATATACCCCTAATGGGACATAAGTATAATAAGAGTTTTTTTTCTATTTATGAGTATAAATTCCAAAAAACATCTTTTACAACATTATTGAGGAAAATAACATTTTTACTTTGAAAATCACTATTTAAAACTAAAAGTTCGCAAAAAAAATGAAAATAATTTAATTTTAAAATAATCGTCGAATAAAAAAAATTTAAAATAGTCATTGGTCATGGTGTTGAGAGATTTCATTCTTACCATACAAGTTAAAACATAGATTCCTTTCACATTTTCAGAAAAATCCAAATGATCTTTGTTTGGAAAACTAACAAAAATCCCTTCCAATATTTTTTTTATAATGTAAATCATGGGAAAATTTTCTTTAAAAAATAATTTTGAGATTTTTAAAAAAAATTGAAAACATTTTCAGAGAAAATTTTCTAGTAGAAAACAATATTTGACTTAAGATTTAAATAATGTCGGATTATCTTAAAAATATTTTCAAACTATTTTTAATTACCAAAAATTAGATAATGATAATATTATATAAAAATTTCAGGAAAACCTATAGGATCATAAAATATATAAATTTTAATAATTATCATATAATTCATCTTTGGGGAACTTAAAATAAATAATCCTAAAAAATGGTGAGATTTTGAAATGCACCCTTAACCTTTTGGTAGTTTTTGAATCATAATCCACAAAAAATGATTGGATTCAAATAAAGAATTAAATACCATGAATATAGATATATTAATGATATAACTTATAAAATGGGTTATTATATATACACGACTCAGTGGAATCAGTAGCGAATATGGAATATGTGAAACAAAAGTAAAAATGAGAAAAGAAACCCATACCTTGGGTTGGAATTCCATTTTTCATTTTATAACCTCATTTATGGTAAATATTTATTTATGATGAATGCATTATAAAACCATATTAATATATTTCATACCATATATTATTTTATTATAGTTTTTTTACTCATTTTTTTACAATTATTTGCTAAAATCACTATTTTAGGTGCTAATTGTTTCATTTTTCATGTATGTTTTGGTTTAGTAATTTAGGTTATTTTAATTTGATCATGGTTAGATAATATAAAAAAATTTAACCATGATATAAATATCATATATTTTCATTATATATTTACTTATATCAATCTATAAAACATAGAGATAGAAAATGGATTACTCTGTTTATAGAGATGATATGTCGTACGTACGCATGAACATTATTTACAGTTTTCTTATTGTATGGAATGAAAGGAAAAGAAATATTAATTAATATTTATAGAATAATTATTATATATATATATATAATTTATTTTAATTAAATCCATCCTTATCACCACCCATGTAAAAATAAAATTAGAAACATTTCACATCGCTATGTAGATGTTGTATGCAAGTAGACACCTGAGTGACATTATTATTTTCCAACGGATTTGGAAGGACAGAAGATAAATGTGATATTTAATTTATAGAATTATTTTTCATTTATAAATATCACATATAATAATTAATTGTAACCTTAATACATTCTAGGTAAAGTGTAATATGAAAATGAATCAAATTGATTCACGAGGTGTTTGTCTCTTATACACCCGATTGAAAACATTATATCCCCCACCGAATGAAACGGAATAAGGAATATGTGATATAACAATTAAAGTAGTAAAATTATGTCTTTAATATCTTTTAAATTAGTTAAATTAAACTTTATATCCATCATTTAAAGGTGGTGATGGAAAGCGATTTACATCGATTCATGAGGTGGTTGTCCATCGTAAACATGATAGACAATTTTTTTCATTTTATGGAAGTAAAGATGGATATAGGATATGGAATTAATATAATAACATCTAATTATATAGTATATACTGGTTTTATTAAATTATAATATGTTGTTATGATTTAAAGGAGGTGGAATAATAAATAAATTTAAAACACATATTTAATAATTTTACATATTCTCATTTTATTCCAAAAGAAATATTAATAGATATTAATAAAAAAAGTACTATGAGATATGTTTATGGAATTAAGAAATTTAATTGGGTAGGTATTTTATGAATTTAATGGGTGGGAAGAATGTATGATATGGGGTATCCTTTTAAAACCAGGGGAGAGGACAGAGATGGAATTTTTTAAAAGATTAAGTGATACCAATGTTTTTTATGCAACATGCATCCAAAATGGGTAATTATTGCATATTATAGTATAGAAGGTATAAATATGTCTTTAAAAAATTTTTTGATATCTTTTAGTCCATTTTTAACCCTCTTCTACTTAGTTTAACTCCCTAATAAACCCATTTTTACCTTAATTGGCATAATTAGTTTTTACTATTTTTACTATTCATTATGGTCAATGATTAACTTCAAATAGTTAGATAATATTAATTTTTATTGTTATTAAAATTAAATACATTTTTAAAAATTCAATTCAATAATTTTTTAGAAATGAATTTAAAATTAAGCATGTAAACATTTTGAAAAAACTAGTTTTCTAAAGAAAAACGTTCAAAACATTCAAAAGTTTTGATACCATAATTGAATTTGAAATTGATTCCAATTAGCTAAATTAGATAAATTATAATATAATAGAACTAATTTTAATTTGAGACCAATTTAAAATATTATTTAACCACAAATGTTTTAAAAATAGAAAGTCATTTTTCAATAAAAATCATTATTTCTCACTATTAATCAAACAATTATACTTTTCAGAAAATTCATTAAAATTTACCAAAATATATTTTTGAGAAGTGTATTTCAAAAAAAATTATTTTTTCTTGTATATTTCTAAAATTTCAAAAAAAATAATTTACAATTATGTCCTCAAATCATGATTAATCCGACATTTTTAAAAATACGGCTTTCAGAAAAAATTCCTTTTTTCCTTAAAATGGCTATTATTTTATTTCTAGTTAATAGATAATCGTTGAATTTATTTTGTACATTTTTAAACCATATAATTTTCTTAATATAGTTAGTCTTATTCATATTATCTAATATAATTCCTAGGTTATAGTTTTCATTTATAAATAATAAGATTTTAAAAGAGTATCGGGCTTCGTTCAAACTCGATGTTGTGTGAATCACAAGTTAACTATGTAATTGATTTTCTTTAAAAATAAATATATTTTAATGTATAATGGTGTTATATTCAATTATATTATTTCTTCATACACTCTATCAAACGTGATGTTTCACTTTTAAAATCACAGGGTGTTACATCTAACCCCCTTAAATAAATTGCATCATCACAATTTAATCTTGATCTCAGAAATTAAGGCTTTGACATTTAAAAATACATTTGTTACAAAACCACATCCAACAAAGGGATAATAAAAAATCCTCTTTAGAAGAGGTAAATTTATGTACAGTGGTCATCTATATTGACACATAACTAGGTTTTCATGTATGACCACATTTATGGGAAGAGAAGTTATAGACCTTAAAAAGCATAAATTATTATTTAGAGTGATAGAGATCATTGATCATAATAAATTTAATGATAAATATAAATTTAAGGACATAAATAACATAAATATACGATGATTTAAAATTCCATTTGAATCATCCGATATAAAAGTAAAAAGATAATAGTTTTTTTCAATATTCTTTTCATAGAGTTCAGGGATTATTTTACTATCAAGATATAAAAACTAGAAAATATATTTACAATTTCATAATTTTTTTATTCTTAGATCAATTTACACTTCATTTTTTACTCCATATAATGAGTATCCATTATAAAAACATGTATTCCTAAACAACTAAAATTAACTTTTAACATATCATATAACCCATAAAAGAGTAGAAAGCCCATCAGTATGTCTCAAAAATTTTACCTAAAAAAATTGTTAGAACAAGTTATCCAATATAATAAATTCATCTCTAAACCTCACAAATAACACCATTAGATCAATAATAATATTTATCCAAAAAATCATTTAGGTAAAAATAGCAACATATTGAACAGAACATCACATAGGCTAGTAGGAGGTGGAATACCATTATCACTCTTAGTTTGGGGGTTCAAGACCAATAAATTTAAGGGATGTGATGGGTTGTCTCTGGGTATATGGTTTTGGATTTTTCAAAACCATTACTAATATAATTCGTATAATTTTAGAAAATTGTAATAACCCATGATTACATGAACTGAAAATGTATGATAATCCTTAATGGTTACCAATACCTTCATCAAACCCACTTTATCACTATTATATCAAAATCAAGAACATATTTAGGTTTATCAACCCAAAATAATGTGTTTTCTATCAATTTAAAATATCAATTTAATCCGTTTTAGTGGTCATCAATACCATTAAACATATACTCCCAAATTCATAATGTAAATGTACGGCATTACAATCCTTGAACATATAATACTTATTATAACCATAATATCATGGAAAAATAATTCAAACACATTGTTCTTGAATCCATACAGATGCATTATAATCATTTCACTTCATCTGTATTAATAGAATAATACTGACCTTGACCAATTCAATGCTTTTGAGTTATAGACCCTTCACGAATGGGGGATTCGTTTTTGTATTTCCCCATCTCCTTGTAGTTTAAGAAATGCACACCATTAGGTTATTTATTTCCATTGAAATCATTAACATGGTTTACTTTCTACACACACTTGTATAAAACTATCATTCTGTTCAAGAGAGTATCATGGTGTTTCTTTCCATAACTATCACATGGGGACAAAACTTCCTTTCTTTCTCCCCTTTATCCATTTCATTATCTTCCATCATTTTCTTAACTTTATTACATTAAAAGAAACAAGACTTGGATAATTCATTCTCTGTCTTGATATAAAAAAAAAAAAAATTTCTCATATGATGAGGAAGTTTAGGGGAATAGTACATTTTAAATAATTGGCTGAAGCACAACACAGAAAAGGTATATCCTTATCTTTTTATTACGTATATTGTCTAAAGTATAACTTGATAAACTTGTAAATTTTTATTCATACATAACAATTTTTTCATATTCCTTTTTTATTAGATTCATGAATTTTCTCTCCATATCCAATTGTAGCTCATGAAGAAAATAATTTTCCATAGAGATTACCTTAAAACCCATCATTCCAATTTTTATATTTATTCTTCTTCTTTATTTTTTTGAAATAAGAAAAAACTTTTATCCAGACCACTTGCGAAATGATAAACTAACTTGAATAATTTCTCCTTTTCATTGCTTCCAAAAGTGATACTAATCTTATCTATGTAACATTTATGTTACTCAACTACAAATGGATTCATGGTCCCCAAAATGATATAGGTTTCTTGAAACATTAGGTGGTATAAAATTATTACACTGCATGGTGGAATAGCATGTTTCTCTATATGATAAATCATATTGCCCATAACCTATATCAATTTCTTTAATATAGTTATAATTTGATCAGTTCCAACTGTAGCTTAAGTACCAACTCCATTATATTTCCTAGTAGATCCATCCAAACATGGGGTACATGAATTGATATGGTTTACCATCTATCTTCTAGGTGAAATTTATAAAATGTGGAATACACTTGACTAGATCGGAAAATTATCAAACATAATGTATAATTTCAAAAAATTAGAAACATAATATAATTTTAAAATTTTATGCAGAATAATATCATAATAATAAAAATGGTTTCATTGGGAATGTTTTTAAAATAATAAAAGTATTTCTAAATCCATCTTAATGTCTTGTAAAGAAAATGTGGATTAATCTAATTTTATTCACCAGTAGTGTCTAACCATGTGTAGAGTAAGGACTATTTTCATATACAATATAATGACCGATTCTATCCCAATACACCTTCTTTGGAGTTATTACCCCTAGGTATATCTATACCATAACAACATCAACTTATAGTGTCTAGAAAGGTACAAATGTGTTTGAAAATATAGAATAATAATTATTGATTTATAATAATTATATTAAGGAAACATAATCATATATTTCATACCATATATGATTTACCTATAGTATTTTATTACCCATTAATTAAAAATTCCTTGTTAAAATCACCGTTTTGGGTGATAATTGTATTGTTTTTCATGTGTGGATTGATTTGGTAATTTTGGTAATTTTTCATTGATCATGGTTAAATAATCTATATAATTTTCTCAATAAATTAAATATAATATATATACATTACATATTAATTTATAATAATCTATAAAATTAATACATAAAAAATGGATTACACCATTCCTAGAGACAGCAGGTCGTATGTACACATGAATACTGTTTCCATTTTTTATGAAATGATGGAATGAAGTGAAAATAAATATTAATTCACATTTAAAGAATAATTATTATGTTATATATTGAATTCATATTAATTAAATCAATCATTTTTAACAACCATGTAAAAATAAAATTAAAAAACATTTCACATTGCGACATTGTGGAAGTCTATATGTACGCAGAAGTGACGTTATTATTTTCCAACAGATTTTAAAGGTATGAAGTTACATGTGATATTATATTTACAGAAGTTTATTTATGCCATAAATATCACATATAAAATAATATTACCTTTAATACCCTATATCTAATGTTTTAGGAAAAAATAAATCAAATTATTTTTTCAGGAGGTAGTTTGTCGTACACAAGACAGATGTTATCACATCCCCATGAAATGGAAATAAAGAAATTATATGAAATATCATTACTAAATAAGTATAATAATTTCTTAAATATCATATAAAAATGTAAAATTCATCATTATATACATCATTGATATGTGTTTATGGAAATCAAATTACATCGATTCACAAGGTAGTAGTCTTTCATACACACGAAAGATTGTTTCATTTCCTATTTGATGGAAGTGGATATGTATATATGTTATTACATATAAAAAATAAAATATAATTATATAAGATATAATGGTGTTATAATATTATAATATTTGATTACTATTTTAATGATATGGAAGAATAAATAAATCCAATATGCATATTTAAGAATCTTACCTTTTTTTTCGGGAGCCTATTTATGTTTATTACTAAAGACTTATAATATTGAATTAATAATCATATTAAAGCCTATAGAATACGTTGAGTAATTTAAACAAATTATTTATGTAGTTATTGGCTGAAAATATATTTGTAATTGTCAATAGGGGAGGAAAAGGGGTGGCCTTTAATTAGTGGGGGAGATGACATACATTGAATTTTTGAAAAGAAAAATTGATAACTACATATTTCTCATGGAAAATCTAAAAAACGGGTCAATGAAAATCATTATAGGTTATAAGGTCAAACTATGTTCATAAAATAGGTTTCTGAAATGTTTTAGAAATTTTTTAACCCTTGTCATCATAATTTAACCCCCGATAAACCCATTTTTACTTTAACTGTCGTAAATATTTTTTACTATTTTTACTACTCATTATGATTAAAAAATAAGTTGACCTCATTAGGTAATATTATTTATTATAATTCCAAATATTTAATCCATAGTTTAAAATTTCTTTCCCATATGTAATAGAATTCAATTTTAAATTAAACTGAGTGACACGTTAAAAAAACTAGTTTTCTAAAAGAAGACATTCCAAAGTATAAATTGTTTTTATATAAGAATTCAATTTAAAATTTCATTATTTTTTTAAATTATAATATAATTGATCTAATTTTACTTTTAAATCAAATTAAAATCAATCTTATCCTTATAAATAAATTAAATGAAAATGTAGTTTTTAATTTAATTCAGTATTGTTAATTATTCATAAAAAAATATATTTTCATAATATTGTTAAAAACCCACCCAGTGATCCTTTTTATATTTACATTATAGAAATTTAAATAAATTTTTCAAATTAACTTTCTAAAATTGGTTTAAAAATATTTTCAAAATATGTGCATAAAGCCCGACTAAAAAACCTTTTTTTTTAAATAACATATTTCGGGAAAAAAAATCGATCAAATGGTGATTATTTAATTTATAATAAATAACCATGGAATTTATTTTATAATTTTATAAAAAATATAATTGTTATAATTTATTTAGTCCTACTAATTCCCTCCATCATAATAGCTAGGTTATAATAGTCATCTTTAAAAAAATATTGTAATAGAGTGTCGTATTTGGAACAAACTCGATTTTTCTAGAATCACAAGATAACAAAGTGCTTGAATTTATATAAAAATGAATATATCATTATTTATCAGGGTTTTATAATATATTATAAAATTGGTTTTGTGTGTCATATATGCTATCAAACATAATGATCCCCTTTTCAAATATCTAGTTGTTATAGGGCTAGGGGAATTTTTATCATTTTAAACTCTAGGATCATTTTCAATAACAGTTTTGACCCACCAAATAGTACAATAGGAATCAAACAAAAAACATTATAGTGGAACTGTACCACCAAATGTCACATTGGGTATTGACCCGTCAAAATAGATACTCTATCAAAGAGTACCATGGCCCTCCAATGTCTCCATCAATATGAAATCAACTAAATCTAAGGACTTATCATCAGATACGAATGAGGACACAATTGTTTTTCATGCATTTTTAGAAGTTATTATCAACCATGTTGGTTTTTCAGAGTCTAATTTTGACGGTTATTATGGTCAATTATAGTATCTGATTTAGTCTTTAGGGTCAATACTGAGAATCTTGTCATTATGAACTCACCCTACTATTGACAATGGAAGGGGTGTCTTCATCAATTCTTCGAGTCATACATTTAAGAATGACAAGGAAATTTATATGTAATAACAAATTACTTATATAAAATGATAGAAAAAAGATAATTAGGAAATAATTACGGGAATTGTTTTGGGATCTCTTCCTTAGAATGACATACTAAAACCTTCATATTGAGTCCCTCCTTGAATTGAAGTTCCCTAGCCCACAAGAATGGGGGAATTTTTATATTCTTCGTACCCTCATTAGGTATAATATTGATATTACTCTACCTCACCCAATACAACAAGGTTGGGGGAATTTTCATTTTCTCATGACCCCAAGCCCACAGGGATGGGAAAATTTTCGTATCCCCCACCCCATTAGTTGTAATACAAAAATCATCTGACTTTCACTATTTCAAAAAAGACTCTAGGAGAGTCAGGTTAATCAAATTCGGGGAAGATTCCTTACTATCCAAGGCCTTAATTCTTCAGTGCCTTTCCCCAAACTAATAGGGACTAGAGCTCCACATCCTAAACTCTAAACTCTACCAGGTGCCTATAAAAAAATATGTGTATGTGACACATGGGGGAAGCAATATTTTCCCCTATATCTTGATGAAAAACAAATAAATGTATATTCATCCTATACAAAATATGTCCATAGGTAATTTTATTATGACAGAGAGAATAAATTAATAAAATTACCAGAAATGGGAAAGTTGAATGAGGTGTGGTTGACAGGCCATAACAATCATTCCACCTACCTTCGACATCTCACATAAAAAAAATATTTTCATTAATATTAAATACTAGGTTCCAAAGTAGATATATGAGGGGTGGCTGGAACAACCGATACTCAAATCCCTAATCTATTCAGGTTATCAATTTGAATATAACACACTATCTGGGTAGTAAAACATGGGCCACAAATCTCTCATTGATATAAACCCATCTTTTAGTGTTAGGCAAAAAATATTATATTCCTTATATCCAAAACATGTCCCTATATGCATTAAATATGAAATGAATAAGGATTTAATAAAACTCCCAATAATTATGAAGTGAAATTTGGCAGGGTTGATAGTCCCTGACAACCTCTTCCCCTACCAGTGACATCTCAAACAAAAAACAGAGAGCATCTTCATCTTTAATTATTTTTTAGAAAAAAGTTAAATAAATTCTTCTAGATTTAGAGGATCTTAAAAATAAAAAAATATAAATAATAGTCATCCTTGATAAATTAGAAATTATTCCCTTATCATTGGTTGTAGCATTGTACAACCTAGTTTCGTGATGTTAAACTACATGACAACATCCTAGTCACATGGTGTTAAACTTGATGATAGTGTCCTAGAATCATGAAGTTAAATTACAAAACAACAAACAATTAGCATTATGTTAGACTCCATGACAACCTACTAACTTCATGATGTTAAACATCACAAAAACATCCAAGTTTGATGATATTTAAATTCATGACAACATCCTAGTCGCATGATGTTAAACAGCATGGAAATTCCGTAGTCACATGATGTCAAACAACATGACAATGTCCTAGTTTCATGATGTTAAATTTCAAGACCACATCCTAGTCACATAACACTAAATTATATGATAACATGATTACAACATGATGTGAAACTTCTTAGAATGTTTCCCAGTCACCTTATGGTAAACCATGTGACATATTAATATATTTTAAATAACTTCTACATCAAGTGGAAAATAAAATTTCTCTGAATAAATGAATGATACGACAAAATCTCAATCTGAGAAATATCATAAAACTGATAATGCCCCTCAGTCGCCAATTGGGGTAATTTCCTGTTAGGTCACCCCTTTAAACTCCTAGATCTATGAATCAAGAAAATATACTTTAATATAGAAAGATATAGAGAATATAGAGTGGATTCATACCCCACATCCACCAATAAATCTCCCTAGTATATTCCAACTATAACAAGTGAGAGGGATCATATCCCTAGTCGCTAAGAATAATTTTGATATCATATTTAAAAAGTATGAATTGGGTAGACATAGATCCATGACCCCATGTGTAATGACCTTTGACATATTTCTTAAGAATAAGGAGTAAACGTGTGGAAACACATCCCCACACCAATCAAATACATAAAAACCATATCCCATAAGTTGAGAGTGTACTAGAATACATCCTTATACATACCCATATAAAGTGACTATATATTTTGATTCGAAAGAGGGTCTCCACTATTATATTCGGTTGATGATACATGGAGATGAACACATTACTACCCCAATAATTGGAGTATAATATCAATATGGTCAATATGAAAATGTAGCTACTCCAGAGTACTCACATGGTATTTCTCTCATATTGGATGATTATGGACATATTCTAGTAAATGGAGAAGCACATGACCAGGGCCATGTCCCTGTTATGATTGGGGTTCATTATATTAGGTTGCAAATCACCTCAAGATAGACACAAATTCTGGTTGAAGAAAGATGGTGGATATTCCAAAGGCAGATGAGCCGACTCATACCCTCACCCCAATTGGGGTATATTAGTATAGTATTGTAATTACCTCAGGTAAGGCTCATATCCCTGAAGATAAATCTGCTTGGAATATTCCAGCATCTTACTAGATTGGGCTCACATACCTATTCTCATTGATGATAAACTACAATAGCATCCCTTTATGCCTATAATGAATGAGGTTCAAATGCAGTCTCCCATTTTGTTGGTCATTAGACATAATATAATGGGGAATGCATATTTGAATTGGTTCACACCCTTGATTTAAGCATGGTTGACTGGTATTATCTAAAAACTACTCAAATGAAGGGTCATATTCCAACCAATGATATAGAATATCATAAGCATACTCCAACGGCTTCCCAGTAGTTGGGGACTAACCTCGTATAACCCAAAGGCTATTTTTATATTTTGGTGATCGTAAGTTAGAAAGCTCACATTCGTGCTCAACCCCAAAAGGCAGTTAGGAATATTTTGACCATGAAACAAAATTATGTGTACATGCCTACTCCGCTCAATTATAGTGTCCTTGTGGCTATAAAATAGATATAAACAACACAGTAAGGTTATGTCAACTCTTTAATTGAAGTAGAAGGATATCACTACCATGATAGTCTTCATTTTAAAATTTATTAGATAGATCACATGGACATTACTCTTAATGCATTCCATGCGAAACCTTCCCATGGAAATAACTCTTCTATAAAAATAAATCACCCATTTACCCAAACACCTTAATATTAATAGATTATCAAAACACCAGAGTAAACCATATATAGTGCCCCATCGACTATCTGAATCATTTCACCATGTTCAGTAGGAAACCCAATGAATCAACCTTTGTGGACTAACTATATGGAGGAATATAAACCTGAGGAAATAGAGGTGGACATAGATATAAAGAAATAATTATCCTGAAACATCCTACCCACCATGTTCTAACACCTAACCACTTATAACTATATATTCCAAGATGATATAGTGAAGTTTTCATGCCACACTTACTCTTAAAAAGTTAGGAAACATATTAGTAATTTTAGGATAAACGCCTAAAATATCAAGGATTTGAGTATCACTTCCAGATCATAAATATACTATATTTTTTACTATAAATGGACACATTCTCCTTTCCCTGAGGCCAAATATCATAAGAGAATAACAAGATCATATGGCTTGTTTTCCTATGAATCCTGAAAACATTCTGGTGAATGATTTCCAAAAATTCGTTCGATGTTCATATCCGAGGATTGGGAAAGTGTGGAGAATAACATTTTACCCAATCCCTAGGGATGTAAATCTACCCAAATAAAAAAACATGAAATTTCATAGCCACATGAGCGATTAGAGGATCAGGTAACGTGTGGTATAGTTGGTTAATAAAATAAATCACCTCCATTTTTAGTGTGAAAAAGACATCATGAATAGAGAGAAATGGTCACCAATAGATTTCTAAGATGGGCCTCACAAAAAAAATAAGAACACATCCCAAATCAAAATTTTAATATTTTGGAATACCAGATAGATTAACATATTAATTGAATCCCATAACAAGTAGCCATTAAACCTGTCCCATGAAATAATGGGGTGATTCCAAATTAGGAGAGTCATAATAGTATACCGCATTGAATCTATCCAGGAGAAAACCCAACCCTCATGGTTGGGGGCTCTTTACCACCCTATGAATTATTGTATCCCCAATAACATGATCATAGAGTACCAACAATGGATCAAAATGTACCCTATCCCAATGGGATGAAGTCATAGTAGTCCAATTTGTGTACAAAATAAGTGCCTCATTAATGATATGTTTCCTCCATTCCTGATCAGGGACATTACATCATTGGAAATTCATGGTACATGAGATGGATATGTGAAGGAGAATGAAATTCCTACATCCCTAGGTGTGATTTAGATTCATGTATGGTAATTTTCTATTTAAGAACTATGGGTGGCTTCATTTCTATTATAATAGGATACATAGTGACTCTCAGTTCTCCAATCATTGCTCTATCCATAATATAAAAGTAAAACATTCCCATCTCAACAAATTATTCTAACATGTGATATGAATTTTCCATTTATGAACTATGTGCGGATTGATTCATGTTATTACAGGATACGTAGTGAGGTCCATATCTCGAATATTGGTCCCTGTCAAAGTAAAAATGGAAAAGAGGATCCCTACCTACATTTGGTTTAGACCTGCATAGCGAATTTTCCATTTAAGAACTATGTGTAACTTCATTCTTATTGTTGTAGGATACATATTGATTCATGGATGTCCAATCATAGATCCCTCCATAATATAAAATGAAAAAATCCCCCTCTATATAAAATGGTTTGAACTATGTAATTTTCCATTTTGAACTATGTGTGGCTTGATTCCTATTATTACATGAAATATAGAGTGTCCCAGATCCGAAATCTTAGGCTCGGACACAATATAAATGGAAACAGTTCTCCCAATATATGGGTCACACCTATGTAGGCTATATTCCATCTACGAACTACATGTGTGTTGACACCTATTGTCGTGGGATATGTATTGATGCCTAAATTACAAATATTAGGGCTAACCACAACATATATAAAACTGCACCCATCCATACCTAAGTGTTTGAAAAATGAATGGAATTTCCTCATAACAACATATGGATTGATTCCTATTATCACATGATATGTAGTGATGCCAATATCCAAAATCATGGGCCCAACCACAATATAATAAAAATTCAATCTCCCCACATCTGAAAATGAGTTATACATGTAAGTATCTTCAAGAATTATGCATGGTTTGATTCCTTCCATCACAACATATGTAGAGATGATCAGATCCTCCCTTTGAGACCAAGCAAAGAGTTCACATCACGCCCAATCATGTCCATTCACAAGAGTAATTTACATGTATAGGTTCAAGTCATATTAAATTGTGAACACCCCAACATATTACCCATCACATATTCTCATGAAACATAATCGACTTTCAAATCATCATTCGTTTCTCATATTGGGAATGAACCCTGTGATCTTAGGGAACCTGTTAAGACAATATTACTGGTGTGATCGAGATGTGTTATTGTTAGGGAATACATCCCGGTATAATGATGTTAAACTAAACTACAAAATCATAGTTCCATTATTTTAAACAACTTGAAAACATTCCGATAACATGATGTTAAAATAATCGACAACGTCCTAGTTGCATGATGCTAAATTGCACAACAACATCCTAGTTTCATGATGTTAAACTTCATAAAAAGAGGCCTTCAAGACAAAATGATCAGCACCTGATGAATGTTTACTAATGAATTGAATTTTTTATCCATTCAACATATTAAAAAATTTAAAACTTTTCGGAATAACATTTATGGTGCTGAAACCCTTCTTGAATATTCAATTCCCCATGAACCAACATTATATATTCAATATCTAGGTTAATACCAACTGATATTTCAAGTTGATATCCATATCTAAGAATCTTAATGACCTTTGGATTTTCTGATCATGGTTCACCACTATAGTAAATAGGTAATATGGGCATGTTAATCCAAAGGGACACCACTCGAATCTGGTGGTGAATAATGAAAATGCCTCATATCTTGGTCCTAGTGGGTGTTTTGGTCCCAAAAAAGAGTTCTAATACAAATAAAGGATCTATTTCACTAAATTTGTGGAATATGGGATTTTTTTTAATTTCTATTGTTCAACTCATACCCAACAGTTCTCATATACTGTTGACTTAGATATTCTGGGGTTATGATTTACACTTACCATAGCCTAACTATTGATTTGAATTTGACACACTCATTATTACTCATATGTGAATCATTTCCATTTTCAGTGAAATATTATTACATTTTATTCCTGTGACAGTTTCTTTTAGGGCAGGTTTCCCCCATGAATTCCTAACTTACTTGAGCTTTTTGATCCCTTTGGACGCCCCTCTTCAAACTACATTCCCCTTTTCATGTCTAAATTAGTAGACAGCCAAAGTAAAAATTCTCTTGACATTTCATGGAATATTGGTAAAAGGGGATGAACATGTTCTAAAGAACCCTTCTAGGATTTTCTAGTGAATAACATATTTCTTACGATCTTGTGCCTAAGTTATATTTTGGTTCCTGATGGGACCTCGTTGGGATTCACTAGTGAAAGACTGAATGCCTAAGAGCTTGTTCATAGAGGATATTTTAGGACTAGTTGATAGTCCCCCATTAACAGAGGAGTTATTTCTATAATAGTGAATAGTTAATCCCACAAATCATTGAACAATTATCCTTGACATGGTTTCTTAATGAAATTATTTCTTTCGCAAATTTTCACTATGTACAAAAGGGGTTAAGAATGAATAAGTGGTTTATGCCTTCAACTTCCAAGATTATAAAGAAAGAAACTAAACTACATATCTCTATATTAGGACTACTTATTTCTTGATTCCTATTTCCACGCGATACATAGGGACACCCAGATCCTCTATTTTAGACTCAACCATGTCCCATATAATTTCATCGATTATAACCATTTTTTTGGGATTCCAACTCAAACCCAAGTGTGAATTCCACCACATATTCCCTATCATGAACACTCACATAGATCAATTAATTATCTGGTTTCATATTATTTTTCATGTTGATCATTACTCCTGATATTGTAGTGAAACTATAAAATCACTCTGAAAATTGTGATTGAGGTGTGGCATATCCTAAGAAATTAAACTGAATTGTTGTCTCTTAATGTTAGACTACATAGAAACATACTATTCACTTGATGTTAAACTGCATGAAATCATCCTAATTGCATGAAATTAAAATAAGCAAGTATTTCATTCTCATAAGAAGTAAAAATTCATTATATGAGGTCTTAAAATTGAACAGATCATCCCCTCTGATTTTAGAATATTAAAGAATTGCATATTTTATCACTAAACCTTTAAAATTGTTCAATACACACTAGAGTGGACTTTATGGTGATCAAACACTTATTGAGTGTTATGTTATATTTAAAAAAACTATATATCATTGATATTTATGTTGATTCTAAACAATTACTCAAGTTGATATCCTTCTCCTAGAACCTCATGGACCTTGGGTTCCCATGCTCTTGGTTTTCCCCTATAGAAAGCTTGTAACATGGACTATTTAATTAAAATAGGAAACACTAGAATTTGATGTTGAATGAAATAGTGCTAAAGATCTTTCACATAGTTGGTTGTTTGGTCCCAGAGGATAGGTCCTCCCTAAATCTAGGAGTTATTGTTCTAATTATGTGGAATATAGATTATTCCATTACTAATGGCCGGCCCATAACTATAGGTCCTCATCTTCAACACACTTAGATATTCTTAGGTTATGATTTAGTCTTCCCGTAGAGAAACCATTCATGAGTTAGTCATTCCTCTTAGTGATATGTCCTAGTATAATGATGTTAAACTGCATGACCATATCCAAGTCACATGATGTTAAACTTATTGATAATATTGTAGTCATATGAAATTAAACTAAAAGACAATACCCTAGTCACGTGATGTTAAACTACATGAAAACCTCTTAGTCGCATAACGTTAATCTACAAGAAAATGTGCTAGACAAACAAAAAAGCTACATTACATACGGTCCATCATGAAAGACGTAAAATTTCTTAAAGATGAAAATATTATCCATGAATCTTTGAAAGGTATCAATCATATAACTCTATACCAAATTCAAATATATAAATTCACTTTCCCTACATATGATCCTTATCTATGTAGAGGACCCCTTAGCTAACCATAATGTCATGACTCACTATGGGAAGAAAAAATGACCCTATCCTCTATATATGAGTGAAATATACACAAAGGGATCTCTTTAAAAATGATACCTAATTCAAGATTCAAATCCATCAAATATGAATAATAAAACCTAGGGAATCCAAATTTTAAAAGTTTAATATGGTCATAAGATTTGTTCAGTCTTGATTGACCATAATCTTCTTAAATATGGTAGATTCATAAAGAATTAATACACATATGTATGAATCGGATTTGGTTATGCATTTCGTACATATAATATTTTTTAACAAAATATGGGCTTTGACACATGGATACCCACCGATATGACAGTTCAAGGATAAAATATTCCAATGGAATCTAAATTACCTATATCAGTGCAAAGTGTCCTTAAGAACATCTTATACAATTTCATGTTGGTACCAACATCCTTACATATAGATGTTAAAACTAAAAGGAATAAATAATCATCCTATGAAGTTAAACCACATGATATATGTGTCCCCAATTTATGATGCTAAAATATGATAGAAAAAAACCCTCTTCACTTCTTATCAAAGGACCTAAGATCCTATCTTTTTTGAACCAAATTTTGGGGTACATATATTTTTTTTCAAAGAAAATCAGTTCATAAACCTCACTTCATGTCTTGAGTGTCTTTGGTTGCCTCAATCCTTCCCCATCCCATATAAAGAAGAAAATATCCCTCTGTTTTATTGTTTAAGAGAAGGATATGCCTAAGGGCCATAGACCCATCAACTATATGTGTCTCGGATCTGTGGGAAAGGCCTTCTTTTCCTTATGATTTGCGATATTATCAAAGTGGAGCTGATCAACATAGGGTGATTTGTAATCATCCTCTACATTATTTTCCTATATCATTACTCATGAATCGATAACAATGATCCACGATTTATAACATTTTTATCTCCAAATAATAAGGTTTTTGGGGAACTTTTTACCCTCAGTATTCAAAATTGGAAATTCTATAAAACTCCCTTGATACTAGGTTCACAAGCATCATGAACTTAAACTAAATGGACTTCATTCAAAGATGTAAAACCATAAAAATTATCCTTTGAAGGAAAAAAAATTAAAAATGGTAAATTTTTAATGAAAGAGACATAAATCATATCAAGATAAAAACACACAATGGGTGTAATGTGAAAAATTCAATTCTCAACATGCAAAACTCTTCATCAATAATGTTTAGGGAGTAATTAGTGTGTAAATACAAAATTCACAAATCTTATAGGGCCCATTTTCCAGCCATAATAAAAGTATAATCGTGCTTCCTAGACCCCATAGTCTAGGAAAAAGTTTGGGTGACAATTTATCACATCCCCTATTTTTGATAATGTGTTTAGTTCATTGTAGCACAACTTTTAGTTTCCCTAAAACCTTATTGATTATTATTTTTTTCATAAACCACGTTCATGTATTATTATTCTAACCCAACACAACGAAATAATTGACTTTAAACATTTCTCTTGTAACCCCATATCCTTAATTCATTTCTATTGGTTCTCTCGTATAGTGTATTGGAAAAAGGTACTTTCTGGTCTAAAAGAAAAACCACTAGGATTTTAAAGTGAATTGAAAGTTCTATAGAGTTTATGTCTATAGGATGTTGGGTCCCAGAGGAACGTCCCCCATTAGTTACATAAGATATTTCTATAACTACATTCAAAAATAGTTTCCACCATTACTAGTACTTAATCTATACCTAGTAGCCTCTATTTTCAGATAACTCAGATAATCCAAGATCAAGATTTAAAATCCCCTTAATGAAAATATTTATGTGTATTTGACATCATCAATGTTATGACATCGTGTATTATACCCATTCTTCGAGTATGAATGTGATATTTCATTCTTAATATTTTTTATGGCCCTTATCAAAAGAACCAAAACCAACTAATGTATGGATTTCCCTTCAAAAACATTAAATAGATCTACCATCAATGTTTCAACTTCAAGTATGATCTAGAATACTCAACATTTTAATAACATATGGTTCGACCTAAAAGACCCTAAAATGCAGAAACGGATGATGAGAGATAAAAGAACATAAACTGTAGTAACGGTATCAATTTAGTGACCTTAAACAACCATTTGAAAGATTTATATGATTTCCATGTTAAAAACATGTAAAGGGGGTCCTTGGAAAAATTCAAGTCTCTACTTTCTTGACACACACCTTTTTTATTCCAGGAAAAATTTAGTTTTTGTGATATAAAAAATGCAAAAATAACTTATCAGGATGAAAAATCATAAAAGGAATCCTAAGAAAAAGTTGTGCCCCTACCCAATAATCCTCTATTTTATTGGATAAATAAATATTTGGGCCTCATTCTTATATATACAAATATTATAGGGACCACTATCTATCCCTATAAAAATTTAAGCTACTCTCAGTGGGAATACTAACCTAGATAAACATTAGAACACATTTCTTTTCCTTAATCCTTGTATGAGGGTAACTAATACTCTCATGACATAAAAATACATTAGAATTTGTCCATATATAGGACATTTAATTAATTATAGTGCGTTACTCTATGTGTCTAAGAATGTATCATGAGTTCTTAATTTGTGCAACATCCCCAATGGAACATGGGTTCCTTCCATTGATTCTTTTATAATTTAATTAAATACCCTTATCTACATAAGAGATAGATATATAAATGATAATTCATCATAAATTTGTTTATCCCAAAAAATATGTACCCAATACATGAGAATGATCTTCATAGGAGTCCATCCCAAAACAATGTATGACTTTATTCCCATTCAATTAGGATATGTCGTGTCATTCAATTTTCTTAATTTGGATCCATCTGCTAATTAATTTCATTATTAATACCTTTTCCATACAATAATATGAACCCACACACCAATTTGGGATATCCATGCATCAAGATGAGCTCTACCCTATGGGACATCCTTTTTTTTAGAAGATTACATATCATGGAGATATTGAGGATATCTTCTACATCAAAATAGAAACATTCAGTTGTGATTCAACACATTGTGGTTCTAAAAAATTATCACTCGATACACTCCAAAAGAAACCACCCATATGGTTCAATATCAAATCCCATAATATGTTCAAGTTGACAAACTATGATCTTTTATTACCTTATAATGTAACTAATTTCATTTTGAAAGAATCAAATTCTAGTAAATGGAATTTTTTTGGCACCCATAATTGTGTATTTAGAAAATTTCAATCATATATTTGAGATTTCTGAGTTTCATGAATTAAATAATGATATATTCTTCATAAAGTCTTGGTATTGCGATTTATTTTATAATGGAACCATAATATGGATTTTATTTCAGAAATTATTACATAGATAATTATTCTATGTATTTATGTATTCCCTTAGCCAAAAAATGGTCCAACTATACTAACCAGTTGGCTAGCACAACCAAGTCACATGCAGGATTCGAGTAAGTTGTACCTAAGATACAGCACAATCATCCAATATAGTAGAAAGGCTTATGAGAAAATAGAACTCATTGTGATCACATAGGGCATGTCTAGTTGGTTTCTAAGAGTTTCGCACAATTGCATGATGTAGCTGGTGAGGGTGTGGGTCTAAGTCTTCCCGGTGCAGAACCCTTACACTGACTCAATGAAAGGAAGGTGTGTGGAATATTATTATGTGCTCACCAATATAACTAAAAACTAATATGGAAAGGGATCTAGGAAATACACTCTCCCATAAAACAACATATAAATAAAAAATTATCTTTTTGATCAAATCAATCTACGATGCTAGATCAGCCATCCACATTTTCTTTTACCTTCTCTCACCCCCCATAGCCCCTGACACCACTAGTTCAAGGTAGTGATACACCTAAAATCTATTCAACAACAGTTCCTTATCAGTTTTGTTCCATTATCAATGAATTCTTGTTCTATAATGATGTTTATTCAATCACGAGGCAACTAACCCTGAACTCTTGGGATCATCTTACCAAACTTTTTATGATCAAACCAAGACAATGAATATAAGATTCATATCCATATGTAGTGAAATAAACTTCTTTAATGTTTATAATCCTTTAAATAACTAATTAATTGTGAAATTACATCACATTTTTCACCAATAGAAGTTATAGGATTCCCATGAATTTTTATAATACAATCTTCAAACTTTTCATGCATGTCACAAAAAAGAATTCCCATAAATTAACAATAATCAAATAGAGGGTTCAGAAAGTCGTTGAGTTCTAATCAACCATCGCATGAATTCGACCATTCGCATCACACAAATCCATCGCATCAAGTTTTATGGAACATTTAAACTATGTATCCCCAGAAACTTTAGTGAACACCACTACCACCACATGAAACTGATCGTGTGATCAAGAGACATCGTCTCAAGAAGTATTGAAGAACATATGATCAACATATGATGATCACACAAAGAAAAATTAAATCAAATGGGTCTCATAAAAAATTCATATGTTTCATTTGTGACTGGCTTGCACCTTTTCATTTTATTTTATTTTCATGCATTAATTATACATGGAATTTCAAAGAGTTGTCCACTATGAAGCCACGTGATCAGGCAACACCCCCAAAGTAATCACATGATGAACTTACTAGTTTTCCAATAAGCTAAAACATGAACATTAAAATCCCATAATGTCAAGATATCAATCATAACATTAACAAACAATGTTCGTGTGAATCCCATGAACCTATCTTTTTAATCATCGTCAATTTTTATGAATTACATAATGTAAATCCTTCATCGGATCTTGTGATGTCGATCATGAAAATTCATCCACTCCCTCAAGTCGGTGCACACCTCATATTCACCAGGAAAAGCCACACCATATTTAGTTTTACTTTTCCTATAAAAACCCTTAACCCCTTCGAAAAACAAACATTATGCAAGATGAGAGGGAGTGGGAGAAAAAGAGAGATAAACATAAGTGTAGTAGAGGAGGTGTGGCCAACTGCCTTTAGAGAATATCTATAGGTAATCACGATAATCCCATCATGATAACACAAAATGAAATTCCATCATGAGACTCCATCACATGAACACCTTAAGATCATGTGATTTAATTAATTAATAAAGATCTTTTGAGACCTCTATTAAAAGATTCATTCATTCTAGTTGGACATATTCCTCATTGTCAAGGGATATTAACATGAAAAAAATTCGATCATGTGACATATCCATGTGACCTTTGATATGTATTCCATGACATATGATTCCCTCTTGGGCTCTCACCCATGGATTGTCAATTTTCATGTATATTTAATCCATTTTCCATAAAAACTCTTGGAGGTATGTCCTTGACATGACCCTCATCCATGAACCCCACCTATTAGGAAAACCTTTTACAATGAAAAAGAATTTATGTGGAGGAATTACATTATCACATGAATCCTCCTTATTCATATAAGACATTAATACATAAACCCTTTATATTGTCTGATCTGATCAAGGGATTCACCTTGGACATATCATCCATATCATGCAGCATATCTCTGGCATGTCTAATTAGATCACATGATGAACCTTTTCATGTCAACCTTATCACATGAAAGGCCTTGGACATCCTTGATCACATGAAATGCCTTGGAAATTCCTTCTATGTTAAAATGAAAGTCCAAGTACATTTCTACTTTAATCATATTAATCATAATAGTTATGTCATATGTGACCATCAAAAAGGACCTAGAGGTATTAAACGTGACCACGTGAAAAGTCCTAGACATTTTTTATTCAATCATGAGAAATATATGAGATTTTTCCTGAAGAAATTCTCATACATGTCTTCTAGTTCAGGAAGACACCAAAATACAAATCAGTAAGACAACCTAGACATTTTAGGTAGACAACATGAGACATTTTAACTTTGTTAGGACACACTTATCCATGCACATTGTAAAACCCTGACCATAAACCTTATTCTAATTACCCCCACCCTATAATGAAATTTCCCTTAATGGGTTAGGGTTATACATTCAGGCACCCCTATTCATAAAATTACCTCAAGAGGGACTCCATGTCATACCATAAATATTTGATAGAACTTTTATATTCATCCTCCCTCATTACCTGATAGAGTATAAAGAATGTATATTTAACATGTGATTCCATCCTGGAATAAGTCCCTAGTTTTCATAAATCCTTGGGATAATAATAATCATATCATGTGTAATCAAATATCCCAACCCATCAGCATTTCTGGAGTCTACTGAACTATGAGGAATCTAATTATTTTCATGCGTAGGATACTTAGGATTCCTTCCTAAGTCACAAGATCCATGGAATATTCTCCATGAGATTATTGATCATATATCTCTAAGTTAAACCTTATTGTCTAATCCCCATAAAAATTCTCCCACATGTGATTTGTCCACTATTTTACTATTTCGTTTTTCTCACACTGGTCATGAAACATGTAGTCATAGATATCATCAATGGTCATACCAATATCATGAAGATGATTTACCCATTTTAAACTCTTCATTGGCATGTAATCTAGATTATATATCATCTTTACTCAAAGAGATATACTCTCAATGAGACAGTTTAGGGCATCATTACATGAACTATTCCTGCTTAAGGACTATGTTGTTGCATCATTTATGATGAAGATGTCCACAAACCAACTATGTGGACTCTGATTCCCACCTTAATATGATAAATATGAATTCTTTAAATGCTCAAGCCCAATATTTATTTCCTCTCGACATGAAATTAAACCACATGGTATTTTCAATTTATATGACTTTAAACTATGTAAAATGAAATACATGGGTTATTATTCCTATTCTCATAGGATAACTATGAATCCCTTTAGAGGTTCAATCCCATCTCCTAAAAACCAAAAACCTCCCAATATAGTTATAAACACTAGAGATACTAAACATAGCTACATACTAGACCATCAAAAATAGATGAGAGAATAATATAGATCTTATGGAACTCATTGTCGTTCATGTCAACATATGTTCTTGATCATGTCACTGAACATGGGGAACTATCCCCACATCTGTACTTGTGAAGGATTCACAAAAATATCCTAAATATATATAAATTTCCTATAGTATGAAATAATTCCCCCCAAAAAGTGTTTGTTGAGACCGGCATCCTGTCCTCTTGATAAATGTGAGTTCCTAGAACCATTGGGATTGAAACCCCAAATGATTGCCTACATTTGGAAAGTATACATGTGCCTTGTTAGAGATGTGGGTACCATTTGGAAATTATATTAGAAACAAAAATGGTAAACCGATCACAAACAATTGTGAATATCATTCAATCACCCCAAATCAATCATTGAGCACAAATCGTCCACATTTTTTATGAAACAATAGTTATAAAAATCTCATTCCAATGGTGTAATTAAATTTTAATACATAAATTAATTATTTTAATGTAATTTAATTCTATATTTTTTCAGGATACTACACAATATATACTATCAAGATACACATTATGTTCATTATTTTTTATGTACCCGGGATAAACTCATGTGTCTTTGGAATGTACCTCGGTTGGACTACATGATATGTACACACAAGCTACACACTCTGTATCATGTTTTCCATATGTTTGTGTGACCATAAATAGAAATTGATGTGTTCTTTAGACACTTGACCACATTACTTATACTCTATATACATGCCATTCGTCTTCTAGTCATGTGTCCAAATAAATCACCAAACAACTCAGTGTATATTTTAGATGTGGAAATTAATGAACTTTGTGTGATTCATTATTCTTCTAGACTGAAAATCCCATGTAGCGAAAATCATTCATCTGAATGTACAATGTGTGTGAATTTTTTCATTAAACCATGTAGGCTACACGACATGTGTTCAGCTACATGTTGTGTAAACGTACAATATGTGTTACTAGTTGGCTGGTCTACATATGATTTCAAAGAAATGCACCGCATGTAGTTACTTATTATAATGTTGTGTTTCCCATCGCCCAAACAAGTGAAATTCTATTGGGTAGAAGATTTTAACTCTAGATACATGTTTTTTAACCAAATCTCATTATCTAGAATCTTTGGAACTTCTCAATGGAATATTTGGTCCTTATTCACTGGATTTTATATCTTTAAGAAAAAATTAATATTCAATGAAGTAAATTGTTAAAATCTTATTTATTGAAAACATGATTATATAATGAATAATCTTGAAATAAAATATCTAAAAACTATTGTCCATAATCAGTCAAGACTAAAATTTATAATTATAAATTTAAAATATGGCCCCTTTTAAAAATTATGAAGGTTCTAGGAGAAAAAATAATTTAAGGGTGAATAACCACAAATGTTTATCAGGTACAATGGATCATAAAAAACTTTTTACAATATGTAAATATCATGAATAGTGAAATATTTCCCTTGAATATTGATATATATACTTGAAAACTGGATAAAGTATCTTTTCATGATAAGATTATAATTAATTTGGATATGATTGAAATAAATGTTACCTCATCTTTAAAAATTTTATCAATGAATATGGTATTTATCATCGAAAAAAAATTTGATTACCATAATTTTTATTATAGGATCCCAGTGTAGTATCCAATTTGTGGGGATCCATATGTGCTCCTTTGATCTCCGACCAACCCTAATTGATTTATCGATGGTATCATTCTATATCAATCATCATCAATTCTTTTCCTTGAATGATTCTACTTCCATTGAACATGATGGAATCTCTCCAGTGTCTGTAATTCTTAAATAGAAGAAAGGGGTAATAATTGAGAGATAAATCCATTTCGCACAATGATTATCAATCCCCAACTAACCCTATAAAATAATCATAACCATATATTTATAGATCTAGGGTTTAAGTTAAAATATTATTTAATTTAATATTGCCCCTTATAAAATATAACAATCCTTATCAAAACTCATGTAATATAGTAATAATATTATAATTATTTTATTGCATAAACTAACTCACATAATGAAAAAAACAATTTTACTGGCATGAAATTTAACATTCATCAACATAATTGTTATTGGTCTACTCTAAATCATTGAAATTTATTGAATTGCCAAGTATATATATACTTTATCCACACACCAATGAATAAAAATTTATTAAATAATAAATAAATATTTTTATTGATAAAATATGAATAAAAACTATACTTTTATCATGAGGATATTATTTAATCAACTAATTAAATTAAAATAGAATTTATTAAAGAACAATAATCTCATAGTGTGTGACCCTATTGGAATTTTTCTCATTGAAATTGAGTGAGATTTCCTAAAATAAAATATTAATATCTTAAAATGGGTCAGGGAACCTAAGAGAAAGAAGTTAATTTCATAATGTCGATAACCACATACCCATTCTTACTATCTAAAAAAATCCATTGATTAAAATATTTCATTAAGAAGGATCCACATATGTGTCATCATCCTATATGCTTCATACATATTTCCTTGACTATCTCAATCAAACTCATCATTAAAACATGGACATGAAATTTAATGTAACATATTACTTTTATTAAAAGTGTTGAGATATCAACGTCTATAAAATTTTACGGGGAAATTACTTCATTGACTTATCCATTAATAACATCTCATTCATGATGCACCCAACATACCCTACTAATCCTGAATATATAAAGTCATGGTTTTATTCATTAAATCTACGTGTGAGAGTCCTGCCATGAATTAATGATAATATTAAATTATATGGATGATCAAACATTCTCGAAGATAGGGTTATATAATGACGCAAAAACCTAAAAAATTCATAATGTTGGGTATTGTCTCATAATCTCTCACCTTAGACATTAACAATTATTAACATCATGCGAATAATTGTTATCCTCTAATGAGTACTCACACATAATAGGAAAAATCATTTGTTTCCCATATTTTGATATCATCTAACTATATAACTATATTTAAGAACATATTCATTTAATTTTATTTTTCTCATCATAGAGGGAATTACAATGATTTTATCTATGTAATTGATACACTAGAAAATTAACAAATTAAATTCTTCTATAATAAGGAAAATATATAAAAATATGTTTTATTAATATTCTAAACATTGAATATATATGTTTAAATAATTTTATATATAGTAGGTTCCAAAACCCAAACTCCAGCAAAAATAGTGCAAGACAAGATAATTCTAGTTGGGCAGATAGATCATGGTATCTAGAAAGACAAATGAGGGATATTGGTTCCTCTCTACCTTCCCACTTTTTCTATGGTTATAAAGATGGGATTGGTGATCGAGATCATCCTAGTGTTGGTATGTTTGGTGGTCGGAGTAGATAGTGGTCACTATAGGTATTTTTTATCATATTTAGTCAGTAGTCATTAGATATTGTGCAGCTAGAACCAAATATCATCTCCAACAAAATCAATAATTCATATAGATGTGTAGTAAAATGATCGCATGGATTCAGTAAACTAATGTGTGATCAATGCTAAACTAGTGATGGGAATGGTCATATGAAAGATGAGTACCAGGAAAAAATTATTCTAAGGGAATAATAAAAATGGATGGACCATCATGGTAGAGGAATAACTATGATCAGGTATAACCTATTGGAAATTGTTTTAGACCATAGGTTTGTAGAGGTGGAACAAGGGTAGGAAATGCCCTAAGATGAGAAGTAGATGGTGGAAGAAGAAATTATGAGTCACTTCCACCACCACTACTGGGAGGACCACTATTGGGGTAAAAAGCAGTTGGATAATGGCATAGTCCTCTATTTTTAATTGAGGTGTTTAAGTGGGAGGTTCCAGAGATGATTTGAGGTATATTTTTTTTACTTATATACGTTAAATCTATTACTAATAGACGCATCCACATGTAATTACATTATATATAAATCCCATATGAATGATATTTAGATTCAATTGTAGTCATTAACCTCACCTATAATGTTGGAGTCTCCAACTTTTTGGGATTTCACCATCTTTTATATTTGTGGATAGTTTCAGCTAGTTATTAATGTTGAAATTTTTCTTGGTGATATCTTTATGGTTAATGATTAAACCTTATTATGTCATTCTTTATATGAACTATTTATCAACCATTCATGGATAGATACATTGTAACTATAGGAAGGTGAGTTAGTTTTGTATAGATGAAATTTGATTCTTCTTCACATGTGAGGAGGATTTTCTGGAAGAGTAACAAAGGATCTTGTGAATAAAACTAATAAACTCTTTTTCCATGGAAACCAATAACAATTTTCAATTTATTGTTAATGTTTTTAAATAATATTTCAAATTTAATAAATTGTTTATTTAAAATTGGGTAAATTCCGCCTGAAAAAATAATTTAGATGAATATGAATATAAATGTTGTATTTTAGAAGTTTAAATTTACTTGTGAAATTATTGAGAAAGTTTATTAAGTGTTTTAGATGATTTTAGTTAAAAATAATTCCACCCAAACCTTACCTAAAACAAAATGGCCCCAAATATTTTATCCATCCCATGAGGGGCCATCCAATTAATTAATACATAAGGGGAAGTATAGTCAAGAATAAAAAGGGGATTGGTCAATACACTAATGAGCACACGTAGAGTGTGGTCCATGGAATGAAATTGAACCATGTATGTTAGAACATACCTATATAGTTGTGTATGAGAAAATGTAGGATCCCATAACCATTGTGTGCATCTATTCTAGTGGTGACATGAGCTTTATTATATGTGAGTTAAAATTGTTTAAAACTTCTATATTGGACTCATGTTAAATGGAACTATTATTTACATGTAAAATTCCCATAGTTACATGTTAAATGTTTAACACTCCCCATGCTCATAAATTTCCACCTTGACACCTCCACTGATCAATATCACCCGACCACTACCTTTTCCAATATGAGTCACCAGAATGCCACCATTAATCACCAAGAATGAAAATGTACATTTTTAGGTAGCTCGATATTTAGAGAAATTTCCACTACTATAACCTAGGGTCACCATAAATCATGTATGGAACCCCAAAGAGTTTTAGTGGTAATCAGTTTAAAGAAAACGAGGCCTAACATGAGGATAATAATCTCTCTCTAGACACTATGATGGTTGAATGGGTGGGTGAGAATCCTATATCCCTACCACCACCATTGTGCTACAAACTCACCAAGGAGGAAGATGGAAAATTGAAGTATGCACCGTGAAGGGTTTTCCCCCCTATTCCAATGCCAAATTTAGTAGTATCATGTTTTCATGGATGAGTAGAGATGAGACTATGGTGTAGAAATATATGTTTTCACCCAGAAGATGAATTCACTATGAAGAATGTCGCTTCAGTGTGGGTAAATTGTTGCACTTTGGATGGATGTATTTAGGAAGAGGTGAGTTTTGATATAAAAATGAGTTTTCACCATGGTGTGTCTCCAATGCAGCCATGAATAATCATTCTCAAAGAGTGAAGGCTACACGCCAATTTATCTATTTACACCATATTATTTTTTTAGTGAAATATTAAAATCTAAAAATATATGGACCGAGATCTAAATCTATCAAATGAAACGTTGAATGAGATAAATGAAAAGGAATAGATACAAATGATAAAGAAAGTAAGGATCCCTCTGTTTAAAAATATCAAGGTGTTATGACACTAGAAAATGATCAAAGGATCACATAACTAAGAGAAGTGATGTTGATTTTATTTTTTATTTTTTATTCTTTATTTTTTACTTATTGTATAATTTATTTTTCTTATAATTCATGAATTGTTTTATTAGTTTGTTCCACCCCATCCATTCCTATGATTCACATCCTCAATATTTTTTTCTTTCTTCTATCCATCAAATTATTTCCACCATGAACTATTATACCAAATAATGAGTGACTAACTAGTGACCTGGATTAGGGGGAGGATATTAGTGTTCATGATTTCTACATTTCAATTTAATATGATTGAAGATTTTTTATCATGAATAAGAGGTAATTATACGAGTGAGGTTATTTTCTACCACAATATTGATCTCAAATTTATCTAGGTATATTTTATTTATATATTTTCCCTTACTTATACTGAACACTTTATCTTCATATGATGGATTTTAGTTTTTAAATGGATTAAATTAATTATGATGTATGCAGGGCTTAGAAGGTATCACACTCTTGATTGAGGTGGGTCATTAGAAATTATTATTAAAGGATGTTGATTTTAGTTTTCCATATATTTCTAAAAAGTATTTTAAGTTTCACACTATATAAATAAATTAATTATATTTCATGCTTGAGATCTCAGAATTGGGTTATTAGACAATATTTGATCAAAAAAATATGAATTATAAAGGAACCACCAAAAATAAGACATATGGAAAATTATTTTATTCTCTAACATCATTCTGTTTTTTAATTTATGATACAGTATGAATTAAAATTCTAATATGAATCCCATATAATTTAATTGTTTTTATAAAATAATATAAAATATAAGTTTAATTAGTTTAGAATAATTATTATTATTGAGTGAACAATTGTGATTTTCATTAAGTGAAATAACATTGGTCAACAATTCTCTACACTAAGAAGATAAATAGTATATTTTTTACCACCCAATAAGAGGAAGTGAAAAAACGTGGCACCAATTAAAGAGAGTTGAGTGGTCTTTCTTTCACTAGTCTCTTTTTCACACTTTGTATACATCATTGCAATATTTTATTTTACAAAATATAACAAACAATATTTTACCCTGATGTTTTCAAATGAATATTATCATTCATAGAATAATTATTAATAGGTGAAAGAATGTGAGGTTGAAATTACTAAGAAACTCTAATTGAAAATAAGGGATGTTGATTTACTAATACTAAAATAATTGATGGTGAATGGAAAATATATAGGACTCTCATTTTCAAAGGTGATGGACATGGTCAATCAACTCCATGTTAACATTGATAAACAAATGTTCCTGGAGAATGTCCTTCCAACTGTTACTTAAGAGTTATAAGTGGTTGACTCCTTAATGAAGTAATACTAACATCATAACCATCATACTTATTTTATCTAGACTTATCTTGAATATCTAGAGGGTGATAATGAAGACTCACATACTGATGTATATATGAGAGAACAATAAAGATTAGATAATTTTTGTAGTGATTGGATAATTGAATAAATTAAATAAGATCTTTGAATCTATAAGGTAGAAGAATGATTACATCCATACCAATATGTAGATTTGGAATAAGGAAAAACCACACAAATGGTTGAGTTTTTAGAAATAATGGGGATCCTAAATAATGTCCTCTATCTAGTGAATTTAGATGTAAAGAGGCCCTTTCCATTGAGAATGATATTGAAGTTGAACCAATATAGGTATATGATATTATTTTAAAATCTATTTCCACTAATTTTTTAGAAAATGTCCAGATTATCACTCCTTGATTTTTTTTGTTTTCATATTCAACCAATCCTTTTTTTCTTGGATTAAAAAAGAAACAAATTGATGCACCTATCTAGGAACTCATGGTGATCCCACTACATTTTAAAAAATTATTAAAGAAATTATAAGAGGGGATACAAGTGGACTTTCTTGGAAAAAAACCCATGATGTTAACATTAAAATGAAATATTTTCTTATTGATTATTCAAGTTTAATTGTTTTTCAAGTAAAAATACATTCTAACATTCCCTTAGAAAGTTCAATTTGTACAAATCATATTAAGAAACCACTGGACAGCCAAGAGGAGGTTGCACAAGTATAAACCTAGGAAAAGAAGGATACCTAGATAATCTTACCATCACCGTGAAATTTTCACCTTATTATAAAGGTGATTTACATGATGTAATTTATAAATGGAGTACCCATCACTAAAAATAGGAAGTGAATAATGTATAATGTATCATGTGGTTGTTCAAATATGAGAACCTCCTCCTACTATTAGATTATTGATGAATTATGGTGCTACCCTTATGGAGGTAGTAATATTTTTGGGCTCAGTTTTGGTATTATTTCAATACTTATCTTTCTATTTTCTATCTAGGAAAATTTTATGTTTTATCGATAATAAGTTTTAGATGAAACCTAATTACACATTCTTTTTAAGATTAAATGAAATGTTCTAGTTCATAACTGGTTGAAATTATTTTTTAGCTCCATGATTTCTTATGAAACTAGAAAATAAAGAGGAAAATTTGTACGAGAAAAGGGAGTTAATTTATACATTCTTAATCATTTAAACTCCCTGTATTTTTCCAAAATACCATTTTGAGGTTTAAATTGCAAATTTGTATGCCCAATGTAAATTTTTTTCTTTACATGAATTATCTAAGAGACATTAGTTTCTTAGGAACCTTAGGATGCGATATTTTATATTTCAATGATAATAAGCTTGAACAAATAATATGATGAATTTAATAACTAGAGTGAATCGTATGCATTAAATTGAAGTGTCGTGATTTTAGGGAATTGGTTTGTTCGTTTATATGAAATTTTCTTACTTTTTTCGACACTTTCAATTTATAAAATTCATTTTAATTAATTTATTATTTTTATCTGTGCCATGAGTGATTGTCCATATTTATACATTTCATTCCTTAGTGGATTTCTAGACAAAAAAATTTCATTCTATCTTGATCATATTTCTTGAGTTTTCTTGAGACATTTCACCTACTAGAACATTAATTAGAAATTGTCAAAGGTATTAAATTAAAAAAAAATTAATATGATTGAAGAATTTTTATTGATAAGAAATTATCATTGAGAGAAAATTTTACATTAATCCTTTAATATCAATACCCACCATGAATAACCATATAAGGATTGATCCAGATTTGGGGCCATTTATATCCCTTGCCACCCTCATCTTGTTATGTTCATGATATTTTAATGTTGAAGTGTGGGTTGAGGGAAGTAATGGGGGAAGGTAGGCACTAAAATCTAATTGAAAAATTTGAGTATAAAATTTTTTTATTGGTAAATGTTTACGATCTATTCATATTACATTAATTATTTTACATTCTTGAAAAAATTAAAAAAGTAAATATATATAGAAAAAAATGAAAAATAATGGGTTGTTCCTTGGGAAAATATATAATATCCAACATCAAATAGATTTTTTTTTCAAATGGTGTTAGATGGCACTTTAAGGGTTTTCAATTAATATATTTCTCAAAAAACTGAAATTTTATTTTGCAAAAACAATAAAACATTCAAGAAGGTGGTAGTCATACATGATGCTTAAATTAATTATTCCCTTACATTGATCTTGGGAAGTGTGATTTTTTACATTAAAGGGGATATTTTCATTGATATTTAACATTTAATATCATGAATAATATTTTAATAGATAATCCCCCTCCTTTTTTGTTAATTATGTTTTCACATCAATACCTACAAATCTAAAGACTCAGATTGATTAGAGCTTTATTTATAACTACTTCATGTTTTTATGTGAATTTTTCCATTATAATGCAGGGATGTTAGCTCCATTAAAATCCTATAGAAATTGAGCTTGTAATAAATATAAGAGAATAAATCTACATGATGTTTTTAATAAGTGATGGGATAAAATAATTAAAATTTTAGGTTGATCATTATTCCCCATTCTTGGTGATAATTAATTTAGAATATTAAATGAATTAAATTTTATGATCCACCATTATCAAATAGGAAAAGATAAAATACTTGTATTAATTTTTTCCTTAAAAAATATGAACATAAATTGTTGTTTTATGTGGAACTTAAAAAAATTGTCCTTGATAAAAATTTTGTTTTATTTATTTGAGATTAAATTATTTTTATAATTGGTTCCCTATTTAATTAAATCTTAATATTCAATTATTGAGGATAAGAATATTTTAAAAGTTGTGTTATTTGATTAATTCATTTGTCATTAAAATTCATTAAAAAATATAATTATTTTTAATGGATTATTTTTAATTTTTCCATGTAATTCATTATTTATTTAAAATTTGGAAAATTATAATTTAACAATAAATATATTTGAGAGTTAATAAAAAAATTACATTTGGTAATTTTGAATTTACTTCTTAAATACTAGTGAAATGTTTCAAAGTGTTTGAATGAATATTAGGTAACAAATGACCAGCCAAATGATCCATTATCCCATAGGGCTTTATGAGTCCTAGTAAATCCATGATGGGATAGCTTGCTAAAGAAATCTATAGGGGAAATACCCACTAAGTGGAAGGAGAATATCATTCTAAACATCGGTAATCACTCATAGAGAGTGTTCCATATCCTGTAGAAGGTCAATTCATATAGGTGCACGTCGATATCATTGTGTTTATGTGTGTGTAGTCAAAGCACACAATCAATTTCTCTATCCATAGTATGTTTTCTACACTGAAATACTAAAATATTTATATCCATGTACATAGATATAATTCACCAAAGGGAAAACATTTACTAGGAAAAAGGATGTTAATGATGATATGAATAATGAAAAAATGGGATTACTCACTCAACAAAAAATAATGTGCCACACAGCTAGAAAAGTATTGAAGGATCAAATGACAAGGATAAGTGTTGTTACAGTGTTTTTGTTTTCATTAACTACTATATAATAAATTGCTATTTTCCATTTAATTCACACATATTATGATTATTAATGTTTTCAAACTTATTCCTTCCTCTGTTTTCTCAGCCTCACTATTTCCCATTCCTTATCTATTTCTCATTAATTCCACTATAAAATCTTACTCTTGATAACTACTAACTAAACTTAGACTTGTTCTATTGGGATAATCATTATGTTCCATAATTCTATTATTCAATTCAATATGATTTTTTTTACTGAAAAAGAACAAATTGTTTGGGGGGGATCTATTTTCCACCATTATGTGGATCTCATCTTCATATTTATTTATATTATTTATATCTCTCCCATACCTACCATTAATCAAGAACTCTTCACATGGTGGATTTGAGATTTTTAGTTTATGAAACAAAAAATGATGGGGTCAGGTTCGGGAAGATATCACACTCTCAATATAGGGGTTTCATTAACCTTGATATCATGAGGAAGTGGACATTAGTGTTAAAAAGAGATATTTTAGGCATTAAAGTCTTAAAACTCAATAAATTTATGAATAATAGTTCATACATGGGATCTCATAATTTAATTATCTATCTGAATTTAAATAGAAAATATGAACGATAAAGGAACCCCAAAAAACATTAGGGACAAGAAATTTCTTCTCTAACCTTATCCTATATTTAATTTTATGTTAGGATTGGAATTTAATTCTAATTATCTTTTACATATATTTTAATTTTTAAAGAAAAATAATATAAAACAGAAACAATATGTTCTTTAGTTAATTAGAGTAAGTTAGTGAACAACTATGAAGGTATTTAAGTATAATGGCCTGGGTAATATATTACGATTCACTAAAAAATAAAATAGTACCATTTAATTTTCCTATGAAAGGTAGTGTTAGAAAATATATACCATATGGAATCATAAGTTTATCTTGGTTCTATATGTATAAAACTTTTCAGGTAAAGGGTTTCCAACAATAGTGTAGCTTTACATAGAAAAAAATCATGAAGATGTTCAGGAATACCTCCACTGAGGTGGTTGAGTTTTTTTGACTAAAACACAGGGACAACATTGATAACCCTTGAAGTATGTCAAATAGATACTATTGATATACATGAACTGAGGGTTTTGTTGGAATTATTTAATGATAAAGGTTTCTTTAGACACAAAATTTTCCCATAGTTAGAGATGGTGTCATTATCTAGATGGAATGATGGGATATCAAGTCTTGGGGATCATTAATTATGATTGAATCAAGTGAATATTGAGAATAATTACCTCTCTTTTCAAGGATTGATGACCTATTCAACTAGTTTAAAGTTTAAATTTGTTTCTCAAATTTTAACCACAAGTCCAGCTATAAATAATTGTTGGTTAATGAGGAGGATATCCTAAAGAAAATAATCTAGTAGTATTATGGGAATTATGATTTCTTGATGATAGATTTTGGTGTGATGGACTCTATGGGTTTTTTCATAGTAATCAAGAACCCAAACATCTGGACCTTTTTCTATTAGTTCATGATGTTCACCTTCTATGACATTTCATCTTAGAGGATGGTGTATATGTGAACCCCTTAATGAAAGAATTTGTAACGACCCAAAGTTTCATTAAATGAAAATCCCTCTTGATCTTATTAAATGTATCTTTATATAAAATGTTTTTATAAGATGTCAACTTCTTTGGTTTTATATTAATATTTTTTACTGTTTTTAATATAGTCGTTGAACAGTGATCACATGATTAGTATAAATATAGGACCTTAACAAATCCAATTTACTCAGACAAAAGAAGTGATGGCCTCATCCAGTAGAATTGCCCCATACAAATCCCATTTATCATAGCTCGGAAAAGAGGTGGCATCCTTGGGCTTCGCCCTTGACAAAGCCCAAGCTGAGCTTCACCATGTCAAGCTCGAACGGGACCGTCTACGGGAAAAGTGGAAGTTGATAGAGATTACCACTCGAGTGATGTTATCCGAGCCACCCCAAGAGTCTGTCACCATAGTGTCCTTAGCCTTAGGTCGTATGCGGCTGTTTTAAGGGTTTATGTAACAAATAAGTAGTTCTATGTTCATGTACATTATTTTTGTATATAATAATGAATATAATTTCTAGTCATTTTTGATACATTGTAAATAGTTTTTAAAGTACAAATGGTGTTTTAGTTATTATTTAATTAATAAATTTATTTTATTAAATTAAGGGATTTTTAAATTAAATAATATTTTAATAAAATAAAATGATTATTATTAAATTAATTTTTATTTAATATAAATGATCTTATAATTTTATGAATGCAATTAAAATTTTATATTAAGGTTTGAAATCCATTTCTGTCAAAACCCGTGAATTTTTGATAAATGTTGGTTTTTATTTTAAAAGTGAAAATTTACATATTTAGAAAAAAATTTACATAAAATAAATGTCATTTATAGAATCAGGATGTAGAAATTATCCAATGGTGAATTTTTCATAATTTTCTGAGGCAGTCAAATTTTTGGGTAAAAATTAAATACCGTTTAAATATATACTGTGTTTTATGACATCATAATGACACAATGGTGATGTAATAAAATAACATAATCCTTATTTTCAGCCAATATATGTTTTATCATTAAAAAAATGTGATTTTGGGTTTTTTTGACTTACTTTTCAAAGCATTAATGGACCCCTCAAGACATATTCAACACTTTGCCTTTTTAAATTAATTTCCATGGGAGTGTGACTCACCTACACATAATCAACCTTATTATTTTAAGAAGTTCGGACTTGGGCCTTATAAAATATTTTTTTCCTCTTCCCTTTTCCAAAAACCATGGGATGGTTTTTTGTTTGGATTAATTTAATGTAAGGGGGCCCAAACCTAAATAATAAAGAATTCCCTCACCTTTCCTATATAAACCCACCCAAGATCCCACTTCCTCCACACTAAAATCCCTTTTAGTTCGTCAAACCTCTTCCCTACTCTCTCTAGAATCCTCCCAAGGTGACCCAAGCTCCCAAGAAGCCTCTCACAAGCCTCTCTCTAGCCTTTGGAAGAACACTTCCAAGTAAGGGTTTTTTTCTTCCTTTCTCTTTTTGTCAATTTTTTTTAAGTTGTATTTCCCTTTAAATTTCAATTATGAATGTTGGGGAATGGTTTTACACCTCCCCCATACTTCCCTTTTATTGTTTGAATTATGGGACACCCCTTTCTCTCTCATTAAATTCTTCCCATGTACACCCGTTACTATGCCGAAATTCCGAAAGGAACTTCTCTCTCTTATTTTACATTCAAGCAATAATTTTGTATCATGAATATAAATTCCATTAAAATTGTTGGGACATGTATCTATATGACCTCCTTACTGTCCATTACATGTAAATATGATGAGGAACCCCTTTCTCTCTCATCAACCATTTTTTATGAATTCTTTTGTCACGTCGTTACGCTGCCGAAATCACACCGATTTTCTAAGCCAATGCCATTGTGTAGTGGATACCATGCCCATTTCTCCGTCAAGGGTATCCACCATTATGAACCTTTAATTATTGATTACAATGTTTCATTTATGAATTTGACATTCCTTTATCTGGGAATAAATGTTTATGTTTTATGAATCCATGTTTTTTGATCTGTGTGGCACACTTATGCATGAAATGAAATGTTTAAGTAGGGTACGCCCTTATAGCGCTCCAATGCATTGGATAAAGTATAGTATCATGATACGTCATGTGAAATGAGTGTTCACTCATGATAAATCAAGTGCAACGAGGGTTTACTCTTTCTTCATGTGTAATGATGGTTTACTCGTGCTTTATGTGCAATGAGCCTTAGCTCATGCTAATTCCATGTTAAGTGTTATTGCCACATTTCCATGTTATGATTATCATGCTTTATCATGCCTCTATGTTCACGTTTTTCTTATTCTCTATTGATATTCCTATTGTCTAACATGTATTTTACTCCTCATGTTATTCCATGTGTAATCCCTTACTGGGCTTTATAGATCACCCTTTTCTTATGCATGTCCTCAGGTTATCAATGCAACACTAAGTACGAAGGATTGTAGTGGTCATGTAAAAGAAGTTTTCAATAAAGATGTTTTATTTCATGTTTTAAGTTTTTATGTAATGATACTAAGCCCCAAAGACACTAAACCTCTCGATCATCTTTGTTGTATCAAGTGATGTTTTATGTAATGAATCATGTTTATGTAGTAATAAAAAGCAGGGTTGTCATAGTTGGTATTAGAGGATAGGTTTAGTTATTTTTGGGATAAGGAAACCCTAGTAAAGCCCTAGAGGCAAGACTAAGTATAATAAAAATATCCCTAAGTTTTGGTGAGTATAAAGTAAGTGGGTCATCAAGAAAATACATCCATATCTGGATACGAGCAGGTAGAGGCGACTTTGGAACAGATGTATCCTAGGGGTAAAACCCGAAAACACTGCATTGAGTTAGACTCGAATGGGAATTGGTGCACGACAACAGGCCTTGCTTCCCTCTTGGTTACGACACTCCTGTGTGATATGTTTTGATAAATTCACAAGCTTGGTATGAACCCTTATTAAGGGAATTAAAAAATTCCCCTAAGAATATATGATAGAAAGTAGATCATGAAAATCCTAGATTGAAGTCTATAGACTCATGAGTTAAGGAAATGATTGTTTATTTATAAGTCATCAACTTTTGTCTTTGGGTTACCTTTTATGTGTTACCCCTAACTTTCTTTTTATTCCAGCCAATGGTCGGTAATAGGAGGACTCGGGCTAAAAACTGTTGTAAAGATCAATGTGATGAATGTACTAATGAGATGCCAAATCCAATGGGAGCGGGAATCGCGAACTTTATCATACTTCTCTCTCAGCTAACGCAAGTTTTGAATAGAAACACGGGTCAAGAGGAACGTTCAACCCCCCCCCCCCCCCCAAGAAAGAACAAGTCGCTATCGAGAGCTTTATGAGACAAAGGCCTCCTACTTTTAGTAGATCATCTGATCCCACGATCGCTGAACAATGGTTCAACTCCATTGAAAAGATATTCTCTATCCTCCAATGTTCTGAACAAGAGAAGGTTCTCCTAGAAGCTTATCGTATGGAGGGTGAAGCTGATCAATGGTGGACCTTGATCAAAAATACAAATCCTGAGGAGGAGGTCGAGGCGTTAGAGTGGAAGTATTTCCAGAAGATGTTTTTCGATAAATATTTTCCGCGCACCCTCCGGATTAAGATGGAAAGGGACTTCCTTTCCCTCAAGAAGAAAGATGAATAATCTGTTGGAGCATATGAGGAAAACTTCAGAAGGCTTTCACCATATGCTTCCGGCTTTGTCGTTACCCCCGAATGCAAGTTTGACAGCTTCTTTAGTGGGATGAATCCTATCTTGAGGAAAGCATTAGTGATCCGTGACTTCGACAGCTATGAGAAATTGTCTGATGTGCCCTCAAGGTTGAAATGGAGATCAGGGAATCACAGGGGTATCATGGGGACAAGAAGCATAAGGTGGACTTCAATGCTGGTGGTCCGATGGATAAATCCAACGGTGCTAAGAAGATCCAGCACCCCACTTGCCAAAGGTGCAAAAAGAAGCACCCTGGAAATTGCCATAAGGGGATAAGAAAATGATTTAGGTGTGGAAGAGAAGGGCACCTAGCTAATAAATATCAGAAAGAAGGACCTGCGGCTGCAATAGAAGAGAGGAATGCTCCGTTCGAACCTCAACGCGTTGTTCAATGCTACAAATGCAAAGAACCGGGTCATTTTTCAAATCAGTGCCCTAATCCAAGGGTTATCGGAGGCAACCAACAACCTCCAAGACAACAAGGAAGATCTTTTTCCATAACTTCTGCCAAAGTGAACCCCAACAACGAAGTGGTGACAGGTACTCTAGTTATTCATTCAATAATAGAGAACGTACTTTTTGATTCAGGTTCTATGCATTCTTTTATATCTTGAAAGTTTAGTAGAACAATCCCAGCACCACCACAAATCATGGAAGTAAAGATGTCAGTGAGTACGAAAAATGGGGCAATCATTGCATCCCATGAGTATAAGTCCTCTCCTGTTATAATCTGTGGATTGAATTTCCGGGCGAACCTCGTCATACTCCCTCTGGTGGAATTTGATGCAATTCATGGCATGGATAGGCTTTCCTTATATGGAGCCAACATAAATTGTCGGGAGAGGGAAATCACACTCCATATGGAGAATCGGCCCCCGATTCATTACAAGTGTCAGGTGGAAGATGAATCCCCTTTAGCTCCATCGTCTCAAGCATGTATATTACAACATTATGAGCACGCATATCTGGCTCAGATGATTGAGTCCAAGGAAGAAACCATCCTTGAAGAAATGCCTATTGTGAGGGAATTTGCTGAAGTGTTTCCCGAGGAACTGCATGGTCTCCCTCCAAGAAGAGATGTTGAGTTCTCAATTGAACTTATACCTGGGGCGCTACAAATATCCAAGACACCATATATAATGGCTATTGTAGAGCTTGAAGATCTGAAGAAACAACTATAGGAGAATCTGGATAAAGGGTTTATACGCCCAAGTGCTTCGCCATGGGGTGCACCAGTCCGCTTCATCAAGAAGAAGGATGGGTCAATGCGGCTTTGCATCGATTATCGTGAACATAAAAAAATCATGATAAAGAACAAGTATCCTCTCTCTAGAATCGATGACTTGTTTGATCTGCTGCGTGGAGCACAATACTTCTCCAAGGTGGACTTGCGGTCGGGATATTATCAAGTAAGGGTGAAGAAGGAAGATGTCCCCAAGACTGCTTTTCGTACAAGATACGGGCACTATGAATTCATAGTAATGCCTTCCGAACTCACCAATGCTCCAGAAATATTCATGGACTTGATGAATATAGTCTTTAGAGATTACATTAACAAATTTGTGGTAGTATTTATAGATGATATTATAATATACTCCAAAACCAAGGAGGATCATGAGGAGCATTTAAAAACTATACTGGAGACTTTGCGCATGGTGAAGCTCTATGAAAAGTACAGAAAGTGTGAGTTCTGGTTGAAGGAGGTCTCATTCATGGGCCATATCATCACAAGAAATGGGATATCTGTGGACCCCTCCAAAACAGATGAAATTGAGGGATGGTCGGGGCCAACATCGGTAACGGATATTCGTAGCTTCTTGGGGTTAGCTAGATATTATCGACAATTTGTGAGAAATTTGTCACGATTGTCCAACCCTCTTACCAAGATAAATCGAAAGGGAGTAAAGTTTTCATGGAGTGATGAATGTGAAGAAAGCTTCAAGGAGTTGAAAAGGAGGCTTATCACTGCACCTGTGCTCACTTTACCCACAAGTGGGGAGCTTTTTGTGTTATTCAGTGATGCTTCGAAGAAGGGCTTAGGATGTGTGCTGACGCAGAATGATAAATTGATATCATATGCCTCAAGGCAGTTAAAATCCATGAGCGAAACCATCCAACACATGATCTGGAGTTGGAGGCTGTGATATTTGCCTTGAAAATCTGGCGGCATTATCTATATGGAGAGAAATGTAAGATATATACTGACCACAAGAGTCTTAAATATATATTCGCACAGAAAGAGCTTAATATTCACCAGAGAAGATGGATAGAGATCATCAAGGATTATGACTGTTCAATACATTACCACCCTGGGAAAGCGAACAAGGTGGCAGATTCCCTAAGTAGAAAGGACCCAACAATTCTATCAATGATGAGAATTGAGAAGGATCCAATCTTCTCAGACATGATGAAGATGTATGTGGGAATCGTAAATAAGGGAACATCATCAATCCTTTCACAAATGATTGCTCAACCATCTCTTTTGGAATGGTTAAAGGATGCTCAAAAGGATGATGTGGGAATTCAAGAAAAAGTGGAAGTTATCAAAAAGGGGAAATCCTCGGAGTATAATGTTAATGAAGAAGGAATTGTGCGGTTTGGGAAAAGACTATGTGTTTCATCAAGTCTGGAGCTAAAGAAGGAACTTTTAGATGATGCACATAGTTCAAATTTTTCTATTCACCCAAGGAGCACAAAGATGTATCGAGATCTCCGAGAAAACCTTTGGTGGGATAATATGAAGAAGGAGATCGCCGAATATACATAAAAGTGTCTGGTGTGTCAACAAGTGAAGGCAGAGAGGCAGAAGTCTAAGGCGATGATGAAACCATTGACCATACCAGAATGGAAATGGGAGAACATCACCATGGACTTTGTCACCGGACTTCCGAGGACATCCGAAGGAAACAATGCAATCTGGGTTGTTGCGGATCGTCTTACAAAGACTGCACACTTCATTGCTATTCGGGGGGATTTTTCATTGGATCAACTGGAACGGATATATATCAGGGAAGTGGTAAGGATTCATGGAGTACCACTATCTATTGTTTCTGACCGAGATCCAAGATTCACCTCTATGTTTTAGAAGAGTCTTCAACATGCTCTGAATACTGAACTGAACTTCAGTACGACCTATCATCCTCAAACTGATGGCCAATCCGAGCAGACTATCCAAACACTTGAGGATAGTTTGAGAGTATGCTCAATGGACATTAGAGGAGGATGGGATCAACATCTTCCTCTGGTTAAGTTCTCTTATAATAACAGTTTCCACTCAAGCATCCAAATGGCACCATATGAAGCCCTGTATGGGAAAAGGTGCAGAACACCTACATGTTGGGATGAGGTCAGTGAACGTAAGCTACTTGGACCAGAAATGGTCGAAGAAATGGTGGAGAAGGTGAAAACCATTCAGCATCATATCAAGGCAGCCTAGAGTCGATAGAAGAGTTACACAGATAATCGTCGATGAGAGCTTGAGTTTAAAGCTGGAGACATGGTGTTTCTACGCATATCTACGTGGTAAAAGGTCATGAGGTTTGGAATGAAAGGGAATTTAAGTCCAAGGTACATCTTCCCCTTTGAGATTCTTGATCGTGTTGGGGTTTTGGCATATAGACTAGCACTTCCACCTACCATGGCCAAGGTGAATGATGTCTTTCATGTATCCCTCTTAAGAGAGTACATACCAGACACTTCACATGTACTCTCATCTGAGGTGGTATAATTGGAAGACTATTTTTCTTATGAGAAGCAACCAGTGATGATCATAGATCATAGAGAAAAAGGTTACGAAATAAGACAATGCCCCTCGTTAAGGTGTTGTGGATAAACCACATGTTTGAAGAAGCGACTTGGGAATCAGAGGATAAGATGAAGCTGAGTAACCCACATTTGTTTTAGTGTGGTAAAAGGAAAATTTTGAGGGAAAAATTTCCGAAGGGGGGAATATTGTAACGACCCAAAGTTTCATTAAAGGAAAATCCCTCTTGATCTTATTAAATGTCTCTTTATATAAAATGTCTTTATAAGATGTCAACTTCTTTGGTTTTATATTAATATTTTTGACCATTTTTAATATATCCGTTGAACAGTGATCACATGATTATTATAAATATAGGACCTTAACAAATCCAATTTACTCAGAGAAAAGAAGTGATGACCTCATCCAGTAGAATTGACCCATAAGAAGCCCATTTTTCGGAGCTCGGAAAAGAGGTGGCATCCTTGGGCTTCGCCCTTGACCAAGCCCAAGCTGAGCTTCACCATGTCAAGCTCGAACGGGACCGTCTACGGGAAAAGTGGAAGTTGATTGAGATTACCACTCGAGCGATGTTATCCGAGCCACCCCAAGAGTCTGTCACCATTGCACACCTTACCCTTAGGTCTTATGCGGATTTTTTAAGAGGTTATGTCACAAATAAGTAGTACTATGTTCATGTACATTATTTTTTTATATAATAATGAATATAATTTCTAGTCATTTTTGATACATTGTAAATAGTCTTTAAAGTACAAATGGTGTTTTTAGTTATTATTTAATTAAGAAATATATTTTATTAAATTAAGGGATTTTTGAATTAAATAATATTTTAATAAAATAATAATAATATTATTAAATTAATTTTTATTAAATATAAATGATCATATAATTTTATGAATGCAATTAAAATTTTATATTAAGGTTTGAAAGCCATTTCTGTCAAAACCCATGAATTTTCGATAAATGTTGGTTTTTATTTCAAAAGTGAAAATTAACATATTTATAAAAAAAATTAGATAAAATAAATGTCATTTCTGGAATCAGGATGTCGAAATTATCAAACGGTGAATTTTTCATAATTTTCTGAGATAGTCAAATTTTTTGGTAAAAATTAAATATCGTTTAAATATATAATGTGTTTTATGACATCATAAGGACCCAATGGTGATGTAATAAAATACCATAATCGTTATGTTCGTCCAATATATGTTTTATCATTATAATAATGTGATTTTGGGTTTTTTGGACTTACTTTTCAAAGCATTAATGGACCCCTCAAGACATATTCAACACTTTTATTTTTTAAATTAATTTCCATGGGAGTGTAACTCACCTCCACATAAGAAACCTTATTATTTAAAGAATTTCGGAAATGGGCCTCATAAAATATTGTTTTCCTCTTCCATTTCCCCAAAACCATGGGCAAAACCATGGGATAGTTTGTGGTTTGTATTAATTTAATGGAAGGGGACCCAAACCTAAATAATAAAAAATTCCCCCACCTTTCCTATATAAACCCACCCAAGCTCCCACTTCCTCCTCACTAAAATCACTTGGAGTTTGTCCAACCTCTGCCCTACTCTCTCTATAATCCTCCCAATGTTCCCCAACCTCCCAAGAATCCTCTCACAAGCCTCTCTCTAGCCTTTGGAAGCAAACATCCATGTAAGGGTTTTTTTCTTCCTTTCTCTTTTTTTCAATTTTCATTAAGTTGTATTGACCTTGAAATTTCAATTATTAATGTTGGGGTATGGTTTCACACCTCCCCCATACTTACCTCTTATTTTTTGAATGATGGGAGACCCTTTCTCTCTCATTAAATGCTTCCCATGTACACCCGTTACTATGCTGAAATTCCGAAAGGAACTTCTCTCTCTTCTTTTACATTCAAGAAATAATTTTGTATCATGTATCTAAATTCCATTAAAATTATTGGGACATGTATCTATATGACCTCCTTACTTTCAATTACATTAAATATGATGAGGAATCCCTTTCTCTCTCATAAACCATTTTTTATGAATTCTTATGTCACGTCGTTATGCTTCCGAAATCGCACCGATTTTCTATGCCAATGCCATTGTGTAGTGGATACCATGCCCATTTCTCCATCAAGGGTATCCACCTTTATGCATCTTTACTTATTGATTACAAAGTTTCATTTATGAATTCCACATTCCTTTATCTTGTAATAAATGTTTATGTTTTATGAATCCATGTTTTATGATCCATGTGGGACACTTATGCATGAAATGAAATGTTTAAGAAGGGTGCGCCCTTATAGCGCTCCAATGCATTGGGTAAAGTATAGTATCATGATACGTCATGTGCAATGAGTGTTGACTGATACTAATTCAAGTGCAATGAGGGTTTACTCGTGCTTCATGTGCAATGAGGTTTTACTCATGCTTTATGTGCAATGATCCTTGGCTCATGCTAATTCCATGTTAAGTGTTATTGTAACATTTCCATGTTATGATTATCATTCTTTATAATGCCTCTATGTTCACATTTTTATTATTCTCTATTGATATGCCTATTGTATAACATGTATTTTATTCCTCATTTTATTCCATGTGTAATCCCTTATTGGGATTTATAGCTCACCCTTTTCTTATGCATGTCCTCAGGTTATCCCATGCAATGCTAAGTACGAAGGAATGTAGTGGTCATGTAAAGAATGTTTTCAATAAGGATGTTGTATTTCATGTTTTAAGTTTTTATGTAATGATCCTAAGCCCCAAAGAAACTAAACCTCTCGATATTCTTTGTTGTATCAAGTGAAGTTTTATGTAATAAATCACGTTTAAGTTGTAATAAAAAGCAGGGTTGTCATAGAATTTATGGAAGCTTGGGAAACAATGAAATAGTGTGACGAAGAGATAGAGTTATCATGGATTTTATGGGTACTATAAGAGGTTTCCAGCTAGCATCTCCTATATATCATCCTCTTGTCTACACTGATTTACAGACGATGACCTTTCATCTTAACATATCAATTCCATTGATCTTTTAAAGATCCCTGACTCTTGTCTTGGTTTGAAATCATGTAAGATTATGACATAAAAATAATTTTTAATTCTTTGATGGGTGGTTTGATAGTAGACACCCATAGTAGGAAATCATAATATCCTTTTGTGGTGGCGGAAATAGAATATATGGACTCTTTTAACTGACATTGGAGTAAGTGAGAGGATCAATTTTCCATCCATTGATAGGGACATCTCCACTACTTATTTACGGTGTGAGAAACACTCAGTTATTAGAAAATCAGTATAAATTTATGTATGATATTATTTCCATTAGAGACACACTAGATGGTTTCTCAGAAGTTGGGTTTCACATCATCATCTTATAAGGATGAATAAAAGCTCCAGTTGCGCAGCATAATGAGGTGATGGGGAGAATTCATACATCCCTTTTTAGTAGTGCATCAAAGAGTGGAGAATATGTACCAGTATCTTTTATGGATTTATGGTGACCATACATGAAAGAAAATATCTTTGAGTTCATTTCTCAATGCCTTACTGCTTATCAGGTGAATTTAGATCATCATGTTCCGGCTATATTGACTCAACCACTTGAGGTCACATAATAGAAGTGGAATAACATATCATTGGGATTTGGTATGATTTGGGCGAATCACTTTAAGTTGGTGTAGTTCTCTTATAATATAAAAATTTTAGGGGATCCAATAGTAGATGATGAAATCTATGAGTTGGTAGGAATAAAATATAAAAACACATCATTTTCCCATAGAGTGTGATAAGATAGACCATGTGTTCATAAAGGTATCACCATGATGAAGTTAGTGAAGGTCGTTTTGGGTATACAGATATCTATGAGGTCAATCAAACCATTCCAATATATAAGTAAGGGAAATTAGGTTTCTTACCACATAACCTTACCCTAACTAGAGTGAGTTTGAAATCGAGTATGGAAACACATTTTCAATGTACATGATGGTGTTTGAGGATTGGCTGGAGTTGATCTTTTGTAGGTTATCCTTCCTAGTAGTTTGAGTTCTTTGGGATAATGGGAACAACTAGAAGAACTCGTGGGAGCATAAAATTAAAAATAGGCCACACTACCTTCACCTCATTAATTAGGTTTTGATTTTTTTGGGGAAATATTTAAAGGGCAGAGAGTGTAACAACCATTGTTTTTGCCTCTAATCCATTTGAAATGTTATTTTATTTATCTTATAATTTAGTTTGGAGTTGGAATATTTTTTTAGGTTTTGATGTAAACTTATATAAACATACTAAAAATGTTAAATATTTCTATATAATTTTTCTATGACATGTTGAAAGTTTAAAAAACAGGGTTTTTTAAGAGGTTCTGATCCATTTAGATTTAGGTTAAATACTTGTTTAAAGCCTAATTTGAATACCCTTGGAGGATATGGGAGTATCGGGGGTGTCTGGGGCTCGTTCAAATCCTAGAACCTAGATTTTTTGAAAATCAGGGCATGCCGCACTGTTAGAAGAAACTTTGTGGGGGAGGTCACAAGATTACTACAAACCCTATGAAGATGCATAGTGGAGTTTTTCTGGCCGCACGGTTTGAAGAAACTATGTAGATGGAGACTCACGCCCATTCAAGGAACCGTAATTTTTTATCAAATCCGAGTTGTATGGTTTCCACATGGTTAGTCAAACTGTGTGTAGGGATCATGCATGTTCCCCCTTATCTCATTAGATGGAACAAGGTTGGAGAAATTTTTTGTCAGGCATGCTTCCAAACCATTCGGTCACCTGTTTTGTAGAAAATTTAACATTTTTCCCTTAAAATAATTTTAAACCTTAAATATAATTCACTATTCACCATTCAATAGAATCACACCTATTGGATCTCCTCGAATCTCAAATTATATACATTGTGAGATCTTTTTCATTCTAACAAGGAATCGAGCATCATTGGCCTTATTAGAAAAATTTAGGTCAGTAATCCATCCATTTTGTGAAATTATTCAATATTCATGGTATCAATGGTGTTTTTTAGGTGAAAGAAATTATTCCTTTTTTCAAGGTTTTCATCCTTTATTCATTTTTATTATGATATGATTCAAATTGGAAGATGATATTAGATTTGACCTCTATTATGGACCTACGATAGGTGGTCTATACATTTCCCAAATAATTTGGTGCTTTATAGAGCTATTCTCCATTTTCACCCACATACCTTTCATCATTATCCTAAAATTTATTTCAATAATTGAATTAAATGAAGTGTAACACATTACAAATTTCCATAATTTCCTTTGAGACTTTTTGGAGGTTGTTTCCCCATCCAAGGTCACCATTGGGGAGTTTCTTTGACATGTACTTTTTTAAACCACCCATGGGGTGAGTTTTAGTTATTTCATAATTAGAGGAAGCCTGTTTAAAAAATAATTGAATTTAATAGATTAATTAAGAGATTATTTCCCTCGTTTTCATATTGATTCTTTGATTAAATGGTTAAAATGAATTTTTTATACGATTGGTTAAACTGATTGAATGTATTTGAATATGAATTTCTTTATGAGTGTGTATACTCATGGAACTTAAATCCTTGAAAATTATTTAATGGAATGGGATATGAATTGAAATGGTGGTGGATTCCATTATTGGTATATCTTTGATCATGATTCCATTGGTCATAGTAGATGTTTCTCCCATGGTTCATGAACATGGTAGTGGATTACATGGATGATATTATTCCTCAGGTATTGATTCTATGGGATTCCTTAGGCCTTGCTACCCTTTTGATCTAGCTTTCTTATACTCTCATAGAAACTTTATGGTTGACAATCTCCTAGTACTCCAACCAGTTCCATTACCGAGTTTCCATCAAGATTCTTCTGCGACTCAATGAGGATTCACTGGTAATATATACCTTGGATATATACCATTTTGGTCTAAGAATTATGATTATATGGCAAAAACAAGGTAAATTTGATATTCTTGGTAGTACTGTGAATCCTTGATTGATATGAAAGTTCTTATAATACATACCGTTCGTGGTTGACATCGTATTACAGGTTGTATTGAATGGTCATGGGTTGTATGATATATTGTGTATACGGAATGATTGTGGTGTTTACTTCCTTTTATTTTATAAACACCATGTGATACGATCTTGAGACTTATTTTTTAGGGAGCCTTGTATGGCTATGTATTATAAATTTTTATTGTAGTATTAATTCCCTAGAAACTTTCCTTTTTATTACTTATTACATGTGATATATATTTCACTCTATTTTAGCTTATTCTACATAGATAGGTTTTGTTATACACCTTTGGGTTGTAGCTTAATAGTACTATATCTCACACCCTATTTGGGTCACCATAGGGTACCCAGATAGACTTTTTGGATGTAGTTAGGGATCGAGGAAAGCATCCACCATTCTATACTTACATTGTGCAATGCATAGGGTCAGGGGAGCATGGGACTGAGTTGAGGCTCATGATTATAGTTAGAGATTTTTTGTTTTGTTATTTTTTGGTATTTTGATACAAGTATTATAATAATGCAATGTATACCTATTTTGGTTGCTTTACGGACACATTTATCATCATATTTTGTATATGAAATTCCTTTTGGAATATTCCATATATTTCTCTCATGTTTATGTATCATATGACTAATTTTTTTTACTGCTTCTACTTTAGATTGTTTATTGATCTCTTGTTTTCACTTTAATAGTGAGGTTATATTCTCCCGATGTAACAACCCCAGTCTATCACTACTAGTTGGCATCCTATGGCATGAGGGAGATGAGCTTGTTTTCATGTATCCAACTGGGTTCAGTCACTGTTGATTTGAAACCTGGTCTAGGATATTATAGAAATAAATGGAATTCATGCTTATCTAAATATCGAATGGAAAATTTGATATTTTAGTTAAATTTAGTGGATGGTATTTACCCTTTGAATGACATAACATTTTTAGAAATTGGTATTGAGTATGTTGCTCAGTCATTTTTGGACATTACATAGAGTAAATTAATTTATTTATTTATTTATTAACACATGTAAGCCTTGTTATGAAAAATTATTTAGTTCTCCATATAAACCTAAAATAATTTTAATAGTGGAAGAGATCCACCAGGCAGAGTTCCTTTCATAAGTGAAAAAGGAATCGATAGATCAATGATTAGTTTTCATAAAATTAACTATCATTGTTTGAGTTCTTTCATCTCATAAATTCTAATTATAGAAAATTGTTCATCATTAGTGATTGATCCAAACCTCAAGGTAGGGATTTTTGTTTTATGGATTCTTCTCCTACAATTTGATTTCAAGGATAGATTCATCTTATCTAATATTAATTCTTGTTTCTCCTTCCCTAAACCATGGTGCACTAATATTTCCTTCTTATTTCCTGTTTCATTTCACCATATTTGAATTTCTCAATTATAATAATTATCATGGTTCACAAAAACCTATAGTAATGTAACTTTTTTTTATTATACCTATCCCTCTTTCATTATAAAATTCTTCATTATTAGCCCTTGGGGTTAATGATTCAACATTTTCAAATGAGTTAAATCATGTTAAAACCTTTAGATTCATGATGGATATGTGAATGAAAATTGTATTGAAGATTTGTGTATGAATTTAGGGGTAATAATGGATCCTGGATGATATTTACATCGATCATTACCCATTTTTTGTGATGGGAGGTGTGAAATATCTCATAGTTTTCATTATATGTTTTAATTTCTAGACATGAAAGACTATAAAATGATAAAGGATGGATTTTATATCATGATAAGATAATTGGGTAGGGCTTCGAGTCAAAATAGAATTGAAAGTTATAAATATGACAAGAGACAAGGAAGAAACCAGGTTTTTAGTAAGATTCTATACTAAATTTTGTATAGTTTTCAATCACAAAAAATTTGTATTGTGGATCTCACAATAGTTAGGATTTCTTCCCATAATAAATAGCACAGTGCATGTCATGGATAAAGATTCCATGTGACCATTGTTGTATTTCCAATCTATGTACCACCGATACATTCCCATATGTCACACTTGGATTACACGCTATATATCTAGAGACACCCCATAAACCCTACATAGTTAGTGAAAACATTTGTTGATGAGTAGAGTTGTTGGAAACTAGGTGGTCTGAAATGACAATTCACCCTTATGAAATGCCTGTACTTTGTATTTTTCATGATGAGTACATAAATTAGACTCAACCAGGCATAGCCTTTGGTGTACACCATGTGTATCTCATATATACATGCAGTGTAGTTTTTCCAGTGACTTTGACTTTCTATATATCTTTCTATGGGACTTATATTTCGACCCATGAGAATTCTATTATTAGAATATTTCTATGTCTGGTCTGATAGTGAACATCATTCTCTCAATAAAGATACAACACAATACGTAATGAGTATTTCATTTAGTTTATCACATATAGATGATGAATGGACTTAAGTATGATATCTGGAGTAACGTTAGGGTTATTGACACCCCTAACGGTACACATGGGTCAGGGAATCAGTCACCAGATTTTTGGTATAGGTAGGATGGAACCCCAAAACTCCCACCCAGGAGGATAGGTTTCCTATATTTGGAGTGGTACCTCAATCCATAGATCAGTGTAATATGTGTGGTTCCTATAAATTTATAGGGTTTTTACTCCCATATCATGATGCATTGTGGGTGTGTTGTGGGTCCCCCATGGATATAGTGAGTTTTATAGAGGGATACTAGGATATAGGAATAATTTCTACATGAAGTTTCATGTAGAATTATCTTTGGAATTTTCTGTCAAGATATAAATCATCTTCCTATTTTATTTATGTTTTTTTATCATATACACCTCATGATATATATTTTATCATTGTCTGGTGGGAGGAGAAGATGATTGGGTTTACTATTTCATTGTGTTATTTTGGGAATTGTACTGGGTATATATATGCACATCCCTATATATTATTTTACGACACATGTTTTGTCTTGAACAAAAAAAATACTGAAAGACGGTGGATTTGGTGCACCTGGTGGGGATGTTGAATATCAGTACCTAGTGGTAGTCACTATTCTTGGTGTTGGATTACTAGATATCATGAACATGGATCTCTCTTTATTTTAATTTTTCAATAATTTCTTGTTTGGGACCCTTCTTATTATTGGGATTTTTTTCTTTTCTTATTTTGGGGTTGATTATTGAACTCTGATGTATTCCTAGGATTTTTGGAATGAATTTAAATACTCAAAAATATTTTAAATATCTTTACCTCACCTTATTTTGGGTATTTTGGTAGAATGTGTACATAAAAAATCTATAGGATAAGGCCTTCGATGTGTTCGGTTAGCCAACTCGGTGCCAGTCTCCATCCCCTGGCCTATTGGGTGTGAGATTTCGGTGTCACTTTTATCTTACCATTGTTCCAAGTACGGCATTGGTGGGTAGGGTCATGATATCTATGAATTCCCTACATAGTTGTTTATAACAAAATGGGTTTAATAATATTTCCATATACAAAACTACACATGAAATATGGAAACTTTTATATGTTCCTCATGAATGATCTAAAAATGATAAAGATACAAGACTTTATATGTTTATGAAATATTTTGAAATTTTTAGAATGCATCTTAATGAATATATTAATGTGATGTGTATGTGACTTAAAAATATGTGGAATGTTATAATGTCTCTTAGTGATAATCTTAATATAGAAACATTAGTAAATAAATTCATTTGGTAATACTAAGTATAGGAGTTCCCAAAGTAAAGATAGTCCAAGAATCAAAAAATATAAACAACAAGGTCATTTTGAAACTAATCAGATCTCTTAGGACATATGAGATAACAATAAAGTGGCAAGATGATAAGGGATCCAAAGAATTCATAGAGAAAAAAAATTTATTTCAATGAAATTAATGATGAATCTAATGATCTAGGTGAAATAGATCATTTTTTCAAGAAGATGAACAAATTATCAAAAATATAAAAAACCATAACAACATTACTAAAGGTAGGATGATCAAAGTGAAATAGAATTAATGTTCTTCAAATTCAATGATAAGTGGAAAATAACTCTAGAATACACATTTATCCAAAAGAAAAATAAGGAGATGTATAATAAAATAAGGAAATCCAAAATGTTATTAATATAGAGTGCACGTGATGATTCTGTCTCCACATACAAGTCTAGTGAAAAAAACTTCCCATTTTCTCATGGATGAATTCAAGTAAAGTAAGGAAGTAAAATCATACACCTATTATTCTTCCTCTTCTTCTTCAAATCACATAATCCACAAAGATCTAAAATAATAATTTAATAAACATGAAGAAGTTTTTTCATAGCTCAGTTAATATATAAAGAACATTAAAAAATTATAATCAATTTTATAAATAAATTGATCATTTCATTATAAAAATTTAATGATCAACCAAATGTTCATGAGTTTCAATCAAATACCAAAAACATAAAATATTATTTTAAAAAAATTACCCAAGGAAGAAAAACTAAAAAAATATTTTTTTTACATTTATATGGAAATAATAAATGTTGTTTTGTTTTTTCAAATAATACTCTTTCTACTAAAATTATTAATTTTTTAAAATGGACTTCAAACAATAGGTTATGTAATTATTTATAAAAATAAAAGAATCTAATTTTGGAATAAATTTTTAAAAATGATTGATATGTTTGACAAAAAAATATCAATATTTAATCCTATATATCAACCTAATAATCAAATTAAAATAAAATTTAGCAACCCAAATCACTCTTAGAAAACATTTGTGAACCCAAAAATAGGGTTCCAAAAAAATGTTTCCATTATTTTGTAGGAAACATGTCCAAAGTGTAAAACTATGCAGTATATGGATAGTATATTCTACCGACATATGTGTGATGACCTATCCAAATTTAATCATTATATAAATATCTTTAGGGGATATATGACTTTTATTGTAAATTCTATTATTAAAATCATTTATATAGGTACAATTATTTTTCATAGTTCTACCCTTATAAAAATAATTTATTAGTTGATGTTTAAAAAAAAAATTTCTGAGAATTTACCAAATTTGGGATAAATATTTTAAAATATCTTTCAAAATTAATTAGTATAATGTTTTTAATATCAATAGAAAACTTTTGATTACTATTTTTCAAAATTCTAAATTATAAATTTAAAAAATATTTTTTCTCAAAATGTTAAATCTTTTACAATTAAAGATAGAGAGTCTTGGAAATAGAATAGATGACTTATTTAATTTAAATACACACACTCCTGGAGCTTAGCCATCATAATTTAGTACGAGATTAACTAAAATTAAATTTCCATGATTTTGTTTATGTAAACCATTCCAACGTGGTAAGGAACACAAAAACTAGTTTATACATTAAAAAATGTGTCAAATCTAAATACCCTTATCCTTTACACATTGAATATTATAGACTAACTCAAGTAAAACAAATATCAGAGGAAAATATTATACTGTTGTGATTATAAGTAATTAAAAATGATGCACTTTGGTTTTTTCTTTCAAAAAAACTTTTGATTGTAAAATCGTCATAGGATATACTAAGATAGTGAAAAATGATAAATGGTAAAATTGTTTCTATTAAAAGGGATCTTGGGGGTGAGTTTAATAAAAATTTGTTTTGATATACTTAGTAGTTTACAAAGTTATATTCATACTTTTTGTGCTCCTATAACAACTAAAAATGGGGTTTTCAAAAGAAGGAATAAAACTCATCAAGAAAAATCAATATTCCTTTTTAGAGAATTAAAAATACCACAATAATGTTATGTTGAGGTCGTCAATACCACTTATTTTTCCATAAACCAAGTTCTTGTAAAATCCTTCCTCAAAGGACCCACTATTAACTTCAAAAGGATAACATTCTGAATGTTGGTTTTCTTAATGTTTTTGGACAAAACTTTTATATTATTAACACTAAAAAAACTATATAAATTTGATCAAAAATCCAATTTAGAATTATTTATTGAGTGCTAAACTCATGTAAATCCTATTTATTCCTCATTAAAAGAATCAAAATTATTAAATAATCCATTCATATCAATTTTATTTAAAATATTCCTAATCTGTTATCCCAAATTCGAAGTTATGGATAAAATTGAATCATCGAATTTGAGTGATGAAATAGCTCTAAAATATCCTATAAATGTTTTTCTCTTTATAGTATATTACCCAATGCTATGAAAAAAAATAAATATATTATCTTCAAAAATATTATTTTGATTTAAAATATGGTACTCATTTTATAATTTCTTCCGTAAATGAAGTCAGGAACCATTATTTTATTTTACTCTACATTCTGAAACCTAGATGGTTATAATAACGATGAAAATTTTGATTTTCCCATGATATAGGAGCTAAACCAATCCGAAGATAACAATGTTTGGACACATTTTGAAATGTCTAACAACCAACCCATTATTGGTACAAACTAGTTTGAAATAAATTGAATGAGAAGGGTAACATCACAGGTAAAAAACTAGACTTGTATATAATATCTATAATAAAAAATAATTCATTGATTATGGAGAAACATTTTCACCTGTTGTTCATTGAGAATACATTATATTCCGGTAGGAATTCACTACCCATATAAATTTTAAAAATTTCCAAATGGATATTAAAAGTGTTTTTATTTATGGATTTATTTACAAAAATGTTTTTGTGGAATAGCCACCCTTTTTTGAAAAAAAAAATATTTCAAAATTCTCATTACCAAGTCTTACAAGGTTTTATATGGTATAAATTAATCCTTTTATGCTTTGTACGAAATTCTAAAAAGTTTTATTTCGTCAAATAATTTTAAAATGGGAAGAGTAGATATGACATTTTTTATAAAAAAATTTCAAATAATATTTTAATCACTGAAAACTATGTTAATGATTGAATTTTTTGATTGAAAAGAGAATCCCTTTGTAATACATTTTCATATCCTATGATAAAATAATTTGGAATGAGTTTTATGTGTGAGTTAAATTTATTTTTTGGTATCCAAATTTTTCAAAACAAAGATTCCATTTTCTATGCCTAAAAAAATACACTAATTAACTTATAAATAATTTTTCCATGAATCATGATATGGAAATTAAAACACCTACAAGTATTTATTTCATGCTATTATTGGATGAATTTGATAATCAAGTTGACAAAATTCTTCATAGAAGTATAATTGGTAGTCTTATTTACCTTACTTCAACCCAGTGATACAGTATTTTTATTGTCTTTCCTTTCACTCATTTTAAATATAATCCCAATTAAGTGTATTTAAAATATATTAAAAAGGTTTATAATGTTTTTAAAGGTTATAAAAATAATTATATCTCTTATCTTGAAAGAAGTACTTTTAAATTTGCATGTTTTTCTGGTGCTGATTTTGGGGGAAGTGAAATGGATATGAAAAGTACAAGTATGACTTATCACATAATAATAATTTTATTAATCTATTGGATTATTATGAAATTATATTTAGTTTATATTCCTATATATATATAATAATATATAGTTTTAGATAGTTTTCGCACCCAATATATTTGTCTAAAAAAACTATCATAGATTTTAGGCTAACATTTCTTCATTCCCAAATTAGATGTGATATTTCTGACACCATAAGGATGTAGAAAAATCCTATTCAAGATAAACGAACTAAGAAAAATAAATATCGAACCTCAATTTTTTAGAGACCACATTCAAAATAAAGATCACCTATAACAATATTTTAACAAGGATCATTAATTAGCTAATATCTTCACAAAACCCTTTTCTTTAGAACATTTTAATTTTTTTAAAGTGAAGTTAGGAATGGTATGCTTGTAATTATTTTTCTTATCCTTACTCATCAATTTTTTTTAATATGGATTTTTCTGAAAATATTTTATTATCTATTTTTTTTAACATATAGATTAATATTTTTAAAATCATGTTTTTATAATCACTTTGATTATCTTATGCATGTTTTATCTTTTATCAATCTATGAATTTTGGTTTATATATATTTTTTCTAATCACACATGGGGAGTAAATATTAATGTACATGGGGAGAAAATTATAATTCATATGGATAATAGTTACAAAAATAAGGGAGTTGTCTCTTTTAGAATGGAATGTAAGAGAATGATATTGTTCAAAGATGGATACATAAGCTTTCACATTAATGGTATTTCAAAATCTTCTTTATTTTTTCAATTCTTCATTCCTATTTATTTGTAACCTCCTTATTTTTTTATTTACTTTTATCATGATACATTAGTGGTTCTAATCACCAAAAGGGGAAATTATTGATCATGTATCAAGTTTTTAGGATGATGATAACCTAGTGTTTTATCTAACCTTTTCATTTTATTACTACTTATAATAGTATTTGAACATCATCATTAAGGAATAATTGGTAAAAAAATACATGTATAAAAATGTTTTTAGAGGAACAATTCCAAATCCATAATATCTTGGGTACACTTGATACCTAATAGGTTTTAACGAGATGACTAGTAGTGATGGATGGAGGCACCACACTTTTGATGGTACCGTAGGCTACCCAATGGATTACATCAACTACTAGATTGTTTTAGATAGTGCAACAATAAATATTCCAATTTGGCCAACTACTCGATATATCGTATTAGATATGCAATTTAAGGATTTTTAGAAGTAATCAAACCTAGGTAGTGCATTGGCCACTTGATGGTATCCAACATCTACCAAGTGGAATAGAAAAAATCATTATGGGGGTTCATTTATTATTTTTTAAAATTATATTTATTCCTCTTATATAACTTCAATGAACTCAGACTGATTTCAAAATTTATCCTTGATGATGAATTCAATAATAATTCAAAAATTGAGGCTTAGTTATTATAGAAAAACCTATATGAAAACCACATTCTAATAATTGAAACTTTATTGATCTATGATGTCTTTTTGAAATAACCCTATAAATACTCTTCTATTATACAATGGTAGTTGGGCTTAAACTTGAACATTCCAATTTCTTTAGCCTTCTCTCATTAAGTTATTTTTCTTCCATGTTGTAATTCAAAAAGGATCTTCTTCTACCATCTTTCTCCATCTCAATATATATCTTCCTATTCCATACTCTTCTAAATCCATTAGTGAGTGATGAGTTATATGTAAAGGGTGTGTAAAAACCCTTTATCGTCTTCATCATTAGGTGCTCACCACTGTTAATTTTAGGGTTCTTGGTTCTTGTTTTTCATTAAAACCTATGATATATTTATTTTGTACTATTTATCATTAGAACTAGAGGAATCATTTATTATTACTTAGTTATTTTTTTATTAAAACTAAGGAAGTAATATACCCCTCTCATAAATTCTTAAGGGTATAAGAGAAAAGGGATCATTCTTGAGATATTACAAAAATCTTTTATCAAATTTTACCTTTATAATTTCGATAATTAATTTTACTCTATTATTGAAGTCCAAATTATTTTATGATTTCTTAAAAAAATTTATATGTAAATAAAATTCTTTTAAGATAATAGATTTTATTTTATAGCATACTTTAAAAAAATTAAAATAAATTCACCACCTTTTTTTATTTTTACACTAACCTATATGAATATCACCAAAATATAAATTATATATATATAGTATATAAATAAATATTACAATATATATATAATGTGTAATAGAGAGAGATATAGTGTGACCTATAATTGAAGCATAAAAATGAAAAATCATGTAAATAACCCTTACCTAGAGTCCCAACTTTCATCGAGCACTCCTATAACCCCTTGAATTGAAAATTTTATTTTACTATATAATTTTTTATAACCTTATTCATTTATAATAATGGATTATAATCAATTAATTTTCATGGTTTATATATTTATTAAATCATTATTTTTCATACCAAGAATTTTGAGTTTGTTTGGTTCATGATTTCAAATATGATTCGACATAATAGTAACAATTCATGTTCAGTATTAAATGGTTTAATTTGATCCAAATATATCAAATTATATGGTTTTTATCACTATAAAAGTAAATAAGTTAAATATTTTAATATATTTAACAAAATAGTTGAAAATTTATAAGTGTTTCTCCATAAGCTTATTTAGATGGCTAAAAATATCTATAATTTTTTATTTTTAATGTAATTATTACCATTTATATTTTATCATTATATAATCATTTTCATGAAATGTTTTTAATATAAAATTATATATTCCTTCCTGATATTTATATTTCTCAATATATATTAATGGAATAAATGAAAATTAAACCATCATTGTTCACTTAGGTGTCGAAAAATCACCACGGGTAAATGATGTTTTTGAAGATATTAAATGATATGAAATACTAAGAACAGACTAGGTTTTTTGAAAAGATTATAGTACTGTTAAACTTCTATTTTTTTGTCACTTTTAATGATCACATAAATAATTAAATTTGTATGTGTATAATCTAAATAAGAAGACAAGGTTTTTTAAACCCTTACCTTGCACTTTGAAACACCACCTTTAGGTTGATCCTAAATCCTTTATAGGAGTGACTTTTGGTTAGATCATAACCTTAGGAATTTATATAAGGTATAGGGGGTTTTGGTAGATATTTTAAAATGGAAATAATTTTGTTAGTGAGGAGGGATGGGTGGATATGGGGTGTTAATATAGGTAAAGTTTATCGTTAAACAAAACATTGATCAATGTACAAGAACTGTATGAGATATTTCTTTAATAATACAAAATGTGGGTTTCAAATCAATAATCCATTGTATTTCATAACCAAATTTTAATTCTCTAGTAAATTATCCAATTTAAATGGTGAGGCATTGACACAAAAATAACATCAAATTGGAAACATTACATTTTGGAATAAATAAGGAATTATATTCATTAATCTATCACTCTAGTAAATATGAATTCATTCCTTAACCCATCACATCCAAAAATTGGTTCATTCTTTAAAATATTATTAGGGTACTCATAGGAAGCACTATATTATTTCATTTAAAAATAAGTTTCCTGATAAATATAATGAAATTAAAATAACTAAAAAAATTATGTACAAGATAATCCATTCTAAAAAATTAATAGGAATACTACATTCTCCCAAAAATTAAAACTTTTTGTTCCAAAAATTCAAAAAACCATAAATAGATTAATTGTTATATTAAATTTTACTCTAAATGATTTATTTCTAAAAATAAAATAGCCTATTTATATCTTTCAATCAATGAGTTAAAAAAAATATAAATGTGATGTAAAGTGAAATTGACTTTTAAAAATGTTCCACAATTTTAGAAAAAAAAATTATTATTTACCAATATAAATATAATATCATAATGATTATCCAATTTAGGTAGAAAATAATTATTTTCCATTTTATACAAGAAATGAAACATTATGATTTTATAAATAATTCTTGTCAAAAACACAAGATTACCGCGAGACTCAGCAATAATAATACACTAATTTTACCAACCCTCGGTTGAAACCCATTTTAATTTCCACAATCAAAAAACCCATTATAATTTGCATAACCACTAATTTTGGGTAATGAAATCTGAAATTAAATGTGTGTTATTCCTTGATTTATTCATTATTAAATGTTTTTTAGTTATGTGTTTTTTGGTCGAAGTATTAGGAATAAACTAACAGTTTTTGGAGGGTTTAAGAATACACTAAGGGGGAGAAAAGTCTGAGAATCATTAGGGGAAACCATTTGTGTTTCACTAAGAAACATTATGTCCAATTTTATGGGAATAGTGGGAGTCACATAGTTAGTAAACTCTTTTATATAACCCTGATACATTCCCCAAATAAATTAGTAATACATCACAAAAGAAAAAGGGTATTAAAATATTGTTTACCAAAATATATTGTGATTTGGGGATGGTTATAGAAATCCTTGGTGAATGAGATAGATTTTGGTAGTAAACCCAGACGTTGTTCTTCTATAAATTTATATTAGTAAGTCCATACCATTTGATGGAATCTATACAAAATTTTATGTTTATGACATGTTTATGTGTGTGTGTGTGTGGAATATGATACCTTTATTGATGTGACTTTCTTATGTGTGTGTTTGTTTGTTGTGAGACCTCTCTTGGTAGTACATGATTGTGGATGTTTGTGTGACCCATTATACCACTCATTTTATAAAAAATTGTGTGTTTTTTGTGTGTTTCCTATGAATCCTCTCTCTGTATGACATGCATGTGCATATTCATGTTTTACATTATAACTATCTAAATATAGAATTCCTATGAAGGTGTATATATCAATAGTTTTACTATTATTAATTATATATTTATATATGTGTTTGGACTATAGAATTCACTAATTCGATATTAAAATGGAAGGTGGAACCATCAGGGAATGGTTAATCCCATGAATATGGGATATGTTCTATATGATGTTTGATGATTATGGTGGGCCCTTGAATGAAATATGACATGTCATTATGTCCTTGAGGCCTAACCTAAGACAAGAAGTAGGACATGATAGCCTTATGTCATGACCAATGATAGATGATTTGGAATAAAGTCCTTATAGATTCACCTAAGATATGATGTTTTTATGACATGGTACAAGACTTATATAGGTCTTGTGGAATATTTTAGGAATCATTTAGAAGATACATAAAATTACCCCTCGCATAGTTATGAAGCAGGTATTATCTGGGTTCATGGTCATGTAATGGATCACATATATATGTTTTTAGTATAAAATCTATAGATTCCAAATTTTTCCAATCATGTTTAGTGTTATAAATATTTTTAAAGGTGTAGTCTATCCGAAATAGGTTGTTTAATAATCTCGAAACGAATCATTTTCAGGTGTATTAATTATGTAAACATATGGGGTTCAATGTGGGTGATTGAGTTTTCTTGGGGGTAACGGTGGAAGGGGTGTTTGGAAATGTGGCCTGTCGCACTATTCATGTTAGTGGAATATAATGGGATGGTAGATTAGTGATTCAATATTACTCTTTTACATTAGGGTATGAGTGATGGTTTAGATGTGTCCCATATGGTAAACTATGAGACAGATCCACCACATTTCCTGATTACAAGGAGTTTGAGTTAGAGGCAGATACTTTAGTCAAGGAAATCTTGATATTCAGTGTTGATCAAAGAGAAAAGGTACAATGTGGGAATAAAATACCTCTCATTTTATTTTCATAGAATCGTGGGAATATGTAAGAATTATATTAGGATAATAAATAATATATGTGGTCTATGTTTCAAGAGTATTTCAAGAAGGACCTGTATAGGCACATATTGAGGAAAAGAAGTCATTTTAGGTGGATTTGTAACGTCCAAAGGATTTGTTTCACCCATTATACATTTTTAATCCCTTTTTAAATGTTTTTTTTATTAATTGTTTTAAGGAATTATTAGGTATCTTTATGGTGGTTTTGGAGGGTCTTATAATCCTTTATGGTGGATCATAGTTAGTGAAAACCATGTGGTCTTCCCCAAGAAAGTTAATACCACATTGGAGAAGAGAATTAGGCAGTGAACATTGGGTGCATGGTTAGTGATAACCATGTGACATTCCATTGGATATTGTGTGACTCAAAATAGAAGTAAAAGAATAAAAAGCACATATTTTACAATATATTGAGCCCAAACTATATGGGTTCCCTAGATTGGTAGTGAGCTTCACATAGTTGGCGTACAATTTAGTAAACTAAGTAACTAGATCATGCATGTGATGTTAATTAATCCCAAAATTATTAGTTTTGTCTAATAATTCCCTAAAACCCATCATTATTACTCTAAAACCAGAGGATATAAAACCTGGGAACATCAATTTGTATTCTCAGAAAATTCATTCCTTCTCGAGAAAGATTACATCTTATCTATTGACATCAATCCCTGAGATTTCAAGGTAACTGATATTATTTCATATGTTCTTATTTTCCTTCATATATATTCTCCATTATACTTGGAAAAGAACCTATACCCATACTTTGATGTCTATATTTTCGAATTACTACCTAATATAATGTTATATTTTTATGATTTTTAATGAAAATGAATGGGGAAACTAATTTTATTCCTGATCATTCATAAATTCATAAAAATATGGTATTTGCATTAGATTTAATTTAATAGTTCAAAATTAACCTGATCTCGTTACATGTTCTTCTTCTCGTATCTATGATCTTGAATCCTTATGTGGTTATTTGGGAATTGTTAAAGGGTTTATTGGTGTGTGAGATTAATTTAGGTGGTGAAACTTTATTTTGGGATTCAATATACTTAGGGTAGACAGACCTTTCCATTTTAAGGAATTCATATAATTTTGTTTGATATGAAATATATACATGAGTTTTTTTGGGCTTTGAGACCTATCTTGAAATGACATAGTTCTATGTTTCTATGTGTGTGGGGACTATGAGACATCTCTTGTTATGACTGATTCTAGGTGTGTGTGGCCTATGAGACCTATCTGAATATAATAAGCTACTGGTGTGTGGGTGGGTGGATCGTGAGACCTCTATTGGTATGAAATGTTTTTTCATTTGTGTTTTTTTCCTATGATAACTCTTAGGATATTTCATTCATGGGCATGTTTATATCTCAATAATTTCTTTGTGTTGGATTTGGTATGTATCTATGTGTATGGATCACACATTTATGTTATTTAGCCTAAAATTATCATGTGGAAACTAAATTTCATAGTTAGTACCTTAAAGGAAGAGTATGTACTATATGATACATGATGCTTATTAAAGGGCCTTGAATAAATTATGTTAGTAAATAATGTCTTGTATTCCATAATTGAGATAAAAATAGAAAATATTAGCCTTATGGCATGAGTTGAGATAGTTGGTGGGGTATGATTGCCTTATGTCCTTATTCAAGTCATGATGGCCTCATGACCTATTTTGAGACCTATTTTTTCCTTATGGACTATTTTTAGATTCATGAAAACCAATCATAAATTACACATTGATATGGAGATATGATAGGTAGGTTCATTGTTTGTAGAACATGTTGTAATGTTCCGACCTAGCTCACCCCTTAACCGGTGGCCGGACTAGTCACCACAAGAGCTCAAGCGTGTCTCCCTGTACGTTAGAGGCTTCCGACATGCAACGAGGGTCAAAGGATAGTTAGTGGGGAGACTATACCCTCTTTATTAGATTTTCACAGTGGTATATCAGAGTAAATAACAAAAAATAGTGGAAGCAGTAATACATAATTGAGAAAATAGCAGAAGACAAATAGTATTCATTTTCTAAAAGTGTCCAATACGAATTATACAGTAGTTGAATTCATTACATGTTATGGATACAAAATTTAATGAAATAAACAATAAATTATGATTTACACATCAGGTACAATACAAATAAGAGGCAGTCAGTCCCTATGGGCTTTCAACTCTAGCATCTTGAGCTCTCATTCGGTCCTCTGCTCCAATATCCCAAGAGTTTTCTAACATCACAATCCTGTAACCAAATAGAATCTACTCCGGTACCCCTGTGAAATGGCGTCCGGAGTAGGATGTGATATATAAATCTTAGTAGGTCGGGACCACCAGTTTCTACCCCAAATCCATATATTCAATAAATAATTTAAATAGTGTGAAATCATGCATTATAAAAGTAGTACAATTTAACTATATACCCAAGTACCTAATTTAGCTCCCAGCTGGTGTCTAAACCTGTATTATACATTTTTCGTGAATACCAAACAGTCATCACACATTCATTTTCATTTATCATTTATTCAAACCTTGATAAATTATATAATTATCGTGACTCGGCCTAATCCGGACATCCCCCATATAAGTCACTCACCACCAATGTCTCTGAAGACCATCTAAGTAAACAAAGAAAAGACTCAATCCAATCTTGTACTTTTGCTTAGATAGCACGTCATAAGACATTTTATTTAATCTTTCATATACAAAGTCCAAGCCCATCCACTAGAAACAGTTATTTTCTCCTGGGTCCATCCACTAATAGTGATTCATCCAATTCATTGAAAAGTCAGAACCCTTTCTCATATTCAATTCACAAATCATTATGTCACAACAATTTTTATTAACCAATTAATTCATTTCATATACGACCAAGTTGACCCACAATCCAATGTCAATTAATGGGTGTAGAACATTATTTCTAGCACCCACATGAGAATTTGGAGCATCATTCTTTGTCTAACAACCCACAGGTATTTAGACAATCAGTCCATATCCCATAAAAGAATGTTTTTATGCAAGCTGGGTGTATAATTCCATGTCTAGTGCCCTGTGAGTATTTAGAGCATCCATCCCTATCTCATAACACTTTCTTCAATAACACATAAATATTAATCATTGGTGTAGAATGCCATGTCTAACACCCTGAAATGATCCATTAATCAATTCATAAATTAATTAATCCAGTCCTTTAATTAATTTAACAACTAATTAACAATATAAATCAATCATAAAATAAGTAAACAATTAATTAACTATTAAACATATCAATAGTTAATAATTACTTAACAATTAGTTATTCTTAATGATCCAACATAACAATTATATCAACATTTAATTATCCAAATTCATTAACAAGTCTGAACTCGTCCACTAAAACAGTGATTCGTCTAGGACATTAACAATTTACATGCACGTCATAAACATCTCAAGTCAAACATGATGAACAAGACATAGATATTTAGAAATCACCTCACATAGAATATCATATTTTTAAAAAACTCTATCCAAAACAACTTAAGTCATGGAACACAAACATGTATCAAAAGTTACCCATGGAAAACAATCGTAACAAATAATCAATTCAAAATCATAAATTAATTCATTCAAATTAATTAATTCAACAAATAATTAATTAAGTCGTATCTTTTTATCCATTTCATCAATTAATTATCCATTTACCCTTTATTATGTAATAATTAATCCACCCATTATTTATTACCAGTTTCTAGTTTATATTCTTAACATGTAAAAATATTAAATATTCTCAATATTTGAAAAATGCCACAATTGTTCCAACATGTGACTTGATAATTAATTCCTCAATTAATTACCCAATTATCCAGCCTTCCCCATTAAAATTGTTTAACTATTTAATCATATCACTTTAACCAAATTAGTAATACATGCTTAAAAAAACACACGACCATGTCCAAATTTATCTCAAGTGAGAGGCATCATTTAATAACATCAAAAGTGTCATGCATCGACATATCATATATCAGCACTAGTAAGAAGACATATGAAAATCCAAACCACACAAGCATGACATGGCTTTACCACTAACCATTAGTTTATCTTTATTCAGTATTTCAAGAAAAATTAGCAGTTTCATAATAAAAGAAACTCACATTCTCAATTTATTTAAAGAATCTATAATTCTTAAATAATGTGATAGAGATTTGGGACGCTACCTCGATATTGCACCATTTTTATTCTGCAACACTTTAATTTACATGGTGGAAAACAGTCCACAACTGGTCTGCAATCCCACGTGCGCACAACATCATATATATATATATATATTTATTTATTTATTTATATGATTATGTTGTCTGTATTGATAAGAAAATTCAATATATTAAACTGGTACATAGAATCAAAGTATTAATGAACAACAAACCTCTAATTTGTTACCAGGGACTCATAGAAAATTAACACACCTTAATTTAACTGGTGCAAAACCAAACAATGGGTTTAAAATCCTACCGGAACCAATGGCTCCAAATAAAATCTTTCCCATCCGCCTCGCCATTGGCGGCATATGCTAGAACATGGACCTACGAGTCCCTAAACAATGTTTGCATATCCTAAACATTAGATGAATATAACAACTGAATAAAACCGAACCTTATGGTTTAGGCTGAGAAAATAGGGTGAGAGAGAGGAGTAAAATGGATGATGAAAATCATGAGTTAATCATAGACAAACTCACCTTGACGAGGTAGACAATATTTTTGATAAGGCCAAGAGGAATCGTCGCGCGCAAAGTGACGTCTGGGAGAGGGGGTGGCATGCTTCAGGTTCTACTAGGGAGTGTCTTACGCTACTGCGAGTGGATCGGTTTAAGGGCTACACACTATGGAGAAGGGTACATCCTATGTTGGAGGATGTGCCATAAAGAAGGAGCTAGAGTAACTCGAGTGCGATGGAGCTGCGCACTTGGTGTGTAGCCTAAGGAGGAAGAAAACATGGTGGTCGTGTGCCTCACCTACAGGTCGTGCCTCCCTTTTTTATTTTCTATTTTTCCCCTAAACTTAATCTAATTAATTAGATGTAATAATTAAAATAACAATACACTTTTTATTATTATTATTATTATACCCATGAAAAACATATATAATAAGTGAAAAACTCCCTATTTAATTAAAAACGGTTCTTAATTTAATATTCACTTAATAAACATTTCATAATTAATTATGAAACTCCCTATTGTTCATTTAATTAAATTATTTTAAAATTTATTTAAATAAATAACCACAATAATAATAATAAAATTATTATTATTATTATTCAAAATTTCATTTATTTAAAACCCAAACCCCCAATTTATTGTATTATCATTAATATGATAAAACTCCAACCCATAACCCCTAATTTAATTTCCATAATAATAATAATTATTACCTTCATAAAAAAAATAATAGTCTTGTTATTTTTATTTTTCAAACCACTGGTAAACCCAACACCCCTATTTAAAAACAATACATCATTAAATCTGAAAGTCCTCATTTAATTAAAATTATAACAATTATTATTACCTTTATAAAACTAAAATAATAATACTCTCATTATTTTTATTTTTAAAACCGTTGATAAACCCAACACCTTTATTTAATAACAATACTTCATTAAATATGAAGCCCCTCATTTAATTAAACATTTCTTTGAGAATCTCAAAAGCCACAGAAAATTATTCAACCATTATTTAATTAATTCTTTATCATTCACGTAATTAAACAACCACAATAATAATAATAATAATAATAATAAATTCTATATTATTATTATTAAAACATTCATTTAATTAATCAGATTCTCTTATATAATCATATTTAATTAAATTAAATAATTTCTTAAGGATTGTAAACTATACGGTTTGGACCGCAACCGTGAACTGGCCGTGCAGATCCATTAAAGTGGCCTTTTTTAGATATAGTATTTCTAAGACTCATCGGGACACCCGCTAAAATTATCAGCTAAATATGAAAGTCCAAAAACGACACCATTAGGTGTTTCAACACTCGGAATAAAATTCCAGAGAACGGTTTAAAAAATGACCCATTGATAAATTGGAAAAAATTCGAAAAACCTTCATATTTTAACTCAGTGAAAAAACATGGTACTTTACACATGGTTAACATATTATGATCCGAAATGTGATTGTTTATTTATTTATTTACCTTTATATCATTGAAAAAAACTCTTTATAATTGTTGTACATATTTTAAGGATATATTGTTGGTGTATTTCTCATATATATACTCACACCATTCATGGGAATTTTAGTGAACCTTTATAATTATTCACTACCATTTCATATGCTAGAATTATCCTTGCAAGGGAAGTTATACAGGAGGAGTTGGTTGGTTGAAAGGATCCCTCAAAAGACTTTTGAATCCTTTATAGATATGCCTTGTTATTTTTAATATTTTTCCTTTCTTTATTATGTATAAATATAGAACATGTGGGGACCCCTTGAAATTTTTCACATGATATTGTATTTTTTATTATTATAAAATGGGTTAATGTTATTTTTATATGAAATTCCACTTCTTTTATAGGTTATTTGTTTAATAATATTATTGTTTCTAGTATTTTTCACTATGATTGTTATATGTTACTGAGGGAATAGTCTCCCAATGGTTCCACTGAAGAATTAAATTCTTTTCAGCATCATAATATGTCCATGGAGGAATGAAAAAGGTCATGTGACACTCTATAAAAGGATTAGTGATTTAGAAAAAGTTTTCACATTTTGTTCAATTAGAAACCACATATTATGAATTAAAGAGTAAGATTACATATATGAGATAGTTTTATACTCTCATCTCTCATGAAGATATACAAACCTCATTTGAATCAATGATTGATTAATCAAAAATTATGTCTGATAATTATAATTAACAATCTCATGTGTCATAATAAATCTATCAAGATGATGCCTTACTGTTTTTGAGGTTGTGTTGTCAAAAAAAGTTGTTCAGAAAAAAATTTAGGCCAATAAAATCCTTGAAATATTCTTAAAGGAGTTGTTCTATATGTTTTTTAAGGTCTTCCATAAGTTTTGATTAAAATTAGATTAAATTGTGGATATTCGTGCACGTATATATTTACATAAATTCTGTGTCTCTAAACGACCAAATTTTAAAGAAAACAAATAATTATTGTGCAAGTCATGAAGTCTCTAGCACAAATATAATTGAATATATGAAAAGATAAATTGTAGTTGTGTGCATGTATCATCAATTTTATAGATATTTTTTTGGGAAAAGGGGATATTATATAATTTATTGGACACACCTATAAATAGGCCTATAAATCATCATTAAATAGGGAGAAATACTTATCGAAAATATCTAAGATCTATTTTCAAATTATGATATAGGAGAACATATTTATTATATCAACACATTTCATTATAAAAATATTTTTATACTAGAAGGAGTATTTGTTTAGAGAATGAGGGCTTGGGAGAATGGGATTCATTAAAACATATTTCATGCCCAATGTGATTTGTATGAAAGTTAGTTCTATAAAAGTGTGGAGTTGTGAAAACATTAAGGGAGTGTTTTATGATATTTTTGTAAATTAGAGTTCAATATTTTGATGAATGAATAGATTTATAACACACAAATTGTGGTCTATTCAAAGGATATTTAACTCCTCATAAGTTTATAATAAAGGATCAATGGGTATAATTCAATGGTGAGATTTGTGATTTTTTAACAAGTGGTTAGTAGTTAACCCAAAGGGGTGATATATCTACTCCAAACCTATAAAAATGAGGTATATTGATTGAGAGTGTAGTGAATTACCCAAATGAAATTGGTAGTGGCCCAATATTGGTAATGATTACACTTAAAACATTTTTTGAAATCGTATGTTTAGTAAAATAAATTTACATTGGAACATCACTATTATATGCTCCATAGTTTATCAATTTCTGGTTAAACAAAGTCTAATTTCTTAAGTCTCTATTTTAATTTCTTATGCCCTTCATATATTTTGTCTATGATATAGTTATTACTACGAATATTAGAATAATATTTCTACAAAGGGTATTTTAAAAAAAGTTTAAATAACATGACTCACTCACCCCCTCAGAGTTATAATGATTCTTTGGGACAACAAGTATTTTACAAATTAAATGTTTCAAGTCAATGGAATCTATGATAGTAATTATTCATAAATAAATTCTGATATTTGATTGAAATAATTTTCATATACCGAATAATTATATGAAAAAATATTTTCAATCCTTATGAATTGATTTTTTAACACATTCTTTACATGTGTATTTAGTCTATAATAATATCCTAACACTATAATTGGGATATTGTAAATAACATTATATTGATAATAGATGAATACTTGATTTAAGGGAGCCTTATCCATAAAAATAAATATTATGTTTATTTCTAGTAAATCCTAAAAACTATATGGTAAATGATTCTTAATATCTGTGAGGGTAGCTGAAATGTACGAGAACAATAATTTCAAGTTTTATAGAGAAAGTGTGAGGACATGAGGATACACTTGAATTAATCTATTAATTAATTCCTTGATTGGGTAAATGATATTGTGGAGGACATGAATAATCTCATGTAAAACATTAATGATTTAATGATCATGAATCACATATTTAAATGATGGACACCTAAAATTAATCCAAATGTTTCTATTCATAGGGATAATGATATAAAATTAATATCATTGGATACTATTTATAATAATTTTTTCACATATGATAAGTGTAACAATGGAAATGAGGTTTTGGAAAACGTAATATCCATGGAGGTGAAATTCAGGACATTGAATAAGATCAACATGGCAGATGACTGGGAATAAAAAAATTGGTGATGTCATGTCATTCCATCCCACAAATATGGAATGAAGAAATATAATATTCAATGAGACAAATTAACTAATGTGATTATGTTATGGATAAATGGTACACCCTATAGAAAAGTGATCCAAGTAGTTTCAAGATCATTATTGGGATGATAATGTTCCCATAAAGAGGTCTTCAGTTAATTTATATGGTAAGAAATGTATTAAAAAGGATGTCATTAACTTGAATAACTTAATTTTATAAGAGGATAATACCTTATAATAATTAAAGGAAAAATATATTTAGGACTATCATATCCTCAACGTTGATTATTAATTAGTTTTTGGTAGAAAATCATAAAATAAGGACGATAATGAAGATGATGAGACGTAGCTAGAAAAGAAATTAGATCTATAAGAAGATATAAAATCTTATCTTGATTAAATATAATATTGGATATCCAATGAAAAAATCAAATAAAATGTTTTGTGATACAAAACTCTATTTGTATAAGTAAAAAAGAAGAGAATTTTAAGAAGAAGGGTAGATAATGAAATTCTAAAAATTGAAAATATAAAGAGATCATATATGGTTATTGAGGAAAAATATTAATTTTGAAGATCAAGCTTGGTTTATTGATGTTTTAACTTTCATAGTGAATGATTTGGTCAAATGTATGAAATATATAAAATAAGTAGTTATTGGTTGAAAAGGGAATATTTATGTTCAAGAGAGGCTATTTACACCCAATATTAAATTAGAAAATTGTATAGAAGAGGAGATTGAAAAAGTGATAGTTACGTTTGGGGGTATAAAAATAAAGTTTATGGTTTTTTGTATAAGCAAATGACATAGAATAATGAAACAATTTCAAATAGTCTTGATCATAAAAATAAGTAATAGTTTGTTGATTTCATGCCATAAGAACCAACTCCAAAATTCAAGACGATTTTTTTTAATCAAAATAAAAACACTCTAAAATCCTAAAATACAATCAGTTCAATAGAAAGGACACACATGAGTATGAAAATAATTAGATTTTATTTTTTGGAAGGATGGTACACTCATAAAATGTTTATTAAAAAGTGAATGGGTACTGTAGAGAACAAATTCAATAGAGGATGAAAAGAGTAGTTCTACATTTGAGGTATAATTTCAATGGTCATTGTTTCTGATATAAAACATATCAATATATGGATATAAATTTTTCATTTATGGATTAGAATCATGTTTTTATGAATACATAATGTGTTAACACATGGTATATCAAATAATCATCATGTGGGGTGAAATTGAATAATTTATTTTCTGTATTTCACAATGATGTTGGTCCATCATATTTAGGGGAGGATCAAATGTAAAAGGAATAATCAGGTGTGAATCTAAAATATTGGTTCAAAAAAGAAGGATATGGGAAGGTTGTAGTTATATAATTGGTTGAAAAGTGTCATATCATTATAGTTAATTTATTATTGAAAAATAATGTACTTATTGTATGATGGTAAGAAAGGATATAGTCATAATAATCACATATAAAAAAAATTTCAAAAAATTTTATAAATGATTAAGGTATGAAAATTATCATATCAATGGGTTCCAAATTATAGTAAAAATACATCAGTAATGAGTACCTATTGATTTTTGAATTTCTTGGTCACAACATTCTGAGTGTAATTTAGTTTTTTGAAATGGGATATGAATAGAATTCAACCATGAATACTTGTTTTTTAAATGGAAAATATAGTTATGTTATGATGAAAGGGAAGTTAAAAATTGGGAATATCTTCCAAAACATTCATGTAATTGAACACCCACATGCGATGGTTGTCAAAAATGGAAGATTACTCTAAATATTTATAAGTAAAAAAAGAGATAAGATAATAAGGTTACTTGAATTTGATCATGCTTATATATGTGGGTTGATATAACTATGTATTATTGACGGGAAGATATATTATTTGTTGTTTATTAATTATTACTATAATATTGAATGTTTTATGGTCATTACACACAAGTACTGGTTATTTATTAGTATTACATAGTATTGAGTAAAGTATAAAAATATGATTGGTCATAAGATTTAAAAATTATGAATCAATAATGGAATGATTTTTACTAATATATTGGTTTAGGACTACCTTGGGAAGTATAGGATAATGAACAGTGTTTCAAATTTAAGGAATCCTCAAAAACAATGTTGTGGTTGAGATGATAAATAATTCTACACAAAATGTGGTTATAATGATTATCTTTGTTAAATACAAATCAGGGATGTTTTGGAAAGAAGTAGTCATGAATGTAGACAATATATATGATAGAACCTTGTTGTGTACAAGGAAATAAAATACCAACTCTGATATTTGGTATAGAAGTAATCCAATAATGAAATACATTTTAATTTTAAATATTTAATTTTTTTCATAATAAAGTAAAAGAAATATTGTTTAAGTATTATAGAGATGAAAAACGTTTTATTGGATTCTATTCCAAGAGAGAGGCCTATAATAGTTTCAAAAAATATGTTGTAATAGTTATTGAAGGTCTAGACAAAAATATAATGGATACTTTGAAAAATATACTATTAAAAAGAAAAAAAACTATAAAAAATAATGAGTATTTGAGTGGCGCATGAGAATAACATGGGGGTAATTCTGACACACACAAGAACACTAATGAAGTGAAGAATGTATTTAGACTAGAAACTGGATAGAATTTGAATAGAATAGATAACATATATGAGTATAATATCCATGATGAATAACATCACTGGTAGGAACAGAGAAATTATGTCTCTAAATAAAACATAACACCTATCATAGGTAAATATAAAGATTTATCAAAATAATACTAAAGATAATAATTAGTTTTAGTCTACGAATAAATAGTTTGAAAAAATAATGAATAATTATATATGCGAATATATTAAAACGATGGAAGATAAAACCATCATAGGAATAAAATGGGTTTCCAGGTATAAACTCATTTTATATGAAAAGGTGTATTATAAAAATTCAGGGATGGAGTGAAAGGGGTATTCCCAAATTGAGGTAATCAATGTTGATGAGACATTTACAGATGTTTCCTAGCCAAAAACTATTAAGCTCTTCTTGGAAATATTAGTTTCATAAGGATACAAGGTGTATTAGATGAATTTTAAATGAGTGTTCCAAAATGTATTTCCAAATCAGCATTTGTATATCGAATAATCTATTTGGTTTATCATAGAAAAAAATTAGATAATGGTTTTCTTATTAATGTAAACTTTTATGGGAGAAATAATGAACCATGGGCCCAGTATTCTATGATTTATCCCTAATTTATAAAGTTATGATTCTATTGTGGTGGGGTTGATTACAATGTCTTTATAAATATGAATAATGATCAATGGTCATTGGTGATTATTCATGTTTATGACATAATATTTGTTGGATTGATGGATATAAAATTCATGTTTTCTTTCAAAATTATTTGAGGTGTGAGTTTAAAATGACCATGATTAGAGAATTATTATTTAACCTCAGTATATAGGTACCTAAAGATACTGGAGATTATTCTCTCAATAAAAATATTCTAACTAAGACCAATAGAGATTTGGAATGGTGTATTTCAATCCAATGAAATCACTATTTTCTTCTTATACAAAGTTACTATAATATGGTGTTGGTACGGAGGTAAATATCGTGAAGTACATGAATATTATTCTTTGATTTTTGTACATTAAAAAACACAAACATTGTTTCTGAAACATTATAATATTCATGGTACTAAATCTATCCCATGAAAATCTATCATTAATTCAGGAAAAGTGTACTTAGGTATATAAATAATATTGTAGATGTTATGATCTTCTATCATCAAATATCAAAAGAAGACTTATTGGGCTATACCTATCAAAAAAAATTAGTTTTCTAGAAAATTGAATGTCAACCTATGGTGGTGAATTTGATCTTGGTAGCTTATGGATTCTATATAATTTTAAGATTCAAGACTACATTTCATTGAGCATCATAGAATTGAAATATAATGTGGACACGTAATTTTTCATAAAACTATTAGGGAAAAATGGTGAATTGAAGATGCAGGAGTGGAAGTGAGGTCTCATATAGGAATAAATTTTGATAATTCAATATCTATAAATCATAGAAAAAATTTCAACCCTCCCTGAAGGATGATTCGCATTAAAATCAGGCATCACTTAATCAAGGGGAAAATTAAATTTTGGTTGGTGAAATTGGTATTTATTCTTATCGAACCTCATGTTATTGAAATCATGATGAATTCTTTACCTAATGAATCATTTGAGTAGTATCGTAGGTATCTTGGTGTTCATTTTACACCAATACTTAAACATTTTTGACTTGGGACTCCACTCCCAATGCTATGTTATTAATCTCTGAATGTAATTTTTCTTATTCTCCCTCTTTCATCCCACTAATGTGTGGATTTTATGTTTATTATAGATAGGGAAGAGATTTTTCATGAAATAGGGTTTGGTTTATCAAACCCTCTACAAGGAAGAATAATTTTGATAAAATGGGTAGATATTGTTATTGAAAAAACAAGGGGAGAAACATTTGGGTGGAATCATACACATAATGATATTGAAGCAGTTTTCCCATTTATTACCTATCATGAAACTGTGACCATGGGGTTCATGATCCAAGATGTTTATCAAGTGTAGTTTATGGAGTTGTATCGATAGATTAACATATTATTAAACAAGTGTTATTGATAATTGATTGATTCATTGATGATATTTTCAGGTTAATCTTTTTTATCATGTTGATTTAGACTCATTATGGCATAGTGTACGTGTTGGGTGTGTCTTTGAATTCAATTTGAAGTTTCAAAAGGTGTATAATGGTTGAAGTAAAAGGAATAAAAAATTAATCAAAATTATATCCAAGGAATTTTAAATTGATATCTTCAAAGCTAAAGAGGGATATTGTTATAATAAATCTCTCAAGATAACATCTCAATTTTTAGGGTATATATTTTTTGAAAATCAGTTTGACCATATTTTGGGAACATAAAGGACATAAAAAATTAATCAAGGGGTTTTTATAGAAGTGTTTTAATGTTTATAGGATGTTGTAAAAAAAATTAGAGCAATCAAAACATTTTCATTCAATTTTAGAGTTTTAAAAAATCAATGTATTGGATAAAATATATTTTGAGGCCAAGGATGGATTCTCTCAAAATTTAAAAAAACTCTCATGAAAATAGAGTTTTAGGAAAGCAATGTAAAAATAGAGTTTTGAGTGATTAGTTTCAATGGAGGAGAATTTTTTTTTTTTTAATTTCTATGTTTCTTGAATAATTTTCAATTCTTATAATGAGTAAATTAATTCATCTTTAATTAAAGACAATGAATTAGATAAAATCCTACTTCCATATTTCCATTTAAGACATATGACCATGTATTTATTGTCTCAATGTGTTTTATGTGATCATTAGTGGAACACAAAAAAGAGGATTTGTTTAATGAAAAATTCTTTGTGAAAATATTAGTTACACAAACAGCATTCATGCACAAAGTTAGTGGTACAAAATAATGTTGAATAAAAGTGTAGATTTGTACAAACCATAAGGTTTTTAATAAAAAGTTATATGATAAATTAGATATAATCATATATATTGAAGAAGATCTATAGGTAACACAAATTATGGTGAACTCAAGGGTTATTCATCTCATCAGAGGTATCTAATAGAAGAATAGTAATTACAATCATTTAGTGAGGGAATATATATTTCAACAAGTGATTTATATATAACCATGAGGAGTAGTGATATTGGTTAGAAATTTTACACATGTACTGAACATGGATGAGAGATTATTGAGTTCTCAAAACCTAATAGTAGTGGACCTTGATGGATAACTATTTTACTCCAAAAGTTTATATAATATGTTTTATAGTATATTTTCAATACAAGGACATATCTCTATTATATTCTACTTGTATTATCCTAGTGTGGGTGTCTCATCTAAAATTCTACATGCCTCCCTTTTACTTTCTTCATTACTTTATATATTCTATGAAAGAGAGAGAGGTGTTCCCACAATAGTGAAACAAAAATAAGTCAACATACCCATATTCCCCCCATATTTAAAGTTACCTGAAATGCTTGTATCCAAAATCACATTTCCCATATATCAGTTCACGCACAATATTGAAATAGAGATACTATTGAATCAATAATTAAATACCAATGCCTCTAATAGTATGATAAATTCATATAATCAATACATTAATATAGGGGGTTTACATGTGAATAACATGCACAAAGAATGTGTTCCCTTGATGATCAATCATCATACATTAGATCTTCCTTCAATTAGAAATTTAACCTCTTGATTCCATGTGTAGAAGACAATGCACACCTCTCCCACTTTGAGAAAAACTTATTACAGGATTCCTAGAAAAATAGTACACTTAAATAGGTTTAAATATTTATTCATACTTCCAAATACATACAATTCTCTCATTACGTCTTTTTGTTACCCCATCCCACCAATGGCATAGTGTTTCCCCGGAATCTCTTGAATTAGAACAATTCTTCAAATTTTTGTTATATTTTTTCTTTTATAAGTATTATATAACTCAAAATCTCCATTATCTATAAATTAATTAATATAATTCTTTTTCATTTTGATATTTTTTTCCCTGAATGACAAAAAAATGTTTTCCTCGTAAATTTCACTCTAATATTCATAGTATAGATGATTGTATTCATATACCTTTGAAAATTTTTATAGAAGGAAAATCAACTAAAACAACACTTAATATTCTTATACTTATAAAAATGTATTTTATATTGTTTGTAGATATATCTAAAAAATGTGGTATCCTTAATATCCAAGTGATTATTGTTCCTATAAATGTAAACACCTAACAGGTTTCACTCTTATGAGTATTTGAATCACTTATAAAATAAATATCCACTTTCCACTTCAAGATATCACATCGGATAAAAACATAGTCATTATCTTCTATAGATTTTGGATATATTTTGATCCTCTTAAAATCTTTCTAATGTAATTTCCTTGTAATTTCTATGTTCAAGCTGATTGATCGCTTTGAATAACAAATGTATTGGAGAGTGAATAATCTAGAATATATTAAACATCAAAAGAATTTAGAAAATTTATCTTTATACATTTATCACATATCATATTTATATTAGGGTACTTAGTCCTTCATTAATTTAATGTGTTCAACCATAGGATTTAGACAGATTTGCATCTTATCATTGTAAACCACTTGAAATCATTCTAGATGTAATTTCTTTGAGATACACTAAAACTCCAGTACTTATTACTCTTTCAATAATCACACTATTAACCTTATTTACAACACATAGATCCTCTATTTCAAATTTTTAAAAAATTTATACTTTAATTCCAAATAAAAGATGAATAGAAGGAACCACTAGAATCATATCATCAACATACAAGAGTAGTATGGTAAACCAATCACCATTCCAAAAATTACAATCGAAATAGTGATTTTTTAAGCTTTTTATAAAACCACTTTTCCACAATAATATATTTTAATTTATAGTTCTATATATTTGGTTCTTATTTTATGATGTATAGACTATGTTTAAGAATTCACACCAAGTACATCTTCTAATGAACCTCCAAACTAGTTGGTAACTTCGTGGAAATGTCTTTCTTTTAATTACTAGAGAGAGAAGTATTTTTAAAATATTTTTTTTCTGAATAGAAATCAATAAAAGTAAAAATATATAAGACATTCATGATAGTGTTATGTTTAAATAATAATAAAAACTTTCATAGGAATCCATACCCTCTTTCCATTGAAATACTTTCTCTAATAGCCTACCCTTGTACCTTTTACTTCTATACACTTATTACTTTAATAATAAAACCATTAGTTATCAGGTGATTTATGTCCTCATAGTGAATATATTAGCTCAGATGCCGCATTGGAATAAAATTAATATATTTCATCTACTATATATAACTTCTACTTTCCAAAATCAATGAGTTGTGTCACTTATTTCAAGATTGTAGGTTCTCCTCAATATATTTGAAATAATTATTTCAAGTCATAACCAAACTTATTTACCAATTGTGTAACCCTATATGACCATCAAAAATCAAAAAATCATTCTTCTCGTTATATTAAATCACCTTTCAGGGTTTTATCTTTTAGAATACTATCTTCTATAGCTCTGCCTCATTCTTCTAAAACCTTAGTGTATTTAAGTACATAATTTACTAGATTAATTTTTTAAAAACATATCAAACCATCTAAAAACACTAGATCTAGTGTTCTCTCAGATCTCCTATCAATATCCACTTCCAAATGATTTGATGGATCTTTGATTTCAACTTTATCATTTTCTATGTTCCATTATTTACCTTCTCATTAAAGATATCATTTTGATATCAAATAACCTTCTAATTAATTTAATACAAGAGTTGGTAACCATTTTTAGGGTATCTATATACCATAAAGAAACAATTTTTGGATAATTAATCAATATTATACCTATCCTCGAAATCATTATATAGATATGTTAGACTTTTGAAAAAAAATTGATGATAATATTTTTTTCAATATATTAGACCAATACTGCTCAAGAACATTCATCCCTACTAGTACCAAGGGATTTCAATTAACTAAGTATATAATTAAATTCACTACTTCAGGGAAAAATAATTTTTATATTTAAAAGAGTATAATTAAGATACATGAATTCTCTAGAATCATTATATTCATCCTTTCATCTATAGATTTTTTTTGTGCTCTTGGTATAATTTTCTAATGGTTAATTCCCTTCTTCTGATAGTAGTGTTTGAATTACCTTATTTATATTCACAGCCATTATATGACCTAAGGAATTCTATCTATATCTTCATCTTCTGTTTAACCAAAGATTTCAATTGAGTGAAAATTATAAACACCTAATATGTGAGTTTTAGAAAATATGACCAAACGTTTCTTATCAAATTGTCTATAAATGTAAAAAAAGTGTAAGGAACCACTATAAGATTGAATTAAAGATGTAACCCAATGATATAAACAAAAAAGTTCAAGACCCTAATAGTTAGAATTTTATCTGTTAAAATATAATTAAACTTTCCTATGTTTCTTAAGTATAAAACTATCAAACCTTCTAACATCGGTATGAGTGAGCTAAATCTTGCATTTCTCAATAAAAAATTTCATGTTATTGTCACTAATATGATGACACCGATTACGATAAAACTCCTTATCAAAACTGATTCACAATGGGTTGGGGTAGGTTCTTATTCCCAATCTCTACACTCACCTTAACACTAATTGTTATTCCACTTACAAAGATTGACCATTGTAATCTCAGTCACAGTTGGTTATATCTAATGGATCATGCATCACATCTGAACCCCATCTCACTCACAGCGGTCCCATTATACAGTCTCACATAAGAAAAAATCTTATATGTTATCTCACTAATAGATGTACCATTATCTGACCTCTTCATATTATAATCCTTGACCCCACATCCCCCATGGAAATCTGACAGCTTCCATCTCACTTGTGGTAGGGTCTAACCATCATGTCTCACTCACAGAGATGATGGAAGTTTTAAGATGCACCATCTTATATATGGTAGTATTATACATCATACAAAATGAGAAATCCATATCACTCATAGGATTTTATCTAGTGTTATCTCACTCATAGAGGACTAATGACTCATGATCCATCATAAACATCAGAGTATGTAATCTATCACAAGCACCAGTCAACACATAAAACACGAAAATCATCACTTAGGTCCCACAACCTATTGTATATCTCAACATACAAACAAATGTAGTAACTATAGCCTAATATTCCATAGAATAACTTTCCAATCCCATAAGGGAATCAAAAAGGTACCTTCATAAATATCCTATTTTGTTTTCATCAAAATTAACTCACACGTATCTCCCCTAGGGGATTTTATAGAATTTAGGTTCTTCCTCAACCTGGCCTCATCAGGTTGAGACTAATTCCCATTCAATCCCCCTTGTAATTCAGCTTCCAAGAGCAAAATTATTCCCACAACCCACATTTATATCCTCTATCAATTATATTAAGGAATATATCTCTGTGCATCATCCAAAGGAATCCCCTTTCCATATAACCTTTTCTCATCTTAGTGGAAAAATCACATTTACAACACTATCAATTCCTCAATCCACCATTATTAATGTATCATTCATTAGGTGTGAGGTTTATTACCACCACATTGATCATCACTTTTCTGGAGCCTCTTATCCCTATCTAGCATGAACTTAGGAAACCATTCATAGATTCCCATGTCACATAACTTGTCCCAAGACCACCCAAGGAATATTTTCAGCTTAGACAACACTCTCTCCGCATAGTGACATTGTTTCATGGATAACCTAATCACTCAAAGTAAAAAATTTCACTCATCATGAGCATAGAAGGTCGAATTCCATCCTATCTCTATCCCTTTCCCCCATCTTGTCCTAATTCACCCAACCTAAACCCACACACCAAGTGTTTAGGAAGAGAATAAAAAATTAAAAATCATATTTATTTGTATAAACTAGGCCACCTACCTCCATATTGGAGTTACCATCCATGCCAATATCCATTGAGAATAACTCTAGTACTTCCATGACTCATTTATGCCAATATCAACTCCTAAGCTCCCTCCCAATTCCATAAACCATAAATATTTAAATATAATAATTAAGACTTAAGTATTTAACTAAATTCTAAATAATACTAGTGGCCCAACATCTCACCGAGCATCATTTTTTCATAAAACAATAAGGAACCTCTCATTTAAGGTCTATGGTACACCCCCAACCTCATCCCATGAATTATACTTATCTATGAGCACCAGACCAATAATAATTTCCATCCAATTCATTAAAAAACCATAAAAAATAGGGAATTTTATTAACTCTAATGAAAAGTAAAAAATATGGCATATGATAAACATTTAGGGACCTTCTCGAGAAACCATGCATAAAATAACCTTTATATTCAGTCAATTTCACCATGCTTTGGTGAAATAAACACTGAAACCTAGCTTGATCCACACCGAATCATAGAGAGACAAGGGGGAACTAATAAAAAGATATGATGGGGATAGAATCACCCAAAATAAATATTGTAATACATATAAATACATCCCTCTAGAAGGGGTTCAAAAGAAAATAAGATGAGAGAGAGATCCGACTAAGATGGTCTTCTCTTGATCATAATACCCCCAAAATCATGAAGTCACCTAACGTCCAAAATATGGTGGTGATCCAACATTAAAAATATTTACCCAAACTATATTTAGGATGTGAACCCCTATTTGATTTCCGAAACCATTTTATTAATAAGTCTAAGAAACACATATGGAATATTTTATAGTATAAATCCTAACTTCATAGCATAAAATATCATTATGGGTCCCTTACCAATAATGTGAGGGTCACATTCATGGAATAGATTCCTAATTAATGGTTTAAAACACATTTTTAAGTGTATTTTACCTATATAAATGTAATTCTTGATGTTAATGATTCCTTCACACTATGAATGTATAAAAGCTACACAAAATCTAATACACAGCCACTTGACAGTATCAAATACTTAACTAGACACTAGTTCCATCAACGAGTCCCTAAACCACATCATAATATATCTCTTGAAGATATAAAAAGTTACATTCTCTATATGAGACCTATTTAACAAAATACCACCTCACAAAACAAAAAAGACAAAAAAAACCTTTGGCACTTAAGTCTCATAATGACACGGGTTATTACAATATTGAACACTGGTGGACCCTCATTAGAAAAATATGTAAGAAGAAAAAGTTGAGACAATAGAATTTTGGATACCCAAAATATATTATCCACAAAATATTTTCCTCTTACACTTTCCACAAAAATGGAGCAAGAATTCCTAGAGACAAATAAAAATGATGATGAATTTACTGGATACATGGGGAAAACTTCATGATAATCACAAGATATGCCTATAGTTTTATTATTAACATTGATATAAGGATCAATATATTCTTAGGTATCCTAAAATAAAGTATTATATGGGAAGTATATATAATATACTATAGAAGTTATGTCAAAATTTTCCTACTTTCACTTAAGGTTGAAATGGAAACTAGATATTATTATTATTCCTGTGATCTCTTGATAAGAAATGGAAAATAGTGTCCTAAGGTAACTCAAATAAAAAATAACGCATATTGGGGAAAAATTAACCACATACATTATAAAAATTTTTGAGGAATACCCTAAAACATTTTAACATGGGATCCAAAACATTATATAAATGTAATAAAGATGACCACCAAGAAAGAAATTTACAAAGAATATAAATATGATAATTAAAACTATATATGAGAATATTCCCTAATCATATTCACCACCCACGATATAATTGATAAAATTAAACTGGTTTAGGACTTTTACAAATTAATTCCCCAATCCAATATCTTTCATTATGTATAGAACTCAAAATATATAAGAAAAGAGGAACCCGGAAGGGACTATGTGATTGCTACTGCTAAAGGAAACCATAAAAATGATTTGGATAAAGTTATACCTATTATACACTCCACAAATGCATTTTTTTAATATGTTTTCTTTTATTCTTTCTTATCATTTAATTTTTTATGAATTTTCACTAGCTACTTAAAACATTGTATATTGAGTTATTGATAAAAACACATGGTGGTGTATTGATTATATAAAAGTTATACAACTCTTCTCTGAATGAGTATTATAGGAAGATATTTCCTATATATCTAGTTCATCTTCCCTTGATATAATTTGATTTGATACTAAGAATATATTAGATCTCCCTATATAGATCTCAAATAAGATTTTAGGAAAATGATATCTCATTTTATATTCTAAATCATCTTATTATCTTATATCATTGCAAGGATGATTATAAAATACCTTCAGAATAAAATTATATAATATAGGTCATGATATCCAACAATAACGATATATAGGCTTCAAAGTTTTGGAAAATTAATCAATACGGATAAATTCTAATCACTTGGGAATATATTGATGTATGTATTAAGGGATATTTAATTTTCAAATAGAATGTGAGGATTGTTTTTCAATTGGACACATACGAAGTTCATTGTCCATATTTTAGATTAATTATAGAATTTACCCTCTTAAATTTGAATAATTAAATATGTAACTTCTGGAGGGCATATATAAGTTCTTCATATGCCTATGAGTTTCACTATGGGGTGCCCTAGAACTCCTTGTTTGGAGAAATAAAGGATCAATGCATCTTCTCTTTGACTATCATATACATTAAAAAATAATTATCAAGAACAAGTATCCACAACCCTATATATATTATATGTTTGATCAACATAAATGGTTTTAGTACTTCTCAAATTTGGCTCTTAGATCTAGATATAATAAATTTGGTAAAGAGATAAAATATAGACAAGAAATCTATGTGATATAGATATGGACACAATGAATTCACAGTTTTTCATTTTGGGCTTATAAATTCCTCTATAATATTCATTGATTTAACTAATACCATCTTTGGATATTAATTTTAAAAATTAGTGTTATTATTTATTGATGGTTTTATCATATATTATATTATTAAGGGGGAATGTGAACAACATTCGAGGTCATGATAAATATATTGAAAAGAAGAAACAGTGTCCCATATTCAGCAAGTGTGGATTTTTTTCAACCAAAATTATCTTTGTTTGTTCCTGTGAACACAATAAAGACAGTATCAACATACTGTTCAAAGAATGAGATGATTTATGAATAACCTAGTCCTACGAATATGTTTGAGATTTATATTTTTGTTTTTATTGTTTTATATTTTTTATGCTTCTTGAAAAATTTCTAATGATTATCAAATCTACAAAGGAGGATAACACATATGGGAGATAAGTTCCTATAGACATAAAAATGTGAATAAATATTCATGGTTATTTTTAAGAGGTTATTCAATGAACCTATATTTACATTATTCTATAGTGTAGAAGTTTTTTTAATATATAATGAGACTTCAAAGAATGTATTGTGATGTGTCTTGATGCAAAATAGAAATGTAAATTTTTACACATAAAGATAATTGAAGAAACATGAGTATCATTACTTGTCGTATGATCATGATATGCTAGCGGTTATCACTGAGTTGTTAATTTAAAGGCATTTTCTCTATGGTGAAAATTGTGATATATATATATACCTCACAAGATCATAAAGTATTTACTATCATAGAAAGTGTATAATATGGGTGAAATGAGGTGGTAAGATTTAATCAATGAATATGAATGTTCAGTACATTTCCATCTAGGGTATGTGGAAGACAATCGAAGTACAATGGAAATTTATACACGATCCTTGGAGATGTTTAAGAGGGAATAAATCTTCCTATATATTCACCATATAAATATAGAAATTATATGGGAATGTGTAAAATATAATAATCCCAAAATGATTACTCAGCCAATAATATATGAAAATATTAAGGTTTCCCCAAAAGATAATGTGTAGTTATAATATAGTTAAGTAAGTTTTTAATAATTAAGTAGTAAAAATAGTGGACTCATAATATTTATAAAGTGAATATAACTCCCCTAAAAAAGGAATAATGAGTTATTGGACGATTCATATAGTTCATAATTCTCTATTCAACCTGGTAACTATGATATTTATAAATATCTAAGGCAGCACATCTTATGGGGAAACATGAAAGTAGATATTACAGAATATGCATCTTGATTATTAGTATGTAGATGTGTTAATATGGAGTAGAAGAAGTCAAAAGGGAATATGCTACTGTTGTAAATACTTGTATAGAAGTTGAAGAAAATACCCATGTAGTTATTCACTAATCATCAAAAGACATATAAAATCACTAATTCTTTATGGTTAGTGATGGACCAACTCATGAAGTTATCATTATTAATTTCTATTTAATAGAGTTTCTTACTTGACCAACATGCTAAATTTAAAAAAAGGAAGTGGTAAGGATACATGGAATACCACTTTAAATTTTTTCTAATCAAGATCCTTAGTTCACATCATCATTATGGATGTATCCCCATCAATAATTGGATATATATTTAACCTTTAATGTAGATTATTATCCACAACTTGATGTTCAATTTTTTCAGAGCCACTAAAATATTGTAAGATGTGATATGATCTTAAGTTATAGATTTTAAAGGAAGTTGGGATCAACATATTCATCAAGTTGAGTTCTAATAAAATACAGGTTTCTAATATATCATCCAAATATCTCCATAAAAGGCCCTATATGGGAATATATATTAAATTACATCATACTGGAATGAATTCATAGAAAAATTGTATTAGGAACTCATCATGTCCATGAAATGGTGTAGAATATCGAAACCATGAAATGATAAATGATAAAATCCAAATGTAAATAGTATAATAATTATGATAATATTTTTTTTAAATTTATAGTTTTAATTTTATGATAATGTTTCTTATGAATATCTCAATACAAGAGGTTTAGGATATTTAGGATGAATAGAAACTAGATTACTAGATACATCAGTCTACTAGAGATTCTTGATCATAATAGGGTTATAAATTATCACTTAGATTTTCTACAAAACCACTCTATAGAATTTTATTTTTTCAACATATAAATTTTGAGTAATTATATATTATATTGATCACTTGTATTGAACTTAGATGGTATATAATTGGTACATGACATCTCTTATGAGAAGAAACTAGTGGACATCATGGGTGGGAAAAATGAGGTATTTCAAAACTATAATACTCACATGGTAAAATATTTATGGTTAAATTATAATTATATAGAATCTATATTGGAATGTGAGGATATACCATGATAAAATTAACCTCACATGTTTATATCATAGTAATGAAATTTCCAAGATGAAATTGATTTAAGGGATGCAATATTCCAGAATCCAAAAACCTAGATTCTGTTGTTGTATTACATTATTGTTATAATGTAAAAAAGTCCCTGATTGATTGAAAAAATTATTAGTCTTGAAAAAATTCATACATACATACAATAAATATCATAATCCTACGATAAAACATGAACATATTGTGATAACATGATTATCCCTTACTCTATATCCCTAAATTTTACACTCCATCCTCCTATAGAATCCCTAAGAAATAGAAAACTAATAAGGGTGATATAGGATGCTCATTAATGGGTATAATACAATGGAATCTAACATAACATAAATATGGGTAAAATATTTGAAAACAATTAGTGAATAAAATGAATACACAATCAACTGAAACTAAGGAAATGTTATATCCATGAAAATAAATTAAAACATTGATAATAAAATTAATTTATCTGATACTAAGGGTATAAAAAATTCCAAACATCAAAAACTTTTCATTAAGACTTTATTCTATGAAAATTTACTTTTTGTAGATAACTCACTCAAGGCATTATCCTATTATTGGAAGAGTCGTACACCAAAACCCATCATGTTTTGTCTTTTTAAACCAATTAATACATCAAGGGGTATATAATATTGGTCCCCCACCTATCACCTGACTACGTATAATGAATTAACCCTATTATTCATCAATAATATTCATATATCCCACTTAAAACCCATTTACATTAAAAAAAAATAGGATATTGGTAGACTGAGAAACACAGATATAAAATAATTTACCATTCAAAACAATAATATGTATGTCCAAGAGAATTTACTCAAGTAAACATATAATCCATAGGGTATCAAAAAAGCAACATGAAGTAACGTTATCAATGAAATATAATGTAAAGAGTGTATAAAAGTTTATTGTTTAACCATGTAAGATAGAAATTGGATTCAATAGATTGTAATGGTTCGAAACCATGTAAATAGTATGGAAAAACTTTCATCATTTTTCATTAAGAGCATCTAAATATTCCAAAGCATATCACCTATCAATTTCTCTCCCGGTGTGTAGTATTATCCCTACTTATCATGTATCTAGGGGATGGTTGGAGAAATACTCAACCAACCCTTTTTGGTTATATTATCCCTAGGTGAATCTTTTGAACACCTACATCCACATTACACTATCCAAAGAGGGATATATTTTCTAGGAAATTAATAACAACATTACTCTAAAAAACATAAGATGATTTTTCTACCATGGAAAAAAGTAACTATTTAATAGATTGAATATTATGGAGGGATAAAAATATAGAATTTAAAATTGAATAATATTCATTAGTAAAATGGAATAATGTATTCCATGTAAATCCATGCACCATAAAAAGAAAGTAGGTGGTGATTATTACCTCAGTCTAAAAAAAGAAATTTGAGATACAAAAACCCCACTTATGTCTTGGGTATCATTTTAATACAAAAATATTCAAAAATAGGACCTAAAATGGTATTCAAATACCTTGAATAATAAAAATCTTGGTATAATATCTCAAATAGGAAATACATGCACCACAAAAAGTTAATTCAGGGCATACTTCAAAATAAATCTTAAGGAGAGGCATTTGATAGGTAAACCCCTTAAATCTTGTCCTAAACTCTTTGAACATAATTTAACCTCTAGTATAACAATCATAGATATATAAATATATTACTTAATAACCTTTTAAATATCCATTTTCATTCACACTCTTCTTATATAGTCAATATATTCATATGAATTCTTCTTTATTTTTCATAAGAGTGTTTATATTTTTGATCGTTTGTAATTGTTTCATAATAGTGTTTTTGAATTCATTATTTTTCAAAATTTCATTATTAAAAGGTAATAATATTTACTATTATAGGGGAATTATAATAATTTATGACATTTAAAATTCATTTCATTGATGTTTTATACATTATCCTCATTGATGAGGTTGATAATGTGCATGTTTGGGATACTTTTGATGAATTAAGGGTCTTTAGTTAAATCATGAATTAATTATTGATTTAGTATCTACATAACCAAAAAATATATTTAAATATTTACATGAAATTTATCATTTAATATGTCTCATGTTCATCCAAGATATAAATCCATATAATTGCTCAAGTAGGTTGTTAAACAGACTCAAACAAGAATATACTATGATTTAATGAATGATAATTAGGTGGTTTTGTTGTAAAATAATTATAATAGATTAATAATTATATTATTTAGTACTTATTAGTGTGATATATTATAATTTTGAGTAAATATTTGAATAAGTAATGGATATGATAATAGTAAAGAATTTGATTAATAGATCATCCTCTTAGTATGCTTATACATAAATGATTAAATAAATGATGGCCATTTGTTACTCATATCATTAATAGGTTCTCAATTTTGTCATAAAAAACTAAATTGTATCATAAATATAATATTTATCCTTTAAACATATCCCTATAATTATACTTGTAATGTGGTGAAAGAAAAAAACTCTTTCCATCAATAAAGTGGTAGTCTGCACAATGCGCAAATTGTGATATTTTTTTTCTTAAAAGGAATGGTATATAAATAAATAATGATAATAGAATTAATATATTAACATTAAAAATTTAAATTTATAACAATATCATTATTTTCGTGTGTATAGAATAAATTTTAAAGAATATAATAAATAATAAATCTATGTGGTAGACAATACTCACATAGAGGGTTTGGATTTTCATTGCAAGTCTCCATGGATTGTAAGGGATTATGATAACTATGACTGACCAAGGGATTATGAAAGTTTTATAGGGTTATATGAAGATAAAAATATCAGGTATGTGTTGTATCAACAATAATTTATGAATTTTATTGATTTTGATGCTAAAAAATATCATTGTTTGTTTTACTAATAAAATTGATTTAAGTGATTTTCATAAACATATTACTTGATAAATTTGTATTATTTAAAGCTTAAAATATTTGATTATTTATTTTAAACATGTTTAAAATTAATATGGAAATAATTTTCATACCCTAAGTTTTTTTATGTTTCAATTATGGTTTTGGATAACTATGTTAGGAATAAAACTTATTAATCATATACACTAAATTGTTGAAAACTTATGGATTATATACCCTGTGTAATTGGAAATCTATGGATAATAGACCCTACATTTAGAGGAAACCCTGAATTTGAGGAATAAACTTATGGTTCATTAAACCGATGGTTTTAAACAACCTTATGTTTTCAGCCATACTTTTGAAATTTTTCTTTACATGAAGGAACCATTCCTTTGAATGGTCAATGATGGAAATTATAAATATCATCCATGTTTTCTACAATGATCTTTCTAGATTTAAATATCTCTTTAAATCTATTTTAAAACATATTCAAAGTCTTGTACTCAACACATTAAATCATTCCTGTTTCCATGGAAAATTACATCTCTTTATATATGTTTCTCTTGTGAAATATAAAGAGTATTTTTGTTTTATATATTATTGTGAGATATATTTTTTAAAATAGTAATGGGGAAAATAAAAAAGGTTGAACACCTCCATTATTCTGAAGAAGATTCACATTGGATACAAATATGTTCTAATCTTATGTTGTGTAAACTGTTGATTAACTGTTACTACTACCTTTTATTAGTATCTATTTTTATTGAAGATCATTTTCTATCGAGATATATTCGAAGTTGTTATTTCTTGAAGACATTTATCTTTGAAGGATAATATTTTTTAGGTCAGTTGTTGCTACAACTATTAACAAGAATATGTTTATCTAATGAAACCAATATTCATTGATTTATTGGAGTATGGACTACTCAGACTTAGTTGTTGGTAGAGTATCAACTTCTCTATCTATGATGCAGATAATTTGGTTTCCTAAAAAAGAACCAAACGTCTCTATAAAAGTCTTATTATAACATATTCAAATTCCATTACTCAGTTGTTAAGGACTTATGATAAGAGAACATGTCTAATGAAAATATTCACGCTCACTTCGAGAGTCTTGGTAGAGTGGTCTAGTGGATATTTGTGATCTAAACCACTATAAAAATTATCATGATCTTGTTATCTATTTATCTGATGCCCAAATTATGTAAATAAGAGAATATAACATATCTCCATAAATCACTATGAAAGATAAAAGTCAGAATCTATCTAAGATTATTGAAAATACATAATTTACCCCCCCATGTATCTTTTTACTATTATGACCTAACAATGGGTATCAAATGAGATATTTAAAAAAAATATAAATCTCTACCAATATCATTATACAATTTATTTTCAATGACATATGTCAATGATATAATTAAAATAAGGTATGTTAACAGCCTATACTCCTTACATTAATGGTGATAATTATGGATACTGGAAACCTTTATGATTATCTATTTGAAAATTCTTTGATTGAAAGTATACGTAAATATTTTAACTTTTTATGCAATCATTGGGAAACCAAAAACATTAGATGCCACCGAAGAAGTTGATTATGGTATCAATTCAAGAGTAATAAACACTATTTTATGTCAACATTATTCAAATTAATTCAACTAAGTACTAAATACGTTCATGTATACTTTAAATCCATGATATTTCTTATATATACTCATATGATCCTTCTATCATCCATAATAATCACAATTAATTCAAGAAGTATATAACATTGACATAACTTGTTTTAATTTTGTCATTAATAGTGTCATAAAATTAATTAACAATACTACAAAGATAAAATTTGGTAATTTTCTAATGTATTATGGTGAAACCATCACCCAGTTAAATGGGAGATAGATTTAGATATCTAATGTTGTCTCTTCCTTGGGAAATTCAATTTCGAAATTAGATCAGGTGTTGAAAGTACTCAAAGTTATACCCACCAAGTAGAACGGAATATCTTCTACTATATTAAAATCACCACCCATTAATAATTTGACAATTAAAGGATTAATTGTAACCTCAAGGACGTATAAATCATAAATACCAACTAATGTTGAAGACAACAATATGATCATGAAAAAAAAAGACAACATAATTACAAGATGAAGTATAATCGTTTAAAAGTATTGAATACACGGTAACTGATGGAGAAGAAACCTTAAATCAGATTCTAGGGACAAAAATTTATCATGGAATAAAAATATGGAATATAAATAAATGGTGAAAATATAAATTAAATAGAAATTTATCTTTACTAACTTCTCAAAATAAATTAAGAGTCACTTGTTCTTATTATTGAATTAAGGTACATTACTCTAATGATTGTTTCATATGAAATTATTTTTATTGGAATTGAAATGGATTTCATTTCTAGAAATATATTGAAGGAATGTACTACAAATTTGGGAAAAATACGGAAAATATAGTTCCCCAGATCATTTCTTACTTACATGGCTAGACCCAAGAAAAATTGGCTACCAAAACAAACTCTTATTTAAAATCCTTCTATGAAAAAGTTCATAGGAAAAAAATGGTGTATGGTATATATATGGTGTCTTCTCAAGTCACATGAGTAGATACACTTTCAATTTTCATATGTTTGTAAAATTATATTGAGGTATGGTTACCTCCACAGACAATTCTAAAGGGAAAATAGTTGGAGTTGGATCAGTTGAGGATCCAGAATCAATTTTGATCAACAAAGTGCTATATGTTTAAAAGTTGAAATTAAATTTGATAATTATTTATCAACTCTTTGAGGATGATTTTATTATTTATTTCATTAACAAATCTTACTATGTTTTAAAAGATAACTTTTTTAAATTTAGAGCACTAAGAACAGGAAAAATATTATACCTTGGATCTTAATTCCTTTTGTAAAAAAAGTGAATTTTTTAACTACATATTCAAATGAATCTTGGATTCGATATAGGATACATAGAAACTGTAATTTATTTAAATTATTTACACTATCTAATAAACAATTATTTCTAATTTAACTAGTCTTAAATTTAACAAATATATATTTTTTAAGGCAGTTTAAATTGCTTGGTGACACAAGTTATCCTTTAGATATATTAACAAAGTTCCTCCATACAAACCATTAGAACTTGTCCACATTGAATTTCATGAACCATCAACAGTAGAAATCATGGCTATAAGATCAATCGGTTTTTTATAGTTAATTATTTTTGGATATCTACATTAGTTTATTTACTTAAAATTAAATATTAATTTTTCTCTATTTTTGAATGATTTTGTAAAATTTTACAAAATGAAAATGATTTTAAAATATTCTCTTTAAGAATTGATCATGGTATATAATTTTAGAATCAATACATTAATTTTTTTTTCAAAAAATTAGCTATTAAACAACACTTATCTACACCAAGAACACCTTAAAATAGAATTGAAGAAATAATAAATATAACTATTCAAGAAATTTGAAGAACTATATAAAATGAATACATTCTTCCGACCTATTTTTGGATGAAGTTTTTAAAACATCTTTTTATATCATGTGTATGTTTTTAATAAGACCCATTCCAAAAATACATCCTATAAATTGTGGAATAATTGAAAATGAAAATTTAGATAATTTATATTTTTTGGATTCAAGGTTTGTGTCTTGAATACTAAGGAAAATATAGGAATATTGTATTTGAAGGATGATGGGGAATCTTTCTAGGAAATTCTTAAACCAATAAAACCTATAGAGTGTACAATAAAATACTCAGGGATTGTTGAGGAATTTCTTCATGTGATTTTTGTTGAAAGTGACCCTTTTAGTTATAATAAAAACAAATAGTTGATGTTGTAGATTCATTAGACAACATGAGAATTGAATCAGCTAATATTTCTTTTGAAAACAAACGAGATGAAATTTATTACAGTTCAAAATAACTTGAAACTAATGAACCTTAAAGTAACATTCTTAGGAAATCTATAACATTAAAATGTCACACATTAGATACTATAATAGGATATATAGATACTCAAGTAATAACTAAAATAAATATAAGAAACCTACATGAATTTTCTTCTTTTCTATCCCAATTAGAAACTAAAAATTTATTATAAACTTCATAAGATGAAAGTTGGTTAATGGATATGCAAGAATAAATTAATAAATTTATTAGAAACAATGTTGGGGAATTTTTTGGCAGGGTATCCAATCATCCTATAATAGGAACCAAATGGATTTCTATAAATAAACAAGATAATGAAGAAATAATTAATATATGTATATATATATTAAGAGTTAAAGGATACAATCTAAAAGAGGTAAAATTTTATGATGAAACTTTTTCTCTAGTTTTTAGAATAAAAGCAATAAGAATTATTCTGGGTTATAAATATCATATGAATTGTAAATTATATCACATTAATGTAAAATTGATTTTTTTAATGGATATGTAATGGATGAATTTTATATTGAACAACTGCCTAGTTTTGGAAATCTTTATCTACCAAAAGCAGTTTTCAAACACACCGAAGATCATTATGACCTTAAAAAATCACCTAGATCATGGTATTAAAAAAAAGTAATTTTTTATCAGAAAATGGAATTTTCGTATGGTTAAAAGATAATACTTTTTAAATAAAATAGTATTTTAATATGAAATTAGTAAAGATCTTTGTAGATGATGTCATTTTTTGTTCAAAAAATATAAACTAATAATTATTTTTCAATTTTTATTCAAAAATATTTTCATATTATTATGATGGGATAATAAAATTTATTTATTTTATTTCAAATCTATCAAAGATGTTATGGAAATTTTTAAATACAATTAAATATATTATCAAATTTTTTAAAAAAAATGGACTTGAAAATAGTAATACCAATACGTCTCCATGTGTGGTAATATAAAATATGATTTGGATGAAGCTCTAAATCTAGTTGACAATATGTTATATAGAGTTTTGATTGGTAGATTGTGATATCTTACTACAAACAGACGAGACATTATGTTTTTTGTTTGTCTATGTGCAAGATTTTAATCAAATCCAAAATAATCCCATCTCATTACTATTAAAATAATTTTTAGATTTTTAAAGGAACTATTTTTAAATCTTTACAATGCTAAAAAAAATCTTTTTAGTTTAATTGCAAATTTAAAATTTGATTTCAGAGTTTGTAGATTATATAAAAAATTACATTAGGAATTTTTCACCTTTTAGGGATTTCCATAGTTTCATGGACAAATAATAAAAAATATTTTATTTTATTGTCAACAGTTGAGGTAGAATACATTTCTAAGGAAATTACTATGCAAAAGTTTTGTGGATGAAACGTAATTTACTAGACATTTGACATAATTTAAATAATATTCCAATTTTATGTGACAATAGTAGTATAATTAATAATTCAAAAAATACTATAAGTCACTATAGAACTAAGCATATTGATATAATAAATTATTTTCTATGTGATCATGTTCTTAAAAAGGATATATCTTTAGAATTTTTAAATATTGAATATCAACTTGTGGATATTTTCACTAAACCACTTCCCACTTATAGTTTTGAATTTATTAATGAGGAGTGAGGAATATTTATTTTTAAAAAAGTTGTTAATTTGATTCATTAATTTTTCATTATTTATTTTATTTATTTTATTCATCTAAAAATTGTTTACAAAATGTTTAAATTCAAATATAATTTATTATTATTCTTTAAAGATTATATTTTCAAAAGTAATATAATGATTTTACCATGTATTTGGCTCAAGAAACCAAAACCTATACACCCAAAACCATGAAAACTATTTATCTAATTTAAAAATATATATTCCCCTCTAGTGAGATATGGAATTATAAGTATTTAGTTTTACATGATATGGTTAAACTATCATAAAATCAAGAAGAATAATATTATGATTTTATTAATGATCAAATCGAAGAGTTATTCATCATGTTTAACAGGATGAAGGAGGATAATTCCTTTTTAAAAGTAATCTAGAATATACAAAGAAATATATAAATGATTTGAGACACTCAAGTGCTCCAAGAGAATAATTGTAAATAGAAAAAATTCATATGAAAACTCTCAAAGATAGTTCAATTCTCATAAGAGATTCTAATGAATTTCAAAGATAAATGGCCAATCAGATTGAAAAAACTAAGAGTGGAATTAATTTCAAAGAGATATTTCAAATATTTAAAGAATTACTTGTGAAGTGTCACGACTCGACCCCCGGGGCCCGTGTCGTAACTACCCCAAGCCCGCCTTCTATAGGCCAGGGGCTAGTGACTAGCACCAAAGGCGTAAATCCCTATAACTGGTAAGTCACTGCCTTTATAAAACGTAAACATGCACACAACCAGAGTACAAGCGGAAGAAAACACTAAGTAAAACTGAAACAAAAGTAGTGCTGAAAGTAAGGGACCAGAAATACAAGCCCAACTGTAAATTATAAGGTAAAAGACAAAATAGATTGAGGGTGAAAAGTAGCTCCTGGATCGTTCACCATGGATCCTACCTGAAGGGTAGGTACAGAAAGCACAGCTCATAGATCGTCCACCACGGATCCTACCTAAAGGGTAGGTACAGATATCCTCCTCAGCGCCCTCATCCGTCAACCTCCTCTGGGTACCAACTTGTCGTGAGGTCCACCTCCGGGTACCGACTCGTCATGAGATCCACCTCCAGGTGTCGTCTAGTCCTCGTACACTCGGCCTCCGTCAGCGCTGTTCGTCGTCTGCATCCAACACAACGAGGTGCGCGCATAGCCTGTACAGGGGTGAGTATAACGATACTCAATAGGGACCCCAAGACCCCCAAGGTCTCACTAAGTCCAACAAGGATAGCCACAATGATGTATCTCAACAGATAACCCTTACTTAGGTATATTCCCATACATATACCTAAGTTGTCAAATAACCCATCTCAATCATGAGGAAAACAGAAAGTTCATTGACTCAGCTCAAACCAGGATTTTCATTATCGAAACCACAAATACTGGGGAACTCCTCCTCTCTCGAGTACAGTGGCCCTATCACGACTCTGAGGTGCTACTCACTAATCTTAGACTACTGAGGTACTCCTCCTATCAAGTATCATGGGTCTGCTGCCAAATACTGGGGGCTCCGTCCGCTGTGGGTCTGCCGCCAAATATCGGGCGCTCCCCGTAATAGCATATAGAGGTACTCCTCCTGTCGAGTATCGTGGGTCTGCTGCCAACTACCAGGCGCTCCGTCCACCCTAGGTCATCTGCTAAATACCTGGTGCTCCTTCCACTGGGCTAATCGAATCACTCTGAGTCGAATCGGTCAAGCAGTCGTCAGGTCTACAGCTACTAGGTCTCCAAACTCTGTACGCTCGTCTCCGGTAGGGTCCGCTCCATGAGCAACTGGTCATTACTTCCAAGTATCATGAAGTCTCACGTATAAGTAACACAAAGGACTGCCTCGTCAAAGGGGTCTTAACGCAACATATGGCGTGTCAATCGGACGTCTGGTCTATGAGTTAATAGCTTTTCCGTTCTAGGGGCCCGATTGGTTTTTAAGCTAAAACCAACCCGACCATACTGCAAAGTCAACCGAAACTCATGTAGAGTATTCCATATGAACCGGCTCATCAGGGGAAATTCAACGTAGTTGACGGCACGTCAATCGGACGTCTGGTTCTTATGATATAATTGTTTTTTCTCCGAGGGCCCGGTTGAAATTACGCTCGTTCCAAACCCGGCCATTTTTCAAAGTCGTCCGAAACTCACTTAGTGTATCTCAAAAGGACCACCTCATCACGAGGGTCCTAGTTCCATAGAAGGCGCATCGATCGGACACGTGGTCTTCATGTTATTCACGTCTAATTGAAAATGGGCACGGCCCATTATGCCCGGTGGGCTGACGAGTCTGGTAAACCTAGATTCGGCGGGTCCGACCCGGTAGGGGGTCAGATCGGCCTGATGAAATGTGTGTTCTGGCATGAGGGGTGCGGGCTAGCCCGAAGAGAGCACGACCCAGCCCGAAGTGGCTCGACCCGACCCGGTGGGGCACACCCTGGCCCGGCCCGGCCCGGCACGGCTCGGCTCGGCCCAGCCCGGCGTGGCTTGTCTAGGCACCGCCCGGCTGGCTCTGCCAGCTGGCCGAGCGGCTCTGCCCGAAGGCTAAGCGGTCCGAGGGGGCGCGACCCCTCAGCTGTCTGAACCGACGACGCCAAGTGGCGACGCCCTTCCCAAAATGGTCGGTTATGCCAGCCGGCCTTCCGGTGCAAGCGGTCCGCACTGCGGGCCGCGGCTCTCCTAGCATGGCGTCCTCCTGGTGCCGCGGATTTTCTCCGCTCGACCGGCCGACAGGCCAGACCGTTTTCCAGCGCAACGCCCTTCTGGCACCACAGATCCCCTTCGCCCGACCAGCCGACGGGTTGGCCGGTTCATCCACCGAAGCGGCCCACTCAGGCGGGTTGCGGTCTCCTGCAGCGCGGCGCCGTGGGGTGCCGCGGTTTCCACGTTCCGCTAGGTTCTTCCTCGTTTGATCGGCCCACAGTTGCGGGTCGAGGTTCTTCGTGGAACCGACGTTCTTCATGGAACCAGTTTTCTTCATTGAAGAAATCTTCGTTCTTCGTCAGAGGGCGGTGTTCTCCAAAAACTCAAGAGCTCTCCCAATCCTCCTTTTCACAACGAAAGCCCTCCTCTGGTAAAATAATAGGCTCCTCCTATTATTTTATTACACATGCAATGTAACTTTCAAAATCCAAATCACCTCATTTATTAAATGCATTGTCAATTAATTAAATGGAGGGAGGGGAGAGATCCTCATTAATTAAATGTGTTGACATTTAATTAAAGAGAGGGAGAGGAGAGGGAGAGGAAAGAACCTCATTAATTTAATGGGTTGTCATGGACTAATGGAGAGAGGGAGGTGGGAAGATTGGAAATTAAGGGGGGGTTGCCAAATTAATGAGGGGGTTTAAGGATTTTAGAGGAAAAATAAATGGTTGGGGCCTGTGTGGGACCCACCTTTCTAACATCCACACTTGAGTAGTTAGTTGGTTGTGGGTCCCACCCTTAACTACCCATGGGAGGAATTAATCTCCTTAGATACATGATAAAATTGTTCCAACAATTTTATTTACTTCTTAATTAAACCCCAATAATTAACTTCTACTCCCGCACAAACGCAACTACGGTAAATGTCCCCTTAAGCAATTACCAGCGTTGCAAGTTCATCGGTGCCCTCAGGTTTCAATTCTGAGCAACGGTTCAAAAGATAGAAAAACCAGCTCGTTCGTTTACTGAACGTACCCGAGCTAAACTTCGGAAATTGATTCTGGGCACACCGTGCCTGAGAATCAAGTGTTGTCAGAAGCCACAGACTCGTAAAATTCCAAATAAATTAATATAAAAAAAATTCCTTGAAATTTCCAAGTCTTTACATGAAGTAATTTTGATTTACTAAAGAATACCTCTATTCAATATAGAACTTCTACTTCAACCCCACAAACTTCTCCAGATTTAAAAAATATGTTTAAATACATTATTATTGTTATGTATACATTGAATGATTGGTTAAATAAAATTTAGTGTGGTTGTTCCATATTAATGTTTTTCTAGAAAATCATAGAGATATTTTTGAGAAGTTAACTTCATGAGGTACTGGTATAAGACATCTTCATAATCAGTTTGGTGACATGATCTCACAGTTTTATGAGTCTGGAGAAAATATTCATGTGTTTTTGAAAGGGAATATGGTTGAAAATGGTAATTCATTCACGAATCAGATGTTTTGATGAGATATTAGGATGACTTGACTAAAAATCATTTCATATATTTTTGGTAGAGTTTAAGGATGTTTGGCATGTTGTGCAAGCTTTACAATATTAAAAGTTTACTATAATTTCATTTGTATCACTTTAAAATGATTTAATTATTTTTTTATTTACATTTCCTCTATTTTAAATACGATATGTAATATGGTTTTGTGACCATAAAATATAGTGAGATTATTAGGAATGTGTTTTATCAATAATACTCTATGAAACTTATTAATTTTAATACTCAAAAATACCCATTTTTGTTTTTTAAAATATATCACTTTATGGTTATTTAGGGAATATATTTATTGATAAATTTATCTTATTTACTGGTTAAAATATTATATTCAGTGTTTTGAATGTGTCTAATAGTAATATGGAATCACTATTCATACCCTACATTTTCATAGTGTAACATATGGTTTGGGACCATTATCTTTGGATGAAAACCTATGGATCATATACCCTACAATTTTGAAAATATATGGATAATACACCCTATTTTTGGTAAAGTATGAATCAAAAAACAAACATATGGAAGAAATCCTACATTTGAGGAATAAACATATGGTTAATAGCCCCTACATTTTTTAAAAATTGAACATTTTTTAACCCTACGTTTATAATTTTCTGTTACGTGGAGGAACCCTATGTTTTAAAGGTCATCGACGAAGTCTTCAATTAAAGATATTTTCCACATTTTATGAAATGGTCATTCCAGAAGTAATCTTTAAAATATAGCTATTCTATTACTAATTCAATGGTATATACTCAACAGAATAATCGTTCATGTTTCTATGTGAAATTACGACTATCTATATAAATTTCAAAATAAAAGGGTCATGATATATGAGAAGGTATTCTTGGATCCATTCAACCAAAAGCAATCAATGTTTCTCTTATAAAATAGAATGAGTATTTTCATTTTATATATCATTTTTGAAATATATTTTTTAATAAATTATATCTTAAAAAAAAATATTGAACGTCTCTATTATTTGGAAAAAGCTACACTTTAGATACATATGTCTTTCAATCTTGTGTTGTGTAAACTACTGAATAACTTTTACTACTATTATTTTTCTATTGTAATTTTTATTTAAGGCCATTTTCAATTGGGGTCTCTTTAAAGTTGTTATTTCTTGAAGAAATTTAACTTTGAAGTAGAAGATCCATTTTCTTTTAGTTTTTTAAAAAACTATTAACATGACTCTATTTGTCCAATAACATCAATACTTAATGATTTATTATAGTTTCAGTAACTCAAACATAGTTGATAGTATAGTATTATCTTTTTTAATGAAGGTTCAGATAATTTGGTTCCTGTTAGAAAAACTGAAATGCTAATTAAAATCCTTATTGAAAATGTGTCAACTTCTCGTACTTAGTTATTAATTTTTTTTATAAGAGGAAATGTCTAGTGAAAATAATTAATCTCACTAATAGATTGTTGGTGAAGTGGAATAGGGTTAATGTATTCCCAGAACCACTATAAAAAGTTTTAATTCTTATTCTCCATTTTTCTACTGATCAACTTACAAAAAGAAATATAATACTTCATATCTTCATAAATCATAAAGAATGCTCAAATTCCAAATCTATCTAAGATTATTTAAAAGACACAATTCACCTCCTCTTTTATATCATTGTATTACTCTGACCTAAAAACATAGTATAATTTTAGGGAGAAATTGTAATGGTATGTAATTCATTATGTGTTGAATATGTTCCCATTTTATAATTGATGGGAAGGGTAATTTTGGGAAAAACATTGGATTTTCAATAAATCTATGGAACTATTCAAGGATAAATTGCTCAAAAATGAAAAAACATGTATGGAAAATATGTATTGGTTGATAAACACTAGAACATCAATTTATAGGAACACATTTCAAAATTTTGAGGACTTTTACAATTGGTTATATGAAATTTACCATCTTTACTTTTAACTTGGTAATAAATTCCAAATATTAGTAATGAATTTTAATGAGAAAATTAATAATTCCAATTTTAAATTATTTGAAAATTAAAATTATTGATTTGAAAATAAATATATCAAATAAAATATTAAAAATTATGAAAAATTAATTTTAAAATAAATACACATAATCATATAAAAAAAATTTAGAGAAAAAAATTTTCACGATTCAAAATTATATATAATGTAAAATTATTTTGGTCACTAATATTAATGAACTAAGATGATTTATTATGAAATTAATATATTTTGTGATTATTTCAAAGAATTAAAAAATATAATCTACCAATAAAATACTTGATTCAATAAAAATATAGAAAAATTATTATTATATTATTGTAATATCTACGGTTGTTCCAAAAATGTTTTTCCATAAAATTTATGAGTTAACATAATGTTGTGAAATGTATAATTTTATTCATAAAATTAATTATTGATTACATTAAAGTATTCATAATACTCTAGTTTATTCTTATAGAATAGTAAATTCATACATATTACACATTTGATGAAAATTGAAATTTTTTAATAAAAACTACATTTTCAGAAAAACCCAAAAAAATCATACTAAAATAATATGGATATGATGACGTCAAAAATGTAATTAGTTTTGAAATTTGAAAATTATAAAACTTTTCTTTCTAATATTGTCAGGAATAATGTCTATTTAAAGTCTTCATTTGTTTATTTGTTCATGATATGGTATTTACTTTCCATAGTACAGTGTTAGTTTTAACATTCTCCCAGCCTTAAATAATTTCAATATATAAATTAGAGTATATAAGATATTGAAAAAATGTGGATAATACTTACTTATATTTTTTTTAATATCATAGGTTCCATCATCTATTTTTTGATTTCTCTAAAGTACTTTCACTAAACAAGTTATCCTATTACGAAATAATTTCTCTCTCATGTCAATAATCTAGACTGACTGCTCATTATAAGACAATTTAGTTGCCCACTCTATTCCCTAAAAAGTGAGCACATGCATTGGATCTAGGAAACCTAGACTGTTTCTAGACATTATGTAAATTATAAATTTTTTGAGGTTATTTCCAAAGATAAAATCATTGATTTTTGACTATTGATTGTATGGGTTTGAATGTGGCCAAATCATTCACATCGGGTTCACCACTTTTTAGTGGCTTCCAATGGGTTTTGTTTATGGAGTCGGAACCACACAATGGTTCCCTTATTTAAGATTCTTGATGGACCAACTTTTTAAAGGTATTTGGTCTTGGGAAAATGGTCATGCAATGCTTAGGAACACATATTTGTCGAGGATATGGGATGTCAGGCTCATCACACTCTTTCTAGGGAAATTATGTCCTACTCAAGGACTCTCTTATATATTTAATACATATTTGCGAATCCTTTATTAAATACCAAATATAATATGGGTCAACCTTGATTTAACAGTCAATTGTTGTCTTGTATACATTAGAGTCATCTATATATATTTGTGGTTCTTCGTGGGAGGATATATCTATATGAATCGAATGTTCCCCATCAATGGTACCCTTTTTTTGTACAGATTAGATATTCTAAATCCATTTATTATCATGATATTTGTTTAAATATACATAGCAGTGTGCTCTATAATTTTTCATCATACAGGATGATATGAGTTTTTTTATATTAGGATTGGGTCAATGATATAGACTTTATAATTATCCTTGTTAATGGAATCTGAACCATGTAGTTTTGTTCCACTTAATAAGAAATGTTATACCTTTTAAGGTTATTTTATAAGGACCAAACCATGTATTTTAATGTCATGTGGAATGAACATCTACGTGGAAGTCTCCAAGTTAAGGGATGGTGTGGGACATACAGAAAAGTGGGCCAAAGGACTTGGAAGTGATATAACCTCCCAAATCAGATGTGACCCTACTAGGGATTTGGCATGGTAAATATTTGGGTGATTTTGGGGAGTTGATTTTGAACTTCATGGAGGCTTCCTATCTATCATATTTGTATTGGAATCAAATCACATGTAGTACGGTGAGTTGGTTATTACATCTATGGGGGAGGACCTTTGAGTCTCCGTATTTGGAATATGGTCCTTTGCGGTGTTGATAACATGGTTTAAAATTATATTTAATAAGATACCCTATGAAGGTTTTTCTCATATGGGTTATATCCCTTTGATATGGATACATTCCTTTGAAATACCACTCCTATGGAGGTCCTATAAAGGATGGTTAGAGGATGATTTGGAAAAGGATTCTATGCTGAGACATGTATTTGATCATGAAGATGTCATGATCTTCACCACACATTAAGCCCACATGATTCTAGCTCAGTTTAAAAAACAAGATGGATTGTAATATCCTTCCAGTCACACAATCTCCTTAATCTTCTTACTGATGAGGTCAGCGAAATGAGAGAGAGAAAATTAATTGATGTACCCATATACTATCTTTTCTTCGTAAAAAAGTGCAGGACTTACATTCCCCATGAATATAAGGCCTACAAAAAATACTAAGGGATTACTTTAGGAGGGATTACCTGTTACTAATTTCATATAATATAAGATTAGGATCTATCAAAAACCTCATCAAAAGTAAAGAAAAGTGGTCCCCCTCACTATCTAAAATGGGAATGTCTCTATTTCAAATACATTAAGGGATTATATATTCACTCATCCTCATCATCTGAAATCAGAAGTCCATGAAACTGCCTCCAAAGTTGGGGTCCTTGTTAATGAGGGGATTCAAAATTATGAACACCATAAGGAACCATCCCATCAGATAGGATAATTTTTTGGTAGCTCTTAATGAGGGAATGAACTACTAAATGAGAGACACACTAATGTCTCTTTTTCTATGATCATTCAATTATAGAGGCCTTGATGGAAGTTTTGATTTGGTCCCCGTCAGATGGGTGCCTCACGGTGGGAGGTTCCCCACCATCTGTGGTATGAAAAAGAGTCCCAAAGGATGTATTTCGTAGGTGATTCATATGTGATAATAAGGACTCCCACACATGTGAGTCATGGGAAGGAAGAAGGGTAATTGTGAACGGTATACTAGGATGGGATGGAAGTGCTTTGCAGAAAGTGGGCATGCACAAGGTAAAATAAAAATCTTGAGAATATACAACCTATGAAACAACACTTGGGTGACACATTACCATACGATCCTTGTGTTTTCTTAAGTTTCCTTGTAAGGGTCTCGTGTATGTCCCATGTTTCGAATGAGATATTCTTACTATTAATTGTTTTCTAGGGGAAGTGGTTCCTCATATAGGTGTTTTGTGTTTTATTCACTAAAGCTACCTTGACCCCACTTCACCTTATTTACCCCTTTTCTAGGATTATATTGAGATACATGGATGTTTTTGAGGACCAATGTGAGTGTTTATGGAGAGCAGAGCATAAGGGATTCTTCCAAAATTCAATTTATTTCAAATGAGGGTCCAAATGGTTCTATTTATAGGTGTTCGTGGGACACTGGGTAAAGGAGGTAGTTCACACAGATGGTTTCTACTAGTCATCACATAGGTGATTCATTCTAGTTAACATGTAGGTGTCTCACACTGGCCATTTCATAAGTGTGACCTGAGGTATTATCCCTAGTGCCCATGTCAAAGGCCTTTGTGGGGGCACTGGCACTGAAGTTGGACCTACACAATGCCATTGATTCCCAAACTAGAACTACATGGTATTACCTGGGTGATGTGTTCAACCCTTGATATCCTTCCCATATATTTTCATTTATGTATTTACTTTTGAAACACCTCTTTCTTATATGGAAAAAAATGTTTCATCAAAATCCCCCCCCCCCCATTATAGGATTGGATCTGATTCAAAGCCGTGGGTCTGATCCAAAGGTTGAAAAAAAAGGATGTTGATTTATCCTTCATTATATAGACTCCATGTGTTCATGTACCTTTATATGCATTCTCCAAAAACACTATTACATGTGTATCACACAAGGGATAAGTGAATAGTTGAGTAGTACATTTATGTTGAGTTGGTGGATCTCACAAATTGAACGTGTGGGTTGGCTCTTGTAAGTGTATTGGTAATTTTTTCTCATGAAAATTAATTGTGTAGGTTGGTTTTCTGGGTCTATCATGTGGGTATCACAGTATCTATAAATAGTGTCAAATTTCTGGTATCCCTTCCTTATTCTTCTAATATTCTTCCACTCTCATTGTGTTGTTCACTCACACTGACTTCACTACTGTTGGGCTTGTTATTCACATAGGCCTTCCAGATAATCCACCTACATTTTCACTCGGTATGGCCCCATTAGAGAGACATAGAACCCGGAGAGACTGATATATGTGAAGATATCTAGGATAGTGACCTATGTGAGGTCAATTGGGAAAGTGACCACTATGAGGTCACTTTGGAGAGTGACCAATGAATGGTTACTTGGGTGAGTGACCTATGAAAGGTCACATGGGTGACTGACCTATGCGAGGTCACTTGGCTAAGTAACTTGGATGAGGCCACATGGGTGAGTGACCTATGTGAGGCCACTCATTTTCTAAATTTCTAAATTTATGACTTTTCTTTAGGATTTTAAATCTAATTAAAATCTCAATAATTTCTTATTGATTCACAATGTATACCTAAAAGGAAATTATTTCTATTTAATATGATGGTATTCATATCATGAAAATGGTTGATATCTTCTGGATATATTATTATGATGCAAGTTACACCACTCTCCTAGACATGGTGAATTACATTATAAAGTATAATCATTAATATCTTGAGACTAACAATATGACACTTTAAATCCGTAGTCTTTTGATGGAAATATTTATCCTGAAACTGAAGAATTGTCTCCCTCTCTCCAGATTCCAATAATATAAACACTTTACCAATTCCTACATCTCAATGAAGAGCATGTATATCAATGAGGGAACATCACCCATAGCCTACATCATGGACCACGATAGCTTTACACTAGAATTATGTCCCCATATAGACAATTTAAATCCACACTATTACTTTTATATATTTCTCACTTCTAATATACACCAATCAAGAGGATAGGGGGAAGATTGGAACCTCCACCCTTGAGGAGGTGTCAGTCCCAAGTGGATGCAGGCGTATTGGGTGTTCCAAAAGAGTTCTGATTTTATAAATAACTAAAGTTGGTTGACATTTTCAAGGTTTCCTAGGTGACCCATACAAATGTATATAAGAACCCAACCACTATTCCAAATATTTTAGGCCTATGGATCCCATAAACCAACACCATCCATCTGATTCACGGGGAAGTTTTAATCATTATATGGTATGTATACAACTTCTATGTAGATAATATCCTTGGAGAGATAAAATATGAGTTCATCCCTATTAAGGCTATATGGGATGGTGAAAACGGATTCCAATTTTGGCTTGTGAGCTACTAAAGATATCCTAAGACATCACGAATAATGACCTTCGTGTATGTGGGGATGTACAGTCTGTGGTGTGGACGAACACCTTTTTTAATCCCAGGGGGGAGATCCCAATATGAAAACATCCCACAAGAACCACAATTGAATAGTGGGGAATTCTAGGTAAATTATATCCCATATTGGAGCAATGATAGTAAAACTAATGGGTATATATAGTAAAGTTAGGCATACCTGCAAAGTCACATCTTGTTGGCCTCCTAGTGATGTGTTTAGGATTTTATATTCTACTAACCGGTGAATAGAATTGTTGTGTAAGGCCAGAGAAATTTTTCGTGGAAGCTAAGTACTAGGGGGTAGGAATATAGGTTTGGAAACTCCCATACTAGAAAATATAAATTGGATCTTGTTTCACATACACATATGGAAGGCCCCTTTAGAATTATAGGGATATTCCATGTTCTGTGGGGATGGATCATTGAACATTTTTCATGTTATTTCGTGTTTGGTGGAATCAATGTTCTTGTTTGTCAGTTTTGTCCAATTTTTCCTGTTTTTTCTAGAATCCAACCCATGTCACTAAAATAATGTAAAGCCTTTATGAACATGAATCTATTAAAAAATCAATTTCTTTATATATAGAGATCTACCCACTAGGACACTCACTAAGAATGAAAAATCTAGAGATAAATAGAGATTTTATATGATTTCCTTGAGGGATGGTGTTCTAGGAGCCCGAATTTACAATGATGTTATTTGAGATTCATATTCCACTTATATATTTTCCCACCAATTCAAGTTCTTACAACAATAAATTGTATACCCTCTTATGCACATTTGATCAAAGAGGCATCCAATGGTGTTCTTCCAACTCTGAAATCTCGTAGTTGTGGAGGTGAATTGGGCGGTTATAAAACTACCTCTAATGATTGAATCCACTAAGTTGACCACTAGGTATACTGAAGCCTAGATTTTACCTTATTTCCAAGGGGTGTTGATAGTGACTATTCCTCGAATCGGAGTTGTAACGACTACTGGGCAAGGAAAGAATGGTAGAAAGTCTCCATCCATTCCAGAGAGGGATAGTAGTGATGCACCATCTGATCCTTGTGACCCCATGTAAGTTTTAGTCTTCCATTCATGGTTAAAAGTGTTGGGTTGAATGATATTAGACCCTACAGTCCATCCACCACTGCCAAGAGGAATCCAAATCTCTATTTTACCACCCTTTGACTGTGATGGAGAGATCTAGGAAGATAATGAAATCAATAAACAATGGGTTTTCCTGAAATCTGTCCAGAACAACCATAGATTTTCAAAAACTATTGGTAGTCCTATTTTGGGAGGACATTCCTTCAGATTATAAGGAATATTGGTCACTCATACACATTGGGTTCCAGATTCCACAGATTAAAGATGTTCGAGACCCACCCAACCTTCGATTTGATACCAACACTATGAAGGTGGGAATACACATCCGGGAGTTGGATATTCTAATTTACGATATTGGTATTTTGATCCCCACAATGACTCATGTGGAGGAAATGTTGAAATTGTGGGATGATGAAGGGTTTGGTAAACCATCCACTACTAAATGGAATGACCTCATCAGTCCTCATGATGTATCTTTTCCCTTCTCTTTTTTTTATCATTTGTCATGTTCTTTTTATGATTTGAGAAGAATTTATTCATTGAGGAAAGAGTGACCTTGATTTTAAGTTGGAAGAGAGAGAATAAACCAGTATCCCATTTCCAAAATGTGGCCTGAGAGGAACCCATGTGGGGTTTGAGGATTGAAATCCTAAATCAGGTTAGTTATCCTCCATCCATTGGATGATGTAATAAGAGATAGTGGGATATTCCTCTAGAGTTCCACCTATAATATATGTATTTTAGGAGGCATGTTAATGATTTCCTCCATCAAAAAGATAATGAATTTTGTAGACTGATGTTTTTAAGAAAGTTAATAATTAACAAAGTTCAGTTTTCATGACATCCTTTGTAATTTATTTTTTTAAATAAATGCTTAACCATTCCTATAGAATATATAATACATTTATCCTTCCTCACTCAAGGGGTTGTGATATGTCCCTTTTAGAACTGGGGAGCACATTATGGATGAGGCGTGGAATCCTACTGGTGAGTTTTTTCCTTAGATAGAGGTGGATTCATGGTCTAATTCCACATATATTCCAATCTTTGTAGAGATGTAGTAGAATCATGTTAATATCAAATTCACATTATATTGTCTCGTGCACTAGTAAATGGATTAATTCCATGTAATTATTAGATCTATTGAATCCAATGAAAACCCCTATGATCATAGCCTCTAGTCATATTACCACTCCATAAGAGTATAACATTGACCTCATAGCATCTAATTAAGGGGTGGGTACTGATATTGACTTAGCATGGACTGAAATGGGTATTCCCACTAAATGAATAGTTGATAGTGATGATGGAGGATCCAATTTGGGTCTTCATCCTTGTGTCATGGAAACCATTAATAATGAGTTTTATATGATATTTTTGGAAATATATAATTAAATAATTTAATAACTTAATACATATATTTTTATTTTCATCTCCCTCGAAAATTTTTGGGGATTTGATAAGGAAATTGATAGATGCATGTTTCCCATTTTTTAGTTTTTTTCAAACATGATTGATCCTTATGTCTAATGCATTAATGAAATGATCTTGATTATAGCATCTCTATCTATAGAAAATTTCATCATAGAAATCCATGACCAGGGAATCAAGGACCATCCCACTCTTACTGCTAGGGTAATGGCAGTGGAGGGACCAATAGTGGGATATTATTGAGAGATTTGTCATTGGGTCCCTACGAAAACATAGGGTAATGTTCCTCAGTAGAAAATCCTAGTTCAAATTGTTTAGGATAATGATATTGAGGAGGATCATAGAAAAGTAACTTATCCATAAATAGTTTAGTTTTGTAAACTATTTTGATACTCTTTTTTCTTTCTCCTTGATATCTTTCAATGTTGAAGACTAATTTAATTCTCCCATTTGTTTTTTCCACCTCAGTGTTCAATTTCATAGGGGAACCATCTGCCCTAACTCTATGAATGACATAAGGAGGGGTGACACTGCCTCAGGTATGAAAATGTAATATGCTTTTTTAATAATAAATATTGTGGAGTACACCTCCCCCCTATGCCTAGATTTGTGTAAATCCAAAAATCTCCAAAAAAAACATTTCAAGCATGTCATTGGTTCAAGACTGTTTTTATCATGTTAGGGTAAGGTGGATTTTACTATCAAATGGTCTATGATACCATGAAAAAGATCATTAACCATCAAGGTAAAAATAATGAGTCGTAAAAATATCTTACCATGGAATAAATTCTCATAACAACCAATGGCCTGTGAGGTGCATGAGAGATCCTATAAAAAATGAATAGTTATGTTTACAGCCTTTTATAGAATCTGATATAGAGAGTAATTTTTTTTAATTATCCTCTGATTTTTTTCTCAATAATTGAGGAGGATATTGTTTCTAATCATCTATGTCTTCAACCATATTTTTCTCTAGTATTATTATATAACCTTCAAGCTATATTTTTTAGAAAGATATCCATTCATCATTTCTTTTCAATCAGAATAATAGGAATGGGAGGGTTCCCTGATTTTTTCCTAAGGCTTTGTACCTTTTGATTGTAGTTCAACTATTTATAGGGTCATATGATAAAACCTATAATTTATTTTCATTTGAGTCATCACCCTAATTTTGTCCTATTTCAAGCATGAATATGACATAGTGAGTGATACTTGGCATTTTCATAGTTCTCCATTTGCTGGTTTTTAACCTAACATGTTTTGTGCCTTTTTTATTTTCATTGATAAGATGTTTTTATGCCTAAACCATGTGGAGTATAGGTCTAGTGATCTGAGACTTAAATTTTAACCATACTTCCCTTTTCCAAGGGTATTATGCCTATTTTTGTTGGAATTGTTGAGTATTGTGAACTAGACAGATGAAACTATTGTTTTAGGTCAAATATCTTTGACCATGAGTTATAAAATGATGACCTAAGAAGGGATTTCTATAAGATAATGTTATAGAAATATTAAAATACAAAAAAGGAGAATTTTATGTCATGATTTGGTGGTTTCAAGATCGAAAACAAGAAATGATACAAATATGTAAGGAATAACCACATACCATGATCAAGAAGTGGTTTTAAGCATGTTATTGTTAGGAATTACACATATTCAAGATATTTTTCAATGAAAAAATGTGCGTCTATTTGATAGTACATTTTGGTGGGTAGCTTATATAAATTCATTTGGTGCATATCAATTCCAAGTAAAAAATAAAGGATTCCTTAAGTATCGAAAATTATATTACCTATGGTCAAGGATTTTACTAAGATCTAGATTTCACAAGACCAATAAGGGGGGTTTGTGAAGGAAATGTGTCTTTGAATTAAGGGAGAATCTGGGTTAGTGCTAAACATTATTTGGGAAATAACATAATATAGATTTGGTTTTTTTATAAAGGAATGGGTGTTCTATTTTGACCAAAATATTACAGAGGAGGGATACTGGGAGGAATTTAAAACCTTTCACCTAGATTGAGGTTGTATATTCGAATGGAGGAATGCATATGTTTTACTTGTTATAGAATATGGGCCTCAAATGATGGACATAGTCAACAATATTTTTCTTGATAGAATGATCATCAATTAGTATGTAGTTATCTAGGGTGATATTGTGAATAAATAACATCAGGTGAAAAGGATCCTTCCCAACAAGGTTTGAAGTATCATACAATTTAATGCATTTTGACCTGGAGATAGATCATTTAGATTTAAATCATATAGTAAGGAGTTTTAGGCTACAATTTGTGGTCATTTAGCTTTGACCAAGAGATTATAAATTTTCCCATTCAAGTAATCCATCCAATAATTTTACATCATCATTGTGAATGAAGGGGGTGGGTTATAAGCTATGATCTAGGGGTTATAGATCCAAAAAAGTGACATTGGAAAAGTATTCAAATAATGACTCTAGATTATATTTGAAAAATAGTTTCTTGCATTAAATTTTTGGGGCTTATGGAGAAAAAAGTGTTCAATCATATGAAAGAATTAACCTAATGTTTATAGAACCTTTTGGGGGTGAAATATGCAAATCAAAACTGGGGAATATCATTGAATAGTCAAATAATAGTATCCCCTATTTGAAATTCCAATTTAGTGTGTGACATAGGAAAAACCAAACTAATGCATATCAATTCATAGTCAAACAAATGTGTCCTCCATAAACTATAATTCTCTTTATTATGTACAAATATATCTTATAGAGGATCATATTTCCTTATACATAGAGTTTGGTTCATTGACCGAAAGTTTTTGAATATGTAAGGAGGATTTAATATCAAAATCACTCAAGAATGGGGTGAAATGTTTCCCTACGTTAGTCAAATTCATTCAAAAGAAAGGGATATTTTTTTATATTTTGGATGGGACCAAGACATAGGATCTAAGAAGCATTGTGTATCTTTTTCATGTGAGAATCGATCCATATGTATTTCTTAGAAACATACCTCACACTGATCAAATTCTTTTGTTAAGAAGGGGATTCTTTGTATTTGAATACGAGCTCATAAAGGGAGTGATAAAAGATATTGGACCAACTTATATGGATAAATATCTTACATAGTAGATTGGGGATATTTTTATATTGAAGATGTAAGATGATGAATGATTCGGCCATCCCTACATATCATGTTTGAGTGAGAACCATTTCCCACATAGATCTTCAATTTATGTCAGGCCAGAGACACCAACCATGTATTTTAACATCATGTGTGTTTTCAATTATTTGGTTGGGGCTAACCAATTTCATAGATGAATGCTCTTGTATTCTTGTTTCCTTACATTCCCTCTTTCCAAAGGAGTGTGGCTTTCATCACTTTCAATGGTGTTGTCTTCTCCTAGATCGAAATGGGATAAAGGGATGTTAGTTCCTCTTTCCATGGACTCCTCCTTGGATATTATTTCCTAGTTCAGGTCCCCCTCATATATTTGAGTCATGTTCAAGGAACTCATTACTCATTCCATCTCTATGTGGGAACTAGTTAATTATGTTGCTACTATCTCAAAAGGGAACAAACCATCGGTCTGGTGAGTAGTCACGCTGGGCATCTCTCGGTATGTCTGGACATTTGGTGTATTAGGAACCTAGTAATATCCCTCTCTGGAGGTCATATCAAATAAGGTATCTTAGGAACTGACCCCAAGGAATTCAGCATTGATCATGAGGTAATTGATTCTAGGAGAGTAAGTCTTTCAAGTATATTTACCTCATACATCCCATGTTTATTGAATGGGGTTGGTATTGTGGACTAGGTCACAAGTATAACGTTTGGTGGAGATGAAAATAGAGTTAATGTCTTATGGGGGCTTGATGGGGGCCGGTTTAATGACATAATGTTACATGAAGTTCATAGGTTTATTATCTTTTGGGGACATGATGGTTGTAGGATTAATGACCTATGGGGAAAATATGGGCATAGTTTTATTGTCTTTCTGGGATAGAATGGGTATAGGTTTAATGTATTGAGGGGATTGGTTGAGAACATGTTTAATATCTTTTTGGGACTTGATTGGTAGATATTTTTTTATTGTAGGGATAGAATGAGTTAAGATTTATTGTTTGGTAGGAATGGGATGGGTTAGAATTCCCCATAGGGGAAGATCTAGAGGTGCATCCTTAAGAGGGATGATGTAACACCTGGGTGGATGGATGAGAAAAACCTGTAGAGGGAGACATAGAGTGGATGGGTCAGAATTACCTATGTATTTGGATCAATTAGGTGTGTCACTAGGAGGTACAACATCCCTCATGAGTTTACATATGGATCCGAATATTTATTCGAGGTATATCTGAAGCTTATGGATCAGAGTAACCCATTAAGGATGATACAAATTAGATGCATTAAAATTCCCCATGGAGGAAGATATGAGAGGTGTATGTCTTGGAGGTACAATTTCACACTTGAGTTTACTAATTGGTCTCGCTTGTCGTTAATTGAAATTATATGCGTCCCAAATTAATTACCCATTCTTAGAAATTTAGTATAGAATAAGTTCGGGGTTGATCCACAGGGAACCATGTCATGTGTGAATTCAATTGAGTTAATACTTAATTAGGTGAAGTATGAAGAATTTAGAATCGATTGGGTTGATTTTGGGTTTTGATTGAGACTAAATTGATTTACTTTGAAGAAATGGATACAGTTTGAAAGAAAACAACAGGTAAATTTAAAGAGCTTTTAAAATGGAAAGAAAAGATGTGTCGGGGTTGTGGTGAATAAGGAGTTATTATGAAGATTGTTTAAATGGTTGTGTTGTTCATAATAATTCAATCATTCTGGATTTCATTTTTTTACAAAATTTCCTTGGTCTGGTTCCTCTTGTTTGAAATTAGGGCAGCTGACTCCTTGGCCCGGTAGTCAGTGTTCTTAATTCTTTATTAAGTCCAGTCCATTATTTGAATTGGTGAAAAACTTCCAATGGTAATGGATGTTTTCACCGTTACTTTTCTTTTGTATCACCGAGAATCCTTTCCTTGGTCCGGCTAATAATTCTCAGTTATATTAGATAGTGGTTTAAAAAGAGTAAGATGAATTAAAACGATTCAAACACAACTATATAAAACAACATAAAAATTATAATCCCTTCATCCATATCCCCAACACGAGGGGTTTAGTTACACATAGAAAGTGGACAAAAAACGACACACGTGATACCTAACGGATTCATCGTGTAAGCGTTGAGGTAGGGTGTCGGAAGGTGGAGTAGTGGAAATATGGCACCACGATGGCTCGGGAAATGGTAGCAACAAAGCTTCTTCTCCCCTCCAAAGGTTTAGAACTCCAAAATATGTAGGCCAAGGCCCCTTTTTATAGAAAAATAAAGTACACGGCGTGTATAGAAAGTACACGCCGTGTACTTTTCGTCAATGCGTTTTGGCGCCAATTTCTCTGCTGGCAGGTGGCCTAGCACTCCGTCTATGACTTTTGAACACGGCGCCGCCTGCAAGTTGAGTGTACACAGCGTGTAGAGCCACCATACGCGGAGTGTAGTATCAAAAGTTTGGCATCCAGCCCCTTATAGAATAGCAGACACGGCGTGTAAAAGTTCAAACACACTGTGTCTTCATCAACGGCCACATGGGCGTGTGGACTTTTCTCCGGCAACTACCGCTTCTAGAAAGTGGTACACGGTGTGTAACGTCAACCCACACGGCATGTATCTCTGCCTGGTGACATGGGCGTGTACTCCCTCCTTCGGTCTGTGTCCCTACCTGGATGTACACGGCCTGTATAAAAGTACACGCCGTGTAGTTTCAAAATTTTCACATGCATCCCTGGATTCGTGTATTTAGCCAGAAAGCTCCTGAAAGTAAACAGAATCACCAATATCAAAGAATATGTTCATAAAACAACAGATATTTGTGGAAAACATGTTTTTTATCTTCAATTATATATATGTAAATGTATACACAAATTGGGTGCATCAAATTCTCCCACACTTAGTCTTTTGCTTGCCCTCAAGAAAAATCTCAACATCTAATTAAGAGGGCCTATACTTTAAAAGGAAGGAATTTAATTAATCAAACGGGCATGGACTGGACACGGTGTGGACTGCACACAAAGAACATGGTCGTGTAGAGGGTGAGACACGGGCTGGTCAAACATCACACAGACACGGAGTGTACCTAACACACACGTCATGTAAAAGAAAAATAGGGTGAGTGGCTGTGCAGAGGGGAAATATGGGCCGGTGACAGATATAACGGACACGGCGTGTACCGAACATACACACCGTGTTCGGGAACATGGGGTGACAGGCCGTGTTATGTGCCACACAAGGAGGGGCCAACACAAACAATGAACACGGCGTGTACCAAACACACACGCCATGTAAATGAAAATGGTGTGTGAGGCTGTGTGCAAAGGTGTACTCGGGCAAGATGAAAAGGACACGGTGTGTACCGAACATACACACCGTGTATATTCAAATTTCGAAAAAATCTATGCGAGGATGTGTTCATAAGTACACGGCGTGTGTTCTTCATTTCGTGGTTGTGTACTTCCGGAAGCCGAACGGTCGGTCGATCCGAAAAACACCCAAAACAAGTCTAAAAACTTGAAAAAGAGGGTGCAGAACGGTGTACCTAGATCGAGGATCACAATGTTAGTGGAATCAAAACTTGAAACACCCCAAATAGACGGATTTGGAAAAAGGGGGGGTTCGGGTGGCGTTCGGTAGAAGAAACGGGGAGAGGGGAGGAAATTGGGACGGGCGTGGAACACGGCCTCAAGCCGGGTACCCCGTTGCTTATAAAGCCGCGATACACGACGTGTATTTTTCGTACACGTCGTGTATCCCAATTTTTTTTTTAATATTTTAATATTTTTTTAATTATATAAATAAATATAATTAGTATAGTAAACTATATAATTATTATTAATAATAATTAAAAATAGATATATCTACAAATTCTATTATAAATACACCTATACACGACGTATATCGGGAAATACACGCAGTGAATTTTAAAATAAGAAAAAGAGTAGTACAACCTTTGGTTCGGTGCTTGGGGCGGGATTCGAACCAGCGATCGGCCGATTCGAACGAACGCCCTCACCCACAGGAGCAAAGGTTGTTCTGCTGTTCATATTTAATTTATATATATATTTATTCTATACGTCCTATACACATGGAAAGAAAGAAAAGCACGGCGTGTGGTTTTTATTTAGGAAAGGATGGGGTGAAGTGGGGAGATTAGCGCGATTTGAAACCGGGTCTTTTGAACCTGGTGCCGAGACTTTGCCAATCCTCCAACTTCACCTGCATGTAATTTATTTTTTTTAACGTTTTTAATTTATTTTTGAAGAATTATGGTGCACACGGCGTATATCGAGATACACGTCGTGTGGTTTTATTAAAAGAGCAAATGATGGAAATGGGACGGTTGTCTGGATTCAAACTCAGGTCTTGTGAAACCAGATTACGATTCTATCCAACCGGTCCATCCCCATCATGTGTTTTATTAAACACATGTATATATATATATATATATATATATATTGAAAATACCACACACGTCGTGTAATTAAAAGGAGGAACCCCGTGCCGAAGGTAGGTCAGGAGGATTCAAACCAAGGATGGCTCAAATAAACTCCAGTGACTTTGCCATTGGCATCGGCATCATCCCTGGTTATTTATTTGTTATTCTATAGATTTATACTATTAAGTTTACAAATTAAAAAGATAATTACACGCCATGTAAATAAGTGGGACACGGCGTGTAACCTCTGGGTTGCCTCCCAGGAAGCGCCTTTGTTTTAGGTCATTGGCTCGACCTACATACCTCGCTACCTAATATTTACGCTGGATAATGGTCCCAATAGTGGCCACCCTAGCCATCCAGGAGTTTCAAATTCTCAGGCTCTTCTTCAATAGGAATGTCTGGAATGTTAAAGTTATCAGAAATATAAGAATATAACAGATCATCCACCAGGGGATCATCCATAGTAGTTATTGTAGAACAATCCTCATGATCGGACAATGATGCCTACTTGATGGCTTTAAGAACATTGTAGGAGACTCTCTCGTCTCCAACCCGGAAAATAAGCTCTCATTGGTGCACATCAATGAGCGCCTTCCCAGTGGCGAGGAAAGGTCCTCCCAAAATAAGTGGTGCCTCCTGGTCATCCCCCATGTCAAGGATGATGAAATCAGCAGAAAGGATCAGCCAACCCACCTTGACCAGTATGTCCTCTAGTAGTCCCTTTGGGTGCTTGATGGATCGATCAACAAGTTTAAGGGCTACGCGGGTAGGCTTGAGCTCGTGGAGTCCCAGCTTCTTGAAAACACCGAGGGGCATGAGGTTCATGGTGGCCCCTAAGTTGTAGAGGGCCTTCCCCAACTCACAGGATCCAATAGTACAAGGAATGGTGAAACTACCTGGATCTTGGAGTTTGGGAGGAATGGAATGTTGAACCACCACGGAGCACTCCTTCGTTAGTGCAATAACGCCCAAATCCTCCATCTTCCTCTTATTCGAGAGGATTTCCTTCATGAATTTGGCATATGTTGTCATTTGTGTCAGGGACTCTGAAAATGGTATGTTGATATGTAGCTTCTTGAAAACATCCATGAATTTTTTGAACTGGTGGTCCAGCTTCCTCTTCTTCAATCTCTCCGGAAAAGGTAAGGCATGCTTGAATGGTTGGATTACTTCCTTTTCTTTATTTTGTAAAGCCTCCTTCTGCGGGATTTTCAATGAGTAGGGGTCGGTATTGGTACCTTTTTCATCAAAGGTGGGTGTGGATGCACCTTGCTGTGATGATTGGTTCTATTGGATCTCTTTTCCACTCTAGAGAATGATCACATTAGCCTCCTCCCTTCCGATCTTTTCAGTGTTCCCCGGTAGTGTACCAGGCTGTCTCCCTGAGAGTTGGTTTTGCAGCTGGCCAATCTAATTCTCCAAGCCTCGAATCAAAGCTTCCTGATTCTGGAACCAAGTCTCAGTAGTAGATATGGATTTTGTCCTGAGATCCTCTAACCTTGAGGTGTTCTCCTGTTGAGGTGGTTGTTGATCCGGTGGAGGAGGTGGTTGTCGTGGCTGTTGTGGATGAGGGTTTTGATACCCTTATTACTGATAAGGACCCTGATGGGGTTGTTGCAGCCTTTGGTATTGGTTCTGGTATGGAGGCTGGTTGTACTTGGGCGGTTGCTGGGGCGGAGGATTCTGCTGTTGTTGGCCCCAGCCTGTGTTCTGTTGATCTCGCCATGCCGGGTTCTGGTACTATTGGTACTGGTTGGGCCCTTGATTTTGGGCAACATATCTCACCTCGCTCGTCGAGGTGCCTCCAGCCAAACCCGGACATTCTCCCATGATGTGGTTATCACCACAGTCGCCACATGCTGGATGGTTGGCCGCATGAACTTGAGATGCTCCTTTGAGGTTCAATGCGTCGATTTTCTTGGACACAGAGTCCAACTGAGCAACTAACATAGTGGTAGCATCAATGTTGTGCATACCTCTATTTTGAGTCCCACGCTCAGAGTGAAACTGGAATCTATTGGCCGACATGTCTTCCAGTAGTTTGAATAGTTCTTCGGGGGATTTCCGCATCACCGTACCTCCAGCAGCAGCATCCACCACGGACTTGGAATTCATGGTATGTCCTCCATAGAAGGTCTGGACTTGCATCCATAGTGGGAGTCCATGATGGGGGCATTTTTTTAACATCTCCTTGAAGCGTTCCCAGGACTCGCTCAACGACTCGGAGTCATGATGCTGGACGTTATGAATCTCATTCCGAAGTATCACCGTCTTGGATGGTGGGAAGTACTTGGACAGGAACGCCTGGGCTAGCTCCTCCCAGGTGAGGATAGATCGTTGTGGCATCCCCTTGATCCAGTCCTTCGCCTTATCCCGTAGAGAAAAGGGGAATAGGCAAAGATGGATGGCATCCTCAGACACGCCATGGTACCAAAAGGTGTCTAAGATCTCCAGAAAGTTGGAGAGATGGGCGTTTAGGTCCTCACTAGACAGACCTCCAAATTGGACGGTGTTATGGATCAGCTACATGATAGCAGGCTTGATCTAGAAGTGTTGGGCCTGGACCAGAGGACGAACGATGCCCGTATCAGCTCCGTGAATCGATGGAAGTCCGTACTCCATAACGGTACATCTTGGAGGTAGTTGTTGATGGAGTGGAGCTTTCATAAACTGCTCATGAGAGGAAAAGTATGGCCGGGGGAAGAGTTGTTGTGGCGGCTATTGGTAATTCCTTGGGAGGAATTCTATGAAGGCTCCAGGAGGTTTCTCTGGTAGACCAGCAGCAAGAGGCTGCTGATCCAAGTACTGATGCTCAGTTGCAGCATCTATGGTTGGTGCTCCCTCTTCCTTGTTCATCATGGGTTGTGGTTGATGGTTGTGAGTTTCTATCCATGTACGCCGACAATGAAGCAAGGTCTGTTCGATTTCCGGGTCAAGCAGAAATAATTCTGAAGACTCGGCACTTCTGGATCGTGTAAAACATCTAAACATACACTTAATGCTCTGCACAACACAAAAACAAAAACCAGGCGTAAAAGGGGAAAATAAAAAAGAAAATTTAAAATGGGATTAGAAAAGATATTTTTGATAATTTTTTATTTTTATTTTCACTTAAATCAATTATTAGCACAATTTAAATCTTAGCACTAAAACCAAACAGTGTTTCCCCAGCAACGGCGCCAAAATTTGGTCTCGCTTGTCGTTGATTGAAGTTATATGCATCCCAAATTAATTACCCATTACTTGAACTTTAGTATAGCATATGTTCGGGTTCGATCCATAGGGAACTGTGGCGTGCATGAATTCAATTGAGTTAATACTTAATTAGGTGAAGTATGTAGAATTTAGAATCGATTGGGTTGATTTTGGGTTTTGATTGAGACTAAATTGATTTACATTGAAGAAATTGATACAGTTTGAAAGAAAACAACGGGTAAATTTAAAGAGATTTTAAAATGGAAAGAAAAGACGTGTCGGGGCAGTGGTGAATAAGGAGTTCTTATGTAGATTGTTTAAATGGTTGTGTTGTTCATAATAATTCAATCATTCTGGATTTCATTTTTGTTACAATATTTCCTTGGTCTAGTTCCTCTTGTTTGGAATTAGAGCAGATGACTCCTTGTTCCGGTAGTCAGTGTTCTTAATTATTTATTAAGTCCAGTCCATTATTTGAATCAGTGAAAACCTTCCAATGGTCATGGATGTTTTCACCATTACTTTTCTTTTGTATCCCCGAGAATCCTTCCCTTGGTCCGGATAATAATTCTCAGTTATATTAGACAGTGGTTTAAGAAGAGTAAGATGAATTAAAATGATTCAAACACAACTATATAAAACAACATACAACTTATAATCCCTTCATCCATAGCCCCAAAACGAGGGGTTTAGTTACACATAGAAAGTGGAGGACAAACGACACACCTAATACCTGACGGATTCATCGTGTAAGCATTGAGGAAGGGTGTTGGAAGGTGGAGTAGTGGAAATACGGCACCACGGTGGATCGGGAAATGGTTACAACAGAGCTTCTTCTCTCCGCCGAAGGTTTTGAACTCCAAAATCCATAGGTCATGGCCTCTTTTTATTGAAAAATAAAGTACACGGCGTGTATAGAAAGTACACGCCGTGTACTTTTCGTCAATGCATTTTGGCGCCAATATTTCCGCTGGCAGGTGTCCTAGCACACCGTATTTGACTTTTGAACACGACGCTGCCTGCAAGTTGAGTGTACACAGGATGTAGCGCCGCCATACACGGCGTGTAGTATCAAAAGTTTGGCTGCCAAACCCTTCTAGAATAGCAAGCACTGCGTGTAAAAGTTCAAACACGTCATGTCTTCATCAATGACCACATGGGCGTGTGGACTTTTCTTCAACAACTACCGCTTCTAGAAAGTGGTACACGGCGTGTAACGCCGCCCCACACGGCAAGTATCTCTACCTGGTGACATGGGTGTGTACTCCCTCCTTCGGTCTGTGTCCATTCCTAGATGTACACGGCGTGTATAAAAGTACATGTTGTGTAGTTTCAAAATATCCACATGCATCCCTTGATTCGTGTATTTTTTCAGAAAGCTCCTGAAAGTAAACAAAATCACCAAAATCCAAGAATATGTTCATAAAACAACAGATATTTGTGGAAAACATGTTTTTTATCTTCAATTATATATATAGAAATGTATACACAAATTCGGTGCATCACTAATGTAAGGATTGAACCTTTGGGAGGCACCCTATGTACCTTGTTTAAGACACAGGTATCAAAAACCACATAGTTTAATGTTTTAGTTTAAGGTCATGTGAGAAGATCAATCAATGCAATTTAACATCATGCGGTAAGTATGCTCGTAGTGTTAAAAGAGCATCAATATGGTATGGTGTGAGGATTATGCATGGAGGTGAGGTTCATCCCATGGCAGTCATACATGGGCCATCATATACTGAATACACATGATAAGGCTACAGTTTATATCATTTTTTAAGGAAGTTGTCGTGTAGTTTAATGTCATATGTCTAGGATATGGAGCATGGAATTTTTACATAACAAAAATCAAACATGGAAGGGATACTCTTTAATGGGGAACCATGATAGGTTAAAAATTTCTATCCAAGATTCCACCTCTAGGGATTACACAACCACCACTCATGTGCCTTTGGGTGGGACATTTCATTGGAACTACCATGGAGGAGTGGTCAATCAGTAGGATGGTGTTAGGGTACTTATTTTAAGAAGAAAAAGGCATTAGGGTCTCTATGATTAGAAGTGATAGGAAGTGTAATTATAGAGACCCATGCTTGGCATACATGGAAATTGCATTACTTTATCGAAATACTTAATACGTAACAAAAACAGACACCCAAGGACTATAATAGTTTAGTGTCTTTGGAAACTTGGAACATAATCTTCTAATCATGTTGAAATATCTTCAACATCTCCCCTAAAGATCTTCCCCTTTTATTCTTACCTAAAATTGTTCTTTATATCCGGGGGAAAAGAAAACATATAGAGGGTGAGCTCAAATACTCAGTAATGGTAAACATGGAAAACATAAATCAACCCATAAAAATTTGAACGTGAAAACATGAACATAATATTGAAACATAAAAATTATGAACAATGACATAAAACACTGTAGTACATAAGGAATAGATCATTAAGAAACATTAATCATGATAAAATAGCATGGTAATAAAACATGTAATTGTGGAAAACCATTAAGAACATGATATGATTTCCATATTATCCAAGGCATTGCTGCCTTGTCTATCATAGTGGACAATGTCCATTACTGAATCGGGTGTACTTGTCATTCCAACCATGTATTACTGAACTGCATTTATATGTCGTTCCAGCCATGTTTATCTCATGAGATATAAATATTTACCCAATGCATTGGAAAGAGGTACAGGTCTAACCCATCTCAAAATGAAATCATTCTTACGTGTGCCACAAAATAAACATAAATCATTCATCATAACCCAAATAATAAAATGGGTTTCATAAACATCATCCCATCATAACATAATCCATATAAAACAAATGGATATCTTTTACCTATAAAAAAAATAAAACCATGTAAATAATAAATACATTATAATTGAAACATAAACATATTAAATAATGTCATCTTAGATGGAAAAAAAGTTTAGATAAAACACTTGAAATGAATTCTTGAGGAAAATATCCTTTCTTCTTCAAAATCATTTTCCTTTCACAAAATGCCACGTAATTTTAAAAGAAAATTATTTTCTTGAAAATAATTATGAAATCATGTAGAGGGAGCCTCATGAAAATCAGGCATTATGAAATAGTAAAAATCCCTTCATGCCGTATAAGTTAAAAAACCATTATCCTCATACTGATTCCGGAAAATTCAAAAAGTACCTTGTACAGTAAACAAAAAAAAAGATTCCTCCATACCTTGTGGTAAAAGTAAAAAAATGGTAAAAATGACTTTAAACATACATGGAAGAATTTTAAACACTTTATGGAAACTTTTTTATAAAACATGGACATAGATGATAAATATAACCGCAGTAAATACTTACGAATAAACAATCTCGGATAAGAATGGTATTGGAATAATTATCGCTTACCTTTGGTCGAATTTCTTCCATACGTGTCTGAAACTCATGTATAGTGGGTTTAAACATATTATTAACTTGTAACATAACCATAATAATATTTATTATATCATATATGATTTACTTATGACTTTATATTACCCGTTCATTTATCAATTCCATGTTAATGCCGCATTTTTGGTAAAATCGTTTCATTTATCGTATGTGTTTGGACTTATTGTTATTAATAATATTATTACTTATATAATGATTTAATTACTTACATAATGTAAAAAATAATTTATATATCATTTATATTCAGTATATATATATAATAGATAGATAAATGAAACGAAATACACCGCTTATGGAGATGATAGAACGTACATATGCATGAATGTTGTTTTCATTTCCTTATTGAATTAAATGGAAGTAAGTAGATGAAATATATATATATATATCTAGTAGAATTATTATGTCATATATTTTAGGATTATTTATTATATATATACTTTATAAACATTCTTTAATGGTTAACATGGAGAATGAATCTCATCGTGCCATGGAGACGGTAATCCGTACGTACGCACGAGCGATGATATCATTCCAATAATTATTGAATGGTATTGGAGTGGATGATAGAATATTTCATAATTTGTATCATTCTATAATAATAATATATAGTTATTATTTACACCATTATATCCATCCAAGTAAGGTGGTGGTGGAAAACATATTACACCACGGCATGGAGACGGTATTCCGTACGTACACATGCGTGGTGATTTCATTTTCCGTAGGATGGATAGAAGGTGAAATAGGGTTGTTTAATATTTATAATAACATATAGGTATATTAGTTATTCTAATGTAATTATTTCATTATGAAACAACAAAATAATAGGAATCAGAAGAAGAAATGAATTTTAAATAATTGGTAAAGGATATTACCTCGTCTTCGATGTGCCTCTTCTAAACCTCCTCTTAGAGAACTAAAGTTGGTCTTCAGAGAAGACCAAGAACTATATTATGTTTCTAGAGAAGTGGAGAAGAGAAATGTATAGGTTTTTCCAATATTTATGGCTCAAAATGCTGTGAGGAGGAGAGGGAGGAGGTTCCCTTTTTTAAGAGAGGAGAGGGGCAGTTTTGGAAACCTCTAAAATATTAATTTATAAAAAATTAAAACCCCACATAAAAACCTCCAAAAATGACTCAATTATAATATGAGATGATACGGGGTTTTAATATAATCAAACAATAAAATTTAGACCTGTTGGAATTTTTTTTAAACCTTGTCAACATGATTTATCCTTATTTAATCCTTTTAATTTTTTTTGTGGTAATAATATTCTAAATTTTAAATTACTATAAATAATTACTTATGTGTTCTGAATTGTCCATAATTGGATACTTTATGAAATTTTATACCATATAAATATAAATTTTTAATTTTTAAATATTTTTTTTATTTTTAAACAATTTAATAATATGTTATTTTTATAAAATAACAATAGTGTCAATTTTAACACTAGTCACTTATATGAATTTAAATAAAATCCACACAGAGGATGTATTCGAACAAAAATATTTAATAGATTTATAAAATGACCTATTTTTCTATAAAATTTGTGGATCACATTAAATAGTTCATATTATATTTATTTTAATATTTTTAAAACCATTTATTTGAAATTTCAATCAAGAAAATAATTTCTACATCACTATTGTGTCACCATTAATGATAATTATTTAATCCCTGAAAATTATAGAAAAAACTCACATTATGTAGATAATTGTTTTATATTTCTGGTGACTATTTATGTTCGAAGTTTTATGATTTTTATCATTAAATTAAAATTATTATACTTATAAGATATAAGAGAGTGACATGTTGTCACTTTCTTTGGTTTTAATAATAATTACATCACTTTCATGGTCCAAAGTCCATGAAATGAATCTATTCTGACCCTTAGGTGATATGGGTCGACTTTTATTCATCCAATAGAATTTTTTAAGGTGTTAGGGTAATTTTATTATCTTATTTTTACCCTTAATTACCCGATTTACCTTTAACTGTAGTAAATAAAATTTACCGTAGTTACTATTCATAATGTCTAAAAAAGTATCCTATTAACATAATTTGAACCTAATAATTCCCAATATGGAATAAATTTTTCTAAATTCAAAAAATATAATTTTTAGTATTTAATTTGAAATTAATCCCGCTGTTGAGAAAATGGGTTTTAAAAGTTAAAACATTGCAAAAGATTGAAATCTTTTTACCTATTAATTCAATTTAAAAATAATGATAATGAATTGAATTATATTAAATAGTAAAAGTATATTATATTTTTACTTTAAAACCATTCAATATTATAATTTAACCATATAAATTATCTTGATGAAAAAAGTTTTTTTAATTAAAATTTAGCGTATTTTTACTATTCATCAAAATATGAACATTATCAGAAAAATATCAAAACATTATCCTATGTAAATTTTTATATCCTGATTAACAAGAAGAAGTTTATTTTTTAAAATTGAACTTATAAACTATTCAAAAATTAGATTTAAAATGGGCACGACATCAAAAGGCGGTTGAACTGCATTTTTTGAAAAATACTTATTTTACCTGAAAAAATATTTTGTTCTCATACCATGTTCTAGGATATGTGTAAGATAAATGATAATGTTATAAAATTCAAAATTTGGTTAATACTATTCCTAACGGCTAGTTCATAATAATATTATAACAATATATCGTTGTTTAGTGAATCTCAGTATTGTGTACAACACACGCTATTGAGGATGGTCGCTCTTGCATGCAACACAAGTCAAAAATAGTGTTTGCGTATAATATAAGATAATAATGTGTTGCATATAGAGAAATCTAATATTGGTGTAGCATACACCATAAGATATCAAAGAAATTAAAAACAATATATATCATAAAATTTTGGGGTGATACATTAATGGATGTGTTAGGGGAACAAGGGATGCTTGTAGGGGACCAGAAAGTTGTTGAAGAAAACATTATTGGGTTGTGTCAAAATGCTACATGAGAAGGGGCTCTAGTACAAGGAAAACTAATGGATTCAAGTGGCACAGTTTGGTGAAAATATGGTATTTTCATGACAATTAGTGTTTTGAGAAGGAAGATTTTCTTTACACGCACTAGACTAGCCATAGGAGTAGTTGCATGAATATCACTCTACGATAGTCCTAGTCATTGTTTGGTCCCATAGTAGGTCATTCGCATAAATGGTCTACCTTTAAGGGTCCATGATAACAAGTTTTATGCACTATCATGGAAGAACGAGAGTTGTGAGTAGCAAAATGTCACTTCATCTTCTATAGCGCCTCCTAGAGGTTGGGATGAGATTTTGTTTATAGCTAAAATCATTTTCTATTGGTTCAAAACTCCATTACTATGGTAAATGAGTAGTGCACTTCTCAATCCTTTTTTTCTAGGGATTGTATGCGCAATAAAGCTAGTTTAACGAAACCTTTGGAGACAACAGGATGGTTACATGTTGGGATTTCACGCAACACTTATTTTATATGCACAATTAACCTTTCTTTCAGGCATGGGCCTTAAGTAGTATGTCAGTCCATGAAGAAGTTATACAACCATACATCACCTTTTGTGTGAAATTCATTTGTGAGAAGAATAATATCTTTATGCGCATCAACCAAATATTTCCCAAAACCCATTCATCAGCCCTATAATGATCCTTTAATGTGGTTAGTGTGTTCAGTTCATCCAAAACTGGCCTTTGGAGGTCTATAATGAGATTTGAATGCCAAAACTCTCGCCCCCTCCCATTAGAATCTCATCCAACAGGGGACCAAAAGTTTGAGTTTTTTAGGGAAACTCTGAAGAGAGTTCCCCATTCCTATATGGGCATGCAACTTTTGACATTATTCAAGAAATTGGGTTGTGTGATGTGGATAAACTGATGCGTTTGGATGAAATATAGGGTGAGGGGACCCATTTTATTGTATTTGAATTCTTACACGACATACCCTAACTCTTGTGTGCAGAAATCATACTTTTCATAAAAACCAGAGATTGAATCATTTCATTCACACCACACCATCATTCATGCAACAAATTATATTACCATGGGGAAATTTTCCTTCACACTTCCAAAGTCATGAACCTACTCATCCTTCACAGGAATAATACCCAAAATGTTGTGAACAATACTTAGAATATTTAAAATCCTAAGAAATGGAAAACCAACTGAACCTGGATGATATTGAAGTAGATTGCTTGACTCGGAGAGTCAAAATAGCAGGAAACAAAGAAATTATAGGATCCAGGAGGTGTTTCTTTGAAGACTGAGAACTTATCGGCATGCTGATAGAGGCTCCTAGGAACTATCTAATGAGAAACTACCTCATGTTTATATAATTTTAGGATGATGTTTGAAGTGTCGAATCCTAATATTTATTTCAAGATTTTATTCTCTTGGTTCACAGATTAGGGTGACCTGAATTAATGGGACACCACCATTTAAGGTCATCCTACTTGGGATCATGGGGACACAACCATCAACGCACTGATTGTATGAATCATACTAGTCATGGGGAAGCAACTGGATGTCGAATAATTCCCAACCTGATTTGCTAGCATCTTCCAAAGCAGTATGAAGGACACAAAAAAGGTTGGAATATATATTTTGATCTAAAGGATGAAGGTAATTTCGCCAAATAATGATATTGGGAACACTGGGTATGTTTCACCATCAGTGAATACTAGCCCGAGTTGTGCTGTGTTGGTTTATATGACGTAGTTTGGATGTCACAATTCCACACATATCATCAATAAGATCTACTACCAAAACTCCATAGTCATTGGTCTCTAGAAACAGTGAATTCTAACCATCACCATGGGGAGGTTGGAATCATCCTATGTGATGTGAAATGCATCAGCATAATCACACTTAATTAGTTCCAATATGATGAGTGTTTTTATTGTCGAATGCGTGGGAGGACAGGGTGTAGTCTCATGTCCCAATGCAGCACCTTCTGGAGGTGTTAAAAGTAAATATGGATCACTACCCCCCCCCTAAACATGGAAAATGAATTCAAGACATGATTTAAAATGATCTTGAAGAAGGGTCATGTTGTGATGATGTTGGGTGGCCAATGTAGTACACGGGAGTACTACAAAACAGAAGGTTGATATCATACTAACTGATTTTGGAGGAGGTGTATTATCAGTAGTGGGGATACAATATAGTGGAGTAATGGAATATTTTAGTATGATTCACTATGTTATTGGACACATTCCTCAGTGGACGGAAAATTCCCTTCAGAGACACACATATGGTCTTGTGCCTAAGGATGGGTGTGATGGTGGCAATCATGGAAGCTGACTACAAGGTGAATCTGGGGGTACCAGGGATGGCCCACCTCTATTTCAAGTTAGGACATGTGTAAATGGGGGAAGGTTCTAGGAGTATTTTTGGACAATTCCAATTACTGTATAGGTTGATTATGATGCACTTCAATGGTTATAAGTTTCTGAACTCTATTCATCAGCCAAATTCAAGAATGTCGCTCTCATTTTTTAATATCTCTTGGTTATTTAGAGTGATCCTTAAAGATAAAATGGTAAAATTTGTGATTTTAAACTATGTGAACTTTAACTTCCTGCTTTTTTAACACCACTAGGTGTGATGGAGGATTACCTGTAGGGTAAATTGGAGTAAATGAAACACCTAAAGTCCTTTCGGGGCAGATTGGTGGTGGCTAGAATCAAAGATAAAACCTATTGTGATCCATACACTCAATCCTGGCGAAATTGGAAGTTCAGATGTGTCCATCAACCAATTAGGAGAGTATTAATTGTGTTCTAAGATGAGATTTACCCATGTATCTTTCATCAACTAAAGTGTATTTGGACAATTGAGGGTTCAGGGGAGACCATTATGCTACCACCGACCTACGTGGAAACTGGTCTATCTTAGGATTATACCAATGATTGGGAGAACACTTACTCGAGATTGATATTGTGCTAACGGATAAGGGTGATGGTTCTAGAATGTGAGGTACCTACATATTAAGGAGGTTGGAGTGCTGCTCTATGGGGTGAGCCAACTATCGGGTGCAACTCCAAATGGAGTTGCAGTAGGGGTGGTGCAAGGTATGGGTAAACTAACACCTCCTATAAAGGATGAACTTTGATGTTATTAATATTTTCATAACTAATTATATACTCCCTTTACTTATTTTATATTAAATGTGCATAATTTGTTACCAATATTAATGTTTAAATATTAAATATAATTTTCGAGTACTATTTGAATTCATCCATATTCAAGTATATTTAATGTTTTAAAAATACCTCTCGCCATACTTATCCAAATTTCATAATTATTGTTTTTTAGGATTCTATACTCAAATTAGAACATTTATTTAGAAGGAACCTTTGGCCGAATCGTCCATTTCGAGGGGCATATAGTCCACATAAGAACACCCAAAGAATCTGTGATGAAAGTAGACTAGCCATGATGATTGAGTTACTGGTCTAAATCCCAAAGTCCAAATTTTACAAACACCAAAATATGTTATTTATTATTAAAAATAATCATGGATAAAAATTTGAAGGTCTGACTACATGAAAAAGGGGCCCAACTAATACATTATTTTCCATCCCACCATTTTGGATAGTTATTAAAATCTAGACCCTATTCATGACATTTATCATGATCTAAAAATAAAATCTAGCTGATATTTTGTATTATAAAATAGGGTATATGTGGCCAACTATAGTGAAGAAAGAATTTGGCTTTGAAGGTATTTTCCTATTCAAAACTCCATTCACATTTTCTTTATTGAAAAAGCATGGATAAAAATGGAGAGTTTAACATTGTATATGAAAACTGCCATAACTTTGGCTCCATAAGAGAAAATGCCTCCAAATTTTGAGATTAGTCAGACAACATTAGTATAGACAACATTGAAGAAGAGGATAACTCGACATTCAGATACCTAAATGGCCCAATTGGTGATGAATGTGGAGGGGTAGTTTTGGAATGAAAACAGTCCACCTCCTTGGGCTATAAATACAACCCCATCTTCTCCTTGCATGTGTGTTGATGCTCTTTTCTATCACATATTCCAAATAAATGGAAAGGGGGAATACTTTAAGGCCAAATAGGTTCATCCTTTGAAGAACATAGAAAATTGACAAAGTCGTGAACAAGAAACCCATTAAGGAGTCGCACAAGTTTTCTTCTCGCTGCGCAAGTTACATGTGTGCCACATATGGGTCGTGCAAGTCACCTGCACACCCTATTCCTTTTTTTTCACCCAAGGTGACCAATGGTCTATAAATAGCCCCCGTGGGCCCCCAATTTTGAGGAAGAATTTTCCAAAACTCATATTCAAGCTATGGTCTCCCAAGTCTTTTTCTGACATCTTTCGAACTATTCTAAGGTAATTTCTTACCTAGAATGGAAGATATAAAGAGGAAGAATAAAGCCTAAGTGTTAGAATCCATCAACACATGTGTGCCTATGTGTCCACCCTTTAAGGGAAATTAAGACACTTGTGTTCTACCTTGACCTCTCAAGGGAACTTGCGCGCCACACTTCTGGAAACCTCTAGGGATGATACAAAGGGCTTGAGTTCAATGTCGCCTAAGTATTACCCTATAGATTATTTGTCTCCCAAGGAGACTCATGTCGCTCAAGTATACTTGAATGGCCAAGACTTGTGCTCCAGAACAATACTTGCGTGCCTCCTTCCTAGTCCCCTCTTTTCATCAAATCCACCTATCCTCTTCAAGACATAGCCTTTCAAAACCCTCTTCAAATCCATTTGTGGCATGGTTCCATTGTTGGATTCCTTATATAAAAGAAATTATGTGAGAAACTCTCCTAAAACCTCGGGACTTAAAAGTTTTATGTCACCATGGTTAGTGGTTTCCTATATAACCTCATCCTTGAAGATGATAAGATCTTTTAATATGGGCCTCCTTCTCAGGAGTAATCCCCAAGTTACAAGTCCCCTTAACATGGGCCTCCTTCTCTAGAGTAAGCCCCAAGTTACAAGTTTCATTAAACAATGGGCATCCTCCTCAAGTGTAATCCCCAATCATAATTCTTTTTATTTGGGCTTCCTACTCAGGAATAAAACCCAATCATAAGTCCCTCTTAATTTAGGATTTCTTTTTAGGAGTTAGTCCCATGTAAAAATTCCAAATCTCCATAAAGTACAAATACCTTTATGAACCCTAATTCTTGGGATTCATTCCTAAGCCCTGGTCTTTATTTACCTGGGTCGTCATACATGAATAAGCCCCAAATCATTTCACATAATTGCATCTTTTTATGGCACCATCGTCAAGTTTACTGATACATCTTGTTTCTCACATCGATCATGACTCGTGTGAGCTTAGAGTGTGAAAGTAATCACAACATCTCTTTTTGGGCCATTAACCATGCATAACCCCCATATTTCTTTTATCGAACTATGTCAGTTTTGATTCATTTTTAACAAGGATACGTAGGTAACCCATTTGTGGGTACAATCCCAACACTGAAATAATCCCTATCTTTCTGAAGGACAATAAACTTCAAGTGCCCCACTGAGTGGCTTTAAAACTAGTATGGTCATCATAATGACCAAGATATTTCTATATAATTTATTGATGGATACCATTGACTAAGAATCTCTAATACATACGGATTATTCTCCATCAAGGAAGAACCTCAAATACATATAAAATATTCTATAAATCTCATACATATCAATCATTGATTGATAAATCTAAAGGAAAACTAATTTTTATGCTTGGTGAATTAATAAGGATTTGTGAACATAACTTAAATCTATAAGAGAGTCCCAGAGTAGGTAATAATTCTCCCCAAAAATGTGTGATGAGCTTAACCTCCCATCCTCTTGACCAATGCAAATTCTGAAGCCTCATCGGCCCAGAACTAATGAGCACCTACCTTTGGAAATTAGGTCCAAATGGATATCGAATTATTGGATGTTTCCGGTTCTACGAATAAAACTATTAGAACCCAATTGGAAAGTTTGAACCTTAAACAAAAAATTTCATCCCATTTACATAACAAACAAAAAAATGGTGAACCCAAAGTGAATATTTAACCAAGTAAAAATGATATTTTACTTATTTCTTGGGCCCCTATTAAACTCAATATGAGGTCCAAAAAAGCCGTCAATAACATAAGCGATCATCCAAAAGATTTAGTCCGGATAGAATTATCTTGATTATGTCTTCTATATAAAATAAGCACCCTTTTCCAAGATCTCACTATAACACAAAATGGCTTCTTTAAAGTTCACACCTGTGAATGATTCGGCCGCTACACCTTCTGGATCCTCGTCCGCTCTAAGGATGAAATCACCTACTCAATGTCTTCAATGTTTTGTCTCGAATGCATTGGTGAGGGAATACCATCCACACGGTACCATCCCGACTCTGTAGGCTACTCAACAGGCCCTCCAAGTTAACAACTCACCCTGGTTTTCCGGACAGAGATGGCCAGTGATCAAAAAGTAGGTGGTGTTAACCACCGTCTCCAACCATTTTGGGTCGTTATCCCCAAAACGCAACAACAAGTCTCTCCCATATTATAGGGAGGTGAATTAATAGGTCACTCAAGGCCTCAGTTCAAGAAGACATGAGTCCTTCCTGAGGACTCCCACCAACAATCACTGCCAGACTCATGTGGTTGTGCACCATCAACATGATGATGGTATCACCTCTAGGCGTTCGGCTCAGGTTCCTCAGAACCAAGCACGTAAGACGAATCATAAGAGGAAAAATTCGGTCAACAGGGAGTAGGTTCTTACCTCTTCCCCCTCCGAAGAAGTCCATCAACCTAACTTGATGGCAAGCAATGAGTGAGCACATAAACTCATCTGTTCTAATCCCGTTGTCCAGCAGACTCGTCTGGTAGCAACCCACCAATCCCTCTAGGAAATTCTAACATAGTACTATAGGCAGGCACATACACCTGTTTATAATTCATCAGCCAGTCATCAGGCTTGTCTGACTGCATCCGAAGAAGGTCGCCAACCAAATATGGTGACCACCTGTAAACAGGTACATACACCTACTTACAATCACCAATTCTGTCAGCAGTCTCATCTTCTAGTATTGAAGGAAACCCATCAACCATAGTTGATGGAGAATATCCAACTGGCCCAAACACCTGACAATGTTCATCAAGTCTTCCAACAGTCTCATTTAGTAGCACTCGGAGAAGTCAGTCAAAAATCTCCGACGACAAATTTCGAGCAGACCCAACTCTATGCCCCTATGCATAAGTACTATCAGTATCTGTTGATAATATAAGGAGGACAGTAATAGGCACATACACGTACTCCAGACATGGAATGAACGTATATTCCTGTTCCGGCAGCTGAAGTCACCAAGCACAGTCTGACAATGGTGAAAGAGAAGAATAAAATCCCTACCCATATTCTGGATACCTGTCAGAATATTATAACAACATCAGTGAAGTCACAGGTAAATAAACAGAAATCTATCCTTATCAGGGGTGTGAATCATCAACATGTTACTTTGAAGCAGATACACACCTCTATTCTAGTCCATGAGGGTCATAGGGCATACTCCCCCAAGTCATACGGACAATCAAGTCGGGCATATACCCCCAATTTAAATGGGGATATTCATCCTAACCTGACCATTTCTCCAGAGCAGTCACATACACTTTCCCATAATAACCACTTTCATCATAAAGTGGTTTCCAAAGTGAGTAAGAAGGCATTCAATAAAAAGACTCATCCAGCACAGTTGAAAAATCAAGAGCCAATCTGCAATAAGCCCTTCCTCAATGCTAGAGTTTTTAATCCCTCAGACAATTATCTGTTACAGCTTAAGATTCTACTCTCTCATTTCAAAATTCCATAATTAATAACAATAATTATGTAGGTCTTCATCAGACACTTCCTCATGAAGGCTTACTTCATGAGAATTTGGTCAATCTCAAAGTCATCTTTAGATGAGAGCCACGATAACCCTCTATGTGACCAAAAGACCATGGAGCAGGAGGTTTCATCTTTTTCTGTAACCCACCATGGTGGTCCTCCCCATGATGATTACTTTAGCTATTAAATTCCTCTCCATAGTAGTAATTCACATTCCCTGTAAAATTATTCAATGGACAATGCAGTAATGAGAAATCCCTCTTATCTTGAGGAACTTGCAAATGTGAGGCCAGTCATTTCAGATGCCTTACCACTAATAGGTGAAATACTTTCTCAACCAGAAGATAGCCCGGGGTGTAGGTCATTCTTTGAACCACCCCTCGGTCATTCATCTTCTAATTTGACAAATGAATTCTCTACCAATCTTGTTGAATCTGATGAAGCAACAAAGAAGCACCATCTTTGGTCCAATCACGTAGAAGAATCTTCATCAAATGAAAAATAAGAAGTGTTTAATATGAGAAAACAACTGTAAAAAGGTGAAATACTAGTCATGTTTTGGCCTTTGGCTGACTCTCAGTATGATATTTCAGAAATGTTGACAGAAGATTGTATTCACGATATTCGTCTCAACATGTGGAAAACTCTTTGTCACTTAAAAGAGAAAATATTATCTTATAATGAATATCAAAATCATATCAAGATAATAGAAGGGTTGCGATTCCAGATTGACTTGGAATCTCTCTCAATTTCTTGACATGCAAAGGTTGAAAATCAGTAGAGAACCCTTTATCATGCATGCCTTGGCGCATTAAAAAGGTTGCGCCAGTTAATTACCAAAGCCTCATCTGGTATTCATATAAGGGGATGGGGTTTTCATGGAGCATTACATTTCTCTATGCTCCCCAGTCAAAAATCCTGTCAAATGTGTTCTCATTCAATGTTATTGCCGATGGCTGGCCACATCTAACTGGTTTTGTGTGTCATCAAAGGATTTCTCAAGAACTGGCCTCAACTAGTTCTTCCCAAAGTCAGGCATATAAAGAACAAGTTTTTGAGTTACTCTTCCATCAATTAAATGAGAATATCGAATAGTATTCTAATTTATAGAATGCACATCATCATGTGACAGAAGTTTCAGAAGTAATCCAACGGTCATTTGATCATGGTGACTTGAGTGGATGTTGGATGATGCATCTGGCTAATTTCTGGACTAAAGTCAATAAAATGATGACAGCTTTTAAGAAAGTTTCAGATGAAGCAGCTCAAGATCCATCTCATATTTCCAGACTGGGGACTCTTTAAATCCAACCCTCATGATCAACAAATAGTATTCGAGGATTTGAGTAGGAAAAATAGGAACAGCCCCAGTCCATTAGACTGGGGACATTTCTAAATTATCAATCTCTTCCTCAGCATAAGTCAGTCTTCTCTTGATTAGGGATGAATCTAAAAGAGGAATGCAGATATGAATTATCCAGAGATTACCCTTGAATTATGGTTCATCAAGATTTTCCTGAGGGATAAACCAAACAAAAGGCAATGTCTCATAATGGACATGGAAGAAGACAATATCATAGAAACGTTGACAGAAGGGCTGCAATGCGTTATTCATTGATAAATGTCATCAATGCCATTGTCATTAATCCACCAGAACATGAGGCTCACTCAGAGGGATCATATGAATTAGTTCTTGTTCAAGAGGATGTACACACGAAAACAAATGAGGAAGGTTTGCATACCTAAAATCAAAGGCTTACCCAGTATCTAGGTATTTTTTCAAATAACCAACTTCCCCCTCTCTGAAAGGCATCCAACAAGGGGAAAGGAAAATATTATGGTTGCATTCCACCCTACCTCTGGAGAAGGCCAATCACTCTCATTGGAAGAAAGGTTCTCACAACAATAAGAAGAAATGAAGGAGGTAAGGAGGTTAAATGTAGAACTACATCAAGGAAGTGTTCCTCCTAAGCATGATGGAGATAATCAATCAAGGGAATTTTTTACAGCTAATGGTATGGATCAAGAATATCCTCCATTACAAGTACAGCCTCATAGGTCCAATCCTAAGGGTTATATGTGACAGAAAATGGTAATAGTACCATCAGTGATAGTACCAATTTCCACATATGTCCAAACTCCAGTTCTTGCACCTACACAGGTCCAATCTCAACCACATGTTTCTCAAAAATTAATGACTACCATTGAGTCATTAACAACTCAGTTGGATTATATGGAAGGAAAGAATGAACTAGTTAAACTAGAGAAGAGATATTACCCTGAATGGGTGGATGAAATTCCTCCCCCATCAAATTTTTCAAGTACCACATTCCCAATTTTTAATGGTTCGGGATATCCAAAAAAATACTTAACACATTTTGTTTCTCGTTGTGATCCTATTATGGGAACTCCTCAACAACAAGAAGTAGTTAAGATCAGATGATTTGTGTAGTCATTACAGGGACCTGATTTCATCTGGTATACATGGTTGCAAACACGGTCAATTACTGGGTGGGAAGATCTCCATAAATGATTTCTTCTTCAATTTAGATCAACATTTCCAAAGACGACAATTTTTTATATTAATAATTGTAAGAAAAGGTAAAATTAAAGAGTTTCATATTTCATTGCTCACTGGAAGGAATTAACATATTCCTTAAATTTAGCACTCCCTCAAGAAGAATTGTTTCCAATCTGTGTGGAAAATCTACGTGATGAATTACGCACACCGTTGATCCCTGTGAAATATGTAGGAGGGTTTCGAGACCTTACTTAAATCGCTGAGAATATAGAAGATTATCTTACAAAGATTAAGGCTAAAACTCATGTAATTCCATTAGTTCCAGGAAGGAGAATAGGGAAAGTAGAAACTGGTACAGTTACACTTAAGCAAGTACTTGTACCTGCTTCCACTTCAAAACCTTCATCATTTCGAAGGGCTCCACCTCGTGAGTGTCAACAAAAATGGCCTCCTCGTCAAGATGATCAAAGAGAACAAAGGTGGAAACAGTTTGAATATTTGAAGAACAATGTTTATTCTTACAAGAATGAACAAGTTCCTGGTTATTTCATCTTGGATCTGGAAAACAATTTACTTCAGTTTCCAAGGCCCAAAAGGATTCACAAGGAAGTAGATGAAGACCTCCCCAACTATTTCCTGTTTCATTAAATGTTGGGGCATCCCATTCAGGATTTATTTGTCTTTAAAGACCTTCTGAAAAAGATGGTGGACTCTGGACAAGTTAAATTGAAAGGCTCTACAGCCCAGGTAGCATGTGTTACTGCTACTAATCCAGAGGAATAAGGAGAATGGAATGAAGTCAAAAGTAAAAATGTGCAGAAGTAAAATGATTGGATGGTCGGGAAAATGATCAACCAAACTCATGACATTTTATGAACGCAATTGAATCAACCAATTTTTTCTTCTACTATGAATTACATAGCAAAACCCCCTTCATTAGAAGGAAAATCCTTAAAGAAGCAGTGTAATTTGAAGAAAGAAGAGCAATCAGAAGAAGATGAGCTTGTGTCAAAGCCTAAGTTGACTTTGACTCAAGAAGATTTTATGCCATCTACTTCAAGAGCACGGGCACTACCCCACCAAACAGCATAGTTTGAACTGGTTCATTAGGCAGAATTTTCATCAGCTGAAGAGTTGATTTTCAGTTCTGTTAACATGATTCATTTGACAAATCCCTATGCCAATAACAATTTCGATTATGATGAGCCTAATTTCCCTGTGTCTGACAGAGGAATTAGAAGAAAAGATAGAGGTCTAGGATACAGGGGAAGACGTGGATATTCCAGAAGCCACTATTTCAATACTACCCCTTCTAGAACTATATATACGGTAGAAACTCGTGGAAAATCCCTTCAGCGGGCTCAACAAGAACAAGAACGTTCTTCCACCATGACAGATTCGGTCCTGACATAGTTATTTTGGAAGACCGGTTAGAGGTCACCCCTTCTTCCTCTCAAAAAAAATAGATAGACCTAGTCGGTCTAATCTACTGAATCTAGTAGTATTTCCAACTCCTACCCCGATATAGGATGAATCTACTACCAAAGAATCAAATTCCAAGGCACCTGAAAAACAAAATTTTCATGATGGGAAACACAAACCTTTGGACCAAAAGTATGATTTCTTGAAACATCTGACCCATGTACCGGCCAAGTTATCAATCTTGGATGCCTTGAATCTATCAAAATATCTTCAGGAGATGCTTATTGAGGCCTTTTCAAGTCCTCGAGAATTCGAAACTGAAATTGATGCGGCTAAGGTCTACCATTTAGAGAATGATCCTGTAGAATTCCATGAAGTGATATCTTTTACAGATGAAGGTGAAGATGATGTTGTACATGGACATATTAGATGTTTGTATTTATCTGTAAAAGTCAATGATATAGACATCCGACGAGCTTTCATTGGTAACGGCTTTGGATTCAATATCATTCCTATTCGTACACTTCGTCAATTATGCCTCACCGAATATGATTTATCTCCTTCTACTTTGATGTTGTAAGGATGTGATAAGAATGAACAAGAACCTCTGGGTGAGATTACACTCAGAATTCAGTTTGGAGACCTTGTGTCTAATTCAGATTTAATGGTTGTTCGTCAGGACACAGCTTTCAACATTTTTCTTGGAAGACCTCGACTACATCAACATGTGGTCGTACCTTTTTCGTACCATCAGTGTCTCGAATATTGTTTCAATGGTCAAATTGGGACATTGTATAGTGGAAAATCCCCATTCAAAACATGTGAATATCAATACATTGAGGCATAATTTTATCACATGGAGGGAAAGGAAAAATCCACGGTAAATAAGTTTACCAAAATTAATGCTCCATATGGTTTGGAAAATATTCCATTAAACCCATTCATACATGTGAGTACAGATTATGTGTTTCCTATCAGTCAAATTGATAGGATAGACCTAAATCCAATCACTCTTATGGAAACTTCTATAATGACAATTATGGAAATCAAGCCAAATAGAATGGTAGATATTGTTGATTCACCAAGAAATGATGAAATCTTAGATGGAGATGACTTCATTTTATCTGCTGAAATTCAGAAATTCTATACTTCACCAACCAGGTCAGAAGAAGTTATAGCAATACCATAGGAAAACAATGGTGTCAATTCTCAATCCATTATCTCCTCTCTATCACACAAGGAATACCCTTCATCATCAATAAGATCAGATATGGTAGCCTCTTCTCCAAGATGATAAAATTTTAACTTCTCCCCTGATCAAGGAAATTCAGCTTTTTCATCTATTATGAAAGTAGAAATAGAAGAAATAACCCATATTGAAGAAGAATAGGAAGATCTCAAGGATGCTCATCCAGCATTTGAAGAAGGTATCTCTACCACTGTAGATGAACTCAGAGAAATAGATGAGGGTACAAAAGAAAATCCACATCCCACTTTAATTAGTGTAGCCATGAATCTTGAATAGAAAGAAATTTATACTTCATTTCTAAAGAAAAATTGAGATGTATTTGCTTCGAATTATACAGAAATATCAGTTCTTGATCCCGATGTTTCCACTCATCATTTGGGTTCACCATAAGAACATTGAGGATTCAAGCAAGACGCAAGAAGAACACACCCAACTTATGCCTCCAAAATTGAAGCTGAAGTTGATATACTTGTCAAGGATAAATTTTTCAAAGATGTTCAATATCCCAAATGTCTGGATAATATTTTCCCTGTGAAAAATAAGAATGGACAAATTAGAGTTTGCATTGACTTCGGAGATCTTAATCGGAACTGTCCCAAGGATGATTTTCCAGTTCCGATCAAAGGACTCTTAATTGATGCTAAAGATGGCTTTGAATAACTTTACATCATGGATGAATATTCTGGGTATAATCAAATCCAAATGGCTCTAGAAGATGAAGAATCTAGTTCCTTCAAAGCCCCTCAAGTTGTATTTTTCTATCGGGTAATGCCCTTGGGCTTGAAGAATCTAGGTGCAACGTATCAACGTTCCATGCAACGTATCTTCAAACCCTTTTTAGGGAAAGTTTTTGAATGTTATGTGGATGATTTAGTGGTTAAATCCAGAAAACATTCTGATCACTTGGCCGATCTGGAAATCATATTCAACAAACACCGACAGCACAATTTGAAGATGAACACCTTGATATGTTCTTTCGGGGTAACCTTAGGAAAATTTCATGGCTTTATTATACGCCATTATGGTATCGAATTTGATCCTGAGAAGAAAAAATCAATCCTTAGTATGTCACCTCCTAGAAATATGAAATAATTAAGATGACTTCAAGGAAACTTGGCCTATATTTGGCGTTTAATTGCCAATTTGGAAGGTAACTGTTTACCCTTCACCAGATTAATAAATAAGGGAGTCACCTACTAGTGGACTGAATAATGTTAAGAGGAATTCGATACCCTTAAGAAATATCTCTTGATTCCACCAGTATCAATGCCACCTATGGAAGGAATACCACTTATTCTCTATGTGACAGCTTTAGAGAGGTCATTGGGTGTCTTCCTTGCCCAAAGGAATGATGCTGGGAATGAAAACAGCCTTTACTATCTCAGTCAGACTATGCATGAGGCAGAAACTCGATATTCAAGTATTGAAAAGTGCTACCTAGCATTAATATTTTCTGTTCATAAATTGAGACACTACCTACAACATCATGAGGTCCTATTGGTATCTCGTAATAACTCGCTCAAATGTATCCTTAGTTGTCCAATTCTTATAGGACGTCTGGGAAGGTGGGATGTTATTTTGCAGCAGTTTGATATCCAGTACGTGTCTCAAAAGGAAATAAAGTGCCATGCTCTAGCTGATTTCCTTGCTGAACACCCATCTGTAGAGGATACATCAATAAATTTTGAACTTCCTGATGAGGAAGTCTTCTCTATTCATGATAATCCTCAAAAATGGGCAATGTACTTTGATGGTGCCTCCAAAAGTCCAACAGGGAAGAAAATGAAAGATCCTAAATTCAACAAAGTTGGGTTAGGAATTGTGCTTATTTCCCCAGAAAAGGCATTGCTACCCTATTCCTTCTTATTGTTGGAAGGCGGTACAAACAATGAAGCAGAATATCAAGCTCCCATCGCAGGCTTGGAATTGGAACTTCAGGCATAGGTGAATCACTTGAAAGTAAAAGGTGATTCAGATTTTGTAATCAAACAAATCAATGGTGATTATGCCATCAGAAATGAAGAGTTAATCCCTTTGTTTGATTATGTTAGAAATTTAATGGCATAATTCCCTTCAGAACTGACATTTTATTATGTCCCACGGTCACAAAATGCCCAAGATGATGCACTGGCTAATGTAGCCACAGCCCAGGAAGATCCAAACTAGGACGAAACAATCATCAGTATTGTCCACCGTCATGTAGTTTCACCTTTTGTTCAAATAAAAATAGAGGAAATCAATGAAATCAGTCCCATTTCTAAACCATATGGTCATACTACTGGATGGATGACACCTATCAGGGCATACCTTCAAAATGGAACACTGCCACCTGATAGATCCGGGAAAGAACAAGTATGATGACGTGTGGTCAATTTTACTCTTTATGAAATCCCATATCACAAAAACTTTCTCTAAAAGAGAGGTTATGATGTAATTATCTTCAGATGTATTGATTGTGAAAAGACAATGGCTATCATGAATGAAGTTCATGCAGGAGTTTGTTGTTCCCACCAGTGTGGACATATACTTTTTTTTCAAATTCGAAGGCTTGGATACTTCTGGCCTTCAATGATGCAAGATTGTGTTGATTTCACTAATAAGTGTCATTCTTTCCAAGTATGTGCCAAAATCATTCATCAACTGCCATATTTTCTTCATACACCTAAATACTCATGTCCATTTGCCACATGGGAAATGGATGTAGTAAGACCGTATACTTTGGCTACATCCAACCAGTTTAAGTATATTCTTACTGCTAATGACTTATTTTCCAAATGGTCAGAGGAAATACCTCTTAAAGAAGTTAGTTTTAAAAGGCATTTTTATCTTTGACAAGTCTAACATCATTACCAGATTTTGTGTCCCTAATACTATATTGAAAGACAATGTCACCAACTTCTGTTCATCCGAGGTGAGAAAGTTGTATCAAGAATATAACATCAAATCCAACCATTCATCTCGGTATGATGCAGTGGACAATGGACAAATAGAGGCCTTTAATAAGACACTTTAAAAAATACTACAAAAGATAGTGGTTAAAGATAAGAAATCATGGCCTGATAAACCTTTTCATGCTTCATGGGATTATCGTAAAACCACCCGCATTGCTAGACGATGAACCCCATATTCATTGGTATATGGAACGGAAGCTGTATTTCCCATTTATGTTCAATTACCTTCGCTCAGAGTACCCATTTGTGATCATTCATCCACGTATGAAAAATCACATAATCAATTTAATGGATTGGAACAATTAGACAAAAAAAAGATTGTGCACCATGCACCACTTAGAAGTCTATCATAATCTAATAGCAAGAGATTACAATAAAAAAGTTCATCTTCATTCATTTATTCAAGTATTATTTGTATTGGTCCTCAGAACTTCAATGATACTGGGAAAAAGCCTCCAAATCTTGAGCCAAAGTGGGAAGGACTTTACTCAACACATAGAGTCTACTCCAATGGAGATTATTCTTTAATCTCAATGGATGGAGAACTCATTACAACTCCAACCAATGCAAGATTCTTGAAGAAGTATTTTTTGTAACACAAATACACCCTTTAGTCCTCACTGTAAGACTTTAAACTACACATTCTCTGTTGTCCTTGTTGTAGGACATTAAACTGCATATCCACCTCTCTCTTCCAACATGACATTAAACGGTGTCCCCACTATCGTCCTACATGACGTTAAACTATAAACAGCCCCTTATATGTCCTACATGACATTAAATTGTACATGTTCATCCAACATTACATTTAAACTGTGAAAGAGTCCCTTAATACATCCTACATGGCGTTAAACTTTGAACATGTCTTGCAAGGCGTTAAACTGCACAACAATACATCCAAGATACATGACGCTAAACTATACAACACCCTTTTTCCGACATGACGTTAAACTGTGCATAGTTAGGGTTGTTTATACCTCTTGTTTCTCACACCGAGCATGAGTCATGTGAGCTTAGAGTAAGCTTCAACCATAACACCCTCTCTGGGCTGCTAAGCACGCGTAAGTCCCAACACCATTTTCGAGTTGCTTTCCTCAAGTACAACTCAATCACGAATTCATTCTAAATAAAACTACACGGACTTTGATCCTTACCTTATAGGGTGGGTACATAGGAAACCTCCTGAGGTTCAAGCCCAAAACCAATATCTTCATGTCAGTTCACCTCCATCTCATTTGATGTTGATCCTTGAACCCCCCCCCCCCCAAACCAATATCTACACATTTGTTCACCATCTTCCTTTCTATATGACGTTAAACTATAAATTCCCCCATTGTCCTCTCTGTATGACAATAAACTACATAGCAATACGTCCTAGCAACAAGACGCTAAACTGTGCAGCACCGGTCTATGCATATGACATTAAACTATTCACACTTTTGTCATGTATAACAATAAACTAAAATAGACTCTAACACCCTCACTTGAGAGGGAAATCATTATTGACATTGATCTCCAATAATGTCATATTACAAAGATTAAGTGCATACATGGAAATGACCAAACCATTAATCTTGGGTCCAACCATCATTGCACTAAATTCCCCTTTCACCCTTCACATGTACGAACCAAATCTATACAGAGGGTATTTAAATAACTACGTATGGCTTGATTCCCATCCCTATGGGATACGTAGGAATGTTCAAGCATCTCTCGAATCAAGCCCCAAGTCTTTGGGCCTAAACCCAAACTCAACTTTCAGTACCTTAGCTAAAAATTCCCCATGTGAACACATGAATGTGGTATAAAAACCCTGGTATTTATTCACATCAGGTTTATAACAAACACACAATGTGTCTCCCTCATTACGGTCCGACCTGTAACACCCCAGGTAAATAAAGAATATGACATTTTCATATTTATCCATATTTGTGAATAAAATATTAATATGACTTTAAAGGGGATGCTATGCTCAATGGCATACCCAACACGCAACAACGAGTTTCTTGGGAATCTTACGTTGCACTCTAATAATAAAATAATATTATTTTAAATGGCAGTTAACATGTACCTATTGTATTGGCGGGAATGGATAGAAATAACTAAAATATGATTATATATGTTTTTAAATGTTTTTACATTTATCCAATAAAAGATAAAGACTTAAAATACGGAAAGAATTCAATTTTAGGCGTATATGCCCTAGTTTTCACTAAATGTTCACTTATCACCTTTTGATGGCGAACCGTCATTAAATATAGTTTTGTTCACTCTTATACATTCTATTGGACCAAATAAAACTATTCTTTAGAATCGGGACATCAAAATTTACTTTGTGTAAATTTTTGGTATCTTTCCGATAAAGTTTTTTTTAATGAATAGTGTAAAATGTTGTATTTTAATTCAAAACCTCTTTTTAAACTAATTTATTTATATGATTAGATTTTCTTGTTAATTGGTTTTAAAGTGAAATTAGAATATATTTTTACCATTAAATCCAATAGTGGTCGTTGGAATTAATTTCACTTTAAAATCGGACTTAAACTAGTGTCAATCTTTTGATACTTATTGTTTCATAAAAACACGCTATTTGTCATGACAGCGAGAATTAATTATTAAATTAATTAATGTGACTTATATATTTTTAATTTTTTAAAATAGACATAATTTTTGAATTCGGAATATCAAATATATCTTAGGGTGAATTTTTGGGAATTTTCTGAAAAACTTCAATTTTTGATGAATAGTGAAACCACTAAGTGGTACTTATAAAAACTACTTTTTCCGTTTAAATGAAATTTTTCCATATTTGTGTTTTGAATTTAAAATATCCAACATACATGGTTGTCATTAAGAAGTAAAATGTGGTTCAATGGGATAAAAATAATTTTTTGGTGAATAGTAACTTATTATGTTTTAAATCGCGATTAGAGGTAATCAGTGCAATTTAAGGAAAAAATGATATTATAATAAAAGGAAAATACCTATACACATGTCCTACCCTTATTGGATGTGTCATGGCCGACCAAGAAAAGCCGTGGGTCAACTTGGGGACCCCATGGAGCCACTTTGGTTGGAAAATGACATTAATATCTTTTTATTTAAAATTAAAGTAAAAATGACACACACGTGAGATTTTTTACTAAAACAATTTTTACATGGGGTTATACAAGTCATATTTTTGACTATAAATATTCATTAGAAAGATAAAACGATTTCCTACATCATAGTAGTTTTGTTATATTTTTTAGACATTAAATAAATTAAAATATTTATGACATCATGATGATGCAGCGATGACCTCATTATTTAACGATTTAAATAAAATGGAATGATAATGTAATATCTAAGACCTAGACATGTCCAAAACCTATTGGATGAGTGGATTTAGAACCCTTATCACCTTATCCTCTAAATACATCAATGTGGGACCTCTGAAGGCCGAATACAATTTTAAAATAAAGTGACTTTTCTTTACTTTCCAAGAGTGCCCCTCCTCTCCTCTTATAAAAGGCCCCCACCTCTACATCCTTACCCACACTCCCAAAGCCTTTGGCTCAGACAACCCCTGCCCATTTTGTCTCTCCACTTCCCTCTCTTACTCCTTGAAGCCTCACTGGGGGCAGAAGTCTTCCCAAGGAAGCCTTTGATCTCAAACCAAAGGGAGTTACCCGATTTTAAGGTAATGTGTTCACTTGAGTCCTTTTGTTTTATTTTGGCTCTCCAACCCACTAAACTCTTTTTATTCATTTATTTTGTAACAACTCCAGTATCTTCAATATAATAGGATTTTGTTATAATAAGTATTAGAGCTACACTTACACACACCTACTTATAATGGTTAAAGAACATACTGTTTCCGTGGATGGCGAATTTATGCCTTACGAAACGATGAGTGTTCAAAACTCATATAACACCTTCAAAGGTGGCCATTGAGATGTCACTATATTTATATATGATATATAATATGTTTATATTTTAATTAATCTTCTGTATTTTTCATTTATGTCTTTCCTTTATGGCTTCTATTATGGGTATACGTGATATCTTCATTTTAGGAAGTGCGGACTACCGCCCCCTCAAAGTGATGTGATTCGTTAATGCCATATGTGGGACGTATAAAGGATGGATTTAATGTTATTATATATGATGTTATACTGGAATTATAATATACCTATATATCATTATTATTTCTTTCCATTAAAGTATGAGATAGAAATGAAAGTAGCGTTCATGCGTACGTACGGCATACCGTCTCCATGAACGGTGCATTTCATTTTTATCCCCAAATGTAATGTACTATTATAAGTACATGTATATAATGGATATATATGATGAATGATACATCTAAATTATGAATATAATTCTGGAATTAAAATATACAGACCTCTCATTTAGTTTTAATTTCATTAATATGACAAAGAAATGAAAGTAGTGTTCATGCGTACGTACGGCTTACCGTCTCCATGAACGGTGCATTTCATTTCTTACCTATAAATTATTATTTAATATTATAAATACATGTATATTCTAGATATATATGATATATATTCTATCCAAATCAGGAATGTCATTCTGGATATAAAGAACCTTTGACCACCCGAACAACATGTAATTGTAAGAAGTCCACTTTCGACTTAAGAACCAAATATCGACAAAACAAACATTATTAACTTAAATGATTACATAATGTTTATAACATGACAATAAGTGATCTAAAAGGAAGAATGAACTAGAAAAAGGTTCTTAATAAATTGGAAATTAACTCAAGTTTATTATTCAGGACGTTAAAGAATGATCGAGTCAAGTCGTACCCGAGGTAAGGGATCCTACTCCTCTCTTTCTTTTTAAGTACACTCTTTTATGTCATTCCTTCTAAGATCATATTTCTTGTTATTGGGATGTTATTTTTTATTAATCTTACTGTAATTTTTATTTTCAAATTATTAGAGACCCTATCTTCTCTCATCAATCCATTTTGGATGTTTTGAGTGGCGCCGTTAGGCTGCCGAATTTTCGTAAGAGATCTAACCTCTCTCTTTCTCTTTAAGTACTCTCCTTTATGTCACTTCTTTTGAGCTCCTCATTGTTATGATGGGGGATTCTATTTTATATTCCTCTTGCTGTAAATTTTATTTTAATGTGATGAGATACCCTATTTGATCTCATCAATCCATTTTTGGAAGTTTTAAGTGGCACCGTTAGGCTGCCGAGTTTTCGTAAGGGATTTTTCATCTCACTTTTATTCCCATGAGATTTTTGCTACATTTGCCACAATTTCCTTTGAGTGGTGTATGTACCGTAAATTATTTTACTCATTGTGTAATATTCTTTTATTTATGAGTATTTACATCAATTTTTTATTTTCCTTCTTTCACGGGGCGTATGTTTCGAAAGATACCCATGTCGGTAAGGGAACCTTTCACCATCCTCTTTTTAAAAGACTTATTTTGTTATGTCTTTTAATTCACATAATATTGTTTTGGGATATGTTCTTCTATATCCTTATTGATTTATATTTTATGTCCAAGTGATGAGATACCCTTTTTATCTCTCATCAACTCTTTTTCTGAATTTTGAAGTGACGCCGTTAGGCTGTCTAATTATTGCAAGGGAACTTCTTAACCCAATTTAGATTCTTTGGGATAAACTTTTACACCTTGAATATGTCGTTCTATGATTATGTGTGAATGTCCTCTGATTGTTTTACACTTAATACCCACTTATATTTCGTGTATTCGTTTGTCACACATAGTTATGTAACTGATTTATCCTTAATCCAAGGATACCGTCTTTGTATGGGACTTCGTCTCAATATCCTTTCATTGACGCATATTTTGTTTTATACACAACTTTCTTTTATACGGTGTATAAACCCCTTTGACTTTTACATTTATCCAAAAGGAATATTTTTATACGAAGCGTTTTACTAAATGACAAAAGGGAATGTTTTTGTCGTATGTATGCGGCGACAATGACTTCTCCATCGCCGTGACCATTATTTGAGTTTAGGCTTCCTCTACAAGCCATACCTTCTTTTTAAAAGAAAAATAAATACCATGTTTTACTTTTATTTTATTTTGGTATTGAAAATGGTTTTCATAATGTATTTATATCAATGTGTTGTATTGATATCTTGTTATTGAAAGGTGGAAATGTTATGTTTACTTTATGCATGTTTTATGTGATAAGATTATGTTGTGGTTCTTGGGCATTATTATGAAGACGGGTGGCTCCGAGATAGACTAATGGCGGGTGATCCCGATATATCTCTCCAATGCATTGGGTAACGCGAAGAAGTGAAACGTTAAGGTTTCCCCGAAGAAATTTAGGGAATATACTGTGATGGGTATTCCAAAACGTAACCAAGAGGGTTACTCCCTATGTAAGAATGTTATGAATGCCTCAAGTTACCTTTATGTCTTATGATTTCTATGATTTATTCATGATTTTATGAGGTATGTTAAAGTGCCTATGTTTTATGGGTAAAGTATGATTTCATTCTTATGTATATATGAACTCATGTTTCCTTTCCATATTTTTATAACCCTTACTGAGCTTTTTATGCTCATCCCAAGTTTTTGAAATGTTTTTCACAGGTCAAGGGAAAGGTACATGATGTGATGATAGTGTCAAGGATGTGTCAAGAAAGAATCCGTGTTTTATTTTAAATATGTTTCTGTTGATGGGAAGAATTAATATTGTCTTTTATGTAACCACTTTGTTTAAATGTGAAATGTAATTCAAGTTTCATGATCGAATTCTCTAAAACTCTAAACCTGAAAATATCCTCAATGTGTAATCTTGTAATAACTCATGATTAAGTAAGGTTTAAGGTTGGGGCTTTATAGTTGGTATCAGAGGTCGGTTTAGATAACTTTAGAGGTTAGGGTATTCTCTAAGCATAAGTGACATTACCATAATGGTTAGGATTTTAGAAAGAGTCCTAGTTTTAGATAAAGTGAATGAGTAAGTATATCTTAGTGTTTACCTTCCTCATTAGTACATGATGGTTTTTTTGATATAATCACACTGACGTTTCTTTTTTTAGTGAATGGCTGGATCTCGCAGGCACCAAAGTGACAATTGGTTTGAAGGAAACTGTGGTGGTTCTCTGATTAAGAGACTCGATGAAATGGGGTATTCAATGAGGAAACTCGTTGTTGTTCTAAACAAACTATCAAGGAGTTATGATCAACCACGTGAACCTTGGTATGTTCTATAATGCATCATTTACGAGATGACCAATCTATGTGGAAGTTCAGGTAATAATTAAAAAGGTAACCATTAGGGTTTATATGATCCTTACTTTTGAGGTAATTATGGGTTATTATATGTTATGATGGAAAATGAAAGGCATGAGATAAACTTGAGGTTAAAATATGTTATGTTTATTTTTAAAGATTTTATCTCGTTTTGGGAAATGTTTTGAGAATTATATAGTTTTGGAAAAAGGACAACACGCAGACCGTGTGACAACCCATCGCGTCGGACAATGCTGCGGGAATCGAACCCACAAGAAAAGTGCGACTGGTATTTATTGCCTACCACTGGACTATGTGATGTCCCTGGTTATTTTGACTGATTCTTTCTAGTTATATGATTTTATGAATTAAGAGTAAGTTGATTTTGGGTTATTTATGAAAATTATTAACCTATCATGGAGGATATGTGATTAGGTTAATTACTTTTCAATACGAGACTTTAGGAGCAACTGATGTTGTTTGGAGATAAATGTTACGATTTAACTTGGAAGACTATGTGACTAAATCCTTCAAATATTTGGATTTCAATCTTAGATTGGTTTACTTTGAAGAATTTTATGGACAAATTGTTTATCTAATGGTCCTCGTTGAACTTTGGGTTTTTTTGGACAAATTTTGGAGGTTAAGAATAAATTTTCTTTTTATAAAGGGTTATCCTTTTCTGGATTATCTGATCTTGTACTAGCCTTTTTGGTTTTGGTTTTGGTTAAAGTCTAAATACATGGGAAGTATATAGTTTTCTTTTGTGGATTAGGTGATTCTCTAAAAGTTGATTATAGTACTCTTAATGTGAACAAGTCTTCCTAAATACTCGCCTTTTGGAGAAAATATGAGTTTGTGTAAGGAATATAATAAAGGTTGAAAGTAAACATGATAAGTGATTATGTTTCCTTATGAATAAATTACCCAATAAAAAGTATCTTAAAACAAAAATGTTGTCTATTAACTTTTCCTACTGGGGAATCGAATACCGTTTAACCCATCACAAGTTTGTGATTTTCTCATGGTTAACTTTCTCCTAAACATGTTTTCTATCACTCTTCATCAGAACATGACCCTATGTTTTCTCCTCCATGTCCATGTCTTCATACTTGGAATCCTATTATGGGTTAACTCGGGTGACCTTTGTACTTATCTTTCTTTATTTTAAAGTGATTGTTTTACCGACTCTTCTTCCGATGTGGGACTTTCAAGGATGTTTCCAAGCCCAATTTTAAAATTGTGAGGATGCAATTCCCAAAAGGGGGGAAGGATGTAACACCCCAGGTAAATAAATAATATGAAATTTTCATATTTATCCATATTTGTGAATAAAATATTAATATGACTTTAAAGGGGACGCTATGCTCGATGGCGTACCCAACAAGCAACAACGAGTTTCTTGGGAATCTTACGTTGCACTCTAATAATAAAATAATATTATTTTAAATGGCAGTTAACATGTAGCTTTTGTATTGGAGGGAATGGATAGAAATAACTAAAATATGATTATATATGTTTTTAAATGTTTTTATATTTATCCAATAAAAGATAAAGGCTTAAAATACGGAAAGAATTCAATTTTAGGCGTATATGCCCTAGTTTTCACTAAAGGTTCACTTATCACCGTTTGATGGAGAACCGTCATTAAATATAGTTTTTTCACTCTTAAACATTCTATTGCACCAAATAAAACTATTCTTTAGAATCGGGACATCAAAATTTACTTTGTGTAAATTTTGGGTATCTTTCTGATAAAGTTTTTTTATTGAATAGTGTAAAATGTTGTATTTTAATTCAAAACATATTATTGATCTAATTTATTTATATGATTAGATTTTATTTTTAATTGGTTTTAAAGTGAAATTAGAATATATTTTTACCATTAAATCCAATAGTGGTCGTTGGAATTAATTTCACATTAAAATCGGACTTAAACTAGTGTCAATCTTTTGACACTTCATGTTTCATAAAAACACACTATTTGTCATGACAGCGGGAATTAATTATTAAATTAATTAATGTGACTTATATGTTTTGAATTTTTTAAAATAGACTTAATTTTTGAATTCGGAATATCAAATATATCTTAGGGTGAATTTTTGGGAATTTTCTGAAAAACTTCAATTTTTGATGAATAGTGAAACCACTAAGTGGTACTTATAAAAACTGATTTTTCCGTTTAAATGAAATTTTGCCATCTTTGTGTTTTGAATTTCAAAAATCCGACATACATGGTTTTCATTAAGAAGTAAAATGTGGTTCAATGGGATAAAAATAATTTTTTGGTGAATAGTAACTTATTAAGTTTTTAATCGCGATTAGAGGTAATTAGTGCAATTTAAGGCAAAAATGATATTATAATAAAATGAAAATACATAGACACATGTCCTACCCTTATTGGATGTGTCATGCCCGACCAAGACAAGCCATGGGTCAACTTGGGGACCCCATTGAGCCACTTTGGTTGGAAAATGACATTAATATCTTTTTATTTAAAGTTAAAGTAAAAAATGACACACACATGAGATGTTTTACAAAAACAATTTTTACATGGGGTTATACAAGTCCTAATTTTGACTATAAATATTCATTAGAAATCTAAAACGATTTTCTACATCATAGAAGTTTTGTTATATTTTTTAGACATTAAATAAATTAAAATATTTATGACATCATGATGATGCAGCGATGACCTCATTATTTAATGATTTAAATAAAATTAAAAGATAATGTAATATCTAAGACCTACACATGTCCAAAACCTATTGTATGAGTGGATTTAGAACCCTTATCACCTTAGCCTCTAAATACATCAATTTGGGACCTCTTATGTCAGAATACCATTTTAAAATAAAGTGACTTTTCTTTACTTTCCAAGAGTGCCCCTCCTCTCCTCTTATAAAAGGCCCCCACCTCTACCTCCTTACCCACACTCCCAAAGCCTTTGGCTCGGACAACCCCTTCCCATTTTGTCTCTCCACTTCCCTCTATTACTCCTTGAAGCCTCACTTCAGGCAGAAGTCTTCACAAGGAAGCCTTTGATCTCAAACCAAAGGGAGTTACCCGATTTTAAGGTAATGTGTTCACTTGAGTCCTTTTGTTTTATTTTGCCTCTCCAACCCCCTAAACTCTTTTTATTAATTTATTTTGTAACAACTCCAGTATCTTCAATATACTAGTATGTTTTTATAATAAGGATTCAAGCTACACTTACACACACCTACTTCTAATGGTTAAAGAACATAATGTTTCCGTGGATGGCGAATTTCTGCCTCACGAAACGATGAGTGTTCAACACTCATATAACACCTTCAAAGGTGGCCATTAAGATGTCACTATATTTATATATGATATATAATATGTTTTTGTTTTACTTAAGCTTCTGTATTTTTCATTCGTGGCTTACCTTTATGGCTTCCATTATGGGTATACGCGATATCTTCATTTTAGGAAGTGCGGACTACCGCCCCCTCAAAGTGATGTGATTCGTTAATGCCATATGTGGGACGTATAAAATATGGATTTAATGTTATTATATATGATGTTATACTGGAATTATAATATACCTATATATCATTATTATTTCTTTCCATTAAAGTATGAGATAGAAATGAAAGTAGCGTTCATGCGTTCGTACGGCTTACCGTCTCCATGAACGGTGCATTTCATTTTTATCCCCAAATGTAATGTACTATTATAAGTACATGTATATAATGGATATATATGATGAATGATACATCTAAATGTTGAATATAATTCTGGAATTAAAATATACATACCTCTCATTTAGTTTTAATTCCATTAATATGACAAAGAAATGAAAGTAGCGTTCATGCGTACGTACGGCTTACCGTCTCCATGAACGGTGCATTTCATTTCATACCTCTAAATGATTATGTAATATTATAAATAAATGTATATGCTGGATATATATGATATATATGCTATCCAAATCAGTAATGTCATTCTGGATATAAAGAACCTTTGACCACACGAACATCATGTAATTGTAAGAATTCCACTTTCGACTTAAGAACCAAATATCGACAAAACAAACATTATTAACATAAATGATTACATAATGTTTATAACATGACAATAAGTGATCTAAAAGGAATAATTAACTATAAAATGTTCTTAATAAAGTGGAAATTAACTCAAGTTTATTATTCAGGATGTTAAAGAATGATCGAGTCAAGTCGGACCCGAGGTAAGGGATCCTACTCCTCTCTTTCTTTTTAAGTACACACTTTTATGTCATTCCTTCTAAGATAATCTTTCTTGTTATTGGGATGTTATTTTATATTAATCTTACTGTAATTTTTATGTTCAAATTATTAGAGACCCTATTCTCTCTCATCAATCCATTTTGGATGTTTTGAGTGGCGTCGTTAGGCTGCCGAATTTTCGTAAGAGATATAACCTCTCTCTTTCTCTTTAAGTACTCTCCTTTATGTCACTTCTTTTTAGCTCATCTTTGTTATGATGGGGGATGTTATTTTATATTCCTCTTTCTTTACATTTTATTTTAATGTGATGAGATACTCTATTTGATCTCATCAATCCATTTTTGGAAGTTTTAAGTGGCGTCATTAGGCTGCCGAGTTTTCGTAAGGGATTTTTCATCTCACTTTTATTCCCGTGAGATTTATGCTACATTTTCCAAAATTTAATTTGAGTGGTGTATGTAATATCAATTATTTTACTCATTTTGTAATATTCTATCATTTATGAGTATTTACATCAATGTTGTATTGTCCTTCTTTCACGGGGCGTATGTTTCGAAAGATACCCATGTCGGTAAGGGAACCTTTCACCCTCCTCTTTTTAAAAGACTTATTTTGTTATGTCTTTTAATTCACATAATATTATTTTGGGATATGTTCTTCTATATCCTTATTGATGTAAATTTTATGTCCAAGTGATGGGATAACCTTTTTATCTCTCATCAACTCTTTTTCTGAATTTTGAAGTGACGCCGTTAGGCTGTCTAATTATTGCAAGGGAACTTCTTAACCCAATTTCGATTCTTTGGGATAAACTTGTACACCTTGAATATGTAGTTCTATGATTATGTGTGAATGTCCTCTGATTTTTTTACACTTAATACCCACTTATATTTCGTGTATTCGTTTTTCACACATAGTTATGTAACTGATTTATCCTTAATCCAAGGATATCATCTTTGTATGGGACTTCGTCTCAATCTCCTTTCATTGAGGCATATTTTGTTTTATAAACAACTTTCTTTTATACGGTGTATAAACCCCTTTGACTTTTACGTTTATCCAAAAGGAATATTTTTATACGAAGCGTTTTACTAAACGACAAAAGGAAATGTTTTTGTCGTACGTATGCGGCGACAATGACTTCTCTATCGCCGTGACCATTATTTGAGTTTCGGCTTCCTCTACAAGCCATACCTTCTTTTTAAAAGAAAAATAAATACCATGTTTTACTTTTATTTTATTTTGGTATTGAAAATGGTTTTCATAATGTATTTATATCAATGTATTGTTTTGATATATTGTTATTGAAAGGTGGAAATGTTATGTTTCCTTTATGCATGTTTTATGTGATAAGATTATGTTGAGGTTCTTATGAATTATTATGAAGACGGGTGGTTCCGTGATAGACTAAGGGAGGGTGAGCCCAATATAGCTCTCCAATGCATTGGGTAACGCGAAGGAGTGAAACGTTAAGGTTTCTCCGAAGAGATTTAGGGAATATACTGTGATGGGTGTTCCAAAACGTAACCAAGAGGGTTACTCCCTATGTAAGAATGTTATGAATGCCTCAAGTTACCTTTATGTCTTATGATTTCTATGATTTATTCATGGTTTGATGAGGTATGTTAAAGTGCCTATGTTTTATGGGTAAAGTATGATTTCATTCTTATGTATATATGAAATCATGTTTCCTTTCCATATTTTTATAACCCTTACTGAGATTTTTATTCTCATCCCAAGTTTTTGAAATGTTTTTCACAGGTCAAGGGAAAGGTACAAGATGTGATGATAGTGTCAAGGATGTGTCAACAAAGAATTCGTGTTTTATTTTAAATATGTTTCTGTTGATGGAAAGAATTAATATTGTCTTTTATGTAACCACTTTGTTTAAATGTGGAATGTAATGCAAGTTTCATTATCTAATTCTCTAAAACTCTAAACCTGAAAAGATCCTCAATGTGTAATCTTGTAATAACTCATGATTACGTAAGGTTTAAGGCTGGGTCCTTATACAACCTCTATGAACCTAAAATAAGATCTCCTATGCTCTCGTCTCACATGATCTTAAACTATATTTTAAGAACTACATATGGCTTGATTCTCATCCAAATGAGATATGTAGTGAAGTCCAGCATCTCAATTTTGGACCTAGCCACAACATGATTATGGTCAGCATTGGTCTATGTATCTCTTACATTCATTGGACAATACCCATTTTCATGTGTCATAATCCTAACCTTAAATACTTCCAGATCTCCAAAACCCTTTTCTTGACTTCTGGTCACAAAGTGTCTGATACCCAGGAATTCTTTTTCTTAACTATGCATCACGTGCCCCTAGGAATCCTTGCACAAATAGTCTACATAATGGACCTATGGGCCAAAAGATGCTATTATTTGACTATGCATCCAATGCCCTTAGGTGGCCCTTCATAATTTAACCCCCCCTCCCCAAGGGGTTCATCAAATAGTGGTAACTTCATTCTTGGGGGGGAACCTATTTTGTCCTTATTGGTCTTAACGACGATATATAGGGATCTGCAAAAAACTACCATCCTTAACATATTAGTCCCATACTCTTTTTCATGATATAAAAGTATTCAAGTCTATGGTTTATATTTCCCTTCCCTACGTTTGGTTCAGACCTCCGTAGGAGTGGCATTCATCCAATTCTTTGAAAATATTGATTGGGAATATCCTCTCTATATTCAAGTACCTCTCTCCTTACAACAGAGTCTATGCTTTGTGAAATTTGAGTCCCCATAAAATTTCACTAGCTTTTAGTAAGAGAAAAGTAAAATTTCTAAAAGTTTATTTTCCTAACTTTGCAGCACGTTCCCCTAGGTGACCTTGCATAAGTAGTCCACATAATGGACATGTCATCCAAAAGATACTATTATTTGACTATGCATCCAATTCCCTTAAGTGGCCCTGCATAATTCAACCCCATAACGGGTTTCTCAAATAGTGGTAACTTCACTCATAGGAAATACTTCCTCTAATTCCTTTTTTCCCTTTTTTCATATCATCCATTAGATTCAAATTTTTTTAATTCATAGTTTACATATTCTCCCCCATACTTGAATGTGGTAATATGTTTTCAAATAACATATTAAGGAATTGAGTCAAATTTAATCCATTCAGCCAAAGCTATACGACCTTAAACATTATCCTTTTTATGTCCAACATGCATGGCTTTAAACTGCCAACAAGAGATAGGTAACTCATTAAATTTTGATCTTGTGAAAGGAACTCTGAAAAAAAGTCGAGTCCTAGCTTTCTAAATATTCATTTTGTATAATTTAGAAAATATTGAGCAACAAAAAGATGCAATGTTTGTGGGGTTGTTTGTATAATCCTAGAAAAAATAAAATTATTCTTACTAGGCCAATTGGCTTAGGTAAACAAAATTAGTTAGTAAGAGAATGAGGTACAAATGATTGAAGATGAAATGTCTTTTTCAATAATGCACAAGATTAGAAGAACACTCAAATATTGAAGTATCTTCTCTTTTCCAAGAATTACAAGAGGTTTTCAACATAACTTTTCATTTGATTTACGGCATTCCAAACTTCATCAGTAGCCACTTGAAGTTCCTTCACTCGACCAGATTCAATCTTTTCAGCTTGATGAAGTGCTTTCTTGGCATCTGTGATGGATTTCATACCATCCATTTGGACTCCTTACAATGAATTTTTAAGCTGGTAAAGTTCCCCAATAACGGCATCTAGTTGTTGCTGAAGGTGCATCTGCTGGAAAACATTCTCGTTGATTTTATGCTTCACCTCCTTCAGCTTTGCAGCATTGTTGACGCTCCTTTCGTCACAGAATCTAAAGATCGTAAAAGGGGAATATATGAGCACAAAGTGATTCAACCTTTGAACGAAAACATCAAAAATCAACAAAGGGATGAACAAGGAAAACATTGCCCATAGGCCGCACAAGTTCCTTCATGATCGCGCAAGTGGACTTGCGCGACGTAACTTGGCGCGCAAGTGACTTGTGGGACCTAATTGATAACCGCCCGGGGTCTTCTCCTGCCTATAAATAGAGCCTATGGGCCCCCCATTCGAGAGGATCTTTTTTTTAGAAACTCGTATTGAAGCTCCCGATGCCCAAGTCTCTTTTCAAAGCTTTCGGAACACTTATAAGGTAATTTATTACCTAGAACGGAAGATCTAAAGAGAGGGAGTAAGGCCTAAGTGTTGAAACTCATCAACACTTGCGCGCCTGAGTGGTCATCCCTTAAGGGAAGTGGTCACACTTGCGCGCCGCCTTATTCCTTTGATAGAACTTGCGCGTCCCTTTTTTGGAAGAACCTCAAGAGGATTCTAAAGGCTTTAATGAAGAGTCGCTCAAGTATTTTAAATGATGGTTGAATATCGCGCAAGTACCCACCATCTCGCATAGGTATACCTGCGCGACCAATACTTGCGCGCCGCCCCAATACCTGCGCGCCTTCAAAGACTTGCGTGTCCCTTCCTTTTTGGGTGCATTTCTTGCCCATTTCACCCCTCTTAAGCCATTACACCTTTCCTTTTCAAGATTCAGTCTTTAAGACACTCTCCAAATCCATTTATGGCATGATTTCTTAATTTGACTTCTTTATCTAAAAGAAATTATGTAGAATATCTCTCAAAACCTAGTGATTTACATATCTTTATGTCACTAAAGATTGAGAGTTCATTCATTCAACCTCATCCTTTAAGATGAGAGAATCCTTAACTTGGGTCTCCTTTTTCAGGAATAAGTCCCAGTCCTAACCTGGGCTTCCTTTTCAAGAGTAATCCCCAAGTCCCCTAACCTAGGATTCCTTTTCAGGAATAAGTCCCAGTCATAATTATAGGCATCCTCTTTAGGATTAAGCCCCCAGTCCCTTAATTTTTGGGCATCCTTCTTAGGAGTAAGCCCCAGATCCTCTAATTTGGGCTTCCTTTTCAGGAGTAAGCCCCAGTCTCAAATATGGGCATCCTCCTCAGGAGTAAGCCCCAAACCTTAATCCCTTAACCTGGGCCTCCTTTTCAAGAGTATGTCCCAGTCATAAATCTTGGGCTTCCTTTTTAGGAATAAGCCCCAAGTCCCTTACATTCTCTTTAACCAGTCCTAATTTACGTTTAATCTGGGATTCCTTCTCAGGAGTAAAACCCAATTATCAATCCTCTCCTAATTTGGGTTTCCTTTTCAGGAATAAGTCCCAAGTTAGAGTATTCCAATCTCCATGAAGCACATATACCTTTATGGACCCTGTTCCTGGATTTTCTCCCTAAAGTAAATCCTAAACCTTCATCTATCTGGGCAGTCATACATACATAATCCCCAAACCATTTCTTATGATTACATCTTTCATGGCCCAATTGTCCATTTTATTACCCATACCGCTTGTTTCTCACACCGAGCATGACTCACGTGAGCTTAGAGGGTAAAAGTAATTGTGACATCCTTCTTTGAGCCATCAATCATAAACATCATACTCCCTTATTCGAACTACGTGGGTTCTGATTCCTTTTCCAAAACAAAGGATATGTAGGTATCCCATATATGGGTTCGATCCCAACATTAAAATAATTATTGTCCTTCTGAATGACAATAAACTTCAAGTTCCCCACTGAGTGGCTTTAAAACCAGCCTAGTCATCATAATGACCAAGATACTTTTATATAAATATTTTGAAGGATACCATTGACCAAGAATCTCTAAATAGATATAGATGATTCTTTATCGATGAAGAACCTCGAATACATATAAAAGAAACTCTAAATTTCTTACATATTTAATCATTGATTGTTAAACTGAAGGAAATCTCATTTTATACTTGGTAATATAATAAGGATTCACGAACATAACTTAAATCTATAAAGAGAGTCTCGGAATAGACAATAATTCCCCTCAAAAAGGTTTGATGAGTCCGACCTCCCATCCTCTCAACCAATGCAAATTCCTAAGCCTCATCAGTCCACAAGCTAATGAGCGGCTACCTTTGGAAAGTAAGTCCAAATGGATGTGGAATCATTGGATGTTTCCGGTTCTACAAACAAACCCGTTAGAAACCGATCGAAACGTTTTAATCTCCCATTCAGGAGTTTATCCCCGAATTCCGAGGGAAACAAGCATGATCAGCCTCAGTTCGGGACACCGCAGCATCGAATTCACTAATATTGGTCAGCAGCCTCACTCTGATCAGATCTTCATGTCACTTTTGATCTTTCTCCCTCCTTAAGATGACTTGTTTCACCACAGTATGGACCTATTGATATCCAAAACTGCCAAGTCTCAGCATCACGAACAAGGATGATAGTCGCGAGATCTTTGAAGATAGCTCTTCAAGAGGCACTTCAGATATGATCTTCCATATATTTTTCCATGCCTTTCTACGTGAGAATTTGAGCGCCTTTTGCACCTCTGGGTCTGATTCAGCATCACTATCACTGGGGCGAATATAGTTCGGTATTAATGCACTTAATGAAATGCCATGTTCTTCTCCTTCCCCCCTGACCCTTGGTACTTCACTTTCTACTCCCGTTGGGGCTGAGGCTGACGCTTCACTTCCAGATCTAGCCACTGAAGTTGATAGCCCTGCATAGTCAATTAAAATCTTTGGTTATTTTCAAAGGATAGCAAAAGTTGATTAGCTATCTTGAAAATTAAGTACATCCACAAATATTATCATCTTTTACCCAACGGTAGATCAGAAGCATGAGAAGGCTCCTCCCCATCTTTATTAGCTTCAACAGGATTTTCAGGAAGGATTTCAGGAAGCTCTGTCGGGTTAAACTCCACTTGCGCTAGCATCTCTCCGATGACAGGGTTGTCTCTACCCCCTTCAGGGATTGGAAAATCAGTAGCTTGCTCATATGGAACTGCACATTTCAACCAATCATGGTTAGAGATGTAATAGAAAAAAATTAATATGACGAAGGATAACACTCACATCCAAAATCTTCTAAATCACATGGTAATTTAACATGATCTAAAATTTCTTCAAAAGACGTGCCAAGAATCATCATTTCATCCAGTGATATCCCAGATTCCTAGTTAGTCTCACTAGTGGGAGAATTTGAAATGTCTTCTTGATGACCATCCTCCTACAACCTCTGACCCCAGATAGCTTCCTCAGAGAAAATTGTGGAGTAAGTTGCAATGGTCACCAAATGTTCTAGTGCAGGCTCTTCTCTCCTTATAGCAGCAACAGGAGAACTGCTGGGAACATACGCTAGCTCTTCTTCTCTCTTTGTTTCTTCAAGAGCATCCAAGTCAGCATGAATTTGCAACTATTCACCATCACCCTCCTTTTTCCTCAAATGAGGGTCAATCCTCTCCCTCAAAGGGGAAATCAAAGAAGCCCCTATAATCCCAAGAAGTATGAGAAACCTTTTCATGAGTTAAGATTCATGACTATCCGAAGGAATTACCACTACTGATGAAGTGTTTGGACATTGTCTTATTCCTTCTATGTTATAGCTTCTTGGACTTTTTGGGTGTGTTAACATAGTCACCTCCAAATACAGGTATTGGAGAGTGAAAATCCATGTTTGACTCCTCGTCCATGGCTTGTTGGCCTGGAGATACCTTTCTCGGCTCACAAGGAGATTCAGTGGCTCTAAGATCAGTGCCACAAGGGCTATACCGCAGTGAGGGGACCTTATTAGTTTCTTCCTTAACAAGATATAGGATAAAGAAAGTGATTTCCTTGAGTAACAAAGCTTTGACTGAAATCAAGTTGCAAAGAAAATAAGGAAAGAAACTTACATATTCAGGAGCCATGTAATCGTGCCACTCCTCGACTACTGATGCACCAATACCCTCAGTGGTGCCATGATCCATCATTTCATTTACCCGCTTGGTGATTGGAATGTAATCATCAGTGGCATATATGAGAATTTCCATCTCTCTGATGCAATCCCACACTTCATCGGGGTTATCCTCGAAGCAGATATTAGCAGAAGCCCGGAGACTCCCCACTCCAGGGATATGTATCCATTCGCATAAATCCATCCAGGCAGTTTCAGCATCACAATACAAAATCCACCATGTCTGGATAGCCTCTGGATATAAATATTCAGAATGTGGACCAGAAGGCCATGAGGAGGGTCCTACAATCTAGGACTTCAACTTCTTCCCAGCTCCTACAATCACAGATAAAGGATAAGAAAATGAAGCTTTTTTCTCTATAAAATAATGGGGACTAAATTGCCACAATGATATAACTCAACTTGATTCGATGGAGTAGGTATCTTGACTCTAGAAGGAGGATTATATCTGGAACGAGGCTGTTTTGACACATGTCGCGCCTTATCAGCCCCATCCTATGAATCTGGTGAATCAGCCCCGGGTGAAGAACCCGGTGAATCAACTCCGGGTGGGGAAGTGTCACATTCAAGATGAAAGGTTTCTTTCCTAAAACATCTCTTTTTACTCCCCACCTAGTAGACAGGAAGATCCAACACCCATGTTGGGTATGATGCTACACAGTTCTCAGCATACCATGTAGGAAATTGACTCGCCGCTCTAGAAACTGGTAGATCAAACACTGCCCTGGTCTTCTCCATAGATGTCAAAAACCATAGTTTTCATGAAACCATTAGATTATGCTCCGAACTGGCATGCATGGGAGGGGATACAACAATATTCTGAAAACACATGAATTGGCGTGCAAATCTATATGAAGTGTAGGCCTCGCATATAGTCTCTCCATCAATTTTGGTGGCCAATACACCATCTCTACAAGCCAGCATATATGACCTAAATTCCAAGCTAGTTGTTCCATCATCAACAAACCACCCTGTTGGCGGGTTTCCATATGGAAAGAAATGAAATTACTTGAACATGCTCAGCCTCACCTTCAGATCATAGGAATTTAGGGACAATGGAGAAATTCCGAAAAATCCCTGAACTGATGGCCTAAAAGAACATCTAGGAATATATACTATGCTCTGTACAGCGTATGTCCTGAAGTGAGTGGCGATCCATCCCCACAAAACATGGAATGGTCCCAGTATTCTCAAAAGAGACTTACCCATTTAGGCCTAGAGTAAGCCCCTATGAGTCTTCACCAAAAATGGGGTGGCAACACAACCATTTTTCTCTCATCCAACTTGGCTGCAACAAAAAAGGTCCCTAGCCTGACACCTCCCTTCGAATGCCTAACTGGAAGAAGATAAACGCTGAGCCACACGGCTAAGAAGCCCACCAGATGTGTCTTCTCTGGGACTCTTTGATTCACTTCATACCCCCACTTTTCAAACTCTCCCACTTCTAGATTTGTCTAGAATGTGACTAGAGAACTCCTCTTCTCTACTATGGGGAAGCTGGTAGGACGAGTACAGGTCGGCCCCTTCTCCTTCATCTTTATGAGAAACATATCCATCCTCTCTTCTGGATTAATATTCTTTCTAGATTGAGTATTTTTAGACATTAAATTCTTGAGATTGTGGAGAATTTTCAATAACTCTCGAGCCAAAGCCGAAGTCTTCTCTGAATCATTCCGTGTTGCATTAGGAGGGATGAACTCATCATACACGTCTCCCAGAATTGGATCCCCCAAGATCTTGTAGACATCCCACAAGCTGATTCCTACTTCTCCATGAGTCAGATGGAAAGAATTGTTTTCTGGGATCCAGTGGCTGATTAGCTCTGGCAAAAAATCACCATTCTTGTAGACATATGTCTGCCCAGCACAGACGGCTTCCCTTGAAAAACTCTACACAGGTTTGTTGCACCCAATATGCTAACATCAATGTTGGCTTCACAGCTCCACCAGGATGAAAATACCAACTCTTCTTCCATCCCTTATATTGATTCATCTAAGAATTTTGGAAAATAGAGGGATAACAATGCGGTTGCAGCTCAGGCTTGTGAGGCTTCATATCTGGAGCATGTGGGCTATGATACATTATATATGCCTTCTCCACTGTTCCAACATTATCAAATGATCCAACAACTGATAAATTTTTCGAATAGAAATTGGTGTAAGTCTGAAACCAAGAATGAGGAACATAATTCTTTTCCTCTAGAACATTGACTCCTTGTAGATGATCGTGGAAATATAAAGGAAATTAAATGCTTTGTGGGAAATTGGCATGATATTTCTTCAAGTACTTATCCAAATCCGGGAGTGTCCTTTTACAGAAATCATAATATTCATGGCCGATGATGTTCATCATATCATCTATTCTCTTGTTGGCCAACTTATCAGCCAATCCAATTCTTTTGGGAGCCATTGAATCTACACAAAGATCAAATAGTAAACTTTTAATAAAGTATATTTTAAAAAAATATTTTTGAAGAAAACAAACAAATAGCAAAGGCATTAAGGCGTTCAAGTGTTGTCGCGCAAGTGTTGTCTCGCAAGTGTTATCACGCAAGTATTTTCACGCAAGTAAAAATCCTTACTTTGGAAGCGTGACACAAAGAAGAGCGATCGACCGAGGAAATCAAAACACTTGCACATCGAGAGCTTAAAATCTTTGAAGGCAGGATGGTTTGCATGAAGTGACACCCATATATATAGGCAATCCCAGAACCCTGCGTGCCGGAACCTACATGCCGCAACCTACGCGCCCAAAACTTGCGCTCCGCTGAACCTTGGTTTCTCTTTTTCCTCATATTCAAATCCTCTTTTATTTTTTTCGGATCCAACCCTGAGGGTGGGACATTTTTTACGCTCTTTTCCATCATAGAGTCCAAACGAATGGAAAAGGGGAATACCTTAAGCACAAAGAGATTCATCCTTTGAAGAACATCAAAAATTGACACAAGGCATGAATAGGAAACCCATTAAGAAGGAGTCTTGCAAGTTTTCTTCTCGCCGCACAAGTTACATGTGTGCCACATATAGGTCTGGAAAGTCACTTGCGCACCCTATTCCTTTTTTTTTTCAAGGTTCCCAGTGGCCTATAAATAGCCCTCGTGGGCCCCCCATTTCGAGGATAAATTTTCCAAAACTTAGATTCCATATCTGGTTGCCCAAGTCTTTTTCTGAAATCTTCTGAGCACTTCTAAGGTAATTATTTACCTAGAATGGAATCTCTAAAGAGGAAGAATAAGTCCTAATTGTTAGAATTCATCAACACTTGCGTGCCTAAGTGTCCACCCCTTGAGGGAAATGAAGACACTTGTGTTCCGCCTTGCCCTCTCAAGGGAACATGTGCGCCACACTTCTGGAAGCCTCTAGGGATGATACTAAGATCATGAGTTCAAAGTCTCACAGGTATTACCCTATTGATTATTCGTCTCCCAAGGTGACTCATGTCACGCAAGTATACTTGCGTGACCAGGACTAGCACACTAGAACAATACTTGTGTGCCTCCATCCTAGTCACCTCTTTTCATCAAATCCACCTCTCCTTTTCAAGACATAGCCTTCAAAACCCTCTTCAAAGCCATTTTTGGCATGGATCCTTTGTTGGATTTTTAATCTGAAAGGAATTCTGTGAGAACCTCTCCTAAAACCTCGTGACTTACATGTTTTATGCCACCATGGTTAGAGGTTTCTTATATAACCTCATCCTTTAATATGAGAATATCTTTTAATATAGGCCTCCTTCTCGAGAGTAATCCCCAAGTTACAAGTCCCCTTAACCTAGGCCTCCTTCTCAGGAGTAAGTACCAAGTTACAAGTTTCCTTAAACATTGGTCATCCTTCTTAGGAGTAAGACCCAATATTAATTCTTTTTATTTGGGATTCCTTCTCAAGAATAAAACCCAATCATAAGTCCCTCTTAATTTAGGCTTCCTTTTCAAGAGTAAGTCGGGTTAAAATTCCAAATTACCATAAAGTACAAATACCTTTATAGACCCTGCTTCTTATGCTTCTTTCCTAAGACTTGGTCTTAATTTACCTAGGTAGCCATACATACATAATCCCCATATCATTCCTTATAACTGTAACATTTTATGGCACCATCATCAATTTTACAGATACCTCTTGTTTCTCAAACCGAGAATGACTTAGGTGATCTTAGAGTGTGAGAGTAATCACGACATCTCTTTTTGGGCAATTAACCATGCATAAACCCTATATTTCTTTTATCAAACTACGAGGGTTTTGATTCCTTTTTAACAAGGATATGTAGGAAGCCCATCTACAGGAACAATCCCAACTCTGAACTAATCCATATCTTTCTGAAATACAATAAACATCAAGTTCCCCACTGAGTGGATTTAAAACCAGTATGGTCATCATAATGACCAATATATTTTTATATAATGTATTGAAGGATACCATTGACTAAGCATCTATAATACATACGGATGATTCTCCATCGATGAAGAACCTCAAATACATATAAAAGATTCTCTAAATCTCACACATATCAATAGTTGATTTCTAAATCTAAAGTAAAAATCATTTTTATGCTTGGTGAATTAATAAGGATTCGTGAACTTAACTTAAATATATAAGAGAGTCCTTAAGTAGGCAATAATTCCCCCAAAAAAGGTGTGGTGAGCCTGACCTCCCATCCTCTTGACCAATTATAATTATTAATCCTCATCATCCCACAACTAATGAGCACCTACATTTGGAAAGTAGGTCCAAATGGATATAGGATCATTGGATGTTTCCGGTTCTATGAATAAACCTATTAGAAACCGATTGGAAAGTTTGAAACTTAAACAAAAAAGGTCATCCCCATTTCTAGAATAAACAACATGTTTAGAATTTCAGAAGAGAAGAGCATACATTGGCACGAAAAAATCTTTTCTAAATTCTTTAGAGGACCTTCCATACTCATTTTTTCACTTGAGAGATCTTTCCTCCTTTCATTATTTTCATTTACTTTTTTGTTCCTTTCATTTGTAATTGTGTAAGTTTTTTTCAATTTCATTTTAATTTTAAGGAAACTTTCTACTTAATATTCTGTTTTAATCATCCAAAATATATTCTTAAATATTAATAATCATAAAATATTTGAAATCAAGTTTAAACCTCTTCCCGTATTTATCTTTCTCATTCAATCTAAAGTTTTTTTTTAAATCTCATCATCGTTCATGTGTGTGTGCTCGAGGAGAAACTATTTTCTTATCCCTTTCATTCCCTTACTTTTATAATTCATCATTATAAATATAATAAACCAGATTACTAATAATCTTAATGGCTAATTAAATCTCTCATTGGGGTGATTTATAATTCAGATATGTTAAGTGATTTAGAGCTTTTGCTCGATTAATATTATTTGAATTAACATCGTGAATGTTGGAAATAACATGTCATGGATTAATGACTTATTTTGTTTAACGTATGGTTTACATAGATTATTGTAACCATAAATACAGTACCATCAACTTGTACTGATTGAAATTAGAACCCTAATTTATGTTAAGGTTTGGATTAAAGCCTTAACACATAGTAATTCCAATCAATGTCAACATGTGACATGGGTATGGATTTAATGAAATATAAAGCAAGGCTCAATGATATCACAAGCTAAAATATGGATTAAATAACCTCAATATATATCAAATTGTTAAATTAGTCTTAATAAATCAATAATTTCAATTAATCTCTGCAAACAACCCCCCCCCAATCAAAATAAAATCAACTAAAAACAATTGACTATTAAAACGTATTATCACTGGTGATTGGACCCAAGTGTTGCTGTACACATTAGAAGATCATTGGAAACTCGAAAAATCGCTAGGAGACAATCGGCTACGTGTGTAAAATGGAATCATTTCTAGGGATGGTGATATTAATTAGTCGTTAGTTTCTGGTTATTGTAAAAAAACAAAATTTATAAAAAAAATGATAAAAAACACAAAGAAAAACCTATCTTCCCCTTTCTTTCAAAATATCTCTGAATTCCCCATAGCCACCCAAACAATCCATCATATTTGTTTGACTTTGAAAGTGAGTGAACACTTCACCAACATAGGATGACCATTAAATATAATAAAAACCTTCTCAAACCAACTGAATTGGATATGGATAATCCTAGGGAACAAACACTTAAAGAACTTTTTTCCCCTAATATGAATTTACCAACCCCATGGTATTCAATATCCAAATATAGAGACACACTTAGAACATAAATCGGGTTTGATTCATCTTCTAACTCATTTCACAAAGCTAGCCGGTGAGGATGCACATCTTCATCTTAAAGAGTTCCAAGTGGTGTGCTCAACCATGAAGCCTAAAGGGGTTTCTAAGGAACAAATCAAACTTCGAGAATTCCTTTTTTCCTTAGATAACTCTTCCATGTCATGGCTTTACTACCTCGCTCTTGGTTCCATAAACTCATGGATTGACATGAAGTGACTTTTCTTAGAGAAACTGTTTTCTGTTTCTCATACTGCTTCCATCTGAAAGAAAATTATTGGTATCCAACAAATCCCAAATGAATTACTCCATGAGTACTTAGAAAGGATCAAAACTCTTGTGGAAACCTATCCACATCACCAAATCCCTGACTAAATATTGATCCAATACTTCTATAAGGGGTTGTTGGCTATGGGGGGAACCATCATTAAGGTCGAAAGTGGTGGTGATCTTGTTGATAAAACTCCTACAACTGCAAGATATCTCATAAGCAACATGGTTGAAAACACACAACAATTCCATAATCGAGAACATGATCAAGTCAAACAGACCCAAGATAGTCAATCGATAGGGAAAAACAAGATAAAAAAGTGGATGAGTGAACCTACAGGTCTTGTGAGGAAACTAATGGTGGCTTCCAAATCCCCAACCTTATCTTCTCCACAATCCTTCTTCCCTGGATCAATCAAGAACTGTGGAATCTTTATATTCTCATCTCATCCAATGGACACAAGTCCAAAACTTTAAGAAGATACATCTGATTCATCTAGACCAATTGAGTTCAATGGAGCATATGCTCAATGGAACACCAACCCTCAACAATCAGGTCAGTTCATTATAAACTTCAACCAACCACACTATAATCCCTTCTCTTCTACCTTCAACCAATGATTGAGTTATGGTAATAACATTTCTCATCCCACCCCCCCCCCCCCAATTCCCTCTTTAAAACCCAAACCAATTCCAATATGGTCCAGGTGTTGGTAACTTCCAACAACCTTAAACTTCTGTTCCTCATCCTCAGAGGATCAATCCTCCTATTTCTCATCCTATATTACACTATCCTAATGAGCCTTCCCAATTACCAAACCAATACAATCGCTTTCCCAAGAACCAAAATCAAGGAAATCCAAATTCACAGTAGGCCTTTTTTTCTAAGAAATCATTGGAAAGTGCAGTGGAGGATCTTTCCTCCTCAACCCATTCCAGCCTCAAAAACATTGAAACCCAAATTGGTCAACTTACATCCCACCTGATCCAGCAACAAAAATCAAATTCTTCCCAAATCTCAACTCAACCATTATCCAACCCTAAGGGTAATGTAAGTGATATTTCACTTAGACAAGGAAATCAAATTCCTATGCCTCATGATGCGTCCTCTACATCCCCTTTAAATGTCGAACAAGAAAATGAAAAGAAAAAAATCTTGAAAAGGAATCTGAGTCCATTCCCTCACATCATTCCATTCCTATTAGGAACCCAATTCCTTTCCCTAAATCCATTTCTATTCCAAAAAAGTCCTTTGAACCCGATATTGAAATGCTTGACATGTTTATATGTGTTGAAGTCAACATTCACCTCTTAGATGCCATAAACAATCTCTAAGTATGCCAAGATTATTAAGGATTTTTGCACCCATAAGAAAAAACTTATAACCTTAGAAAATGTTTCCACCCAGCAGTCTATTACCATGAAGTGAAAAGATCCTGGGACCTTTACAGGTCTATCCCAAATTGGGAGTTCCAACTTCGATGATGCACTCGTAGACATAGGATCCTCAATTAATATCATTACCAAATCCATATTCTCCAACCATGGTCTCGGTCCCTTACATCCATTGAGTGTTGTCATCCAGTTTTCCAATAGAAGCACTACCAGTACTGGGGGAATAATTGAGGATGTCCTTTTCTGAGTCAACGATCTTATATTCCCACCTAACATTTTTTTCCTTTACATGGAAGGTGAGACAACTTATTTCCAATTTCCTCTTATTCTCAGAATATCTTTCCTTAAGACATATAAAACCAAAATTGATGTCCATGCTGGCATCTTATCCATGGAATTTGGTGACCAACTAGTTAGGTTCAATATTTTTCAATACATGTGATACCCATTAGAGAATCAATCTGTATTATCTATCTAGGATTCTGAAATTCCCTTTGAGAGTGGGTTCAATCCCAATCCATCATGTTCTTCTTGTTATACTGATAGAGGAGTTTTTGAATATTTCATCCCCATTAACCAAGTCATAAATGGATAAATTTATGTTGACATTACAAATGAAAACTCCATTGATCTAAAGGATCATGAAATATCTTTGGAATCCCATCTCACCTCATACATCCATGACTCCAACATGGATGGTAATGGGGATAATGAACAATCATGTTCATTTTTTTATTCAAATATGATTATCCATCATTAATAATTTTTTATCCATGATTCGGAAAATTCTTTTCTATGTGAGGTGAACCCTGAACTAATCTGTTTATATTGTCTTGATGGTAGTTATGTTTGTGATATTTGTTCCCAAATTAATAAAGTAATCATTGGTGATGTTTTAATTGAACATTATTTGGAAACAACATTGATATAAATGATATTGAAAATTTTATTCAGTATTATGACTCCACTGATCCACATTACTGTACATCTGTAAGCAATGAAATAAATTATTTAAATACAATTGGGATCTCATACTCTGTTTTTATGTTATACGATCCTTACATAAACATACCAATAGAATTGAAACATCTTCCTAAAATTCCATTCATAGAAAACCAATGCTCAGTGGGCTATATAATACCTCTAGTTCAAGACCAAAGGGAGGATAGTCATATTCTCCTTCCACCCCCATTGAATTCAAGAACCACATCAAGGAAGGAGAGAAATTATCCAATGAACAATCCGGAAACCCGGAGGAGACTTTTTTGAGGAAACACACTGCAGTTGAAAAAATACAGTGCCCACCGTCAGACTAGGTATTTTAAAGCAACCATCCAGCTATAGAGAAAATAAATGTAGTTCTTCTTGGGAGGCAACCCATGTTTTCTTTTACTTTTATGAAATTTTAATTTCTTTTTAGTATTTCATTATATGAATAATTATTGTTCTTTTTTAGGTAACAACTCACATGAGGCACATCAACTTCCACTGACCCACCACTGAATAGAGACAGTGACCCACCAAATTTAAACCAAGGGGCACCTCATTTCATTTAACTCTCTCTCTCTCTTCCTCTCTCTCTACCTCTTTCTTCTCCTTCCTCTTTTTTACCACTTTTTTCGTCAAACCCTTTCTTTTCCTATTTTTCTTTTGTGTGGGTGTGTAATTTAAAAATACTAAAAAAAAGATTCATACTTACTCACCATCTAGTTTTGAAATTTTTTCTAACCATTTTTTGGAGTAAAAAGACATGGTTTCATCTCAAAAATTTTGTGTTTTCATCATTTATTCGGATAAAGAATATTGTTTTAAAACCAAAAAATTTTGAATACTCAATTTTTTATTTGGAAAATTATTTTCCCCAACCATGAGGAACAAAATAATATTTCATGATAAGGTCATCTATGACCATATTTTAATTTTATGTGTTTTCACCCTCGATTGTGAGTTTTGAGTTTACGGAACTTCGAGCTAAATTTCCTACATTTGTGTTCTTTAATATGATAGAGGCATTTTCTTGACCTTATGAGAATCAAAATATCCAAATATCCTCCCATTAACATTAAATTAATCGTTATTTTTAAATCTCCTTCGAAAAAATGAAAAACGTTTCTTTTATAGACACATTAAAAGCCCAATACCTTATCCCACCCAATGTCAACATGGATTTTTATTGCATAATTTTTTGAAATTTAAATGTGGGTGGAATGAATTTCATTTTGGGTACTGTTGGTTGATTTCACCATGTTATCATATGATTGAGGGAAATCATCCATTTTAGTGTAGGGTAGAGGTTTTCATTCAGTGTGTTTTGGGAATGTATATATGTTTATGACATACTGTTCAAATTTTATTCAGAAGTCTTCAAAAATAAAATCAAATAAAATAAAAAAAGAACAAAAAAATAATGGGTTGTGACATGGGCGGGTCAAAAATCACCCTTCCTCAACCTTTGATCTTGTTATAAACATTACAATTAGTGTCGTGAGTAGATCAATCATGGGTTGGAATATGAGTTTAAGGTATTTTTCAAGTTCAACTTTTGAAAAAATGAAAACAAATAAAGAAAAAAAGAACACATGCATTATATATTCTTATGTCAATGGGAGAAGTTTTGTGTTTTGTAAATATTCCATATTCACATTCCCTTCAAATATTATTCCACTTTTGTGTCCTAATTCACACAATTGTTCCCTTATAAAATGTGTTTCCATTTTCTTCCATGTTTTATTTCAAAAATATTGTGCATTTCTTTTTCCATGTTGGTGTTTTACTCCTCCTTCTACTATTTTGAATATTGAATTCCTACCATCCCATAGACATAGAAAAAACCCTCAAAAATACTTCTTGATTCTTCTGGACATTAGGATAATTAATGTAAGTTGAGATCTCTTTCAAACTCTAATACTTTCACTTTTGGTTGGTGAAATAGTGAACCTCCATTAATGAATTTTCTCATCTTGAGAGGTGTGAGTTTTGAGTGTCCACATTTTCCATTTCTAAATTTGAGCATGAAAAATGTAATATTTTTGGAACATTTTTTCTATAACATTTTGTGGTGGAATTCAATATGGAATAGTGAAATGGTCTAAACCTCCCCTAATTGGTGAAAACAAAATTCTAATATTTAATAGCAAGTAAAAATGATTTTGTAATGTTTTTATATTTTTTGCACATGAGGACATGCACAAGACTAATTCTAGGGGATTTGATGTTATTAATATTTTCATAAATTATTATATACTCCCTTTACTTATTTTATATGAAAGTTTCCTAATTTGTGTGAAATATTAATGCTTAAATATTAAATATAATTTTAGAGCACTATTTGAATTCATCCAGATTCAAGTCTATTTAATGTTTTAATAATAACTATCGCCCTACCAATCTAAATTTCATAATTCTTGTTTTTTAGGAATCCTTACACAAATTTAAACATTTCATTAGAAAGAACATTCGGCCAAATCGTCTACTTGTAGGGTCATATAGTCTACACCAGAAGACCCAAAGAATCTATGATGAAATGGGATCAGCCAAGATGATTTAGTTACTTGTCTAAATGATGGAGCCGAAATATTGTGAAACTCCTCCATAGGTTATTTATTATCCAAAAGAATAATGGATAAAAAATTTAAGGTCCAACTACACGAACAAGGGTCCCAACTGAGTCTTTGAATTTCAGTCCACCATTCTGGACAGGAATTAAAATACAGACAATATTGATGATATTTATCATGATTTATTAATCAAATCAAGCTTATATTTTTCAATTTAAAATAGTACATATAGTCGGCTAACTTTTTTGAAGAAATAATTCAGATTTGAAGGCATCTTCCTATTCAACAATCCATTCACATTTCAGCCATTGAAAAATCATAGATAGAAATGGATAGTTTAACATTGTTTATAAAGACCACCATAACATTGGATCCATAAGTCTAAATTCCTCCAAAAATTGAGAGTAGTCAGGAAATATTGTTATTTAAAACTTTTAATAAGTGGATATCTCAATATTCGTCTTTCTGGATGACCAAATTGGCGATGCAAGTGGAGGGGTTTTTTTTGGAATGAAAACAATCCACCTCTTTGGGCTATAAATACATACTCCTCTTCTCATTACATGTGATTGGCATTTAAAAAGATATGATAATACATTAGAATGAAAAATTCTTTTCCAAAGTCTTTGTAGGACCTTCCATACTCACATTTTCACTTGAGAGACCTTTCCTTCTCTCTTTGTTTTTATTTACTTTTTTGTTCCTTTTATTTGTAATTTCGTAAGTTGTATTCAATTTCATTTGAATTTTAATTATAGTTTCTTCTTCATATTCTGTTTTAATTATCCTCCCTCTTTTATTAAATATTAATTCTCTTAAAATATTTGAAATCAAGTTGAAACCTCTTCCCTTCTTTTGATTTCTCATTCAATATAATTTTTGTTTTTAAATGTCGTCATCATTCATGTGTGTGTGCTCGACCTATAACTCTATTATATTCCCCTTATTTACCTTATTTCTAGAATTAATTATCATAAATATAATAAACCATATTACTAATCATCTTAAGGGATAAGTAAATCTCTCATTGGTTTGAGTTATAATTTAGTTATGATGAGTGATTGATATCTTTTTCTCGTTGAATATTCTTTGAATTAACATTGTATATGTTGGACATAACATGTCATGGATTAATGACTTGTTTTGTTTAACGTATGGTTTAAATTTATTATTGGAACCATAAATAAACTTCCATAAACATGTACTGATTTAGATTAGAACCCTAAGTTATGTTAAGTTATGTATTAAAGCCTTAACACTTAGGAATTCCAATCAATGTCAACTTGTGACATGGGTGTTAATTTAATGCAATATATAGCAAGGATCAAGGATATCACAATCTTAACTACCTAATGATGAAATCACCCCAATATTAATCAAATTTTTTACATCTTAATAAATCACTCATTAAATTAAGTTCTGCAAAGAAATCCCCCCAATCAAATACAATAAACTAAAAATAATTGACTATTAAAAAGTATCATCGCTGAGGATTTGACCCGAGTGTTTTTATACACATTAGCAGAGAATCAGACCCTTAAACGTTCCATATGAGACAATCGGTCTTGTGTTTGAACCTTCCATTGAAGTGGTCACAAGTGTATGTAGGGGGCTCTTTGGTTGGAAGTGGAAAATCCATGGAGGCTCCAGGTAAGAATTTGTGGTATCTTATGGATCCAACTACTTATGTTAATTTAACCATGATTTGTATGGCTTGGGGGATTGTGAGGATAACCATGTTGGTTGATCATCAATGGTAGATACTAACCCTTGAAGCGATAGAAATTCCTAGTGTGGAGATAGCCAAATCACTACCATGGTTCAAATTCATATGATATTCATGTACCGAGTGTCAATGGATGTCTTTTCCTATCATCATGGAACACATGAGCTTCCTCCCATTAAATTTCAGGTGATATTTGGTAGTGGGCCTGATCACGAGGACACATTGTATGAGTAATCAACTGAGGAGGATATGGCTAATGATGGTACACAAGGATCATGTGATGGAGAATCATAGGGATTAGCTGCTAATATGGAGAGCCCCTAGATATGGGTTAATATTCTCATTTGGATGATTTATACATTGACCACTTCCTTAAGGTAATATTTTTTAACTTTCTAGTGTCTTATAATCCTTTTTCCCTTTATATGAAATCTATAACTAAAATCTATCTTTTGTAAGAGAATGATGAAAATAGAAAATGGTACCCTACTAGAGGGGATGATGGTGCTCACCTGGATGGTTGAGAGAATGCACCAGAAACTCTCTCTGAGGTCCCCATAACTAGCCACACCATCAAGGAGTTTGAAGTGGCGATTTTGGAGTCTCTATTCATTCTTTCCATCTTTAAGAGATCGTCCCTTGAATACCAACAATGACTTCTGGTTCTAGTTAAGTAGGTCACTCAGTAAATCTCATTACATAGATCCCCCTACCTCAAGGGAAGGATAAATCCCAATCCATCTAGACCATTTCAAAATTTTCATGGAACCTTTACATCAATGCATTTATCTTTTTTCATACATCTTCTGCTCAACCAGTTCCCAGGTGTATGGTGCATGTTGTCAATGTACTGAATGTTGTTAAATATTTCACTATTTTTGGACACCCTAATGTAGTTTATGGATCACTTCTTTAGATACTCAACATCTATAAGTCTTATTCTCTAACATAATCCATGTTTTCTCAACATGTTAACACTAATAAAATAGACTAATATTCTATTTTATCCAGTAGTGCTCAAGAGTGTGTATGCTCGGTAAGTGGCTATATTCGGCGTATCTAGGTCACAATATCTAATGGATACACCAAATATTAAGGATTAACTCATCTATTTTTATGTATCCTTGGTCTCGGGAGTTCATCATACTATGGTTATGGTTGATTCCACTAGTGTGGTGGAGCTTGAGGCTGGTGGAGGTAGCGATTCCCAGGATGGATCAGAGGAGGATGATCAACCTCTTAACATGGAGCTCGATTCAACTGAAAGAATCTTGTAGGATGACCCTACTACTTCAATCTTCAAAACTCTCCACAAATATGATCCTATGCTAATTTAAGATATTGAAGACTCGGGTCCAACATTAGTGAAGAGAACTTTGTTGTCTGACGTAGGTCACGGAGGATCATGCAGTGTTTCCTCGCCTAGACCTTAGATCCATAGCCGGTGAGCTGGATGGGGTATCTTCACCACTCTCTACAACACCTGGGCACCATAGGGGTGGACTCCCACTCTCTCTATGCCTTGTTCTGTGACTAAATTTCCATGTGGGTGATGTTAGAGAGCCTGCATTTGGATGTCACGTGGAATAAAGAGAAATATTATAGCACTCAAAAGCTCCAGGAGAGCAACCAAAAAATTCAAAGTCTTGAGGAGAAGGAGAATGAGTGTTCTTCCTTCCATAATTCTCAAGAAAGGGTTGTCATCATGTTTAGGGATTAGTTGGTGGCAGTTGAGGATCAAGCGAAGAAGGAGATATATCAGATAGGTGAGTACCATGATGAGAGGGGATGGGTACAGATCATGGATAATGATAATTACATTATAGTTGAATAGGAGGAATCAGATATTCAGAGTAGACAATGAGTCATTAAATCCACACACAAGAGACTGGAAGGACTGTAGTGCTCAATCTTCAGGGTGGAGTCATAGGGTATTTGTTTTTGCTGATATATAAGATATTTCCTAGTATATGGATGACCCTCTACAATTTGAAAACATTCTTTGTTCAAAACATTCTTCATGCATGTAAATATTTACTTTATCATATTTTATTATTGTACTGATATCATATTTGTGAAAAAAACAACAACCAATCCCCAAAATCATGTGAATCATTATCTGTGTGAGAAATAAGGGAATATCATGTGATGGATCATTTATATGAGAGTGTCAGATGATCACCACTTAGGGTATGCATTTAACAATTGAACACCCGAAGTGATGTAGCTAAGAGAAGATATGGCTAGAATATGGGGCTCTCTGAAGATCCTGATTAATTTGACAATGTGTTCTAGTATATGAATTGGGTAATGCCAGGGGCGTTCAATTATTCTCAAACAATAGGGAATGAAGAGAATGAATCATGATTCCCAATATATGGAACAAATTGGGGTGGCATGGTGACAGAGGATAAATTTTTACCATGTTTGAAACACATCATCCATCATCATTTATAAAGTATGGGGACAAACAAAAGAGTTTTAACCATTAAACAGGTTTGAAACATAATATTTATCTCAAAATTTCGTCCTAATTATTTTGGGGCGTGTCCCCAAAAATGTAGGTGATCCATTTTGGATAGGCAAAATTTTTAATTAGCAAAACCCATTTAGACATCAAGAAGGATGGGATCCAAAAAAAAGGGATAAAAATAATTGAAATGAAGTGATATAATGTTTGGATGGATTCAAACACAACAGGAATTACACCACTATGTCTTTTCTCATAATGGATAGAAATATTATTCTAAACATAGGTCAAACACATTTTCTAGGGAACTTTAATCTCAGATAAAAAGTGATAGTTTAATGATATAAATGATGAGGTTCATGACAGACACTGGAGGAAAAGGATTCTTTGAAAAGGTCCTAAGATGCCTCAGAGTTTTACATCATGTGATTGATGATAGCCACATAGTCTAACTTCATACAGTGAGGATGATGGACATGTATTTCAACAAAATACAATGAGAATGATAGACATGAATTTTTATGTCATATGGTTAGGGTGATGAATAGGTTGTTTAACACTATACGGTAAGGATGATGAACACATAGTTTAACATCGTACAGTATGGATGATGAGTTGTATAGTTTTACATCATGTGACTAGAATGCCTGAACCAGCGTGAATGGTACCCGCCAAGCTAAGGTGGTGGGAGGTGTGGGAGGGTATAGAAATGAAGCGTAGAAGACCCTATGATAAGATAATAAATATAGGATGAGTTACATAGAGATTAATCCCTTGATTAATAGACCTTATGGATTTGTGTCTTTAGTGGATTTTTTTTAGCATTGAAGAGTTATGAAGCCAATGTTAATTGAGGGACATAGAGGCCTAATGCTAAACAAAAAATTCCGGAGACCACATTCACAATGTTTACAGCCGGGATTTTTATACTTAGACTCATGGTTAAAGGTCATAAGTTTCAGACCACGGGCTCTTTGCTCTTAGTTTAATGTTATAGAATCTGGACCATGGGCTCTTACCTCTTAGTTTATGGTTATAGAGTTTGGACCAATGTGCACCATAAAATGTTTGGTTCGATATGAAAGAAAAATAACGCATTAGGAAAGGAGGGTGAAGGGAAGCACTATGATATGTGAAACATAAGGGGTACATTGCAAACACTTTAAACTTGTGATGTTGGGATAATGGATTTTACATTATGTTCATAAATTTTAGATGGAAGGGGGTGTGTCTCAGAGGTACATGCATGGAATCAAAGTAAGATTCCCCAATGTGAATGGAGGGGCATAGGAGGGCACATGATGTTGTACAAAATTTCCTAGAGACAACTCACACACAGTTTAAGGTCATGATTATTGGACCATGACTGAACATATAAAGTATATTTGTGTAGAGAGGTTGAGTAACATACCTGGTGTGAATTGAGGTACAAGTAGTCTCAAAATCACACAACACATTCATGAGGAGGCTTGTGCACAGTTTAGAGTCATTATTATTGGAATTGGACTCCCAATTTAAGGTTATAGAGTTCATACCATGGTAAAATATTATTTAAATTCACAAATATTGGGCCGTGATCACCTTAAAGTGTTTATCACAGCAAGGAAGAGTAATAACCTGATGTGAATGGAGAAAAGGGAGGTCATGTGCCACACAAAATATAAAGGGTAGGTTGAAGATAGTTTAGGGACATGATGTTTGGAAAAAACAACTTTTTGGAAAATTTAAAATAGTTTAAGGTCTAAATTCTTGGACTGTATGATGGCATGTTTAAAAAAAATATTAATGAAATCAATGGAAGGTTACCCGTCATGAATTGAGGGACATGGAGGCCACCCGATTCCACAAGAAATGTCTCCAAAAACAAATTCACAAAATTTAAGGTTGTAATGCTTGGAAAAAAGTTAATTAAAATCATAAATGTGTAGTGTAGAGTAGTGACTAACCCAACATGAATTGGGGACCAAGGTTTCCAAACACCACACAACACATCAATCCAATAATGACATGCACAAAATTTACAGTCATAATGCTGGGAATCGGGATCCTAGTTTAAGGTTGTAGAGTTCATACCAATGGGGAACACATGATTTTAAACCATGCTTCAGGAATGTCCCTCCCAAATATTAAACATTCATGATCCATTATTAGTGTGACATGTAAGGATCATTGTGGAGTCCTCATTGGTTGAAGGGGAGAACACAACAAGACTCAAAACTGATAGAAAAATCCATTGAGGGTGATTGTGACTTTGAAGACATGGATAGTGATAGAGGATACTAAAAAGTTAATGGGGAACAAATTTGGACCATTTTACAACCACAGGTTTAATACCCGTGTTTCTTGGAGATGGGTAAAACAAGTTCATGGTCAACCGTTGATCGAGTTACAAACCCAAGATTTGTTGTATACTGCTACAGAACTTCGAGGTGTTAGGCCAAGAATTTTGGTGATCTAGTGTTTCATGAGATGACTCCATTAGGGAGAATTTTCAGATCTATAGTATTATGGTTATAAAAATTAGAGAAATTGAAAACTGTTGAAGTAGATATAGGGAATTTCTCGAAAAAAAGTTGATCTATGGGGAGTTCTAGAGATGAAATATCTAGGTGTCGTTATGTATCCATGATAATGGGAATCAAGACATATGTATTTGTGATACATGGAGTGGAAATATACTGATGATGATAGAATGAAATCCCCTCTAATAAGGGAATATGATCAACCCATTTAAGAATATGATGAATCCCAGATTTATACATGGTATTCCCTAACATCCCATATATATCGTATGAGGCGTACCAATTTCACATGGGGTAAAAAACAATTTATCATCATCTCATACATACCATACGATGCATAATGTATTTGCTGTAGAGGGTAAGGATACAGTTTGACATCATTTCCTGAGGACTTTGGGATTGGTTGTTTAATGTTGTATAATTTCGACTAGCGATGCTAATAGGTTAATTTTATAGGTCTTATACTATCGGGGAAGTTTCTATTTTAATGTCTCATTGATTTGACTAGAAAAAAGGGATGATGGATGTAAAAAAAGAGGATTGAGGGGCATATAAGAGTATAAAAATGATGTTAATGGAGGTTATAAGTGACCCTATTCCATAAAAAACTCAACAAACCTTACCCTAGGTAGACAACATGACATTTTTAAAGAAAAGACCCACAATAATTTGTTGAAGGGGGCTCAGCCCATTATGAGATATGTAGGAATAAATATGTATCCCATGATGATGGGAATTAAGTATCACATAGTTTTGGAAGAGGATGGAGGCATAGGATTGTTGAAACACTAGGGATGAGTCAAATGTTTTGATTGAGTGATGAAGACACATAGTTTAAGGTCATAATTCTTTCACTAATTATAAACAGTTTAACATCCTCATGCATGCACAAATTGAAGAAAATAGGTCATATTTCTTGGACCATGGGGGTTTCCTAGAGGATGTTCAAGTGGTTCAAGATTTAATCCTTGATGTGAAAGGGTCCAATGAGTCCCTACACCACCTGAAGTGATCCTGAATCCATTTTCACTAAATTTTATGATCATACAGCTAGGACCATGAAAACAGTTTAAATTCAAGATGTTTGGACTATTGGAAAATAGTTTAAAGTAATTGTGTTTGGAAAAGAGGAAATGATTTTTTATAATAAATTATTGTAGCATGAAAGAGATAAAAAAGGCATGAATAGAGGTTATGAAAACTCGTATACCACAAAAATACTAGTAAACAAATGACCCATATTTTAAGGTCATAGTGCTTCGATCAATGTAAAGTGGGAAATGTTTAAAGACATGATGCTTGGAAAATTAGGATATATTGGTTTCAAGGGTATCTATATGGAATAGAAGATATAAAACCTAACATTAAAGGAGCTAAGGATGCTTATCTACCACAAACAAACCTTGAAATGAACTGCACATAGATTAAGGTTATGATATTGGGACCATAAATAGTGATAAAGGGATGAAGGGTAGATAAATTTGTGGATAGTCCCAACAACGATAAGTATGGGCATCAAAATATATCCAATGAAGATGCTAATTAAGACACATATATAAATGGAAAATGGTTTAATTGGATATACATCACCTTAAGAGGGAACAAAACCTCTCTAATGAAGGAAATGAGGCATCACATGGTTTATATGGGGTATCATATGATTTTAATATGATATAAGGCTACAATTTAATTAAAATTTCTGAGGATCCTTCTTTTTGTTCATATCATATGATATGATACATTCTGATTTTATTCAGTGTAATATTTTTTACTATCTCATTGTTATTGCACGAGGCATCTCAATTTTTTATGGGATAAGACCATCTCTCATACTCAACACATGAGTCATCCCAGTTTTATATAGGGTAATATTATAATTTGACATTATGAAATGAGAAAATTTTTATTTTTAGTTTAATTTCATACAAATCATATATAGGAATATATTAGTTTAAATCCATAAAGTTTATACTATTGTGGATGCAAACATTTTATGGTCATAATGCTTGCACAGATTGCAAATAGAACAATATCATACTATATGGAACCTTGAAAAAAGATTATGGTCATGTAGCATGAACCATGGTGAAAAATTCAATTTCATTCTTCTTAGACCACCGAAAAGGAGTTTAATGTTATTATTCATGGAATTTCTTGGGATCCATAGATGAATTACTTCAAAAGAACTTGGTGTTGGTGGTAGGTGTGATACAATATCTATCCATTTTGATTGATGATTGTGCTCCATCAAGATAGAACTTATATATGATGTAAGGTCCTTCCCACTTTGGATCCATATTTTATGGATTCGTATCGGGTATCATCAACATTTTGAGAGTGATTACAATGTCACCCCTAGAATAAGGAGCAGAGAAAAACCCTATTTTTTAACTCTACCAATATCCTATTTTGGAACCTATATATATTTTTCATGTCTTGGATCATTTTCTCTTCGAGGTATTCTAACTCACTTGGATGGATTATTTCCATATTTTCCAGAATCTTCTAGTCATAAACAATTTTTTCAATAAATGGAAACTATAACTCAATGAGAAATAATTCATATGTTCCATACACCAAGGAATATGGGGTCCCCTTGGTTGAATTCCAATTCATCATGTGACAGGTACAGATGGATTTGGGGAGCTTTTATTTCCAAATTTTCTTATTTTGGACCCCCATTTTCTATAGGATATTAGATAGGTTCTTGATGAACACCTTGATCAGTCCATTTTCATGAACATAATATCGATAAGTATGATTGGACAATTTGTCATACCTTGTGTACAATTTATCCATCTCAGTAGCTCAACTGTTGGTGCCATTGTCGATGAGAATATTAGGAAGAACTCAAAATCAATAGATGATGTGATATCCCATGAACTAAATGAAAGAATGATCATTGATTTCCCTGGGGGGAATCACCTCTCCCTACATGGAGAAAAAAATCAATTACATTTAGAATAATCCTACACTGTAAATCTATCACTAGAGGGTGAGGTCCAAAAAAATTGATTCCCCATACTTCAAAGGGAAAAGATTATATGATGGTTTTGGGAAGATCCATTGTTTAATGCACAAAGTTGTAATGGCTCTGACATGCTTGAAACCTCTTGGAAAACTCATTGAATTGCGGGGAAATGGTGGCCCAGAAGTATCCCAACCTCAAGAATTTGTGGGAGAAAATTAGTCCCACCTAATGGGCACCACCAAACCTGGTATGAACCTCCTGAATGATAGAAATTATTGCATCACCTTGAATAAAACGAAGGAAAATTCCATTAAACCCACATTTATAAAGAATCTTCTCAAGATTCGGACCACTCTTTAGTAAGAACTAGGTTTCACCCCAGGGAACTCGCTCACACAAGGCTTGGTATGATGGGAGAGTGTCATGATTGAGATACTCAATGATAGGACATCCCACTCGGTCATTTCCTCCACTATGGTGGGGGAGATAGTTCTGGTATAGAATCAGTAGTATCTGGTTGGTTTAATTATTTTCTATCATCATCATGTGAAATATTGGGAGAAATGTTCCTCCGGAATGACACAAGGATGATGAGATCATCCTAGTTAGCCTCTATGAGATATGTGTCCAAACTTTCCAAGGAATCATATCAACCATTTGATTACTAAGGAATTTAGGTCACCTTTGGCCGGGAATGGAACTGGGTCATAAACTGATGTTTATTATCATGTAGGGGCATGACATCTTGATTTATGATGATTTCATAACTATTGATCTATTTTATGAATAACATAGAGTATATTCTCAAAATAAAGTTGGGGACATCAATCTTTGGGGGGAAAATGAAGACCTGTAGAGAGATCTTGATAATATGTTACATTTTTAGTGTATCCTTCTAACAATAGTAATGAGTATGGAAATACGAATCATGTAGGAGTGATAAAGAAAATCCCTCAGCCCACTCTATTTATCTTGGTATTTTTAAGACTTCGACCATGTGGGCTATGCGAGGCACTATCCAAATGAATCAGGGAACACAAAAAAATCTTAATCCACTGAGAGGATAGCCTCATCTTAGAAATAAACATCCATGGGTAGTTCTTCAGTGGTTAGATGGGTGTCTAGGAAACATTCCATCTCATACCGTTTGATGGATTCCTACGGAACATACATAATGTTGAACTAATAAATAATTACTAACCATTGTGACAATTGTCCTTCCAATATGGGAACATTGAGAAAATACTTTATTGGACCCACTTGTTAAAATATATATATATCATCATGTTATAGATAATGTCTCAATTTTTGAACATTGAAAACCAGTACAGGGAAACACTTCTTGATAGTGGAGTATCTGGTCTCTATGACAATGGGCATGTGACTAAGATAATATAAAATGATTTATCTATCCTTTTTGTTTTTTGTGTCTATAAGGGCATTGAGGGAACATTTTAAGGCATTCATGTAAAGTAGCAGAGTAATCACAAAATAGGTATCATTAGAAGCAGAGGTTGTAGAAGGAACTACCTAATGTCCTAAAATGTTTTCTATAATTCCTCATACCACTAGTATATGGTTCCATTCATCCCGATACATGATAAGGGATAAAACATAATGGAAATATTAGAAATAAATCTTCATATGTAGGATATGTTTCCTTAGAGTACCCAAAACTCTTGGATGTCACTCAGAAGAGGAATCTCATTGATGTCCTTGATATTATGTGGATCAATCTCAATTTCTCTATATTCAACAATGAATCCAATGAATTTACCATGGGTCACCAAGAATGCACGCATCAAGGGGTTTATCTTCAGATGGCAATAATAAGGGAAGCTGAAAAAAATTTGAAGTTCCTTGTGATGACCATGATGTAGGTAATATTTGACCACCAATTCATCTACGTATCATTCCATTAATTTCTTGAGAATCGTCTTGAAGATGTGGTGCATGGATCAATAATAGGTGGATCCAACATTCTTTTGGATGAAGGGAATCATATGATAGCATAAAGTTCTTTATGGTGACCTCAAGGTTCTAGACTCTTCATCCTCTAGGGTTATCCAGATCTGATTGTACCCAAAAATATCTATTTATGAAGGAGAGGACCTGGAACCTTTTTGTGGCATTGATTAAAAAATATTTCCACTTAAAGGGGAAAATCATCTTACCATCAGTGGCTTTTGAATTCTTGAAATTTAATAAAAACTCTTGTCTTCCAATTAATTTTTCTATCTTGGGTAATATTGTCTCACCATTTGGGGTATTAGACTTCCCTAAAGATGTTTGTTATGATAATATTATCAACCTCAACCTTGTCCATACCACCATGATATAGTTACATCGTACTAGTAGGATACTTGAACCCATGATGACACATTGGGTGACTGAGAATGTGAATAGTGACATGGGGTTCCAGCCCCATCATCTCATCTTAACTTTGAGAAAATACATCATGGTGCAGTTTCAGGAAGTCCACATAAAGCTACTTTACTCCTGACGCATGGCTGCAATGATCAAATCCAACCTCAAATCAGCCTCAGTAACAAGATTTACCTGATTTATCCCATCAACGGTAAAGGAGAAACCCTTTTAAAATACAGTAGATCCATTTTCCAAGTACCCTTTATCTTAGTTACTTCAAAACCATTTTTATCATAAACAAAAAAACCACCATGTATAGAATTTTAGCCTCTAACCGATGAATTGAGTGAATGAAGATGTCATCTGAGTATGCCCAAAAGTTGAATACGGTGGATTCCAAATCCTTATGAAAATTGATAAACTCAACACCATTAGTTTTTAATGTATTAACCTCTCTATGGTAATAGACAGCGTCCAGATATCTGGCTTCACAGGAGTAAGAGAGGGACATATCACACTAGAGGACCCTTGGTTGAGCGTTAAGGGATTATTTGAGGAACTAGTGATATAAGAAGGTGACCACTGCATCTAAATAATCCTAGGGAATTCCCAACAGTGCATTATAGGTGGTATCCTATAAGACTACCATTAAATGGGTGCTTGATATCAAGCCACAAAACTAAGTCTTGAGAAAAACGTTTCCAAACATTTTTTACTTTCAATTATCATTACCCTAAATTGTGTAGTAAGAGGAAATCAAGTTTGGTTCTGTTAGTACCAACTTATACAGTTTCTAGGTCAGAATGAGGTTTATACATGATCCTGTGTCCCATAGGCATCATCATACTCCCACTCTATTGAATAGTATAGAGATACTCAATGCGTATAAGTTACCCTAAAAATAATTCCCCCATCTTCCCTCATAAATGAGATGATATCTAAAAATTCCTCTTGCTTGGACTCCTCTGAATATTAGGCATCTATGATAGCTACCACATCTTTAAACTAGAGAGGTATATTCAAAGATTTAGTAAAGACCTATAGTGACCCAGGCTTAACATATATGGATATTACATCATTTTAGATGAAAATTTATTACATTGCAAATATACATTCCTAGGGATCGTAATCATTTAGTGACTTGGGAAACTTTGAACCAGAATAATCTATTTTGGTGAATAATCTTAAACATCTCTCATAAATATATACATCATTAGAACTTGTACCTAAAACCATTCTTCATAACCTAGGGATAGGAAACATAAGAAAGGGATGACCATAGATTCTCAATAAGGGTAAATAATGAATATTCATAATAATAACATCAAAAAAAGGGTATTGAACATGAGAGTAATGTCTGAAAGTAATACCCTACATATCAAAGATCATATTAAAGATTTTAAATTTATAAGACATTAATCATAAGGAAATAAATAACATACGCCAAGGAAGCATAACATAGGAATAAAAATGGTATTTTGGAAAACACATATAAAAACCCCAAAGTCAAGGTGACCTACCAAGAACATTGTAACATGGTAGGCTTGGGTTAGTCACCTGTGTCCCTACCTATGTCTTGGGATGTCCTCCTGTTTACCCTCTTGTTTTGGTATTGGGGTTTCCTCCCATGTGACCTATTGTTTCTAGATTAGGATGTTCTCACATGTTCTATCTTTTTGTGGGCTTGGGAAGTCCTCCCATGTACCCTCTTGTTTCAGGATGGGGATGTCCTCATGTGTACCCTCTGGTTTCATATTGGGATGTTCTCCCCTATTCCCTCTTGTTGTAGTCGTGGGATGTCCTCCCATGTACCCTCTTGTTTCGGGATTGGTATGTTCTCTCATGTTCCCTGTTATTTCAACATTGGGATGTTCTCCAATGTTCCTTCTTATTTTGGGCTTTGGATGTCTTTTGTATACCCTTTGAGCTCAAACACATTTATAATTACCCAATTAATTTGAGGGATATATAGATCCCACCCTTAACATAATGAAATCAAACATGCATGTTCCATAAAACATTTATCATATCATGACCCAAGAAAAGAGATGGGTTCTATAAACATAAAACCATAACCCAAAAATTAAATGGGTATCATTAATATTTCATCATATCATAAACTATTGAAAATAGTTAGGTTTCATAACCATTTCATCAAATCATATCCCATGAAAATAAGTGGTATTCATAAACATGTAACCGATAGAAAAAAAATGGATTTCATAAACATATAACTCATGGAAGATAAACGGGTTTCATAAAGACCATAACTTTAAGCATAACCCACTCATGGAAAGTATATTAATGTAACCTTTAGACTATTTCCTAGAAAGACATGACTAGCACCAATGGATGTCATCTTATATGGAAAATAATTTTGAAACATATTTGGAAAACCATTCTTGAAGACAATATCATTTTTTGTTTGAAAAAATATTTTTAATAAAAAAAATTCAAAATATTTTCAACATAAAATAACATGAAAACTTATAAATATGGCCAGGAATAATTCTGAAAACTTTTTTTATTGAAAGCATGTAAAATAAGCTTCTAAATATTTTAAAACTTTTTTCTTTGAAAACAGTTTGAAATATTATAAATAAATATTGAAAATGTTTTAAAAACCATTTATTTCAAAATTCTTTGATAAAATATAAATAAATCGTGAAAAAATTTTGAATACGATTTTTGGAAACATTTTTGACAATATTCATACAATAGATTTTCTACTGAAGATAGAGATTGTCAAATTTTACATAAAACATCATCTTAAGTACCAAAAAGTGGAAAATGGTAAGAAAACATCGATATATCTTGAAAAAATAAAGGATAAAGAAACTTTTAATTTTTCTAGAAATATATATCATAATATTTCCTGAATGTAAGTGTAAATACAAACAATCTCGAAAAGTGATATGATTGTCTCAATAAACCCTTATAACTTGATAACTTGGGAACATCTATCCATGTAAGAAAACGAAATTAAATAAACCTTATAATATCATGAAAATAATTATATTCATTATATAACATGTAAATTGGAAGTATATACACCTCTAAAAATAATTTATGTTCAAAACAAAACATGAGTCTCGATTAAGGAACGTTAAGACAAAACTACTTTACTGATTTAGTGACTTTTGAAACATAAACCCCATGAAAGAAGGATCATAAAATATACATGCGAAAAAGAATAAATTTATGTATAAGATACATATAATACAATAATCTTCAGTAAATACATCACTCAAAATCAAAGAGTGGTGAACACAATATGTATCTCATGGAAATAATAAGGGAGATAAAATCACCTTACCTAGTGTCTTGACTCTCGTTGTACTCATAAAATATTCCTATATAATAAATATAACATTATTATACATATTTTAAAGCATATTATTATTATTATACATAACACTTTATATTGTTTTCTTATGACCTTATATTACACAGTTGTTAACGATCATATGTTAATGTTTCACTTCGTGTAATATTCGCTTTATTCTTCATATGTGCCTTAATTTTTTACATCTTTGGTCCTTAAACACATATAATGATTCTAGAATGTAAAACAGAATTTCAATAAAAGTTATATACATTATATTTTTATTATAATAATCTATATATTATAGGAGTATGAAATGGAATACACCGTTCATGGAGACGGCAAGCAGTACATACGGATGAACGATATTTCTAACTTTATTGTCGTTTTGAAAGAAAGTATGTAAATGAAATATATATATATATTATTAAATTATAATTAATATATAATATATATCATATAATTTCATTAAACCCATTCTAAGTAAATTCTATGTGGTGTGTGAACTAATCACATCGCTTTGAGGGGGTGGTAGTCCACACTTCCTCAAATGAGATTATCAAATTAAGACCAAATGTAAAGTAAAGAGATGTGCTTTGTAAAAGGAATAAAAAGATTTAAATACATATTAAATACAATATATTACATATATAAATATATTTCCCATCATAATGGACTCTATTATTTGTGGTAAAGTAGAAATTAATAATCATTATTTTATGAAGTAGTAGTTCGTCGTACATAGAAACAGTATGTTCAACATCCATTAATTTTAATCAATTTTACTAATAATTTTGGTAAAAAAATTAACATGGACTTATTAGACTATAAATATAATACTGATTAAAAATTTTATGTAGAATTTTTTTAATTCAATTCACAGAAACGGAAAATTTAAGATTAGTGTTAATCTCGCTGATGGGATGAAATAACGGGGTTTTAAAGTTGGAAAAAGTTCAAAAGTTGGTTAAGATTTTATATTTAATTTAAAATTTAAATTAATTATAATTAACTAAATTATATTAATAGATGTATTATTTATATAATTTTAACTTAAAACATATTTATAATATAATTTATAATTAATAAGTAATTATAAAAAAATGAATTGTTTTACCAAAACATAGTATTTTTCATTATTCATCAAAAATGATGTTTGTTAATAAAATCCCTATAATTTACCCTATATAAATTTTGATGTTTTAAATTTGAAAAATATGTTTATTATATTAAATTTAATTTCTAAATTTTTATAAAATTAGTTTTTTTTAAAGAGGTTCATTTAAGAAAACAATATTTTTGACATAAAAGTACTTTTCCAAAAATATCATCTTTCATTATCAGTATGTTTTATTTATATAAATTGATTAAAAACAACATTTGAAAAGTATTTATTAATATTAATATTACAAATTTTAATGTTAATGTTATAATAATCTAATTTAAATTATAAATATATATATAAATATATTTCTTAGAAACTCAGTGTTGCGTGCATCGTATGCCAAGTCGGTATTGCGTGTAGCGCAAGCCAGGTCGGTGTTGTGTGTGAATGGAATGTTTGAATTAGTTTTTAAACATATATGTATATATATATATACATAAGTAAATATTTTAAGTGTCACATGAAATGAAAAATATCAAAACGATAAATTAATTCAAAAAATATATTTCAAAAAAACACGTGGTGTTGCATTTTACTCCCCTAAAAATGAATTTCACCCTCGAAATTCTTCTTGATTATCAAAGTTTTAATACATGAAAGTATAATTCATAGAAAACACATCATAAAAATTGATACTAAATCTTCCCATAAAAAAGGAAATTTGGAACCATAATGGTTACCCAAAGTAACATATAATTGGGTTTCCACATAAGAGAACATAGGATAGGAGTGAAGATTGGAAATTGAGTAAAAGTATAAATATTTATTGGGGTGATTGAGGTATTCAATCACAAACAAGTGAATGATCCCTGACAATTTTAGGGTCTCAACATCATAAATATGAAAATATTTAAAATTCCATCACCTCAATTAAAATTAAGGTATTATGATGAAATATATTTGATCATTATCCAATTATTGAGTAATTATTTTTATTTTCCATTAATATATGGAAATATACATACTTTATGTTATTCCCTTTATAATTCGAAATCTTATCCTTTAGTTAGGCCTTGATAGATTTACACTTCATCTCTTACCCTAAGAAATTAATGATAATTTTTTTATTCCTAAAGTACTAACAGATCATGGGATCCATGATATGTCATCCCATCAATCATTAGTTATCATCAACACCACTTTTTATAATAGGTTCCCAATATTAATAAAAACTCATGTGTTAAGATAATACATAATCTTTCCATAAATGGTTAACCATATAACCCTTCCAAAAGTTGAAAATCGAAAATATGATAAACAATTCAAAAATCAGCTTAACATCGATCACCCATATATCACAAAGTAGCTCTTGGTTTTTGCATTCTAAATAAGTGAGTAACACTAGTGTAAGTGGAGGTTTTCCAAATGCTTTAATAGCAACGGTTTGAACACACCATTGGTATACTGTAAAAACGGTAACCTTTCCCAATGGTTTCTTCAAACCATTGGCATTGAGTTTTTTGAGGGAAGATTTCCCAACGGTTTACTCAACCCATTGGGAAATCATTAATTTATCTAATATATACCAATAGGTTTTTAAAACTATTGGTAATGAATATAATTACCAATAGTTTTTAAAATCCGTTGGGAATGGTTTCCCCCAAATAAACAACCTCCCAACTCCCCCGTCCACACGATCACAGACCCTAATCTGAATCTCTCCAGAATCTTTCTCTTTACCCTAGGCTACAAAAATCCTTCCACCTGATAGATCCATCTTAAATGAAGAAATTTTTAATTTCTACACTTCAAATTAGTAAGTTATACCTTAGTTTTAATGTTCTTTATCTATTTTTTCTTTCTATTTTTATTTGGCCTAAACCAGAGTTACGTGAGGTCGGTGGCATGGTATACCAAACGCTTTTATTTGTTTTCTATTTTTTTTTCTACACTTAAAGTGTCCTGATTGTGTTAATCACTTTTATTTGAAGTCTTCATTGAAACTCCTTCACCTTATAAACCAATGGGTGTTGGTGATATGTATCCCCATTTAAATATGGTAAAGGGCAATTAATATAAGTATGGTCCATGTGAAGGGATTGGGGACAATTGGGGTAGTGGGATAGGAGGTTTTCCATATTTTAGTGGGGTGATAAGGTAGTTTATATAGACTTTAGTTTAGTTAAAATTTGGATTTTGATTTTGTATTTATAGTTCTTGTTCAAGGAATAATGGTAAGGGTAGCGATATTAAGGATGAATTGGCTATTGGTTGGGTGATGGAGTGGAATTGTGATATTGTTTGGATTGGGTAGAGGTAATTTTCAAGGTATTTTATGGGTATTAACTCCCCTAAACAACCCCACCTCCACCCACCTAGACACCCCCCCCCCTGTTGGAAACCCCCACCTCTTTGGACAGAACCCCCCCCCCCTATGAGCACCCCACACACACCATGGACAACCACCCATCCCCCCACCCCCTAGACACCTCCCCCCCCCCATGAACCAACTCAACAGCATATTTTATGATTTAATTTGTTGATTTAAAATTTTAATATCTATTTTTTAACTTAATAATTTATTTATATTTGTAACAGGATGCTTTAGAGGCCCATGATTCCCTGGAACCTGACAATTATGGGCCAAAAGATCACTTACATTAGGTGTTGGGAGATTAGAACCCTGACAGAGTAAGATGACAACCTGGTAAGAGTATATTCTCAATGAGGTATTGTCCATCCTCAGGTACGAGTTGCAATTCCACTTAGTTCCAACAGGTTAAGGCACCGTCAAAATAGGCTGAAGAAAGGTCCATAGATATAGAAGAACTGGCTGCTTGGGGGAAGACTGAATTTATGAAACTGATGGATGTTTTACATCCAACACTTCCACCAGAGGCCAGCACAACTCATGTTGAATATATTTAATCAATGCATTCTATATATGGTGCACCATGTGGCATTTCTAGTGGTGATCAATAAGATGGTGAAAAGGAGGTCAAGGCGAAGGAGGAGGAGGTCGAGGTCGAGTAAGAGGGTGAGGAGGAGGCCAAGTACAAAGATGAGGGACAAGAGGAGGTCGAGGTGAATTATGAGGGTGAAAAGGAGGGCGATGAGGAGGGAGATGAAGAGGGTTGGGATGAGGATGAGGATGGGGGTGAGGCTGATAATGATGTTGATGAGGGACATATTGGTATATTAAATTTTTTATTGATATTACTCACATTTTATGTTTGATGACTTTTTGTGCCTAAATATATGGGTGATTAAGAGCTCATATTATCTTTATTTGTTTATCGATAAATAATAAAACATGACTTGATGATTTGATTTGACTGATTCACCCCTCCACAGGACACCCCCCCACCCACCCCCTGGACACCCCACCCCCCTGGACACCCCCACCCCCTTAGACAGCCCCCACATCCTCTCAACAGCCTCCCACCCCTTAGACACCCCCACCCCCTGAACACCCCCACACCTTGGACAGGCGTCCACCTTCCATGGATACCACCCCATGCCCTGGACACCCCATGCACACCCCCACCCCCATGGACAGCCCCCTAGACACCACGCCACCACATGAACACCCACCACCCCCTGGACAACCCCCACCCCAGATGGCCACCACCCACCCCTTGGACATCCTATTCCCCTTGGACATCCCCCCCACTCACAACCCCCTAGATAGCCCCCCCCAGATATCCCCCACCCCCACACCACAAACCTCCTAGACACCCCCACCCCCTGAACACCCCTACCCTCTTAGACACCCCCTGGACATCCCCCACTCCCCTAGACAGCCCCACCCCCTAGACAGCCCCACCCACTAGACACCCCTACCCCCTTGGACATCCCCACCCAACCCCCTAGACACCCCCCCTGGACACCACCCCACCGCCTGGACTCCCACCACCCCCTGGACACCCCCACCACATCGACAGCCCCCACCCCCTAGACAAACCCACCCCCCCCCCCATGGAAACCCCCCATCCCTCAGACACCCACACCCCCCTGGACAACCCTTCGCCCTTGGACCACCCCCCCCCCCCTCGAACACCCCCTACCCCCTTATACAACCCTCTTGGAGACCCCATAACCCCTTGGATACGCCCCCCCCCCCCCCCGGATAGCCCCCACCACTGGACACCCACCACCCTCAAGGAGAACCCCCACCCCATGGACACCCCCCCCCCCCCAACCCCTGGACATCCCCCCACCCCTTGGACACCACCCCACCACCTGGACACCCCCCTCCCCCTCGACACCCCCACCCCCATGGACAGCCTCCCCCCCCCCCCCATCCCCCTGGATAGCCCCACCCCCTGGACACCCCCTACCCCCATCTACAGCACCCCCAACCCCATGAACCCCCCCCCCCCCCCCCTCACACACACACACACACCCTTTGGACACCACCACCACCTTGACACCCCACCCACATGGACATCTCCCCTCTACCCCTGGATATCCCCCTTGGATACCCCCACCCCTCGGACACCCCCCGGACACCCCTACCCCCTTGGATAGCCCCCCAGGACACCCCCTACCCCCTTGGATAGTCCCCTAACCCCTGGACAACCCCACCTCCCCTAGACACCCCACCCCTATGGACATCCCCCACCCCCTAGACCCCCCCCCCCCCCAAACACCCCTATACATCCCCAACCCCATTGGACAGCCCCCCAACACCCTAGAGATCACCCCCCCCCCCCCAACACCACCCCACCACCTAGACACCCCCACCCCCTAGACACCCCAACCCCCTTTGACATCCCCCCCCACCCCCTGCACACCCCCACCCCCATGGACACCCCCTACCCCCTTGGACAGTACCGCCAACCTCTTGGGCAACCCCCACCAACCTTTTGGACACCACCCCACATCCTAGACACCCCACCCCCACCCCCTGGACACTACCCCACCACCTAGACATCCCCCCTGGACACCCCCACCCCCTAGACACCACCCCACCCACTCGACATCCCCCATCCCCTGGACACTGCCACCCCTGTGGACCCCCCCCCCCCCCCCCGGACACCACCCACCCCCTGGACACCCCCCACCCCCTGGACACCCCCACCACCTTGGACATCCCCCACCCCCTGGATGCCACCCCAACCCCTGGACACCACCACACCCCCTATACACCCCCACCCCATGGATAGCCCCCCACCCCCCCCCCACCAATGGACACCCCCACACCCTTGGATAGCCCCCACCCACTTGGACCCCCCCCCCCCACCCCACCCCGGACACCCTGGACACCCCCACCCCCTTGGACAGCCTCCACCCCCTAGACACCCCACCCCCTTGGACAACCTCATACCCCCGGGACTCCTTCCCATCCCTATGACACCCCCAGCCCCTTGGACAGTCCCCACCCCCTAGACCCCCTTGGATAGACCCCACCCCCGGGACAACCCCACCCCCCTTGGACATCCCCCCATGAGTGTTTTTTTAAATTCCATACATTTTATCATGAGAATGAGTGTTTTTATAAATTCTGTATTTTCAGGTGTTAGAAAATTATTGTATATTTTCTGTTGTATCTTCAGGTGTTGAGTTCCATATATTGGAGAGGAGAGGCAGGAAGGGGTGTAGGTTGTTGTGTAATTCAGTAGACGTTTTACAGTGTAGGTAAGTGGGAAGGCTCTTGTATAGGTTAGGCAAGAGGGCTAAGGTGTAATCTTGGAGTACTATATACTAACTATTTACAAACTATTGGTATAAAGCTTAATAAACCTTCTATATGAAGGGTTTAGATAACACTATACCAACGGTTCAGAAACCATTGGTATGTAGGTTCTACATATAATATATACCAATCGTTATAGTAAAACTATTGTTAAAACTATATACCAATAGTCTGTAAACTGTTGGTATAAGTTATAGAGTAACAGTTACCAACGGTTACAAACTGTTGGAACTTTTGTATTGCAACGGTTAGCCAAAACCATAGGGAAGTTGAATTGTTTACTGGTCTAAACCAAAGGTTTCAAAAAAAACCCATTGGTATAAGTCTATCCCCATGCCTTATCCCCCAAAGGTTTTCAAAACCATTGGTATAACATATAACAATGGTTTGGCATCCTTTCCCAATGGTTTTAAACTGTTGGTAAAGCCTTGGTTTCCAACATTGTAACTTAATTGTATATTCCCCAGAATCATGGTAATGACCTGAATTACCAAAAATACTTTTTTCAAATAATTCATGCTTCCTTAATCCAATGATTTATAAATATATCTCTTTAAATCCAATAATTTTTAAACTTCATCCTTGATGACATATATCAATTTTTCAATAAACAGGTCTAGGGTAATTTGTACTATCTAGTTTACTTAATTATATCCAACATATCTTTATCCAAACATCATTATCTCAACTCTATACATTAATTAAGGTTACCTGGACTTAATAAAAATATTACTCTTCCATGAAATAACTTTTCTAAGTATTCATCACTATTCAACATGTCCTTTTCAATCCTTAATGAAAACTTTTACTGAAAATACCTACACATATCATGATAAATAAAACATAATCATTGAATTCCAAAATAGTTTATTAATCCAATGTTATTCTTAAATGATTACTCATGTTTCATTAAATATTCCTTTATACCTATTTCCTAGAATATCAAATATGAACCATGTATTAAGGTTCCTCAACCTCAATCCAATAAAGATTATTATTGTTAATGTAAACAATACTGGAAGAAAATCACATAGCTTTCACATGTCATTTGTGGTCTCTCCATTATCAGTAGAAAAACCATCACTTGTTCCACCTTTCTGATTCTCTTCATGAGCATTCTACAAGAAGATATATTTTCATAATTCCCATAATTTCCACATATAAAGAAGTCACTGACTGATAATACCTTAAGAAGTCCAACATTCCATTCCATTCTGTTTACTGAACTCTACATTTTTTCCTCATAGTCACTTGCTTTGTGTCTTATTTTCCATAGTCAAAACATCTTCTTATTCCACGAAGACATTCACATTGGTGATTATTTCCACATGATTGACATAAAAGAAAATGAACCATCTTTCTTCCAGTCTCTCCATTACCCAAACCCTCAGCAAACTCCTTATTTATATTCTTGGTGATTCGAAGAGTTTTTAAGGTGAACATTGTCAATCATGTTCTGTGAAAAACCTTTTTGGAGTGATAGCAACATGTTTCACTCCAGTGATCATCCCACTTGACCTTCTCAATCAAAAATTCATCCTTCACATTCAACATTAATCCAGTTTCTTTTGGTTCCTGCCATTGACTAAAACCGGAAACATAGTGTGAGCATTACTTATCACAACAAAAAACCACATACTCTGAAAATGAATTACATATAAGATATATAAATCATGTCACCTTCCATAATATATGACACCCAAGGTTCATCCTAGGTTATTCATATGAACCTTATATTTAAATCCTTCTTAATGGTTAATAAAGAGTAAGTGAATTCCCAAAGTATATCCCCTAGGAGTATCAAACCAGGTGTGTAGCGTGACTCATTGTCATATACTATATTACCTCGAGTCAAGCCTAAAACATCTCGTTATAGTTGATACCCCTAGGTAAATCTATTCCAAATCCACATCCACTTGTATTATCAAGACATGGATGTATTTCTAGGAAACCACAAATATTATAATTTACCAAAACTCCAGGATATTTTCCTAAATCTTAGCTAATCCTTATACTTATCCTTAGAGACATCCCTAGACATATACATATAAATAAACCTTGGGATCCCACTAAGGTTTTCTCATCCTAGTTTCCAAATTTTTACTAACCCTTTTCCTCAAATACCATCTATATAAACCTAGGGTTAACATACATGGATATTATATCATTTTAGATGAATATTTAGTACATTGAAAAAATACCTGAATGAGGACCATAATAGTTTAGTGTCATTGGAAACCAGGAAACAAAATCTTCAATCTTGCTAAAATATCTTCAACGTCTCCCATAAAGATCTAAAACATTATCACTTCTTCCTAAAACCTTTCTTCATGACCTGGGGAGATGAAACATAATAAAGGGGTGATAATAGATGCCCAGTAAGGTTACATAAAGAAAATGTGTAAGAATAACATAAACAAAAGGGTATGACACATGATCATAATGTTTTAAGGTCAAACCCTACATATCAGATATCGTAATAAAGAATGTAATTTTATAAGTCATGAATCATAAAGAAATAAATAACATCGGCCAAGGGAGAATAACATAAGGATAAAACATGGTATTGTGGAAAACACTCATAAAAACCCTAAGTCAAGATGACTTACCAAGACCTTTGTAATATGTTAGGCTTTGGTTAATCACCCATGTACCTGCTTCAAGCTTAGGATTCCCCCCATGTACCCTATTGTTTCAAGATTGGGATGTCCTCATATGTACCCTCTTGTTTCAGGATTGGGATGTTCTCCCATGTTCCCTCTTATTGTGGGATGGGATATCCTCTTATGTAATCTCTTGTTTTGGTATTGGTATGTCCTCCTCTATACCATCTTGTTTCGGGATTGGGATGTTCTCCCATGTTCCCTCTTTTTGTGGGATTATGATGCCATCCTGTATTCCTTCTTGTTTTAGGATTGGGATGTTCTCCCCAGTTCCATCTTATTTCGGGATTGGGGTTTTCCCCCTATTCCCTATTATTTTGGTCTTGGTATTGACTCTCATGTGCACATTTATATCATAAAATAATTATTATTACCCAATTAATTGGAAGAAGATATAGGTCCCACCCGTCACATAAGAAAATCATCCAAGCATGTCCCATAAAACATTTATCATATCATGGCCCATGAAAAGATATGGGTTCTATAAACATCAAATCATAAACCAGGAAATGAAATGGGTATCATTAATATTTCATCATATCATAACATATGAAAAATAGATAGGTTTAATAACCATTTCATCAAAGAATAACTTGTGAAAAGAAGTGGGATTAATAAACATGGAACTCGTGGAAATGAAACATATTTCATAAATATATAAATCGTGTCAGAGAAATGGGTTTCATAAAGACCATTAATTTAAGAATAACCTATTCATATAAAGGATATTAAAGGAACATTTAGATAATTTCCAAAAAAATACATGAGTAACATCAAAGGATGTCATCTTAGATGGAGAATAATTTTGAACCATCTTTCAAAAAATTTTATTGAAAAAAAAATCATTTTTAAGTCTTTTTAATTCATAAAAACATTTATAAATTTTTTTCTATGAAATATCTTGAAAACTTATAAATAAGGCATGAAATAATTTTAAAAACCTTTTTTCTTGAAATCATTTAAAATAAGCTTTAAATCATTTTAAAAACATTTTTCTTTGAAAACACTTTGAAATATTATAAAGAAAGATTGAAAACTTTTTTAAAACCATTTCTTTGAAAATACCATTAAAACATATAAATAAATCATTAAAACGTATTTAAACCCATTTTGGAAAACATTTTTGACAACATGGTCTTTTTGATATAATATATTTTCTACTGAAGAGATAGATTGTCAGATTTTTCATAAAACATTATATTAATTACCAATGATTCAAGAATTCGTAATAATAGATGGATATATCTTTAATAAACATAGTATAAGGAAACTAATGATTTTTATGGAAATATGTATCATAATATTTCCTCAAAGTAATCATAAACATAAAAAATCTAGAAAAGTGATGAGATTGTCTCTATAAACCCTTATAACTAGATAACATGGGAACATATTATCAATGAAAGAAAAGAAATTTAATTGAAGCTTAGAATATCATGAAAATAAGTAGATTCATAATATAACAAGTAAAATTTAAGTATATAAACCTCTAAAAATAATTTAGCTGCCTAAAAAACATGAGTCTCAAAGAAGGCAAGTTGAGAAAAAACTACCTTACCTATTTGGTATGTTTTGAAACAAAAACCCTATGAAAGAAGAATCATAAAATGGAAATGTGAACACCCATAAATTTATGTATAATATACATATAATACAATCATGTTCATTACATAAATGACACAAAATGAAAGGGTGGTGAACATAACATGTATGACCCGAAAATTAAAAGTGAGATAAAATCGCCTTACCTTGTCCCTTAACTCTCTCTGTACTTATACTGGATTCCAATATAAAAAATATAAGTTTGTTATAAATATTTTTCATAATAATATTATTATACATAATACCACATATTTTTTTATTATGTCATTATATTTCCCTCTTTTTGATGATCCTATGTTAAAGTTTCACTTCAGGTAATATTCGCTTTGTTCATGCCATGTGTCTTAATTTGTTACATATTTTGTTATTATACTTATATCATTATTATAGAATGTAAAACATGATATAAATATTAGGTATATATATCATATTTTTAACATAATAATATATATAATATAGGAGTATGAAATGGAATACACCATTCATCGACACGGTAATTCATACGTACACAAGAATGTTGTTTCTATCTTTATTATCGTATTAAAAGAAACTATGTAAATGTAATATATATATATATATATATTCCAAAATCATTAATATACCATATATATCATATAATTTCATTAAAACCATCCTTAATATATTCCATTTGGTGTGTGAATGAATCACATCGCTTTAAGGGCTGGTAGTACACACTTCCTCAAACGAGATTATCGTATTAACACCAAATGGAAAGTAAAGAGATGTGTGTTTTAAAAGGAATAAATAAGACTAAATAAATATTAAATATAATATAAGAAATATATAAATATAGTTTCCATCATAATTTCCACCATTATTGGTGGTAAATAAGAAATCAACAATCATCATTTCGTGAGGCAGTAGTTCATCGTACACAGAAACAGTATGTACAACATCCATTATTTGGAGTTGTGTGTAAGTGTAGGGAATAACATTGAATAAAAAATAATAGTATATGTAGGATACTGTGTCTTTCACTTGATAATATAATAAATAGAGTGTATGGGGTGGAGAAGGAAAATAAATGGAAGGAGCTTGAGAGAAGATGTTAACTCTGAATCTGGTAACTCCTTTTAGTTTGTGCCAAAAGGCTTCTTTGGGAGACATTCTACCCAAATGGAGGCTTCAATATCTAAGGTAGGATTTTTGGTAGATTTATAGGTTATATCTAGGACAAACCTAAATGGTTTGAGAGGTGTGAGTAATCCAAAAATGTGTTGGCCTTTTACAGGGAAAGAAAAAGACTCATTTAGAATTTCTAAAAACAAGTTAGGTGGGAACATGATATTTCCTACAAAAATTCATAACAAACAATCCAAACACAGTAATTTAATCTTTATAGACGAAAAATGGACATAAAATGGTTGTTGGACAAGTGGTTTTGTTATTTTGGTCCTTAATTTTAAGGTTTAGTCACTAATTTAACTTAATTTTTCCTTAACCGCTCTGATTAATTTTAATCACTTTTACTAATCAGTTTGGTAAAAAACAGGGTATTATTAAACAATAAATAATAAACTGAATAATATGGTTTATTTAAAATTTTTAAAACTAAATTCATAGAAGAATAAAAATTAGGATTAGTGTTAATCCCGCAGACGGGATGAAATAACGGGGTTTTAAAGTAGGAAAAAGTTAATATGTTTGTTAATATTTTATATTCAATTTCAAAGTTAAATCGATTCTAATAAATTAAATTTTATTAATATATTTAATATTTATCTAATTTAACCTTAGAAAATATTTATAATATCATTTATAATTAATAATTAATTATATAGGATGGTAGTTTTTAACTAAAAAGAAGAATTTTTCACTACTCATTAAAAACTGAAGATTCTTTGAAAAATAAAAAAAATAACCCTATAATAATTTCAACCTTATAAATTCCAAAATGAAGTTTATTTTATGAAATTAAATTTATAAATATTCCTAAATTTGTTTTTATTGTTAAAAGTAGTTAATTCAAGAAAACAATATTTTTAACATAAAAGTATTTTACCAAAAATATTATCTTTCATTATCAATATGTTTTATTTGTTTAAATAAATTATAAATAATATTTTAAAAGTAGTTATTACTATTACTATAACTAATTTTAATTTTTAGTTTATCATTATCTCATTTAAATTATATATATATAAATATATTTTCTAGAAACTCAGTGTTGGGTGCATTGTACGCCTAGTCGGTATTGCGGGTCGTGCAAGCCAAGTCGGTATTAAGTGTGAGAAGAATATTTGACTTATTGTTTTAATATATATATTTATATATAGAACTATCTTCTGTTTCAAGTTAAATGAATAAATATTGAAAAGATAAATTAATTCGAAAAATATATTTAATAAAAACTATGGGTGTTACAGGACCTCATACATTTCATTTAATAATTGGAGGGCCTCAAGGATCGAATGTCTCGTGGGAATGCCAGCTAGGTTCGTAAATGCACTTTACTTCCATCTAAAAGGCATATTTTTCCATATTGATTTTCTCCTTCACATGGGGCATAATGGATGGTGCTAGTTGGACCACTATGGTCTATCTAGTTCTATAAATATTCTACAGCTAACTATCTGTCCTACTCTAAACTGTTGTCTAACTATATTTAGTTTGAAGTCAAACCATAGCTAGACGTGGATGATCATGGCACAATGATGTATGATCTTCTATCTCCACTAACATGATCAACTACGGAGGTTTACCTGATGGTGTGGGTTGGGAAGATAGTGTTTGTTGATCAGTACGCAAAACCTATTTCTTGGTCTGGGTAGCATGGATGGAATAGTTTGAGACACTGGCATGAGCATCCTGGTGGCTCACATGTCCTCATACATTCCTTTGACATCACCGACATGAGGCACCTGAGGGTTTTGGGTGAAATTCCTCCCAATTTGGAATCATGAAGTGGTCCACTAATTCTTTAAATTTAGCAGAGGCATATTCCTACACATCATCATTAGGATAGTACATAATAGGACGTACTCTAGGAATGTATCATAACTCGGGAGGAATGAAGTCCCCAAGAGTATGAGATAGATTTGGAACTATCAAGGGAATCATATTTCCCTTAATTCATTGGTGCATGTTCTTATGATATGTGGAAGTATATGATATGGATATGGAGTTAGTAGCTGGAGGAGATGTGGCGAACATATGAGGTTTGTTCCTACCTAAGGGATAATGGATAAGTCCATGAGAATGGAAAACTGCCTTGTGGTCCAAAAAGACTCCATATTTCAATATCTCATGGCTATGATTCTATTTCCATTCACTAATGTATTTACTATCACTATTAGAATCAGTGGATACTAGTTTCAACTATGCTAGAACATCAACCAACATAACAATGCCACAGTCCACTTAGACCCATATCTAATATTTGAACATGTAGCATTCTTAAATAGAGTGTCTGGTGAACCTATGGTATGGGAAGGGATTAGCATGACCATTGTGCCCACCCTCTTGGGGCATCATACACTCTGGAAATTTTTGGATTCCCTTCTCCAAGGAATAGATGAATAATCTTGGGACCTAAAAATCCCAAATGTAATAGGTCTAGTTTCTTCTATCTAGGAAAGGAACTCTGGGAGAATGGCCTCTATAGGGGAATGGAGCCACATACTCTCGTCAAGATAGTTTTTTTGGTGGGGGTGCTATTATAGTTTCTATGATTGGAGAAGTGGTTGTTTATAGGTTTGTGCTCAGTGAGGGACTTTTAGCGAAGGGACCATCACGTGCACTATCTCAATAACGTCTACTTGTATATACACAACAATATCTAATTTTTTATATCTCCTTTTAGAGGTGGGAAGAGGCAATGCGTGCATTTGGGGTCTATTTTGCTGCAAGGATACCTCCAAATGTTGATCCTTCTCAAAGAACTCCTAGAATCCCACTGGGAATTTCTGGGTGATGAGGGTAGGGAATATATCATGCTTAATGTTCCCTATGTACATTGCTTGCAGTTGTTCTTTGGATAAAGGCATGTTGGTTGAATACGTGAGGCCTTCTACAGGGAGACAAAGTCTTTGACTCACTCATCAGGCCTATGCTTGCACTATAATAGGTATTTCACATGGAATACATAAAATGATAAAGGAAATATCATTAGTGACCCTCGCAACTAGAAATGGACCTTATGGGAACCAGACTATACCATATGAATATGGGTCCTTTTGCTGTCTAAAAAAAGCATCAGATGTTAGTGGCCTCCTACTATTTGGTGGTCCCTAACATAGGTCCAGACTGAAAATTAAACTATGATAGGGTCAATATCAAGTCACCCATTTCATTGAATGGGTAAAAGTTAGGGTTTTCAGACTCTGGCGGTGATTTCATGCTATCTACCCCAACCAGACATCGATTTCCATCAAGAAGGATCACCAACTATCATGTATCTTGTGGATCGATATGAGAAGTGATAGGGGGTACTAATTCATCTTGGTGGTGATATATGGCCACTAATTCATTAAAAGGATCTTCAAATCAGAGAGTGGGGTAATCATCTTATGGAGAGTCATGTTATGGATCCCAAGGCGGATAATTACACTATTCAGGAAGGGTTAGTGAGTCGTACCTCACCTGCTTTCCATATCCCATGGATTCCACTCTGACTATATGTGTAGTGATACCAATCTCAACCAAGGATATTTTCCTATGGAGTCCAAGATGACCATCCAAAGGGGAAATGGGATCCCTTAAGGCATTTTGGTAATCTGGGTTCCACTTAGTAATGAGGTCGATAATGAATCATTTGTGCTCTAAAAGCGACTAGAGTAGGGTGACCACCATAGGTTCAGTCTCATTTTTTGGAACAGACACGAATGTGTCAGAAGGTATAATATGATTTTTTTCTTTTGTTGGTATGATGACAGGTACACAATAATGCCACATTGATGGGATATCTATGGAAAAGTGTCTGCATAAGTTGATGAGTAATGACACCTACCATAAGGTCTTTTTGGTACAGCATCACCCATTGAGGAATATTTTCCCTATCATGACCTATGTCATTGACCCTATCCCTATGATCCTCAATAAACTTATTGAAAACTATATTAAACATAGTGGGAGCAGAAGGGGAACACTCCTCATAAATGGATAGGCTGAATTGTCACAATATTGGACTAAAATGGAGAGTAGCATATTGTCCCTAGCCTCTAATCAGTATGTGCAGAGATGCTTCTTGTGTAACATGGTGGAGCACTATGAGGAACATGACATGGGTTTTTTTAAGGGTATAATAGTATTCATATGACTCTTGGTTATTTTCAACTATGAGCACTACAATATCTATCATTATTCAATGATTTTCTATAGTATTAAGGAGCTCCTGACTCCTTAGGTAGGTCAACCAATGATCACAGAGTCAGTGATATGTTTCCCGAATGAGATAGAATAAACACAGTACCTATCCCGCTATGAGGTTATCTAAGAAGTAATTAAATTATTGTGAAGTTGGATTGAACACCAAATATAGCTAGTTAGTAGCTTGAACCTCCCATCATCCCCCTTGTTTAGAGAAAGGCTCTTGTACTTGGTCAACCCAATCCCTCATTAGAGAATGAGGTCATATGGGTGGCGCCACTTATTTATATCGGTTATGCTATTGTTTTTCAAGAAGAGGATCCAATATATGAGTCAAACATCTACTAGATTATGGAATTTCTATTTGCAGTGGTTCTAACCTCATCCTCGCATCCCTAAAAGAGGGGGTGTTCACCACTACCTCATGTGAAAGAGTGGTGGTGTCCATATATGGCTTGGTGGAGTGATCTCCATATGAAAGTGTTATTCCATACATTAAAATATCTCCAACTTCTCATGTAGAGGTAGAGATAAGTAAAATTGGTGGTGATTACATTGACTATACCAAGAGACCTAGGAAGGGATCCAAAATATATGGAACTTACAAGTACCTATAGTGGGATCTGGGTATCCTTTCCACCTCAATTTTTGGGAATTGGAATCTTAATTTCTAGACTCCTTGCCTAGAATCTGGATGTTAGGATGGAGGCTCCATTATCGAGTCACCCATCACCTCAGAATCTGAGTGTTCAATAATGTCAACGATGAATTGGTGAATATGAGGTTTCTACCTTCAATGGAGGTTATTCTCCCTTATTTCCATTGAAGGTTCTTAAGGTCTGGTTATGTCTTCATCATGGGGAGGACCTCTTTGTTGGTTGGTGTTACAGAAGGGAGGATTGTCACATTGGTAAGTTGGATCATGCGGAGGACCTCCACAATAGTTTTTGATAGAGCAGGGAGAGCCTCTTCTCTCTATTTAACTGGACCATGGGTAGTATCTTCATGTTGGTTGTTCATGTAGTGTGGAAGACCTCTTTGTGGATTAGTAATATCATGGAGAATACCTATGTACTTTTTTTTTAAAGAGTGTGGAGGACATCTATTACGGTTGTTGGTGGCTTAGGTAGGACCTCTATGTTTAACAGTAATATAGAGGGGAGGACCTCAGCTTTAATTCTCATCATCACGGGTTGGCCTGCAACAAATTTCAATGGTGCTAGAGATTGAAAGAATCAACTTGAACTTTATATGAGGTGGTTGTTTTCTCAATCCCAATTTGGAAAATAAATATCCACATTCTCCTATCAAAGGGGTATTGTTGGATTTTCTGATGGTGGTAGGGTGACAAGATCCATATAAGATAACCCTTTTAGGTAATTATCTAGGGTATTCCCTTTACATATATTCCTGGTTCTTTAGAACAGGGATGACAAAGTGGGGGTGAAGTCCATTTTCTCTTCGGCCTATGGGACTTTTCATTACTATAATTGGTAAGGCGGCATGAGAGCCTTTATAAATGTCTCAATGATGATTCTTGTGGTTGGGGTGACTTTAATATCCCCTATCTCTTAGGTGTTGGGGTTAATGAATATAATTTTATGGGTAGTAATTACAAAAGTCAATTTTAATCAAGACTAGGGGTGGGTTCCCCCTATGATTCCTTATAGGGTGGTAGTGTTGATGGGGCGTCATTACCTCCAGGTCCTGGCATACCGTATCCCATGTGGGAATGAGACATTACTATTTATACCAATATATGATGTATTCTATCACCCTCCTATAGATTATTTCATATCTTGAGATAGGGAATGGTGGCCTAGTAGCTAAAGGTGAGGTGTAAGTCATGGAGAAGAAGTAGTTGTGTGAGGTTTTTACATTAATGTTTCTCCTGCCCTAGTGCCTATGAGTTCTAGGTTTCTAGATTCCTAAATCTTGTGTCCTATAAATAATATGGATCCAACTATAATTATAGGTACATGTAAATCAATATCCAATTCCCCAACATCATCCAATATGCTAGAGATGGAGAGGGCTCCATGTTGATAATGTCACAGACGGATGATACCCAATGAAATCTACCCCAATACACTAATTTGTTCCATACTGCACCAACTATTTCCTTGGTGGGTACTAGAACTAAATTTATGAATTATATTAAATGAAAATCCATTGATTCCCCATATTCTAATAGTCCCCATGGTTGAGGAGAATATATTCACATTGATTCCTCCAATACTATTTTTGACACATTCATTGAGGCCCACGAGGCACATCACTGTGAACTCATGGCTTCTTATTGCATCACATTCCTACCATCCAAAGGTGGGAGGCCTTAATAACTTTCATTGGTGATGCCTGATCCTAGATCTAAATGTGATGATGGGATGTTGGTTCCTCCTTCCATGGATTCTTCTTTAGAGATTGTTGGTTAGTATAAGTCCACCTCAAGTATTTTTGTCATGGTTATGGAACACATTCTTGATTCCATATATATGTGCATGCTGAATAGTTATACCACTTCTTCCTCAATAGGACAAAAATCTTTGTTCTGGAGAGTTTTCATGATGGGAATCTCTGGGCATGTATGGACATTTAGTATGTTGGGATCTTGTGCATCTTCCACGTTGGATGGAATCTCATATGAGGAATCTTAGGAATGGAAACCAAGGAATCACATATCGATAACATTGTAATTGAAACTTGAGGAAAAATTCTTCTGAGTATTTTTACCTCATACATACCATTTTATTGCATGGGGCAGGTATTATGTACCAGGTCACAAGTCTAACATCTTGTAGAGACAGGAATGTGGTTAATGTCTTGTGGGAATATGATGGGTGTAGGTTTCAAATAGTTTGAGGAAGTGATGGGAATAATTTTATTGTCTTTTGAATATAGGTTGGGAGAAGGTTTAATGTCTTGTGTGGAATGGATGGGTGTAGGTTTATTATATTTTAGAGATAGGATATGTGATGGTTTAAAATCTGGCGGGCACAGGTCGTCCATAGGTTTAACTTCTTGTGCGCACAAGATCGGTGAAAGTTTATTATCTTGTGGGGACAATATGTGTGTAGGATTATAATATTTAGGATATTATATAGTTTAAAACACCCCAATGAGACAGATAAGAAGGTGTGTTCCAAGGAGGGATGAGGTCACACCATGTTGGATAGATTAGAATTCCATGTGGAGGTGGATCCAGAGTGGTTGGATCAGAACACCCCATGGGGGTGGATCTGATAGGTTTGTATCTATAAGGGAATATGTCACACATGAGTTTACCGATGGATAAAAACACCCCATGGGGGTATATCTAGAGTATATGGATCAAAACTCCCCATGGAGGTAGATCTATGAGGTGTGCCCCTATGAGGGAATATATCACCCCTGATTTTACCGATGGATCAGAACATCCCATGGTGTTGGATCTAGAGTGGATGGATAATAACTCGACATAGAGGTATATCTATGTAGTGTTCCCTTAAGAGCTAAGATTTTATTCCTGAGTTTACCTATGTCAGTATTGAACCTCAATGATGCATCCTATGTACCCTATCTAAGAGACATAGATAAAAACCCTTATATTTCAATTCCACAGTTTAAGAACATATACCAATACATATTCATGAATCTTTACATCATATAGTAAGGACACTCAGGTTGCTAAATGAGAATCAACAAGGGATGGGGTAGAGCTTACACGTGGAATTTTCCCAAGGTACAACTTCATCCCATGAGACTCATACACATGGATCATGTTCTCACTTCATAGTGTAATACTATATTTTTACATCATGTATTGAGGAAATTTTCATGAATTTTAATGAAGTACGACTAGCACATGGAGATTAGAAGTTTTATGTCTTGTATCTCAGATATGGAATGGTGAAATCTTTAAGGAAGATGGGATAATTTTATAGATTATTTTCAAGATTCCACCTACAGGGCTTACATTTCCACTACTCATGTGTCATTGGTCTGCATATGGAATTGGAAGTGCCTTCAAAGGGTGTTCAATAAAAAGGTTGACATTAGTATTGTTGACCTCACCTGTTTCGATAATCCCAATTATGCTTTCATATACTTTGATAATCTCAATCTAATGTTTTTCTATATATTAATTCTTTCAATCTGTTCTCAAGATGATAATAATATTAAAATAATCCTTGAGATAGTTTAATCTTTGTTTATCCATGTTTATATAAGTTCTGAAGTAATTATAACCTATTAGGATATGTTGTGTATGAAACTGAAAAGTATTTAGTCACTGATCTGCGTTTAAGCTACCGGTACTCAGTCTACCGATAGACAGTCTACCGATAGACAGATTCACTGATACACTAAGATCACCGATATGTACAGAGCTACCGACAGACAACCAGAGCTACCGATATGGGGAAGTCTTCTGATAAGAACAGTCTACCGAGCTATCGATACAGAACAGACCATAGCCACCGATAGATAGAAGTATACCGATAGAAGTCTACTGATAGTGTAAGTCTACCGATACGTGCAAGAATCTACTGATGCAAAGAGCTACCGATAGAGAGACAGCTACCGATGGAACTAAAGTCACTGGTATATGAGCTGTCGATGCAAGTTCAAAAGACCTACCGATGGAAGGGCAAAGTCCACCGTGTACGTCTACCAATAAAACGCTACTAATGCTTGACCGACCAATCAAACCCTATACTATTCATACTATTTATTTATTTATCTAACGGGTACATTTGATTGTTTTAATGAAGTTAATGTTATTTAATGATTTCAGTTGCATGTCAGGGAACCATACCCAGTACCCATGCAAAAGGCGATTGTTCTTTTCTGCCAAAGGTGAAACCTATAAAGTGATATAAAGAGAACACTTAAGGAGATAAAAATAAACTCATGCATATGATATTCCTGAAAAAGAAAAAATAAGACACACAAAGGGTGATAGAAGATGAGCTGAACAAGCATTCAAATGTGGAGTATTTTTGTCTTCTCTAGTCTATATCCATACTCCAAGAATCCTGGAAATAAACGAAGAAACATATTCTAGAGGAGAACACAAGTTGCATCTTGACTGAAGAACTAAAAAAAAGGTTTCATGCACTCAGGTTCCTAAGCTGGACCAAGAATCAAAGAACAAACGACACTCTGTTTTCTGAGAAAAACTAGAGAAGGACTGAGAAGCTTTTCTGATAAACCAAACGATTCCAGAGCTGCACTGCTAATCACTAAATCATTTCTAAACTCAATCACACTTCTCTTACAGATTATTTCTTTACATTTTGAGCAGTGTGTGTATCCTATTTACTTTACACACACATTGTCTCCTGTACTAAACTGGAGGATTCTTAAATCCTCACTTAAACTCCATAACTCTTTTGTTTTCCACTGAGAATGGTGGTAGAGGTCAAGTAAGACCTGAACAGCCTGTGAGCTGTTGTTTGTTTTTTCTACGAAGAACTGTGGTAGAGGTCTTTGTACCTGGATAGTAGTGTACTGTTGTTTACCCCTGATCCATGGTGTGGATCAATTTATATAAATTGTTGAGAGGACTAAGTCTCGGCTTGAGACTGAACTCTTGGTTAACTCTGTTGTGATTTTATTTTTAGTCTATAATTATTACATATATATATTCTGCTTGTTATTACTTTGAAATCAAAAAACTATTTTAAAGATACTTTGATAGTTAAATTAGCGAGTGTTTATACTTATTGTAAACCAGTGAGTTAGTTTCAAAAGTTAATTTAATCTTCAAATTAAGTTAACTGAGACCTAATCAATCTTTGAGAAACTAATTGATCCTCTACACTCTGTATAGATTCACTACAGTTTAACTTTATTTTTAAATTGGTGGATTTTAAGAGAAATATTTTTAACGAAATTTTAATTGGAACTCAATTAACCCCCCCCCCCTCTTGAGTATCCACTCTGACCAACATTTGGAATCAGAGATTTATTTTTGTTCAAGGATTTTTGAAATACCCTGTTTTTCAACTGTGATTTTAGTTGCATCCTTAAATATCTTAAATTTCTATTAGTTCTAAATTTTAATCTCTTTAAAACTATTTTCTAGAATATATTTATGGACAATATACTAGAGGGTGCGGCTATTAACCAGCCACCTTTCTTCAATGGCACAAACTATGCCCAGTGGAAACTGAAAATGAAAATTCATTTATAAAGTATGTGTTTTGATATTTGGACTGCTATATAGTCTCAATATAAAATTCCAGATACTGAAAGAACAACTTGGTATGAACCTACAAAGACTACTTACAATAATAATTATAAAGCTATGAATGCTCTGTACTGTGCTTTAGGAGATGAAGAGTTTAATAGAATTTCTTCTTGTAAAACTGCCTTTGAAATATAGGATACTTTGGGTGTTTCTCATGAAGTAACAACCAATGTTAAATAAATGAGATTGAATACTTATACTATTAAATATGAAAATTTTAAAATGAAACCTGATTAACCTATTTCTAATATGTATATTAGGTTTAATGAGATAGTAAATACAATGAGTTCACTTGGTAAAGTTTTTCCAGCAAAGGAACAAATTATGAGGATACTGAGATGTCTGCCAGAATGATGGAGAGGCACCTCTGTCTCAATCAGAGAGTCATGTGACATTGGATCAGTTCCATTAAAGGAGTTTATTGGTAAATTAATGATGTATGAGGAAGAACTCAAAGTAAATAAGGAAGAAGATGATGAACCTAAGAGAAAATCTATAGCTTTCAAGTCTACTGCCTCTAAGAGTAAAGACAATGAGAAAATAAAAATACCTACTGAGATTTCAACTAGTGAAGATTCTAATTCAGATGGTGATGCTGAGATGGCTCAAATAGCCAAGAGATTCAAGAAGTTTTATAGGAAGAAGAAATTCTTCACGACATCTAACTACAAAGGAAATTATGACAACAAGGGACACTGGAAGAAGGATTGGAAGAAAGCTGATGAGAATGATGAAATAGTCTGTTATGAGTGTAAAAGGAAAGGACACATCAAGACTGATTTTCCAAAGATAAAAGTCAAAAAGAAATATGATTATAAGGACAAGAAATACAAGAAAGCTATGAAGGATACCTTGAGTGAATCTGAAGACAGCACAAGTGAATCTGAAGTTTTTGATTCTGAGAAGAATCATGCCAACATGTGTTTTATGACCAACACATCTGAGGTAACCTTAGATACTCCTGTTTTACATTCTTATTATTCTGAAGATGATGCAGAATCTGATTCTGATTCAGAAAACATGACTAGTAAGGAATTATTTGAATACTGCAATATGCTGGAAGATACATGCAATGAACTTAAGGATAAATACAAATCATTAAAGAAATATCATGCTCTCACTACTACTGTTAAAACCAAACTTACTATTGAAAAAGAGAAGAATGTTCAACTGTTAAAGTAAAATACAGAACTGAAAATGTCAAATGAGAAACTTAGAAAAGACTTAGAGAAGTTTACAAATGGAAAAGACACACTTACTCAAATGATAGGTAAACAGGTTACACCTAAATACACTACCGGTTTGGGATATCAACCTGGACAGAGACAGTTCACTAAAACTCGATTTATTCCTAAGTCTGTACAAAATTCTTCTTATTCTAGCTCTAGAAATTCATATGCTTTAACCAGTTATTCATATGGTTATAGGTCAAATAAAGTTTGGCTTTCAAAGTCTCTTGATTCTATAAATTATATGAGACGCATAAAACAAATATGGGTACCTAAAGTTTTTATTGCTAACATTTCTGGACCCAAGAAGATCTGGGTACCAAAAACATTTTCTATCTAAATCTGTTTTGTAGGAAACATGCTTAAAGAGTTCTCACAAAAAGGTATGGTACTTGGAAAGTGGATGTTCAAGACATATGTCTGGCGATTATTCATTCTTCAAAATTTTAATAAAGTTTGATGGGGGACATGTCACTTTTGGTGATAATTTTAAAGGAAAGATCATCGGCCTAGGCCAAATTGGTAACACTGATTCAGTTTTAATTTCTAAAGTTTTATTTGTTGATGGACTTAAGTATAACCTGTTAAGTATTTCTCAATTATGTGACGATGGATTTAATGTGATGTTTGAAAATGATTCCTACAATGTTTTAAATTCTAAAATGTTTTAGTATTTTCTGCTTTAAGAAATGAAAATGTTTATGCAGTTGATTTAAATTCATTAGGTAAACAAACTGTTACTTGTTTAGATGATTTTCATAAAGAGTCTTGGCCTTAGCACAGAAGATTAGGAGACTGCAACATATATTCACTTAGAAAACTAACTAGAAAGAACTTAGTTAGAGACCTACCAAAACTTGAATTCCCAAATGACAAAGTCTGTAATCTATGTCAAAAGGGAAAGCAACATAAAGTTTCTTTTAAATCAAAGAAAGAAGTTTCAACTTCTTAACCTCTTGAGTTGGTTCACATGGACTTGTTTGGACCATCAAGAGTTTCTAGTTTAAATGGGAAGCACTATGTCTATGTTCTAGTAGATAACTTTTCTAGATATACTTGGGTATACTTCTTATCTCACAAAAGTGAAGCATGTTCTTACTTTATTAAATACTCCAAATCTGTAGAAAATCATAGTGGACTTAAGATTAAAACTCTAAGAAGTGATCATGGTCGTGAGTTTGAATATAATGAATTTGAATCTTATTGCTCACACAATGGCTGTAGTCACAACTTCTCTTCTCCTAGAACACCTCAGCAGAATGGTGTAGTAGAATGAAAGAATAGAACCCTGCAAGAAATTTCTAGAACTATGCTTAATGAATATGACCTACCTATTTAATTTTGGGCTGAATCCGTGAGTACAGCTTGTTATATTATTAATAGAGTTTTAATTAGACCAGTTCTTAAGAATACCCCTTATGAGTTGTGGAATAATAGAAAACCTAAAGTTATTTACTTTAGAGTCTTTGGCTGCAAAGTTTTTATTCTTAATATAAAAGATAATCTTGATAAGTTTTCTTCTAAGAGTGATGAAGTAATTTTTCTTGGTTATTCATTAACTAGAAAAGCCTATAGAGTCTTTAATAAAAGAACCAAATGTGTGGATGAATCTGTTCACATCATGTTTGATGATACTGATCCACATGAGCCTAAAACCACTCCTGAAAATCTTGAGGAAGATTTAAGTATTCTGGACCTTAATAATAAATCTAAAGAACCTGCTATAAAAACATCTAGTTCTGAACATATTCCAGAATCTGCTACTATGGAACCTGAACCTATAGATGAACCTGAAATTTCTAGTCCTACCTTTACTAGATCAACAAGGATTCTAAAGAATCATCCTTTGGATGCTGTTGTTGGTAATCTTGATAGAGGGACACAGACTAGACCTTCTCTAAGAAATGAGGTTGAACATCAAGCATTTCTTTCACAGCTAGAACCTAAAAATATCAATGATTCTATCAATGATGAATTTTGGGTAATGGCTATGCAAGAAGAGTTAAATCAATTTGAAAGAAACAAAGTCTGGGAATTAGTTAACAGACCTAAGGACACTTGAACAATAGGCACAAAATGGGTTTTTAGAAACAAAGTTGATGAGTCTGGAAACATACTTAGAAACAAAGCTAGACTAGTTGCACAATAATATAGTCAAAAAGAAGGAATAGACTATGAGGAAACTTTTTCACCAGTAGCCAGATTAGAAGCCATTAGGATCTTACTTGCATATGCTGCTCATCTGAATTTCAAGTTATATCAAATGGATGTCAAAAGTGATTTTCTAAATGGTTTTATTGTTGAAAATGTTTTTGTTGAACAACCACCTGGATTTACTAATCCTCATTTTCCAAATCATGTTTTTAAACTTTCTAAAGATTTATATGGTTTAAAACAGTCTCCAAGAGATTTGTATGATAGACTTAGTAATTTTCTTATTTCAAAATGTTTTAATAAATGGACTGTTGATCCAATTATTTTTATTAAAAGAATATCTAATGATGTTTTAATAGTTCAAATCTATGTTCATGATATTATTTTTGGATCTTCTAAACATTCTTTATGTACTGATTTTTCAAAGAGTATGCAAAATGAATTTGAAATGATTTTAATGGGAGAACTTAAATATTTTCTTGGATTTAAAGTGTTTAAAAATGAAAATGGTATTGTTCTGAATCAAAGTAAATATACAAAGGATCTTTTAAAACGTTTTGGTTTTGATAGTATTAAGGAAAGTGAAATTCCTATGAGTACTGTTTGTAAATTGGATGCAGATGAAACTAGGAAATCAGTGGATCAATCCAATTACAGAGGTATGATTGGAAGCTTAATTTACCTTACTGCTAGTCAACCAGATATTATGTTTAGTGTGTGTGTGTGTGAAAGATTTAAGGCTAATCCAAAATAATCTCATTTACTTACTGTTAAAGGAATTTTTAAATATCTTAAACATACTATAAACTTTGGTTTTTTTACCCAAAAGGACAACCCTTTGTGTTAATGAGTTATTCAGATGCTGACTTTGGTGGTTGCAAGTTAGATAGAAAGAGCACTTCAAGAACATGTCATTTATTAGGAAAGTCCTTAGTATCTTGGTTTAGTAAGAAGCAGAATTTTGTAGCATTATCCACTGCCGAAGAAGTGTACATAGTTGCTGGTAGTTGCTGTGCACAAATTCTTTGGATGAAACACACTCTTTTGGACTATGGATGTGACTTTAGGCACGTGTTAATCAACTGTGACAATACTGGTGTAATAAATATCTCAAAGAACCCTATGTCTCACTCTAGGACCAAACACATTGATGTAAGGCACCATTTCTTGAGAGATCATTACCAAAAGGGTGATATTACTCTTGAGTTTATAGGCACTAAACATCAATTAGCCGACATTTTCACTAAACCTTTGAGTTCGGATAGGTTAAGTTACATTATACACGAGTTAGGAATGTTTAATCTCAATCGGTAGCAATCCTCACCGATGTAACCTCACCGGTGTAACCTTGCCGATGTAACCTCACCAATGTAACCGCACCCATGTAACCTCACCGATGTAACCTCACCGATGTAACCTCGCCGATGTAACCTCACCGATGTAACCTTACTGATGTAAACTCACTAATATAAAACCTCACCGATGTAAAACCTCACTGATATAAATTCTCACCGTTATGTATGCTGTTTTAAAACTTATGTTTGTCGCTAGAATCTAAATCTTTTACTTTATTTAATTTTCTTTATTTATTTTATGATTCCTAAATGATAAAACTAAAGTCTGAGCTACTTCAAAATCCACTGAGTCTCAAACCTTAACCCTCGAACCTTAGCTCCCGAATCCATATAGAACCCTAAATCCTTTGAACCAAAGATGTAAAAAACCAAACTTCATACCGTCAGAGATGACTCTGTTGATCCAAAAACAAAGAAGAAAAGTACTGAGAAAGATGATAGTGGTATTGGAAGTGTCGCAGGAACTTGGTTGGGGAGACGACCAGTGAATCCTCATCTGCAAAATAGAGTTATTGTGATTGAAAAGGAACTGTGTGCTGAATGGATGATGCCTAGCAGGTCCTTAGTGCTCTATGTTCTAGAAGATCAAAAATTAGTAGAGTGTTTTTTGAATAAAAATGGTCCTTACCTTCAAAAATTAGTGAAATAGTTTTACGATTTTGTAACCTTTGAAGAATCAGAGAATGAAAATCGAGTAACTTCTTTCGTAAATGGAATGGAGATGTCGTTATCATCTGTTGAATGGGATGAGTGCTTTAACGTTCCACGTGAAGGAGTATCTGGATATGTCGCAAGATCCATGCCACATACCAGTGACATTTTTTATTATGAGACTGCTTTGGAAGAGCTGACTGGTGATGGAATTCAAACACAAGTAGTTGCTGCAGAGATGGATGGAGGGAATAGATTTCTGTTCAAATTTGTTCAACATGTCTTGATATCGAGGAGAGGAGACTTCTCCAATTTGAGATATCTAGATATCTATCTCCTTCACCTCTTAATACATTATGTAAAGGTTAATTTATACAGATTTCTAATTCTCCAGATGGAAGATATGACAAGACCGAAATCAAATACAAATTCCCTATTATTTACTAAATTAATCTCTGTGATGATCAAGGTGAAAGGGGTTACTGAGTCTCAAGATGAGACAGTGGTAGTGAAGAATAACTTCTGTATCACAACCATAGTTTGTAAGTACATGAAAATAAACTGGAACCCTTGGAGAGGAGAATGGTTCAATGATGACCAGAGGATGTATGAAAAGTTTAATCCTGTGACTCATCCTTCAAGAACAAAGGATGTGAGGGATCCAGGTTTGGGACCTGATGAAGAGGAGCCATAATACAATGATGATTCAGAAGAGGAAGAGTCCTCTGGTGATAAAGGAGGATACACTGACTTGCCTCCTAGCCTAGCTCCTGAAAATATAGTTCAATATATATCAGACAAGGAAGATGTTGTTGAAGTGGCTGCTGTAGAAAATGAAGAAGATGTTCATGATAGTGAAACATCTATGACAGCTGATTTGAGTCTGAGTCCAGTGATTGAACAAAATTTAGTACCTACTGAGGAAGAAAATGAAGTTGAAATACCCTTACCTAATCCAGAATACCCTCCTACTGCTGCAGTAATGGAATTGATAGTGGAAGATTCTCCTCAGGATGAAAGACCTGCTAAGGATGCTGCTGTGAATGATGTTGAGAATGTTGTTATTCTAATTGAAGATGCACCCATTGAGGGGGAGCATCGATCTAAATTTGGAAGTGTTACAGTGGGTGTTGGTTTTAATGATTGGGAAGAAGACCCTGGTTTTATAGTTTGTAGTTTAGACTATTCAGATTCAGATAATGAGGCATCTCACAATAGACCTAAAATTGTTTATGATGTTGAGACTGAACTGTTACCTGAAAATGTGGTTAGAATGCATGACCTGGATACATTAAAGAAAAATCTTAAGGGAAGCTTTGTGTAAGAGGTAAATAATATGGAATTTTCTATGGTATCTTCAATTCAATTGGTTATGACTGATGGTGTGGTCAGTTTAGCCTCTAAAAGAGCATCTACAGTATTTTCACCTGCTAATTTGGTTACCAAGGCTGGTATGGATATCTTAAGGGATGATCTAAAACAATCATTTAGTGCCCCAGTTGCTGAGATGAATCACAGTTTTTCTGAAGAAATGGTTATGCTGGAAAGATCTTTTGAACTATCACTTGGCTACAATTTACCAATATTTATGGGTGAAATAGTTGAAGAAGTTAAAGAATGCCAGACTCAAGTTTCTAGACTTGAATCAGATCTTGAAGCTTTAAAGGAATCTGTTGTTTCTTCAGACTCTTACATGAGCTCAAAATCCCAAGAAGATAAGGACTTAGCTTATGTGAAGAGTTTTGTAAGTCAGATGGTTTCAGTATTTAAAGGTATCAAAACTTCTATGAAAGATCTTATTAAAACCCAGGAATCCGATGTTCAAAATCTTATCAGTGGTTTGACCAAAAGCTTCAAAGAGACTATATCTTTCTCTATTGGTTCTATTTCATCTAAACCCTCGATGGACTAGAATCAAATTCGAACTGTGATGAAAGAGGAGCTTGGTTCTACCTCAACCAGTGGCTCTGTGGACTCATTTGAACTGAGCAGAGTTGTTCTCTCTTCCAGAGATTCATCTAGGGAAATTATGAAGATATTCCAAGACTACATGAGAGAAGCCTCTGCCTATCAAAAGGAATTGAAAGAAAAGGTGGACTCTTATTTCTCCAAAATTTACACAAAGACCCAAATGAACAATCATTTTAAGCTTCTGATTGTGAATATGAAACTACCTCCTGTCAATCAATCCTTTAGAGAACAAGTTAGAAATCTGAGAGAATTGACTCCAGCTTTGGACAGGTTTATGGAGAACAAGGATGAATTCATATCCGCGATGGAGAGAGGGGGAGAAATCATTGTGGATTTCATGAATCTTTTGTTTCCCTTTCTGCATGTTGATGCCTGGCCCGTAATTGTCCCTCATGCTTTGCCTACCTCTGCCTCCACTGCTTCTCCAATTCAGATGAATCTTGTCCAAGCCATTTGAAGCCTCACACCTGTGATCACACAAAGGACTCCTCAATACAGGCCAGGCACAGTGTTAGTTGTTCAGCCTCCTGTGGTCTTTTTAGGAATTCCTAAGCCTTCACTTGAATCCTCACCACTTGGATCCTCTTCTGATCCCAAGGGCACATCTCACATTGAGGATGTGGATTGATCCAGTAGCTGGACTATTTTATAGGAATCCTATGTATTTTTTTCTATCTTTGTACCTATTTGTCACATTTAATACAAGTGATTTTCTTATATTCCTATTAGTCCACTTCTTTTTATTATTTCCCACTTTTTTATGATCACAAAGGGGGAGAAATATTAATGAAAGGAAAAAATATATCAAAGAGCTATCATGCTTTGCCTCTTTGATACCTCTGAATTTCATCCTCTCATATCAGTGTCTTTTCTCTCATCCTCTGATATCATTTCATTTAGTTCTCTGATATTCTTTAATATATTTAATTCTATCTCTGATAGAGTATGTTTTATACCATACTGTTTTCTGTGAGAAAATTGAGCTTAATTATATATTCTCTGATTTTTTTTTAAACTGATAATATCATAAGTTGTGATTATCAAAAAGGGGGAGATTGTTGACCTCACCTGTTTTGATAATCCCAATTATGATTTCATATACTTTGATAATCTCAATCTAATGTTTTCTATATATTAATTATTTAAATCTGTGCTCATGATGATAATAATATTAAAATAATCCCTAAGATAGTTTAAACTTTGTTTTTCCATGTTTATATAAGTTCTGATGTAATTATAACCCATTTTATTATGTTGTGTATGAAACTGATAAGTATTTAGTCACTGATTTGTGTTTAAGCTACTGGTACTCAGTCTACCAATAGATAGTCTACCGATAGATTGAGTCACTGATACACTAAGATCACCGATATATACAGAGCTACTGGCAGAAAACCAGAGCTACTGATATGAGGAAGTCTTCGGATAAGACCAGTATACCGAGCTACCAATACAGAACAGACCATAGCCACTGATAGATAGAAGTCCACTGATATAAGTCTACTGATTGTGTAAGTCTACCGATACATGAAAACAGTTACTGATTCAAAGAGCTACTGATGGAGAGATAGCTACCGATGGAACTAAAGTCACCGGTATATGAGCTACTGATGCAAGTTCAAAAGAGATACCAATGGAAGGACAAAGTCCACCATGCACGTCTACCAATAAAATGCTACTAATTCTTGACCGACCAGTCAAACCCTATACTCTTCATACTATTTATTTATTTAGATAACGGTTACATTTGATTGTTTTAATGCAGTTAATGTTATTTAATGATTTCTGTTGCATGTCAGGGAACCATACCTAGTACCCATGCAAAAGGCGATTGTTCTTTTCTGCCAAAGATGAAACCTATAAAGTGATAGAAAGAGAACACTTAAGGAGATAAAAAGAAATACATGCATATGATATTCCTGAAAAAGAAAAAAGAAAACACATGAAGGGTGAAAGAAGAAGAGATGACCAAGCATTCAAATGTGGAGTATTTTTTTTCTTCTCTAGTCTACATCCATACTCCACGAATCCTGGACATACACGAAGAAACATATTCTAGAGGAGAACACAAGTTGCATCTTGAGTGAAGAACTACAACAAATGTTTCATGCACTCAGGCTGCTAAGCTGGACCAAGAATCAAAGAACAAAACGACACTCTGTTTTCTGAGAAAAACCAGATAAGGACTCAGAAGATTTTCTGATAAACCAAATGAGTCCAGAGCCGCACTGCTAATCAGTAAATCATTTGTAAACTCAATCATACTTCTCTTAGTGATTATTTCTTTACATTTTGAGCAGTGTGTGTATATTGTTTACTTTACACACACTCTTTCTCCTGTCCTAAACTTGAGGATTCTTAAATCCTCACTTAAACTCCATAACTCTTTTGTTTCCCACTGATAATGGTGGTAGAGGTCGAGTAAGACCTGAATAGCCTGTGAGTTGTTGTTTGTTTTTTCCACAAAGAATTGTGGTAGAGGTCTTTGTACCTGGACAGTAGTGTACTGTTGTTTACCACCAATCCAAGGTGTGGATCAATTTATATAAATTGTTGAGAGGACTAAGTCTCATTTTGAGACTGAACCTCTTGGTTAACTCTGCTATGATTTTATTTTAAGTCTATAAGTATTACACATATATATATATTCCGCTACTTATTACTTTGAAATAAAAAACTATTTTAAAGTTACATTGATAGTAAAATTAGAATGTTTTTATACTTATTGTAAACTAGTAAGTTATTTTCAAAAGTTAATTTAATCTTTAAATTAATTTAACTAAGACCTAATCAAGCTTTGAGAAACTAATTTAACCTTTACACTCTGTATATATTCACTACAGTTTAACTTTGTTTTTAAATTGGGGGATTTTAAGAGAAATATTTTTAACAAAAATTTTAATTGGAAATCAATTCACCCCCCCCCCCTCTTGAGTATCCACTCCGACCAACAAGTATCCCTGTACTTATAAGAAATGTGTATTTATATCCTTATTCTTAGAAGAAATAGGTAGTGTAGTGGATGAATTATAAGATCATGGGATTTTAGTAGGGGACTGAAAATTTGTTGTATTAAACATTATTGGTTTGTGTGTGAATGTCTTGAAAGTAGGGTGGTATAACATCAGGTAAACTAATGGATTCAAGTGGTATAGTTGTGTGAAATTGTTAGAGTTGTTCATAGGAATCTTCTACATGAACTCACCTGGCCATCCTTAGGATTAGTTGAATGAGGATCACTCCACCATAGGGAAAGTCATGTTTGGGCCCACAGGAGTTCTATCACACAAATGGTCTACCATTGTTTTTCCATGATCACTGTTCTTTCACACTATCATAGAAGAATAGGAGTAGCACACAGTAGATAATTTATTTATCTTATGATGGGTGCCCTGGAGGTTGGGTGAGCTTCTATTTATAACCGAAATACTCAGATATTAGCGCAAAACTCCTAGGGTGTGACACCTGAGTTTCTCACTTCTCCATCCATTCCCAATGGGGGTTAGAGGCACTATAACTCTGGTTTTATGTCTCTTTTGGAATTAAACAGGATGTTTGAATGATGACATTGCATACAAAATTTCATTCTCATTCTTAACGCACATTTGTTGCACACATGGTCTATAGGTGTGTTGTCATCCTATGAAGAATATACATGACCATACATCACCTTTGGTGCTTGATTCTTTTACATGTGGAACCATATCATTGCATGTGTCCACTGAATCTTAGGCACAACCTATTCAACATCCCTTGAGTGATCCTTCAATGTGGTTTTCATGTTTCGTTCTTCTAAAAATTTCCATTTGAGGTCTAAGATGATACTATGGTGCCAACAATTTTTTAATGAAATTTTGGTTTCCTTTTAAGGTCATGTGTCTAGGACCATGAAAACTATGATGTAAACTAATATGATAGTATCATATCGCTAATCCTTTACAAAAACTCCTAATATCACATGATACATGATCAGTGTCAGAAACAAGGACTGGAAAAGGTTTATTTCACCACACATAGAAAATTAAAATCATGTATAGGGGAATCTTGACCCTATAATGGAAAGAACTTGATGTAGGATACGAGCATCACTGCGTATCTCATTGGAATGAGTATCAAGACTTATATAATTTTGGGAAAAAATGAAATTTAATAGCATCAAATAAGGATGATGGTTAGTTGATTCCATGGATTTGATGAGTGATATAAGGCCTACCGGGCCAAGGATATTAAAACATACATTGGATAGGACAAAGGAAATTGTAAACTGTGATCAAGGGGTTATCAGATAAAGATAATTGATATGATTCATGTGTGCATGGAATTAATATTGATCATGTTCAAAAAGTAGTTTCTGGTAAAAAAAATTGGGTTTTATAGAGAAAGAAGTGGTATCTAATATGGAACAATATTCCTTTGGTTGATAGGCCCTTTTGTGGGTGAGTCATGAAAATCCAAACATGGGTATTAATCCATAGTCAAACAAATTCTTCCATAGAAATTTGAAATTATATTACCTATGGATAAGGAAAGATTATGGGGATTCAAATTTTCCCAGAACAAGGAGTATGATGTGTGGAAGGAATGAGTCCAAGCAAAAAACTAAGCATTTGGACCAAAGTTGGTCATGTAGTGTGAAGTTTCATGCATATATTTTTTTTGTATGTAGTAGGGGGGTTTAATTTTCTTCATTTTTTGACCTCGGGCATAAGGACTAGGTTTCACTATGTATCCCATTAATATGAGAATCAATTCAACTGTAGTTATAAAATGGAGGTGTGGTGGGAGACGAACACCAAATATTATTATCCTCTCAAGTAGAGACAAAAATGTTATGTTGTTTTATGTCATGAATCAAGGATGTAAAACATGTAATTTTAAATCACATGATGAGGATGTTTTCATACATTTTAACATCTTGTGATGAGTATGTTAATATTTGTAGTTTAGATTCATACATCTCATATGATGGTTTCTTTTATTTTTAGGTCATATAACCTGGATCATAAGATATTCCTTTTATGGTCAACTGAGGAAGAAAATTTGGTGTGCCATTAAGTTTCTTACATCTAAAAAAATACCATATAGGTTATCATCATGTGACAAGGATGTTATGATGTTACTTATGTTCATGCATCAAGGACCATGATTCTATGTAGTTTAAATTTTTTCAATAGATATAAGGGATACTCAAGAGGGGGTGAATTGATTTCCAATTAAAAATTTCTGTTAAAATATTTCTCTTAAAATCCCCTATTTAAAAACAAAGTTAAACTATAGTGAATTTATACAGATTGTAATTGTTCAATTAGTTTCTAAAAGATTGATTAGGTCTCTGTTAATTTAATCTGAATATTAGATTGACTTTGGAAACTAACTTACTGCTTTACAGTAAGTTTAAACACTTGCTAATTTAACTATCAAAGTAACTTTAAAAAAATTATATTTCAAATTAGTTAGTAGTGGAATATGAAATATATAGTATACTTATGACTTAAACAAAAATGCACAGCAGATGTAACTAAGAGGTTCAGTCTCAAGCTGAAACTTAGTCCTCTTAAACAATTTATATAAATTGATCCACACCCTGGATCGGGGTAAACAACAGTGCAAAGACTGTCGAGGTTAAAGACCTCTACCACAGTTCTACGAGGAAAAAAACAACATCTCACACCTGTCTAGGTCTTACTCGACCTCTAACACTATCCACAGTGGGATACAATGGAATTATATAGTTTTAATGAGGATTTATGAATCCTTCAGCTTAGCTCAGGAGATAGTGTGTGTGCAAAAAAAATAAACAGGGTACACACACTGCTCGAAATGTAAATAAAAGAATCACTACAGTAAGTATGAATGAGTTTAGAAAATATTTATTGATTGGCATTGCAGCTTTGGACTCGTTTGATTAGTCGGAAAAGCTTCTGAGTCCTTCTCTGGTTTTTGTATGAAATATAGAGTGTCATTTTCTTCCTTTCAGGTTCATCTTATTAGCCTGAGTGCATGAAGTGTTTGTTTTAGTTCTTCACTCAAGATGCAACTTTTATTCTCCTCTAGAATGAGTGGCTTCGTGTATGTCTAGTTCTCTCCAGGTATAGATGTAGACTTGTATGAATGCACCACTTTTTAATGTTGTTGAGCCCTTATCTTTTTCACCCTTCATGTGCATTCTTAGTTCCTTGATTCTATCCTTTTTTTTCCTAGTCTTTTATCTTCCCTTTTATATCTTTCAGCTCCGGCAAAAAGGTATGATTACATTTTTCAAGGTTACTAGGTACGGTTCCCTGACATGCCAACAGATATCATTAAAAAATATTAACTGCATTAAAAACATCAAATGTAACCGTTATCTTAATAAATAAATAATATTGAGAGTATAGAGTTTGACTGGTTGGTCAATCATTAGTAGCTCCTATTAGTAGATGTGTACGGTGGACTTTGTGTAGCAGTGACCTTCTATCAATAGCTCTTTGAACTTTTATCGGTAGCTCCTGTTATCGGTAGCTCTTACTCTGTGTATCAGTAGTTCTTAGTCTATTGGTAGCTCTGGTCTATCGGTAGTTCTGTTCTATCAGTAGCTCTGGTCTATCGATAACTCTGGTCTATCAGTAGCTCTGGTCTATCGATAACTCTGGTCTATCGGCAGCTCACTTAGTTATAGTGATTATGTGTATCGGTAGACTTATGCATATCGGTAGCTCCATTCTGTACTATAGAAAGACGTATTCTATTGGTAGCTATGTATCGGTGACCTTGTTCTATGCTTACCAGTGGACTTGTATATATCGGTAGCTCTTTGTATCAGTGACCTTAGCTTATCAGTGACTCAGCCTATCAGTAGACTAAGTATATCGGTAGACTAAGTACCGGTAGCTCTATATCAGTAGTTATATGAATATCAGTGACTAACACTTATATGTTTCATGCAAAACATATCTGATTGGGTAAGAATTACTTCAAAACTTATATAAACAAAGATAAACATTGATTAATATATTTCAAGGATTATTTTAATATTATTATCCGATAGAATGTCATAGATTGAGCGAATTAGAATATAGATAAACATTAATTGGGATTATCAAAGTATATTAAGGCGTAATTGGTATTATCAAAATAGGTGAGGTCAACAAATTTGAAATTATATTACCTATGGATAAGGAAAGATTATGTGGATTCAAATTTTCCCAGAACAAGGAGTATGATGTGTGGAAGGAATGTGTCTAAGCAAAAACTAAGCATTTGGACCGGAGTTGGTCATGGAGTGTGAAGTTTCATGCGTATATTTTTTTTGTATGTAGTATGGGGATTTACATTTCTTCATTTTTGGACCCAGAGCATAAGGACTAGGTTACACTATGTATCCCATTAATATGAGAATCAATTCAAATGTAGTTCTAAAATGGAGGTGTGGTGGGAGACCAACACCAAATATTATGATCCTCTCAAGTAGAGACCAAAATTTTATGTTGTTTTATGTCTTGAAACAAGGATGTAAACCATGTAATTTTAAATCATTTCATGAGGATGTTTTCATACATTTTAACATCTTGTGACGAGTATGTTAATCTTTGTAGTTTAGATTCATACATCTCATATGATGGTGTCTTTTATTTTTTGGTCATATAACCTGGATCATAAGATATTCCTTTTATGGTCAAGTGATGAAGAAAATTTGGTGTTCCATTAAGTTTCTTAAATATACAAAAAATATCATGTAGTTTATCATCATGCAACAAGGATGTTATGATGTTCCTTTTATGTTCATGCATCGAGGACCATGATGCCATGTTGTTTAACTTTTTGCAACAGAGACAAGGGAAACCATGTAGTTTAACATAATATGGTAAGGACAAAGATGTAGTTATCACATGAAGTACTTCATGAGGAATATTTAATTGATAGGGTCATAAAAAGCTATCCATCCATCAATATTAACGAATAAGAACCATTAGAGTAGACCTTGTGTATGAAATAAGGTCCCTCCCACTTTGGTTCAATATTTAGAGTATTCTTACTTAGTATAATCAGGGTTCTAAGGACCAATTCTATCTCTCCTTAGAGGAACAAGAGGAGGTATAAATTCTTATTAAAATATCATTCTATCTATTTTTATGGACCTCAAGGTGATGAAAAGTATACAGCCTATTCTCATCAGATCACTCCAGTTCATGCAGTTGGTTTTGGGATTTCTCATTTGGGTATAGTTGAACATAAATTGAAACATGAAGTTAGGGAAATTAGACCTGAATGGGAATGACTATTATCCAATATACAATTGAATACAAATTTACCTCTATGGTAGTGCCGGTTGTAGTAAGGTAGGCCCCCAAGGCATGCAAGATCTTTTCATTCCAATCATTTTTATTTTTATCCACCACCATCAGGAATATGTTTGATATAGTCTTTTTTATGTCCCCTATCTATCCATTAGAGACTATATGATAGTGAGACGAATGGATGTATTTGATATTATATTCATAATACAACTTCTCCAACTCAACAGAATATAAATTGAGGCCATTTCCTATCAATATTTTTTGAGTGACACCAAATTTCGTAATGATGTTGGCTTTCATGAAGATGAAAATTATTTTGTTCGTGATTTCATTATGGGGTGCCATTTATAACATTTGGGGAGGAATTCAATAGTAGTGCGAATATATTTGAACTGTTTGGTTGCATCTAGAGGATAAATACCTAAAACATCCATTCCACATAAAACGTTTCCCAAGAGTATTTAGATATATGTAGAAAAAATGGGGGTTGATGGATGATGATGGAAATCAATTTGAAGGAACTAAACATCTTGGTGAAATTTTTACAATTCTATATCATTGAATTATAGAAGTGTCCTATACAATGGATCTTATTGGAAATCATTAAACCTAACCAATGGGAAATGTAGGCTCCTATTTGTACTTATTTCCTGACAACAACAGCCTATTCTCCTTCAATGAAACTGATAATGACTCTATCAAAGTCTCATTTATAGAGGACTTTCTGGTGATTTGGGAAATTATAAATAGTGAAGTTGCTCACTCATCATCTTGTTGTATATTTTATGGATTTATTCGATGAGAGAATTCCATTTTTAAGGTAATTTAATATAGTTATCATCCAACTGGTTATAGGAATTTCTAGGTCGAGGATGAAATTAACCACATTGATTTCATCCAAGTCAACACAATTAAAAAATCAATGCCATTAAATGATGAAAAATATTGAAGATTGTTTCATCCCAGTATGGATCTTCCAAATCTATAGTTGCATTCAACAATGTATCTTCCTAGGATTTATGGAATCATGGGACATGTTTCAATGTTGAATCTATGTTGAATTCTTCAATTCTTCCACAAACATAGTCATTTAGGGGATTATCTCCTCCTTTATGATGGAATAATTAATATTTATCTTCTTAATTACCATATTTGAATCACCTTTAACCTTAAAATGGTCCAATGGTATTTGAAGTGTATGTTCATCCATACAATGAGGGCCTAATATTCTACCTCATTGTTTGTAAATACGTTTAACAACATAAAGGATTTTGGAAACACTTCTCTTTCTAGAGATATGAGCATGAATCACAACAATGATTTATTATGCATGGGAACATTCATTATATTCCCTATTGGAATTTGGTATGAACATTAAAAATTAATTTCAAATGTACAATCTATCTTGGATAGGTGATATATCTTCATCAGTAAATTCGGTATTCAATGATGTTTCTTCTTCTTGTGGGTGTTCTGCAAGTAAGTTTTCCAAATAATTTCCTTTTACTGCATTTTAAGGCATGAACTAAATGTCAAAATATTAAAAAATCACCACCCACTATGCCAAATGTGAAAAAAACATAGGAAAACTGAGGATATATTTGATCAGGTTATTATAATAGAACAAAAAATCCTCATGGTGATGTAGGTAGTTCCTCATCTTCTAAGACATAAAAATCAACACCACGTATATCTTTTTGATATTTGAATAATGATCCTCAGTATCAATCATGGTTCAACTAAGATAATAGAGTCTTTTGTTATTCCTTATATCATTTTTTTGTGTGAGTAAATAACCCAATGATCTTTTAAGTCCTATCATATTCTAAATGAGAGGCTTCCCTTGAACATGTGTCATTAAAACGGGTGGAATCAATAGGTATTTATTGAGGCTATCAAATGCTTCCTGTAATTTTTCAGTCCATTAATATGTGGCCCTCTTTTTTATCAACATAGTAAAGGGAACCCAATTTCCTATGAGTATTTTTATTAAAGTTCAAAATTTAGGAAAGGTGTCCTTGTAAACCTAAAAGGTACTATTATGGGCACTATCAAATTATGTTCAGTTTCAGGTTATTTAGGTGCAGTAGAGTGGATGATTAAGGTCGTCTATCAAAGGAAAAAATAATATAAAACAACATATTGAAGGTAATTTAAAAATAAAATAACATAACATAAACACACTACTTAAAATGATTTTAGTTTTTTTATAGTTTATAAAACTAGAATGGGTATGCTGGAAGAAGATTGTATTTTTTTTCTTTTCGTTTTTGTAATGATATTAAGCAAACACAATGAGAATACATTTTTTAGAAAACTATTTTTATAAAACATAATCAATATAAATCTACCTCTTCACATACATATTAATCATTATAAATTTTACTAATTTGCAATTAATTATGATGCCATAATTTTTTAACCCCCACATCCTAAAATAATTATGAGTACCATAAAGATGAAATTAATTAACACCGAGGCTATATTCAAAACATGAAATCATAGCACCTTACTTTGATTGATGTTATAAGGATAGATTATGGTCAATAATAAATTAGGTCACATGTCCAATTTGGAAAAGTTAATTAATTGAGTTTTTAGATTATATTTTAACTCTAAAAATTTATCCATGCAGTTTTTGTAACGATTAGGACGGTGTTCTCACAATTCATACATTACTCAACCTTAAGAGTATTGTATGAATTGTTAAATTTATTAATTAGTTTCAATTAATTTAAAAAATATATTCATGGATCATATTATTTGAATTAAATTAGCTCATTGATTTAAAACAAATAAGTGAACATGGTGATAATTATATCAATTACTTTGAAACTTTACCCTTACATGGGTGTGTGTAGTCATTGTAAAAACGTTTTGCATACACAAAGGTCATAGAAAGGGTATAACCCAATCACATTACTACTCTCAATCTATATCCCTTAGATGATGAGTACCGAAGAAGAAGATTTAACAAAAAAGAATAATGTAAAGATGAACTGAAAATCTTATTACACAAACACAAATATTACAACAAGAAGAACAAGAAGATGATGGATTCAATGAAGGGATCATTGATTCAAGATCTAACCTTATTGAAATGAATGGGTAATTGGATTTGAACCACTTATCTTCTACCCTCAATATTCTAATTCATGTCCCAGCCCCCTCCAAATGATAAATATACATATTTATAGAGTGTATGGGAGGTGAGGTTAATAAGAGGTTTCATGTTTGAATGGGGAAATTTAGAAAAATATTTTAATACCATTTTCTTTGCCTTGTTGTCCACCAAAATATGTGGAAATGTATCCTTACAAAATTAGTTTTTTTTAAATTGGGTTCTCTAACTTCTATCCAATTTTGATCCCAATTAAAGCATAGATGTATAAGATATGGCCTAAATGGTGAAGTTGTTTTCAATCGGTCAAGTTCGTTATATATTTGACTTCATGGTCTATTTAGTCCAAAAAATGAATGATTTTTCTCCTTTTTCTTTCATGAAAGATATATCCCACGGATTTATTAACATTTCTATAAATTTTTAATTTGAAATAATACATATAAAATTATTTACGATCAAAATACTATCGTAAACTCTACAGAGTAAAAACTATAATTTTCATTAAAATTTAAAATGAATGATCTATCCTCAAATATTCCATAAATGAACATACTTAAAAAAAATTGATGAAATTATTTCATTTATTATAAATATAATTTTCAATAAAAATTTGTTTTATCGACTCCCCCACACTTACCTATTTTCACTCTTATAGAGTACCTCATATCATGTATTACAAAAAAAGATTGAGCAAAAATATGAATGTTCATATTCCTCAATCCAAAGTGGTAATATAAGCTGCGAAAGAATAATATAAAGAGTCAATATCAATAATTTTGAAAGTAATTATCTCAAAAATTTTATAAAAATAAAATCCATTGAGATTAATGACACTAATCATAGTGAAACATGTTATGGATCTACTGTAGCATTTATTCCCCTCATGTGTTTGTTCCATCCATTTCAAGGTCATATCTCCACCCTTTATTCAGTATATTCAGGTAAAGTAATACCATTTTTCTAACCCATTTTAATTCACTAAACCTGTTCTACATTCCTTTTAAATAAAATTTCAAGACCCACTAACTTAGTTATTCTCAAAAGTCAAACGGTAAACATCCGACCTATATTTCACCTCATGTTGTACATTTCATCACTCCCCTCTTTATTAAGATTTTTTTATTTGATTTTTCTTTATTTTTGATTCTTTGTATGATGTATAACTATAATATATGAGATACACATGTATAAGTAAATTTGGGGTAGAAATAAAATTGATTTGAAGAGAAATGAATGTATGGACCAACCATTGATTTAAGATTAATCTTTTTACCTAACTAGGATATATCTTTAATTTAGAAGGAAAAATTTCACAAGTCGTGGTTGTGTTAAATGTTTTTTTATAAATCAATGATATAGTTTTCCATGAACAAATATCATAAATATTGGTGTTGAAATCTAAATGGTTTTATAATGAAACAACAAATCATATCACTGAAGAATTATATTTTTATAAAAAGAAACCCTTGATAATAAAATCTTTCTCATGATTATCATGTTATCAATGAATTTTGAAAATATGAATTCTTCATATATTCCACATGTAAATTTCAATGTTACATGATATTTTTTTTAATTTTTTGTGCTTATTTTTGAAAATTTAACAGAAAAATAGAAAATACACTCAAATCAAACAAATCAAAATTATAAATAGATACCCCAAAACATTTTCCCCTCCCCATCACTTAAAATATTTCACTGTCCTCAGTTTGAAAATATGAGAATATATGTACAGGTGAAATGTGGAATTTTAAATAAGAAACATTGTATAAAAGTGAAAGGGTTAAGAACATCCTAATACTATCAAGTGATGATGGGGTCATATAGTGTGATGAAATTATCTACATGGGTAGGGAGTCCCTATGTTTACTTCATCAAATGTTTCTCATTGATTTTAAATCTCCTTCCTATGTTATCTTATTTTATCTCCACTACACCATAATAAAACTCCATTAAAAATAACATAAGTACATAACCATTTATAACAAAACTTACCTTACATTAGCTTTATTCGTGAACTATAGAGTAGGCCTTTCTCCCCTACATGAAACTCGCTTTTTTCGATCAATATATCATGAGTTTATTTTGATATTTTCATGAAGATCCTTGAGTTCTAATATGATGATAATTTAATCTCCCTAAGCTCTTGAATTTACAGCTTCGGTTGAATTTTTTATTTGGAAAAATCCTTGTTGCATTTCATTATAGACCAATATGCCTGATGTTCGGTCTCTATGGGGAGATGATAGTATTTCCAAAAAACAATTTGAAATATTAACATACTAATTAGAGTCTTTTATGTTTTCATATAATCCCACAATGCATCATCCAAGCATTTTCAAAATCCTTCTTATTTCCCTGCATGGTTTTCTATAAAAAAATTTCAAATCAAGATTTGAAACCTCAGCCTAGAAATTTTTTTGTGGGTGATATAGAGTATAAGTTTGATGTTCCACCCCATACTTTTAAAGTATGTAATGAAAATTCTAATTAAAAAATTGTGTCCCCCGATCACTGATGATAGCCTTTGGTTCTCCAAACCTATAAAGAATCTATACCCTGACAAAATCAACTACAACAATAGAATCATCAGTCTTAGTGGCCTTATCCTCATCCCATTTTCCTAAAAAATCAACGGAAACCAAAATTTAAAATAAATCAAATAAACTTGGAAAAAACCAATAAACTCAATGACCCATGCATAAAAAAATATCATAAAATAATATGGGTTCTTAGGAATCTCATGTCTCCCAAAAATGCTTACAGTGTGTTGGAAATGTGAGAATGAATTAATAAACACATGAGTATCATGTAATAATCTAGGGAAATATAATCCAAAGTCTAAGACTTTATTATACATTCATTGGGGTCCAAAGATTCCTCCACATGAAACTGTTTTCTATAAATGAATAATGGACTCAAAATCGTGATATGGAACACACCTCAAAATAACTTGATCACTAAACATGTTCCATAGGTAGTGATAATCCCACACATAACAACTAGAGTCACTCTTTATTTTTCAAACATGATTTTTGATTAAATTTGGAGTAATTTTAGAGTCTATAAGGTAGTTCCCTAAATAAACATACCATGGATGTGCACCCAAGAGTGTATAAAGATGCCCATCGGGAAAAGTGTCCCAAAGTGGTACCAAGTCCATGGTTTTACCCTCTAGTGTGTGATTATTCCTACTCATGTGGTCTACCACCTTGTTTTCGAACCCCTTCTTATCCTTTATCTCAATATAAAATTCTTAAAGAATGATCATCCATTAGATAAGCCTAGGATTCGCATCTTGATACTTTAAGAGGTACCTCAGAGCTTCATGTTAAAAAAACTACTTTAGATCCCAATAAATATGAATAAAATTTATCTAAATTAAATATGATAGAATGAAACTCCTTTTCGATTATGCTGTGTTTTTTTAGGTTGAATCCAAATTCCTCGATGCATAAGAAATCACATGTGACCTCCCTACCACACTCTATGATAAAACAGCTCCAACCGTGAAGTTATAAGCACTGCATATTTTCTCATAAGGAATCACCAATCATGGGGGTTGTATTATTGTTAGAGTGTATAGATTCTTCTTTATATCATCAAATGATACCCTATAATAATCCTCAAAAATTAATTCAATATATTTTCGAATCAATCGACATAAGTGTATAGTGATCTAATTGAAATCTATGATGAGGAGTTAATAAAATCATGGAGGCCCTGGGAATTACATAACATCTATCACACATGAAGGATATGGAAAGAAAGAATAATTATCTAACTTATATCTATCAATCTCTATCCCATATTTTTAAACTACACGACATAATACAATGTCACGATCTACCATGAAATGACATCTTTCAAAGTTCAAAACCAGATTCTTCTTAATAAAATGATAAAAAATATTTCCTAAACTAAATATACATTCATAAAATCAAGGTCCATACAATATAAAATCATTCATAAATACCTCCACGAAGGTCTCAATGAAATATGAAAACATAATCACCATGCATCTCTAGAAGGAACCCGGAGCATTGAAAACTCCAAATGCAATCCTTCAGTAGGCAAGTTTATCGAATGGAAAAGTGAATAATGTCTTCTCATGATCTTGTGGACCTATAGTAACCTGAAAATATCGATAAAATTCATTAAAGAAACAATATTGTGTCTTTCTAGCTATTCTCTCAGGAATTTGATCAATAATTGTGAGTAGGAAATTTCCCTTGAGAGTGGATTGATTTAGTGTTCTATAATCAATACAGACATACCAAATTTTTTTCACCCTCAATAGAACTAACACTTCTCTCAAATTTCTAACAATAACAACACCACTTTTCATTTTCATAACCTGAATAAGACTCACCCACTGGGAACCTGAAATTAGATAAATGATTCCTACCATTATTACTTTTTCAACTACTTTTTTAAAAAATTCTAGTAGTGTTGGATCGAGTATCCTTTGTGGCTACCTAACTGGTTTACCCCATCCCCCAAAAGAATCCTATATATACAAATGGAGGGTATAATACCTGATATATCATCCAAAGTCCATCTGATTTCCCTAATTTTCTCTCACAAAATATTGAAACATTTTTCTTCTTTTTCAAAATGGATATTTTTAGAAAAGATAATAGGTAATCTCTCACCACTCAACAAATATGATTGTATGATATTTTGTGGAAATGGATTGAGTTCCAATGAAGGGGGTGTTTAATGGATGGAGACATTAAAGGAACTAAAATATGTGAACAATTAACATCAGTATCAGAATAGAAATCATCATAATAAAAGAATAATGCATCAAATCCATTACTATACTGAATTTCCACGTCATAAAGAGAGTTAACCTGATCAAAATTAGAATTTTAATCCACATGAAAATCAAATCCAAGAGAGGTTTGTGCATTATAAATAGAAGTGGAATTTATTTTAGACATCAAAATAGAACTAATTATCATAATCTCTCTAAGCATAAGATTATCAAATTCCATGGGGTTTTTACTTGGTGGTTAAAATGGGAGATAATAAAAGTAGAATGGGACTCTAAGGGGTACATAATGGAGTCCATAACATTAAATATTATAACTTCATCTCCAAACTCTATGTAAAATTTACCCTCATATAAATTTATGGTTGTTTTTTTAGTTTTGAAGAAGGGACTACCTAATATAATGGGAGCATGATAATTTACCTGATCATCCTTGTAACACCTAAAGACGTGTATCTCATATAACGATAATATTATTCTTTTATTTTTTAAAAAATTTATTTCTAACCAAACAAAACTAATGAGATGAACACAAGGATTGTTTTTAGGCAAAACACAAAAGTGTTTACAATATACCAAGATCACAGAAAACCATTCTCCCAAAAATGCCAATTAAAAACCCTATCAAAATTAAAGGGAGACCACCCAAAACAACAAGAACCCCAAGAAGATAATATGGGTCCTTAGGATCTGTCATAACAAACATTAGTACGAACAAAGACACCGTAGTCATGCTAAGAACCAATGGAATGATTAGAGCCATTTTCTCAAACTACCTTGAATTTAGGACACCCTAAGGCATGGTATTATAGGTCATCAACTCAACCGTTGCCTTATGTGGTTTTTGAATTCCAACAGCTATAATTATAGTTGTTAGCCCTTTGGTGAATTAATTAAAAACAATTAAGTATAATTTAGTTGTCCAAATATCTAAGTTATGGATTGAAAATTATAAAACAACCTCTAATTATGAACTTTAAAAATGACATGGTATAATATTTTGAACTACACTTAGATGATTTTGAAATGAGATGAGGAATTGAAACGCCTTGAAAATATTTCAAATACATTGTAAATGTTTTCATTTCCAAAGATTAGACAATTTTATAATTAAACTGTGTTTAATGACTATGTTTGATACTAGTATAAATTTTTTCATGTAAATATATTATATTTCAATGTATAGACTTTGTATATTACAAATTTAGTGTTTATAAAAATTATAATAATACTCTTTGTTAAGACAGAATAGAATTTAATGTGTGTTCTTTAATCTATCAAAGTTTAAATAGAAAGTCACATTTTATAAAATGGTTCCCCTTTATAGTTATGAATGTATCATTTTTTTCTTTCGTTGTGTCTTTATACTTTTGAAAGTTGGTGTTTGTAAAGAAATTGGCCCACTAGGGCTAGCCCTTTAGCTAGGCCAAGGGAGGCAGCTCACACTAGGTGGATGAGCTTAGCCATTAGCCTCAGCTTAGGTCATCCCGAGAGTGGTAATAGTCTCCTCGTAGGGCACACAGGTGCACAGAAGTGCATGAGTGTGCCACCGTGGGCACGAGGCCATGGTAAAGCAGGGGTAGGCCGAGGCCTACGGGGGGGAGTGGGAGCCCATGTATAAGGCTCCCAATGTGTGTGTTTTTTTTCTGATCAATCCATCAGAGCTTCAGGATTATAAGGAAGTCGTGTGTGCTTCTCTATTTTTATGTGGGATGGGGATTTTCAGGAGAAGTGGGATCTGGGCTGTAGGATCATATCGTGAGAGACTGGGACCGTCCATCTCAATCTATGACTCTTTTCAAAGTCACGGTATTCTACCTGCTCGGTGTGAACTGTCCAATCAAACTCAGATTTAGTCTGATCTTCCCAACCTTTTAAAACCGCAGACTCATCCTGACCTTTAGATTAAGGACCGATCTGATCCAGAACATACAATCTTCTTCCGGTTTTCTTACCGCAGCGACGTCTTCTTCCCCACAGTGCACACTACACCAGTAACCCCTAAACCCTATTTGCACCATTTTCTTCACCCCTTACTGCCACGGGACCCTCCTCTCACGTGGTTTCCACAATGACTGATCCCCCATAGTATTTTTTAAAATCCATTTAAGCCTCGGATCCTATGCCTTTTTCCTTAAAATATTTTATAAAGTCTAGTATAATTTAGTTTTTTTTAGACACACCCATCGCACCTCAAAAACCCTCAACTCTTCCACACTTGAACCTCCGGTAATCTTCACCTAATCTTCCCAAGCCTCTCCTCCTCTTTGAACTAAGGTAAGTGAATTATATTGTCCTGATCATTGAGTTGAATTTGTATATTTATTTACACTCTTGTATATATATATATATTTATATACATCTTTCAATTTGAGTTTAGACCCTTCTATACCTAATTTAGGGCTTCGGGATTTCTAGTTTATAGGGTATTAGTAGACCTGGAGCATAATTACCTAATACAAACTTATTTACACACCATGTATATACACGCCATATATACATAATCAGTTACATATATATATATATATATACATATATATTCAACCCTACAGTTTTATATAAACCTCGTCTGTCTGGATTTAAGATTTCTAAACTTGAGCTTCAAAGCTAATTGGGAACTTCAAAATGTGAAGAACTATATTTTGTGTAAATCTTTTATACATTAATACCCGATTATGTATGTTCTTTTATATATATAACCATATAGTTTTAAAATAACATCCTTGAGGTTCAGTTTCAAGTCTTCTATACTTTGAGTTTCAAAGATGAAATAGAATTTGTTATATTATCATATATAAATATATATTTATTTATTTATTTATATTTATATTCAGTATACACGGTATATTATAATGATATACTTTCTGTAATCTATATTACATGTAAAATATTCATGTTTACATAAGTATATATGTACATACATGGGTATTATAATAAGTAAACCTTTTAATTTCACTCTATGGTTTAAAACTCCAGAACCCCTATTAATTTTATGTCATATGGGTTTTTATGGTTTTTGGTATTGATTGTGGTTGAGTTTCTTGTTTTCTAATTTTGACATTGTGGATTGTTATACAAAATTATTTTTAGCAATAAATAGTTGAGAATCTGCAAGCTGAAAAACCCAACATGAAATTTTTGGTTTACCTTTTATTATGCATCCAGAAAAAAATCAAATATGTAATTGATTGATATGGTTTTAGAATTTATCATTATATGTGACCAAATTTGTATTTATTTTGTGTATTAGTTGACATCACAAGTACACTTAACTTACTTTCCATTTAATGAATTAACCATGCAGTTATTAGTCTTTTTCGAGAATCATTATATATGTATAAATGTTAATGAATGTAATTTAAACCATTATGAACTTTCATGGAATTATGAATTTAATTATTCAAGGTGGTCTAGGACACCTTGAATAAAATGAAATATGAAATTAAATATCCAAAGTGTTATGGACATTTTTAATATACGAACTGATTTGGCATATGAGGGTATTTGACATAGTAAGTGTCAGGTGGGGCCCACTAAATCCCCTCGATGTATCGGTAGGTCTCATGAGAGAAACTAAGGTCTTGGAAAAAGGCCTAGACAAAATGAGTATTTATGGTCTTGGAATGAGGCCTTGACGTTATGGTTATGTAATCCTGTATTATACATTCCCTCATTATGTGTATGATAATTAATTAACCATGTTCATGTTTGACTAGTAGAATATCCATGGTTAAGAGACAGTACTTCTAATTATTAGAAAAGTAAATGCTTATGTCATGACATATTCTTAGCACTCAGCAAATTAGTATTCAGTGTATGAAATTGAAGTTATTACCTTAACATGGAACTCTGATTATTCATTACTCTTAGTTGTTTAATTTGTACTTACATATTCAAATTTCATACATAAATGGAATGTCTGTTATTTATTCCAAATGAGAATGCCTATAGTTGAATCATGTACCCTTGTAATTTTGCTAGCAAGTCTTTAATTGAGCACTTTTATTAAGATGTGTTACATCTGTTACAAATTTTATTTAAGAACAATATTTTATGGAATGTTTCCAATAATATTTTCAAAAATTATAATTGGTTATTATGCTGTTTTAAAACCCCTTACTGGGAATTCATATGCTCACCCTATGTTTTTTATTAAAATATTTTAGGTATCAGTTTGAGGTAAAGAAGTATGACAGAAGTGACTGGTCTCCCAGAACCTGAACTAAATCTGATCCTCTGCATGGGGAATGATGTGTAACATATCATTTCATGTTTTTGTAATAAATTTCACATCATGTCCTAAGGCACCGGATTCAGGTATCTTGGGGCTGGGGGCAACACAACTTTTCATTTTAAGAATGTAAAAATATACAGGAAAGATCATGTCTCTTACTCGAACAAATACATCCTCAAGAAATCCCACTGGATATATTACATCTCTATTCACTAACTACACTACTACTCTAATCATATTCAACCCACCAACCTATGAGGAAGATAATATAGAGTGATTCATCACATTTATGTAAGTTCCCAGATCACATAAAGAATCATGAAAGTGTAACTCCCCTATGGTGTATAGGATGGTGAATGTCCAATAGTCCATTCACTTTGTTTTCATTGCTTGAGTTAGTGTAATAAGTGATGACACATTTCTTCCAAGATAGATCCTCTCACATAAGTTGAGCCCTCTTAAATTGGTATAAAGTTCTTTTAAGAATTTTCCACACCATTGGATTTACATAACGGTCTAAATAAGTGGTATGTTGATCTTAACATTCTTGAATGTATCCAAACCCACTTTTTAATAACCTCTTCAACCATATTCATGGTTTGAGAAACTATATCTATAAAGGTAAGTCATTTAGGAGTAACATCATCAATATTTTTATTACCTTTTTCTTTATCCTCGGGGTGTTCATCAGTTGGTCTTGAATGGGGCTTCTTTTGGGTTGAGGTGAATCATAGTGGAATGGTAGGTGAACATGTATCAGTCATTTTCTTCTAAATTCTCAATGTGATGGCACAAGCATTACCCTTGAGATGTTTAGAATTTTGGGAAGGAAGATTTATGGAGTTCTTTCTTACTATTTCGTGGAGTGTGGTGGCCATCAAGATTATTTGTGTCTTCAACACCCTTAACTCTAAACCATGACTCTTCAACTCATTCTATTGATTAAGAACAATTTTTCTTTTGAAAGATAAACTATATTAGAATCTAATTTAGGTTGATAATTCCATTTTTATTGAATTATTTATTCATGGGATTCAAATATACTTTAGGGTGGTTGAAATCCTTGTTGGTAAGGCAGAGGCAGCTGGAAATTTTGTTGAAAAGGGGGGTCTTTGTGGTTTTCCAGAGCCATATATCAGCTGTGATTGATCCTTCCACCCTTGGTTATATGTTGGTGTAAAGGAACCATACATATTCTAGGGTTTTGTTTGTGGCTTCTGTGGATATGGTCTCCCAGGAAATACATATGCATGATATTCCATTTCTTGTGTTGGGGAAAATAGTAAGTTGGGTTTTATATTTTAGTCAAAAAATCCACGAAGCCTCAAAGGTGTGGGTTGGGATGTATTTAGATCCAAATAAATATTTCATTCCATTATGGTTAATTTTTTCATCTTAGTGTCAATTAAACTATTTTCAAAAAAATATGGACTTACCCGATGTATTCCACCAACATGTGGTGTACCTTGAATGACAAATTGTGTGGAATTTTTTTTATCTTATTATTAAACACATGTGAAACTGATGCTATTTTGTCAACCAATTCCCCTCCAATTATGTCATCCACCATTCTCCTCTCCATAGGTTTGAGGACTTCATATAAGTACTAGATAAGGAGTTTCTCACTAATTTGGTGATGTGGCCATCTTGCACAAAACATCTTGAATCTCTCTTAGTACTCATACAATTAATCCCTTTGTTCTTTCTTGACTACTTTCGAATAGAAGTGTTGCCCGATGCTGGAAAAAATATGTTCAATAAAAGATGTTTGAAATAATTATAACATGTTATGTCTTTAGTTTGTAAACAATTCATTCAATCCTTCCTAGTTCCATCAAGTGAAAATGGGGATCCTGTTTGTTTGATATGACCTTCATAGATGTTTAATTGTTTAATTTTTGAGTATAAAACATTTAATTATATAATTTTTCTGTTTTTTTTTCTCACTATAAGATCCATGAAATTATGGAACATGGTTAATTAACCCATATTTCAATTTAAAGTATGATTTGAGAGATAGATATGCAATACATGTGGGTTGATAATTAATTTCAAGTACAACCAACATTCGAATGGACCAATTGAGATCATTGTTATTATTTTAAACTACTTTATATGGTTTAATATTTATTTCATTTGAGATTACTATTTCAAAATTTCTAGACTAGAAGAATTCCCCAGTTGGGTAAATGTCGACACTTCCACTAGACCAGTACTTTCTAATTTGAGTACTAAAGTTGTGTTTTATTTTGGGTACTAGATTAAAGATACCATTGAGATGGGATCATGTCATAAATAATATAAATTAGGAAGATTATACCATAAAATCATTACAATAGGTTTCATTTCATGGTCTAACAAAGAAGAAAATAGATAGGGAAATAAATAAAAATAATAAAAATTGAGAAAGGGTAAAGTTGAAATAAGAAAGAAGATAAAATAAAATAATAAAATAAAAATATAATACATATCTCTAATTAGTTTAAGTATATACTTTCCTCCCTATAAATTACACAAATTTGAAAGGCGCTGTCATGGGTTCTCCCAAATGATGTTTGGTTTTAGGTTATTTATGTGTAGAATAGTGGATGATCAAGGTCATCTCTAAAAGGAGTAAGTAATTTAAAACAAAACATTAATGGTACTTTGAAAATAAAACAAAATAGCATAAGCATGCTACTTAAAAGGATGCCAGGGGTTTATCATTTATGAAACTAGAATAACTATACTGGAATAAGATTGTATTTTTTCTTTTGGTTTTTGAAATGAGATAGATAAAACTCAAGAAAAAGAAATTGTTTAGAAAACTTTTTTTGGAAAGTGTAATCTATCTAACTATACCTATCCATTATCATTTAGATTAATTTACACTTAATTATGTTTTCCTAATTTGTTAACCCCCAAACCCTATGAGAAATAACTTTACTACATGCTAGATTCGGAACGTGAAAATGTAGCACCCTATCTTGATTGATGTTATAACTCCAGCTTATGGTTAGTGGTCAATTAGGAATAATTAAAATTTTTAAATAACAATTAATTTATTTTATGGATTATATTTTAACTCTTCATATTTATTTTGTGTGATTTTTTTAGCGATTAAGATTGTGCTCTCATAATTCACACATTACTCGATATCTCTAATTTTGTGTTAGTTATTACATTTCTTTATTAGTTTAATTTAATAAAATAAATCAATTACTAGATTATATTATATTAATTACATTATCTCATTTCTTCAAAAAAAATAAGTGATGAATGTGATAATTATATCAATCCCTAAGAAAACATACACTTCTATGGGAGGTGTAGTCATCGTAGAAACGTTTTTCATTCGCAAAGGTCATCAAAAGGGGATAACCCAATCATGTTTCCACACTTTATTTCCATCCAAAATAGGATTAGTATAAAAGAAATAATTTTTAACAAAACAAATAATTTTAAATGGAACTAAGAAGTTAATTATGAAAACACAAATATTACAATGTGAAGAAGAATAAGAAGAATGTTTTGATGAAGGGATCCTTGATTCAAGAGATTCCCTTCTTTAAATGCATGGATAATTAGAGTGGAACCACATATAATAATCCCTAAGCTTTTAAATTAAAGTCCCCAACCTTTGAAAATTGTAAAAATACATATTTATAGAGTGAAGGTGAGGCTAGGTTTGTAAGAATTTTTAAGTCAGAATGGTGTAATTCGAACAAATATTTTAATCCCACTATCACTGCCTTGTTGACCACCAAAATACCTGAACCAGCTATCTTTCTAGAAGGTTGATTTGTTCAGAGTTGGTTTCTATATCTACATTCCAAATTAGATCCCAATACAAGATCATATTTATAAGATATGGAACAAATAGTGATGTGGTATCCAATCTGTCGAGTTCACTCCATATTTGATTTCATGTCCCATTTAGTCCAATAAAATGCATAATTTATCTCATATGTCCTAAATTAAAGTTTTATCCCATAGATATAGGAACACTTTTCCTAAAATTTATTTTCAAATAATACATAGAAATATATTTTTTGTCCAAATAATATAGTGAACTCTAAAGGGGCAAAACTGAAATTTTCACCAAATTTGAAAATAAATGATCTAATCCTCAATATTCTATATATGAATATATTTTATATAATGCGTGTAAATTATTTCATTTATTATCAAGAAAATAATCAATAAAAATTTGTTTTATCAAATCTCATCAACTCATTGACGTTCCAAGGAGGTGACATGTATGGGATATAGTTTTTCTTCTCGTGATCAAATTTGATTGCATGATGGTGTACCATGAAGATGAAAAAATTTCCTAAGGTAACTTTGAAATCACATCTCAATGGGTTAATCATTAGGATATACTCTCATGGTTTTTTTCAGATGGTCTCAAGATCAGCCTCATGGTTAGAATGTTGTCGATACTTAACCAACAGTTCACCGATGTGGCATTCAAAAAAAATTCTTAATAGCTATTTGAAGATGAATTACATGAAACATTTAAATGTATCATAAATATTCCTCAAGCCAAATGGAATCACTTATAGTATAATACATTGTAAAGGTCCCTAAAGGAAATGGTTTCTTCATCTTCAAGGGACATCCGAATTTTTTTATACTCTAAATAACCACCTATGATGGAAAGGGATGTATATCTGACTATAGAATCAACCAGTAGCTCTGTGATCAAAACCAGTAAATTATATTTCGAACAATACTAATTAATATCTATAATGTCTATTCAGACACTAATTTTATAATTATTATTTTTTTAAGACTATATTGGATATCTATTTCAGATACTAGACTTCCCAAATTAAATTATCCTTGATAATCATTTTAACACTAGACTCAATTTTGGCAGTATGAGTTAGGTACATCATCTGGGCCTCCTTATTGTATCCATAGTGGTTTTCTAGAAAGCTCAATAGGTGATTGGACACCTCTGGATCGAGGTCTATAATTTAAATATAATTCGATGAATGAAACTCCTAATTTTTCTTCATAATATAGGTATATACCCCTTGTCTTCATAAGAAATGGTAATAAAAATCAAGGTGGGTTGTGGTTTCTCTTCTATACCAAGGTTTATTTTCTTATTTTAATCAAAAGTGGTCAATACTGCATCCTAAAATGCATGACGAGAATCCTTGATGTATTAATCCTCTTCATATTCCTCACCCACATCTACTTCACTCTTAGGGGAGTAGGTGATGAATGAAATTTCTTTGACTTAGGATAGTATTTATAATTTTGACATTAGTAAGGTGGAGTAGATTCCCCTAAACTAGATGAAAATGAGAGGATAGTCTTGGGTTTTGTAGGGGAGCTGAGGGGAAAAGGAGTACCTTCACCCTATCTTGGTGACAATAAATCATTTTCTAATGTAGTTGATGAGGTGAGGATATGTTGAAAGTTAGGGATAGAATGATAACATTTTTAGGCAAGATTCAACCACTATGCAAAGAGTCAAAGACCTTTTTAGAACTATCGAACGCAATTATCCTGACTGATACCATGAATTTTGATGAATATGTTCTAAAATTTGGGAACATGCCTTCGAGATGATTGATGGGAAGCATATATTCTTCACAAAGTTGTTTTAAATTATTTAATGTGATCATTTATAGACCATTATATGTAGTGACACAAGAAACACCATCAGCCATTGTTTTTTAATTCCCTTTGATATAATCCCACATAATTATATTATGATTTGAAATATTTGAATGGGGATTTATCACCATTAAATGTCGTAATTTTACGATTAATAAAACATTTTATGCATTGGTGGCATGATGAGGGGGCTAATTCATGATGATGATACCAAGGCCTTCCTAGAATAATGTTGAAAGTCATATATTGCTGAAAAAAAACATAAATTATGAGTTAGATTCAAGGTCACCAAACTGATCCCTAAGCTTGATTTTATAGAGAATATTTTTTTCACTCTTTTCATAAACCTACAGTTTTGGAGAGAAATAGTAAAAGTGGGCCTCAATATAACCCATTTGACAGAGTGTCTAGAAATGAATGAGGTTGACTCCTGATCCATTATTAATGAAATATTCTCAAACATAAACATCATTTATCCTACCATATACATACAAGGCTCTGATGTGTCCCCATATAATGACATCTTTAACTTGTTCCATGAAATAAATGATCCATTGGAATCCCATAGGATCTATCTCTACATGATATATTTTATCAGTAGAAACCTCATCTTAAAACTCTAGAGGCCTTCTAAAATCCTATATAAGTCTTTCATGAAGGTCTTTTGACAGACATAGAGAAGCCATGATCTACAACTTGTCAAAAAATATGTCCAATTACATTAGAATTTCATACTTATGTGCTAGATTTCTATTATTATCATAATGAGTATTCTCTATCATAGGAACTTTAGGTACTGGATCACTTGATGAGGGAATATCTACCCTTGGAATAGAATTCCAAGATGCTCTTATCCTTTGTTAGTTAGGCTGACTAGGTCTACCTACACGCCACGGTTAATTTGATGACAGTTCCCCCTCTAATTAGTCTTCTTATATGATCAAACTAGGTAATCATATGGCATATGTAGGGGGATATTATTTCTCTTTTTTCCCTACTGTAGGGATCTCCCATGAGTTTTGGTATCATAGACTGTCTGAGTAGGGATGTGGCTAGAGTATAGATTTCTTCTACGACTGTGTCTTCCCCTGTATCCTCATACCATGTGAAATCTTCCTCTAGTTCCCTTGGTTGATGTAGGGTAATCATTTTCAATTCCATAATCATCATCAGAGAGGGGATCCATTAAGTGAATGAAAATAATGGAACAGAAGATGAATTTATCATCAGATAAAGATTTTGTTTGGTGATTCAGCTATTTTAGTACTATTTAGTTGGGTGGTTTCCGCACTTTCAGAACCGAATCCATAAAGTATGAGATATTTGAAGACACGTTTGGACTTATTATAGGATCATCTTCATATATTTTTCCTCAGCCTTTTCACTATTTCATTTTTAATAATTCTTTCCACTATAATACTATACTTTTAGTGGCATCGGCTAAGCCATAACAAAAGTTTATAGGGGCATAATTTTTTGTTTCAATAGTACTCATAGGATATCATGATTCCAGTTTATTGTCTTTCAAATCACTCAGTCAATGAAATTATTCACATTATTTCCTATAACTCCTACCATTTACCCTCTTCCTGTTAATTGGTATAAGACACACATACTACCTACATTGATGGTTTTCCCATATTTTCTACCCCAAATCACACCATTTTATATAGGATGTATTGGAAAAAAAACTAATTCCTAGATGGTTTTACCCAATTTATAGTGATAGGATAAATAGTTTGGGAGATCCTCGAGACCATCTGGATCGATACCCTTGGGTTTTGGAACTTGATCATGTTAGTCTCCTAATCCATAATGAAGTACCAAGGGACTTTCGCATCTGATAGTGAATAAATATTGATGTTTTGTTCCTAAAACTAGTTTCAAATCTACTACCTTTTCTCATATTGATGTGTAATGAATTATTATTTATCCTCATGAGGGTTTTCCACATGATATGGTGTGGGATTTTGAGTTGGGGATGGTGGAGGGGCTGGATTAATCCTGACTAGAGAAGATTCTACTTTCCCTATTATATTCCCATGAGCTAATGGAATGACTTGGGACTTAGCCTTGGTTTGAAAGAAGGATTCTTCCAATATTTGAGAAACAATGGGGGGATCTCGAAAACGTTTTTTATATTTCACAAGGATGAGCAGTGTTCACAACTCTTTATGATGATTCTCTATGATGGTGTACAATCAAAATTATTAGGGAAGATATAGGTATAGAAAGTTGGTCAACCCCTTCTATCAAGTAATGAAGTATTAAACCCTATAATTCTATATCTATTTTCAATTTTATTGGTAGAGTACATTTTCCTTTTGCATCATTATGAATAATTTTATGAGAAACTGATGATAGATATCTCCCCTTCTCGCGATTTTCTGAGAAGGAAACCTGGTATACAATCAGATGGTTGGCCCTTGTTGTGTTTTCATAAGTCATTAGAGTTACAATGATTCTTATTATCTTGGGGACCCAATCATGGTATCACAATAGGATATAAAATGCATCAAATGTTTCTCTAGTTCCCCTAATAAATTAAAATTTTGAAATATAGAGTTCCCCAAATTTGGTGGGGGAAGAGTTGGATCAACCCATTCAAGGTAATGCTTCATTTCTGTCTGTCTTGGTGCATTCCATTCTTCTATATATTCCATTAAATATTATAATGACTCAATGCTATTGATAATACCTTGTGGTATATCTATTTAGATATGATCTTTAGTAAGGGAAGAAATGGGTATGGTCATCTGGGGAGGCTCTGTTTATACTCATGGTGTGTATCCTACATGGGTTTGTCCCTAAGGATGTTTTTGACCTAGCCCTGTTTATGTACCCAATGAATTTAACTCTTAATATCTCAATATCATGGGTCTAAATACATTTTTTTTTGGTATCTTATGTTGAGATAATGTCCTGGCTCCATTTTAGCTCCTTGTAAAAACCCTCTTTGTGGGGGTGTGTCAGTTCGGAGTACTGGGTGAGGTTCTTCTTATAGAACACATCCAAGAGATTTTTTGTTTTTTAGTAGTTTTACATAGAGTTTTCTCAACTCCTTCATCACTTCCTCATTCTAAGAGAATATTTTCTCATGTGTAATGATTTAAACCACATTAAGATGCTTGTGTGGTATGACCTTGCCTTCAAAATTTACCTTAGAATATGATCATTGAAGAGGTAGTAGTGATGTGTTTGACGGAATCCTAAAATTCAAAGAAAGACTCTATTTTTAGGTATGAACAACACCTAAAATAAATTTTTTTGGATGGTATTATGTACATAAAATTCCCCATCATGTTCCTTTGTATTAATCGCATGTCCTCTAGCACCTACAGGGGTGCTGCTAATGATGTTCACTGATGAATAATGAATTTTGTGGATTTTAGTAGCTTCTTTGAGTCATTAATTTTTTTTTCTTCACTGAGAGTGCTCTTCAACTCCTCTGGTTCTTTTGCAATTATTTGATGAATAATGATCTGAATAGAATTTCAGGACAATTTTTCTTGTGTGTCCCCATTGAGGAAATCGATTCATGGGATAGGATGAGCTATGAAGGTGAATATTTTTGACATTCCTCATAGTTAGGAGAATAATTATTTCTATTGAGGAGGATGTTGAGATAAAAAATACTCAATCCCTATGGTCTAGAGCTATTCTCATTCCATTTCCACAACCTTTTGATCTAAATTTTACAACCACGAAATTTGTGTTCAAAAATCCGATATCCTCCATGATTTCCCTAGCTACTACTGTTGTGGCTAAAATCATGGTTTTATTGAGATTATTTTGAACATGGAATGGTTGTATTTTATGGTTTTCATGTGATCCACCTACTTGAAATGTTATTGGTGATTCCATATGATTTTCTACTCTTAAGTGATAGTATTTCCTCGTACTCTTAGATGCTTGATGGAATATTTATTTAATTTTGAACTCTATTCTAGACCAATGTCATTGAGTGTCTATTAGGGATATTTTTTTCTAATCAAACCATATTTTGTGAATAGATCCCATTTCATGAATCCATTCTTAGCCTATGACATTATGTAATGTCATGTTTGTTGGGATTTGTAGATCAAGGGGTGAAGTGATATGAAATTCATTATATTCTCTTCATCCCCTAATATGAACACTAGTTGGTGGAATTGGTGATAATATAATGAAACTATTTTAATGTTTTCAGATAGGCATGTTGAAGAGAACCTTACTATTTTCCCAATTTTGGGTGTCAAAAAGCTAGGAGGGCCACCAAGTTGATTTGATGGTCTATCCCTTATATTACATTAAAATGGAACAGATACTCATCCTAAGGAAATAATTTTTTTAATTAATGAAGATTGGTCCAATTTTTTAGGTGGATTTTATCCTCACAAAATTCTAACAACACCTTTGGAATTTTTTATTGGGGAGTAGCTAAAGACCTGAATATGACTAGTATATTATCTTTATCTAACTATATCCCCATGAGAAACACGTCTCCTTCATCATTGAAAGGATTCCCCTCAACCTGATCTGACCAAAGAGGATGTTTCCATTAAGAATTATTGTAAAAACCAAGATCAAGAGGCATTTACACTATCATATTGAAATGAATATGATCAAAGTTTACTTTAGAGAATGGCCATTTCCTTGGGATGTATTCCAGTTGATAAAGGATGTCTCTTGTCAATGATAAGGTGTCAGTCACAAACGACCTCATTTTCCCAAGTACCTCATGATAGGTGGGATCTCTCACAATTAATTTGTCAATGTGAGTACCGTCAAAATGAAATGAAGTGTCTATGTGAGGAGGGCCTTTGAACAGAATGTCATCTTGGGGAGTACTACCATAATGGTTTAGTGTCTGACTTTATGGAGAATTCATGCAGCATATACCTAGGGGTGAACCACTATGGAGGATGATAGCAAGGTTAGGACCACTAGGTAGGATGTTAGAAAGTGGAGGGCCACCTTTCTATTTGATCTTTTGTCCAATCATAGGGATATTAGTGAAATCGACATGAGACAGGATCTCATGATTGATCAGTTTCTATAAATGAGGTTAGCCTTCATGGAAAGATGTCTGGGGGACTTTGGAATTGTTGGAAGCAAGGTTACAGAAAAAGACATTTCAATAACAACTACTACTTATGTAATTTTGTAATGGATGAGTAGGATCTTGATTCACAATAGGTAAATTTTTTAGGGCTTCAAAAACTCCTATATTATGTAAAGCGGGATTGTAGATTCGCTCTTCACCTTCCAATCACCTTTGGTGAGGCTATTTTTTCGATGCCTTCTTGTAGGTGAAAAGTAATGCTTATTGGTGGTAAAAAATTTCATATATGGATTATTTTTTATTATCACCTTTGATGTTGTAATAATTTGATGATAGGTTTATATAATTTTGGAAGGGATATATGTCTTCCCTAGAGTGGCATTGGGGTAGATCGATGACCTTTAGTTGGGATGGGGGTATTGACCTAATCAGGTTGTCTGTATATCATGGGATAAAAAAAGGTGTTCCTTTCTTTTCGGGAGCCTTCTTAATTAGAATTCCATATTTAAGCATGCTTGTCTTGCAGTAGTGATTAGGATGGGTGAAATCCTGGGAAGTAAAGACAAATTAAAAGACACGTTTAAAAAGGATGGGCCCGTAAGGGGCGGAGCGTGAGCGAGACCTACCTCAGCGCTAGGGTTTCTGGTTGCCACTTTCTCCCTCCATTATCATCTTCCTCTCCCCTAGGGTTCTTCCCATCTCGATGGTGATGGATCTCGCACACTTCGGATCCCTCATCCCGATTCGTCTCCTCCTCCTAGCAGCGAAGAAGCTTTGGTGCCTTTGTGTTGAGTGCTTTGAGGATTTGGTATCAGCTATGCTTGGAGATTTCCGTCGGGCCCTTGTATGGTTCGAATTTCTCTCGGCTCAGGTCTTACAGCATCGTCCTTTACCAAAGATGAAGGTTTCAGTGCTGGTGAGATTCGAGAGGCTGCGAGGCTGTATTGCATTCTGTCGGCTCGGTTCTTATGGCATCAGCCTTCAGCGACGATGAGGGTTTCTTGGAACCGATGCTCTCCAAGGTGCGAAGCAGCATGGGTTTCAACCTTGATCTTCCAGTGTTGGCCTTCTGTTCATTTTTTGTGTGGTCTTTGTTGTATTTATTCTTTTATTTTTGGTTAGCTCATTTGGTGTGCAGGTTTGTAGCCTTGTGTTTTTGTGGGTAGCCGCAGTGCGGGACACCCACAGGCGCTTTCACGGACAATGACGGTTTTCCCTAGGACCATTTTGTTGATTCTACAGATGTCAAGGGGTTCTGCAACTGGATGGTTCTTCATTTCCTTGGTACCCTCTTCCATTGTTTCATGCTCCTTCATGCACAACTCCAATTTGGTTGTGTTCTATGGATTCCATGATTCTTTGGATGGTGTAGGTGTCCCTAGTAAATGTTTAACTTTTCGAGTGTTATTTTGGTTGTCATGGTCATACATGTTTTTGTGGTATTTTGGAGACGATTCTAGTCTTGTACAGGGTTCTTTTCCTAGATTTCCAATGGCTCTCTTTGTTTCACGTGTCTACAATGGTGGATCCCCTTGGTCACGCTGCTCAGCATGTGGTTTTTCTTATTTTTTTCTCACATAGAATCAAAGTGATTTCTGTTTGGTTCTCACTCACCCATAAAGTGATTTATTTGGAAATGAAAAAACAAATTTCGGGTATATCATGGTATTTTTCCCACATCCCTCTTTTATGGGAGAATATATGTGTGTTTTCTACAGAGTGACCCTAGTTTTGTGTCGATGAGCTTCCAAAATTGTGGGAATGTAGTAGTTTGTTCTCCCCTATACCAATATCACTAATGTTATTATATCATATAAGGTTTTAGGATGTGGTAAGAAATTTACATCTACCCATTTAACATTTTCCAGATATGATAGGCGACTTTAGTGGTTGGAATGAGGATATAAATATAAGGACCCAGCCATAAACATTACATAATCTGGAATTAAATGAATAACTCACATTGAGGATCTTTTCAGGTTTAGAGTTTTAGATAATTATGCATAAAACTTACATTACATATCAAAGATTACAAAGTAGACACTTCTAATCAGTTTCCATTTTTTTATAAAATAAAAACTCTTGAATAAATGAGACATCTCTAGTTCCATGTTTTAGACAGCATGAATTTTTCTTGATCCCATCCTTAAAACTATTCCACTTTATGTCCTGTGAAAAACATTTCAAAAACTTGGGATTAACATAAAAATCTTAGTAAGGGATACACAAAGAAGGAAAACTATTAGATTTTTAAAACCACAAGTAAGCCATGAATACTTTATCATTAGTAATACTTTTCCCCTTTATGTAGTAGTAAATACTATTCACTGAATAAAAGATCATTGCTTACCCTTTTGTAACCAAGATATTACCATAAAACCCATATAAAGAACACATAATATATAAAGGTAACTTGGGACATAAACATTCTTAAGTGGAATAACCATACGGTCAACTTCCACAAATATCATGAAATGGAAAAGTCATACGGTCGACTTCCATACCCAATGCATTGGAGGTTATAACGTAACAACCCATCCTGGTTTATCACAGCACCACCCGTCATGTGGTTTATCATGTAACCACCCGTAAAATGTCCAAGTACCATCATAACAGATAAAATATTTCAAATATAAAAATTTCACTAATAACATTTCATTTGAGATCACAAGAAGTAATTTCAAGATATTAAAATAATAATTCCATTTTCATAAACCATTTAAAAAGAGAATTTGAATCAAAGTGTCCCATACCACTTTGAAGATTTTAATTGAATTATAATTTTAAAACATTAATGTCCATATAAATAAATACTCAAACCATTTTTAAATCATGGATACTAAATATAATGATTTAGAATAATAAATCCTTAAAACATTTAAAATAATATTTTAGTTAAAGAGTTTTTAACAAAATGAGAGACTCTTGAATACAAATAATTGAGGAATAACATTTAATATTAACTTTATAATATCGTGAGAATAAAGGTATTCATGATATAATATGACAAAGGACGGTATATACACCATATAAGAGTGAATTGGTGCATAACAACAATGAAGTCTCAATAGAAATGTAAATTGAGATGAAATCTCTTATAAATATGGTATCCTTAAATTAATGATAAATAAATCACATAATTATGTGTGACAAATATAAATACACCTGATATAAGTGGATACCAAGGGTAAAACAATTAGAGGTCCTTCACACATATTCATAGGACAACATATTCATGAAGTACAAGTTTAACCCAAATAATTGAAATTGGATTAAGAAGTTCCCTTGAAAAAATTCAAAAGCCTAACGACGTCACTTTAAAATTAAGAAAATGTGTTGATCAGATAAAAACCGTATCTCATCACTTGGACATAAAATTTACATCAATAAGGATATAGAAGAACATATCCAAACATAATAAGATCTAAATTAAAAGACATAACAAAAAGAAGTCTTTTAAAAAGAGAAGGGTGAAAGGATCCCTTACCGATTTGGTAACTGATAAAACATAGGCCACATGAAATAAGGACCATACATTGTAGATGTAAATACCCATAAATAAAATTATATTACACAAAGAGTAGAATCATGGGAAGTACATACACCGACAAATATAGCATGAATCTCACAGGAATAAAAAGTGAGATAAAACCCCTTTACCTCGTTGTAATCAATCGAGTCGTATCACCAAAAGATAATAAAAACAAAATGAATCACACAGTACCATGAATATAAATATAATCATAATAATATATATCAATGTCAGTATACATTACACCACATGAAATAAATAAGTGGTGAACAATGGAAATATCACATAATTAAAAGTGAGATTACAAATCCCCTTACCTAGTGTCCTACTTGACTCATATGTTCAGTATTCTTCCTGAATAATAAACTTAAGTTAATATCTACTTTATTAAGAAAATTTTTAAAGTTTATTATTCCTTTTATATCACTTATTATCTTGATATAACAACTAGTTAATTATTTGAGTTCATATTGGATATTTTATCGATGTTCGGAACTTGAGTCAAAAATGAACTTGTTATAATTACAATTTGTCCATGTGGTCAAAATTACATTATATCCAGAATGATATACATGTTTTATATATAATATATATCACATATATCCAGTGTACATGTATTTTTAATATTATATATCATTTGGAGTTACAAAATGAAATGCACCATTCATGGAGACGGTAAGTCGTACGTACACATGAACACTACTTTCATTTCTATATTATATTTAAAGGAAATAAAATATAATGATACATTGGTATATTATAATTCTAGTATAATATCATAATCTTTTTATGTTACATAATTTCATTAACTCCAACCTTTATGCGTTCCATGTATGTCATGAACGAATCATGTCACCTTGAGGGGGCGGTAGTCCGCCCTTCCTCAAATGAAATTATCGCGTTTACCCATAATGGAAAGCATAATGGTATGATGTAAATGAATAATATAGAAGAATAAAGAATAAATATACATAATATACATAAAATATAAATACAGTGCCATCTTAAGGGCCACCATGTTAGGTGGTAGGAGATAATCGAAAAATCATCGTTTCGTGAGGCGTTAGTTTTCCATCCACAAAAAAATAGTATGTTATTCACCAATTTGATAGAGGTGTGTGTAAGTGTAGTTTGAATACTTGTTATAAAAAGATCCTAGTATACTAAGGATACTTTTTGGTTATAAAATAAAGGAATAAAAAGAGTTATGTGGTTGGATAAGTAAAATAAAACAAAAGAATTTAAGAGAAACTGTTACCTTTTATTTGGTAACTTTATTTGGTTTGAACCAAAAGGAATTATTGAAGTACCTTCTGCCTAAGGTAAGGCTTCAAGGAGGAAGATGGGGATCTTGAGAGATTATTTGGACAGGGTATGGATGATCCAAGGTGCTTGAGAGTTGTGAGGAATGGGTTAGAAGTGGTGTCCTTTTATAAGGGGAGGAGGGGCTATTTAGGAAAGTGTGAAAATATTATTTTATTACATAATGATATTCTTTTTCAAAAGGTCCAAAACTAATTATAGACGAATATAAGATGACTCATGGTAGAAATAAAATCATCCAATAAGAATTGGACAGGTTTTGGATATTGTTTTAATGTTTATAATCTTATTTATTTAAATCATTTATTAATGAGGTAAATATTGCATCATTATTTTGTCATATGTAATTTAATTTAATTTATGTTTAAAAATTATAATAAAAATACCATTATGTATTAGATAATTTTATATTTCCAAAGAATATTTATATTCGAAAAGATGACTTATATAACCCCATGTAAAAATTGTTTTACAAAACAATATTTGTTTATGTCAATTTTTCCTTTACTTTAAGTTACATAAAATAAATTGTCATTATCATTCATAAGTGGCTCAATGGGGTCCCAAAATCGACCCAAGGATGCCCATGGTTGTCCATTACTCATCCAATAAGGTTAGGACAAGTTTTAAGGTAATTTGGTATTATTATCATATTCATTTTACCTTGATTTACCTTATATACCTTTAATTATGGTAAATAAAAGTCAAAAGTTACTATTCACCAAAAATATTTTCATCTTATTTATCCGTATTTTACATACTAATAACAACCATGTATGTCAAATTTTTGAAATTCAATTCATTGAAGCAGTAAAATTATATTTAAATGAAAAAGTCAGTTTTTTTAACTACTACTAAGTGGTTTCACTATTCATCATAAATTAATGTTTTTCAAAAAAATACCAAACATTCTGCCTAAGCTATATTTGATATTACGAATTCAAAAATGATTTCTATTTTACCAAATTCAAAACATAGAAGTTCCATTAATTAATTTCAAAGTAATTCCCATTTTCAAGATAAATAGCGTGTTTTTAAAAAATAATAACTATCAAAATATTGATACTTGTTTATGTCCAATTTCAAAGTGAAATTAATTCCAATGGCCACCATTGGATTAAATGGTAAAAATATAATCTAATTACACTTGAAAACCAATTAAAAATATAATCTAACCATATAAATAAATTTTATTAAAAGTCAGTATTGAATTAAAATATTTTATTTTCACTATTCATCAAAAAACTAAATTTTATCAAAAAATACAAAAAATTTAACCAAATTGAAGTTTGATATCCCAGTTCTAAATAAGAATTTTATTTTATCGAAAATTACATATAAAAGTGACAAAAACTAGATTTAAAAAGGGTTCTCCATCAAAATGTGGTAAATCAACCTTCTAAAGTAAATTATGCTTAAAATTAAATTCATTCACATTTTAAGCCTCTAACTTTTATTAGATAAATGTAAAAACATTTAAAAAACATGTATAGACATATTGTAGTTGGTTTTTTTTGTTCTCGCCATTACAACATCTAGATGTGAAATACTATTTAAAATAATAATATTATGTTATTATTTTTCAGTATGACTCAGTATTGTGTGCAATGTAAGATTTCAAAGAAACCCATTATTGCGTATCGGGTATGGCATCGAATCATAATGTACCCTTTAAAGTAAAATTAATATTTAATTAAAAAATATTAATAAATATGAAAATTTCATACTCATTATTTTCTTGGGATGTTATAATAAACCCATTCCACAGTTGGAGTAGTGGTGTGGGACTTCATATGTCCTCTATTTACTATCGATATGTACTAACAGTACTCATCTAAGGGGGTAGAGATACAGGTCTTCAAATAATTTTTTCTAGGATCTACCATAAGGATTCTCTAAATACTGCAAGATTAAGATGGAAGCCTTGGTAGACGTGGGCTAGTTTGTTCACTTTCTAGTTAATTACCACCATATTTGGTTTCCCGACTTCTCTAGATACTGCTAAACTATGATACTTGTGTAGTTAATTGTGGGAAGGTGTTTTTTAACTCATAGTTTTCCACTGTATTTGGTTGATGGGATTCTCTGGATAATTCCAAATTGTGCTGGAATGATTGGTTGGTATGGGTAAGTTTGTGTGATTTCACTTAGTATTACACCATATTTTTTTAGATATCTTCTCTAGAGGGAAAAGAGGTGTGTTCATGTTCCATATTCTCTGGTCACTACCCTCTGTGGGTTGTCCAGAGTTCCTGAGTCTAAGTGACATGGTCTAGACTCTTGAGGGAAACACCCACATCATGTTTAGGTTTCATTGAAAATGACTATGTCATTTTCTTTTGGGCCACCAGCCTTCATTGAGGGTTGGATGACGGGGCTTCATGAGATTGAGATATTTTTAAGTGGCTTCAAGGGTTAGGATGGTACCATTTAGGTGGTACTCCCAAACCAGTTCATTTGACACCCGATGTTGAAGGTGCTCGGTTGGAAACAGTTTCCTCAGTTTAGATGAGGACTCAACTTGTGCAGTTGTTGAATCATATGTCTGCTAAAACTAGTATGACTTTATTTGGATCGAAGGGAGTTTTCGTTGAATATGAAAGGATAAATATGAAAAAACAAAAAGAAAAACCCATCAAATCGGTATCTAATTAAATGAAAAAATTAATAATTTATTGTTTTAGAACCATGTTTAGCCATCATTCATTTCTTTTGAGAGTGTGAAAGTGTTTTAACATGTTTGCGACATAGTCATTTTGGTTAAGGATTCACATTGGGTTCACTATTTCTGTGTTTGATGAAAAAATAACTAATGCATGATGGTTTATTTTGGGGTTTTTAATGTTTCCCAATAATTCATGTTAGGTTCACCATGTTTGAACAGCTTCAAATGGGTTTTGTTTGTGGATATAAAAAACACCCAATAGTTCCCTAATTTGAGATGTTGCATAAACCTACTTTCAAAAGGAATGTGGTCATTGGGAAATGGTCCAACAATTCTTAGGGGCTCATATTGGTCAAGAGGATGGAATTTTGGGATCATCACATGTTTTTTTCAGTAATTATTTCCTACTATGGGAGTATATTTTATATTTATATCATATTATAGAATCCTTTATTAAATCAAAAATATAACAAGGTTCATGTAAGATCCTGGGTTTTCTTGTTGTACGAATATTTCATTTTCAGGTTAAATTCTTGTTAAAATTTCGTTTTTGGATTAGACCATAATTCAGGCTATGGGGTGATTGGTTTTTCTTGGGAATGAAGAAGCTTGGTGGAGGTAGGATGGCTACAGGATGATTACATGACGTGAAAGGGAGATACACATCATGTAATCCCATTTCATGATATCTAATGGTCTGGGCAAGAAATTTTACAATGTTTGTGGGATTTTCCTGAGGAAGTGAAAATCAGGCATTATATGTCATGTAAGGAAATTACACATCAGGTAATTTCTCGACAGTTTTTTTAATAGAGTCATTAGCCTCGATTTTTACATAAAAAATATTTTTCCTCTCTTTTGAATCATAAAACCCCTCTTCTTTAGTTTTTCAGATCTATTTGTTACCTAATCTCAAATTGTTCCATCATCGGTCATGTTGGAATGTCATCGGTAATTAATAGTTACTTTTTTATCCATTCTTGATTCTTTGGAACAACGGTTGTGTTGTTTGGATTTAGGCTCATATGCCCTAATTTCTTAATCTTCCTCCATTCTTAAGATTTCTCCAAAATGAATGTGAACCAAGACTTGGTACTGGATGAGAACTCTACTTCCGATCTAAGGTAGGTGGTCTATTATTTTCATTCAACTTTTGGTACTTTTTAGAGTGATCGACTATTATGCTGCCCGTCGAACCTTTCAGTACAACCCCATTTTTTGAGTAGGTTACTTGCAATAGATTTAATTGAACCTATTTAGGATTCTGATAGGTTCAATTTTTCAACATTGGTACCGGTGACCTGAATTAAGGTCAACTGTGGGGTGCAACTCTTGGAAATTCCTTAATTATTCCACATTAAACCACCCAAGGGGTGCATTCCTGTGCTTACTTAGTTAGAGGAAGCCTTGTTATACTTATATAAGTTTGAATAGCTTTCTTAAAAGATGTAATAGCTCTTTAACTTGTTTTATCATGTCATGTCTTTCTTAAATTGATTAGTTGTCTTAAATGGAATTATTTAAATGAGTGGGTATACTCATTGGTTGTTTTTAAATTTCTTGAAGAGAATATTTTGAAAATGGTGAGGAATGGACGGGTATCCTCATGTGAAATGTAAAATGTGAAATGGAATACATGGGTGGGTATACACATGAGATGTAATTGATGATGTGAGTGGGTATACTCACAAGGAATTGAAAATTTTAAATTGAATGAATGAATGAATGGTTTGATAGATGCCATGGATGACTCTCCATGGATCTGGAACGTGGTAGTGGATGCCTTGGGTTGATTATGCCCCTTGGGTCATGATTCTTTGGGATTCCTTGGACCTTTCTACCCCTTAGATTTAGATTTCTTGAACTCACATTGGACAAGTTGGTAAACATGATCTTAGGACTCCAACCAATGCCTAGACAGAGTTTTCACAGGGATGCCCATGGGACTCAATGAGAATTCCTTGGTCTTCTACACCTTGGATCAGGACCTTCGTGGTATACACTTCATTATATAGTAAGGATGTGGGTTTATTTTGTGACATTATTATATGGTGAGGTCATGGGATACCTGATTTATTCTTATATAAAGATTGTGGATTTGTGATACAATTCATTAAATGTCTAGGTTGTGGGTTACATGAGACGGTTGATTGTATAGAAAGGACATGTGGCTTGTTTACTTATTTATTTCGGCCTTGTTAGGAGATAAATTTTGTTGCAAGGAGCCTTTATATGCTATTGGTTTTACTTAATCATATTATCTATACTCCATGGGAATTTTTACTTACATTACTGCTTTACTTACACTTGTTAGCATGTTGATTTTTTCTATTTTGAACTATATAGATCCTAGGGTGGAAACCTACTGGGATGTTAATCTCAAATCCTTTTTGGGCCTATTTGTGGACCAAAAAGATTATATGGTTTCCAGTGATGGTAGGGGAAATCACCCCAATATAGGTTGTTGATAGTTGCTTTAGAGCAGGAAAGCATGGGACCAACTGGATATTGCGATGCTACTGGGACTTTTTTTTTGTTCTTTTGGGTCACTAATATTGTATTCTATTTCCATGTACTATTCAGACTACTTCTAGATACATGTATCATCTACATTGTTGATTATGTGACATTTTTGGATTATTTATGTATTCCTATCTCATCATAATTTTTAGATGTATCCCTATATATTCGCTTTTTCTATTGAATGTGTTGAATTACGCTGTGATATACTCTGGTAATCAGAGCTCAGTCTCCCTAATGACTCACCTATTCCCTCGCTTCTAGTTGGAAGCCTTTGGTGTATGAGGAGAAGTGCTTGATTACTAGTGACCAACTGGGATCGGGGCACTGTTGGGTGGCATCTGAGTTCGGGACATTACAAATTGGTATCAGGGGTTTTTTTTCTTCAATGATTAGACTTACTGTTTGGTGACAATAGACAAGGATATGAAGGAAATGGAATTTTGTAATATGTTTTGTCTGGGTGTAGCTACCCTGTGTATAGGGAAAAGCCAAACTACCACGAATTGAATTTTTATTTTTTTGGATTTTGAATATTAAAATTGATTTTATTTCACCATTGGGTGAAACACATGATTTATGTTGTTATAATTGATATGATTGGGTTATATTTCCATGGGAACCTAATGAGATGAGGGTATTCTATCTCATTAATCATATAATAACAAGTTAGAAATCAAATTCCATGAATTATGCCATCCCATTTAGGATGAATTACATATGTCGTGATATTATGATAGATGGTTTGATAGTTGTACTTGCTATTGTGATAGGATATGTGCAGAGGAGAGAGGAGTGGTGTCGTCTTTCAAGTCATAAGAAGTATGGGCTCTTATGAATTGCGAAATGATGCACCAGTGAAATTCATATACTAAAGTGAATTTGATATGCATAAATTGAATGGGAACCAAGTTTTGGGTTCATGAGGTGTTACAGGCCCTCATGGATTTTGGAATAGTAAACCCATGGTTGAATTTTTGGAATAATTGAAATGTGAAAATGAAATGGAAACATGAAATGATGAATATAGACCTGACCTAGACATAAAATTTTACTGGGATAGAGGTAGAGTTTCTAGTGGTTTCGTGACTATTCTTTATACATTCATGGATTTAGGATCTATTTTCGGGTTATGACATGGTTTTAGGTGGTTTTTGACTTGTCATGTGCTTTTGATCTATGAAACTTTGATATTTTTCTTTTTTGAGGTGTGTGGTTGTCCTTACAGAGGCATTCCATGATGATGGCCTCTAGTAGTATGCTAAGAGGGTGGAAATTAACACACTTTATAGGTTGTGGGCCATGGGATACCAATTGATCCTTATTTAGTGACAAATATTACACCAGAGGCTATTCCAGACACAGGTGTTGAGGTACAGTTCTGAGAAGCCTTCATTCACTATTTTTATACTTTTTAGGGAGCACCGCAGCCTGCCTTGTCTATGGATGAACTGATGCGGGTGTTCCAATAGCATAATCCTCCCATTTTTTCAATGTATAGTGGTCCATAGGATACAGTGATGTGGATTGATAACACATTACCAATTTTCGAGCATCTAGAGACCCCTCTTAAGAGGAGGGTAAAGCTCAAAACTTCTATGATAGGTGGAGAAGAAAAGCACTAGTGGAATGTTATGAACTAGTCTAATGGGCTATAAGATTTAGGTTGGACTAATTTCCAATCCCACTTCAAAGACTACTTTTACCCCAAGACTTTGAGGGTAGAGTGGGCTAGTTAGTTCATGCGTCTAGAGCAAGGCATGATGAAACTTATGTAGTACTCGACACGCTTTACAAATTTGAAAATTTTTGTATTGATGTACATTACTAATGATATATCTAGGGTGAGATGCATCGATTAAGGTCACATATATGCTATAATGTCATAGTTCAATGTGTTAATATTGACTCCTATCACTGAGATTTTGAATCAGGTGCTGATTACATAGCAGAACCTGAGAAAAACTGGGGGTGTAGAATAAGAGAGTGTGGTTTCTCAACCCAGTGGATCTAAATCTTCAGGCAAGACGCACTATTTTGAGTCTTCCCATGAGATGAGTTCCAATCATCCTATGATTACCAGTATCTTGGTGTAATTTTATCAATGTTGTAGGTGAGGCCCCATGAAGAATCAGAGTGACTGTGACCCAGTTGAGTGCTAAGATTATGGTGGGATGGGGTACATGCATCAGTTTTGTAGGACCTTCCCTCCTATTGTGAGTGGTAGTGTGTCAACTTGGACATCAAGTTTAGGAGAAGGTTTCTTATCTCTGAGTAAAGTATGGAGCTGGAGAAGTGTTGGCCAATCAGGCTGAGGTATTGGTAGTCATAGGAGAGGCATCCAAATGTCGTTTACACTGATATATCAGAGTGGACCTAATCTAGGTAGCAAGGTTGTGTCACAAGGTCATGGTACAATCCAGATCTATTTTGTATAGCCTACCCCTAAGGAGTAGTGTACTAGACCATCTATAGTGAGAGTTAAGATCTTAGTAGCCTGTACTATTTCATCCGTTTTTTATGTGGGTGCATCTCATAGTTTCATATCTCCATGTTTGGTAAAAATAATTGGTCTTATTGTGTGTTCATCAAAGGGTGTTTTGATGCTAGAAACACATTTGGGAATTTGAATGGGTGTTGTGATATAGTGTAATGAGTTCCCCCTTGAGGATGATGGGTGTCACCTTTTATAGAGTTTGTATGTCCTCGAGATGATAGGTTTTGACTTCAATGTCAAGACAGGTTGGCTTATATCTTATCAATATTATGTTGACTACTATTTTTAGAGGGTGACTTTTACATCACCATAGGGTGCAGTGTATACTCATATGGGTGAATGGGATGTACAGGCGAGTTGAGTTGGACCAGAGAATTGTGGGTTGGTTGGGATGATAGGCCAGATCACTAATTTATAGATGGATGTATATGAAATGAGTAAAGCATAATTTCCTCTTGTAATTTAGTGCTTTAGGGACGTATTTCCAAATGAATTTTCTGGTTTACCTCCTAATCGAGAGGTTTAGTTATTCATCTATATATTACCAGGAGTAGCACCAGTATCCATTACTCATTATAGGATGGCTACAACAGAGTTGTGGGAGCTCAACAGGAAGTTATAGGATTTAAAGGTGAGGAGTTTTATTCGACCTAGTAATTCTATATGGGATTATCTAGTCCTTATTTTGAAAAATGTTGATGGAACTCTTAGGATATGTGTGGATTATCAAAAATTGAACTATATCAAGGTTAAACATTGATATAACCTTCCACTGATAGATGACCTATTCGATCAGCTTTGAGGTGTTTGAGTATTCTCAAAAAAAAATATGAGGTCAGGATATCATCATGTTATTTTTTGAACTATATACATACCTCTTATAGCCTTTTGTAGTAGGTAAGGTCGATATGAGTATTTGGTTATGTCGTTCGGTCTTATGAACACACTATCAGTTTTCATGGCACTGATGAACCGAGTGTTCCATCCTTACTTGGATAATTGCATGGTGATTTTTTTGATGATATCTCGGTTTATTCTCACAATCGACACAACAATTCCATCCATCGTGGGATTTTTTTTAATACACTAATAGAGAATCAGTTATATTCTAAGTTCGCAATTTTCCACTTTTGGATGGACCAGATTCATATCTTGGGTCACATCATCTTATAGATATGAATATTAATAGACCTAGAGAAGGTGCGATCTATAGTTTCCAAGGCAAATTCTAATAATGTTTTTGATATACAATGTTTCTTAGGGCTATCTAGTTACTACATATGTTTCATACAGTAATTCTCACCCTTATCAGCATCGTTGATGGGATTGACTAAGAAGGGTGTGAAGATTCTGTGGTAAGATTATTGTGAGATAGCCTTTCAGTATCTGAAATGAATTCTGACATCATCACTAGTCCTGATACTACCAGGTCATGGAAAAATCTACACAGTGTTCTAGGATGCATCAGGTATTAGACTAGGAAAAATGATAATGCAGCGAGATAGAGTCATGGTGTATGGGTCTCAGTAGATGAGGCCACAATAGAGGAATTACCCTATTTGTGAACTCAAGTTGGATTCACTCATTACATTTTTGGAGACATTACTTACTAGAAGAGTGTTTTTTGGTGTATACCGACCAAAAAATCATCAAGTATATTTTTACACAGCATAATCTAAATCTGAGGAATTGGAGGTGGGTGGAGTCCCTACAGTCCTTTGACTTTGAGCTTGCCTACACACCTAGTTAAGTAAATGTAGTAGATGATGCAATGATCAAGAGGAATTAGATATAGGTATTGTATAAGGACAATACCGAGAGGCAGCTTATGGAGTTGTTCTTTGAGATTCATCTGGAGGATCACGAAAGTCAGTTATGAACTTATCAATCATCATTAGTTGTGACCTCCACCCTCCTAGACAGAGTTAGGATGTAGCAGATATGAGAATCGGAGGACCTAGATCTATGAGAGAGTGTGGTAGGTGAGGACACTCCTCTTGGTTAGACAGTAGGCAAGGATGAGATCCTGTGTATCCATGGACATGTTTGGGTTCCAGTGGATATATTTGAGGAGATGATTTTGTAGTTTCATTTTTCAGCTTGGGCAGTGCACCCTAGAGTCTGCATGATGTGTTGTGAATTGCAAAGTTAGTACTTGTGGTCAGTTATAAAGCATGAGGCAGTTTTTATTGTAATGACGTGTTCCATATCTCAGCAGTTAAGGCGGAACATCAATGAACATATCGGATTTTACTAAAACTACATATTATGTAGTGAAAATGGGATTAATTTATGATGGATTTCATGACAGGTTTACTGAGGTCACCTTGAGCTAATGATGTTGTGTAGGTTGTTTTTGATAGTATCACAAAGGTTGATCATTTCTTGTCAATCAAGGAAACAATCAGTGTTGATGAGCTTGGAAAGTTGTATATTTGCGAGAGAGTTCTACTTCATGGGGTTACACGTACTATCATTTCAGATAGGGAAAACCTCTTAACATCTAATTTCTGGAAAATTTTCAGAGGTCACTGGGTACATAGGTGATCTTGATTATAGCATACCACCCTCAGACTGATGGCTAGTTAGAGCATACGATACAGGTGCTGGAGGTCATGTTGTGAGCATGCATCCTGCATTTTGGGGGCTCTTGGGAGAGGCACGTTCTCCTAGTTTATTTCTCTTATAATAATAGTTATTAGGTGGTGATACATATGAAACTTTACGAGTATTTATATGTTAGTCCATGTTTATCACCCATGTGTTGGTTAAAGGAATGTGAGGCAAATTTATTGGGACAGTGTCTCATATAGGGGACTTCAAAGCAGGTCTATTTGATTCAGAATTGGATGGAAAATTCATAGTCTCGTCACAAATCTTACGTCTATCACCATATAATACCTCTATATTTCAAGTTTGGGGATTATTTTTTCTTGTTTTTTTTCACCAAGGTTAGGACACAGACGAATCATGAGGTAGGGTAAAATTTATCTGTGATATGTAAAGTCATTCTAGATTTTGGATGGAGTCGGGTTAGAAGAAAACCAGTTGAAGTTATCTCAGAGGTATTAATCCATGCATGATGTCTTCCATGTATCTCAGCTTTGTCTCTATAATTCAAAATCATCTCATGATTTTCAGCTCGAGGAGGTGGAGTTGTAGGTAAATGCATCCTTTGAAGACCATTTGATTCGTATCATTGTTAGGAGGATGATGGTTCTTGAAGTATGGTCAGTTCCTCTAGTATGGGTGATATGGAAGCAATGCCATTTACAAGATGATACTTGGGGGAGGGATGATGATGTATGTGTTTAGTTTACAGAGTTGTTTCAAACGAATCGTGTCCATCCTTTAGAGATAAATTTGGGGAAAATTTCTATAAGGGGGAATATAGTAAGATCCCAGGATTTATTCAGTTATTGATATTTAATTTTCTATTTAAATTCTTCTTAAACATTCCCCTTTTCCTTAGACCCTAAGCAAGGCTATGGTCTGGTTGGTTGTGATTGGGAAAGAAGAGAGTGGAAGGAGGTAGGCTGGCAATATGCCGATTACACGATGTGAAAGGGGTATGCACGTCATGTAATCTTATTTCACAATGTGAAATGGTTTGGCTGGAAACAATCCCAATGTGTGTCAGATTTTTCTAAGGAATTTAAAATCATACATTACATAATGTGTTAGGCAATTACACATTGTGTAATTCCCAGAAGGTTTTTAAAAAAATAGAGGAATTAGCCTCTATTTTTATGAATATAATCTTTTTCCTCTCTTATTTAGACCAAAACCCATATTTTATAGTTTTTCAGATCTAGTGGTCGTCTAATATTCGATTCTTCCACCATTAGTCAAATTGGAACCATCTCGTTGAGTACTCTATTTTTTTAGTAGTTCTTGGTTCTACAAAACAATGGCTATGCTGTTTTTATTTAGGCTCATATTCTATAATTTCTTGTTCTATGTTCATTCTTCAGATTTCTCCAAAAAAATCTGAATCAAGACTTGATACTGGATGAGCACTCTACTATTAACCTAAGGTACATGGTCTATACTTTTCATTCTCCTTTTGGTGCTTTTTAGAGTGATCTTTTGTTATGTCACACGTCAGAATTTCCAGTGCGGCCCTATTTTTTAGAAAATTAACTATAGTAGATTTAATCAAGATTAGTGAGAATTCTCAAAAGTTCTATTGTGGTGTGTTGGAACCTGTGACCCAAATCAAGGGCACCCATGGAGTGAAAAATTTGGAAATTCCTTAGTTAGGCCTTGTTAAACCACCCAAGGGTTGTGTTCTTATGCTATACTAGTTAGAGGAATCCTAGTTATACGTAAATGAGTTTGAATATATTGTTTAAAATATGTAGTGACTACATTAATTGTGTTATCATTTCATTCTATGGTTATATTGATTAACTAGCATAAATAGAATTAGTAAACAAGTGGGTATACTCATTGGTTTTTCTTAAATTTCTTGATTGGTTATTTTGAAAATGGTGGTGAATGGGTGTGTATACCAATGTGACATGTTAAATGGGAAATGGAATACAGGAGTGAGTATACTCATGTTATGTAAGTGTCTATTTGAGTGGGTATAATGACATGGAATTGAAAATTTTAAATTGAATGAATGAATGAATTGTTTCATAGATTCCATGGATGGCTCTCCATGGATCTGGAATGCGGTAGTGGATTTCTCGGGTTGATTATTCCCCTTGGGTCTTGATTCCATTGGATAACAAAGACCTTACTACCCCTTGGATCCATCTTTCTTGAACTCCCATAAGAAATGATGGTACAAATGATCATAGGACTCTAACTACTGCCAAGACCCTGTTTCCGCTGAGATTCCCATGGGACTCGATGAGGACGCCTTGTTCTTCAATATCTTGGATTCAGACCTTCGTAGTCTACACTTAATTATATGAAAAGGCTACAGGTTTCTTTTGAGACATTATTATATTGTGATCTAATGGGATACTTCAATTCTTTTTAAGTAAAGGTCATAGATTTTTTATACACATCATTAAATGGAAACGTAATGAATTACATGAGATGGGTGATTGTACGGAAAGGTTGTGTGACTTGTTTACTTATTTATATCTGCGTTGTTAGGAGCTAACTTTTGTTGTAGGGATCCTTGAGAGGTTTTTGGAATTACATGACTATATTAGTTATATGCCCTTGGAATTTACACTTATGTTACTTATTTACTTTCACTTGTTAACACGTTGAATTTTTCTATTTAGAACTCTATAGATCCTTGGGTGGAAACCTACTAGGATGCTTATCTCACACACTGTTTGGGACTCTTAGGGAACCCAAATAGACTATATGGTATCAGGTGATGGTATGGAAAAATTTTCCAATAGATGTTGTTGATAGTTTCTTTAGAGTATAAGAGAATGGGACCAACATAAGGCTTGCGATACTACTTGGAATTTTTCACCTTTTTGTTATTTTTGGACACATGTATTGTATTGTATTCCCATGTACTATTCTATATTATTTCTTGATATATTAATTATATACATCATTGATTATGTGAAATTTTTGGATTACTTATGTATTCCTACCTCGTCTTACTTTTCATCTCTCTGCCTATATATTCGCTTCCGCTATTGAATTTTTTGACTTACTCTATGATATACTCTCGTAATGAGGGAATACTCTCCACAATGATTCACTTAGGCCCTCACTTATAGTATGTATCCTCTAGTGTTTGGATAGATTTACTTGATTCTATGAGGCCAACTGAGCTAGGGGCACTGTTGGGTGGCATCCGGGTCTGGGATGTTATAGGTCACCCTTGTGTTAATAATAAATTACTAGAATGTATATAATTTAAAATCATCTATATGTATATGAGGTTCTTCATCAATGGATATATATATATTTATTCAAGTCCCTCCATCGATGTTACCCTTTTCTAAACAGATTAGAGATTCTCATGTCTTTTATTATCATGAGTCTGGGTTTAAGCCACATAGTTGTTCTCTCTATAATTCTCTTCATATAGGAATATGGGAGTTGTTTTGGTGTTGGGATCGAGCCCATGATATAGGATTCCTACATATCTATATCAAAGGAATAAAAACCCATATTACTCAGTTCCACTTAATGAGACACATCAAACCTTTTAAGGTCATGTGATGGGAACCAAGTCATACAGTTTAACATTATGTGGGAGGTACATATAAGTGAAAGGTTCCTAGTCAAGAGAAAGTATCCGAATTTCACCATAGAATTCAAAGTTACTTATAAGGTATATAGTTTCCCAAATCAGTTGTGAACCTACTGGGTATTTGGCCCAGTAATAATTAGGGTGGTTTTGGGGTGTTGTGGTTTAACCTTTGGTGGGATTCATATGTGTCTCATTTTGATTGGAATCAAATCCCACATAGTTTGGAAAGTTGGGGTTACACCTATACTAGAGACCCTTTGATCTACCTCATCATAAATATGGCCATTTGAGGTATTGATTACATGGTTTGGACTTATACAGAATAGGATTCCCTTTGAAGTTTTGTCTCCATGGGGATATAGATCATTGAGATGGATACATGACTTTGGGGACCCATGTATGTGGAGGCCCTCTAAAGGAAATCATGAGGAATATTTGAAAAATTGTTCTCAATAAAAACATATATTTGATCATGTGTATTTCATGATCATCACAAACCACTAATCTTATGTGAGTTATGCCCAGTTTGAGAAACAAGATAAAGCAGTAGATCTATAAAACCACATAATCTTCTCCATCTGCTCGGGTGTGAGGATAGGGATATGGGAGAGGGAAAGGGTATTGAGGTTCCCATCCCCTCTGTTTTTTTCACAACTAAGGTTGGGACTTATGAACCTCATGTAGATACATCCTGCAAGAAAGATTGGGGGCTTACTCAAGGAGGGATTCCCTATTCCCAATTTTAGAGAATATGAGAGTAAGATCCTATACTAATCCTCATCTAGTGGAAAGTCAATTGGTTCTCATCACTATATAAAGTGGTATGGTCTCTATTTAAAACAAAAATAAGGACAAGGAATTTTCCCTCATCATCAAAAATATGATCTCCATGGAATGGATACCAAGGTTGGGGTCCTCGTTGCTGAGGTGATGGACAATTTTGAACATCTCAAGAACCCTAAACATTAGGTTGTATAGTACTGGGAAGAATCATAAAAATGTAAGTCAAAAATAAATGGGATACATGTTGGTGAGTCTTCTCTATGATTGTAAAAGTCACTAGGCCTCTATAGAGGTTTCCATTTGGTCCCCCTCATATGGGAGTCCCATGGATGGAGGTTCCCTTCCATCAGTGGATTAGAAAAGGGAGAAAAGGATGGATCATGTAGGAAAGGACTAGGTGAGTAGAAGGAGTATCTCATATGTGAGGCCTAAGAAAGACTAAGGGGTCTCACATAGGGTATACATGGGTTTACTATAAGTTCTTCATGCGTGGTGGACCTTTGTAACCCATAATTGACTTCTTGATGATGGAAATCCTAAGAAAAAACACTTGGATGAGACCTTACTCTATGATCCAAGGGTTTATTCAAGTGTCTCTGGAAGGGTATCACATAGGTCTCATGTTTGAAAGGAGACATTCAAAATTATACTTGTTACCTAGGTGTAATTTTGTACTCACGGAGATATTTTCTGTTTTCACACACTTGAGGAACTCTAATCCCACTATTCCCCTTAATTATTTCTTATATTTGGTTTTCTAGAGCTTACTGGATGGTTTTGAGAGTTTGGATGAAGGGTTGGGGGGAGAAGTGTATCATGGATTCTTCTTATCTTCCATTCACTACAAATGAGGAGCCCAAGGTTCCAATTTATAATCATTATAAGGACCCTTGGAGAAGATGGTGGCTCATAAATGTTGTTCATGATGGTCATCCTACATTTGTGTCATGCTTGTTACTCTATAGGTGTCCTTAACTATTCATCATGCTGATGTGACCTGAGAAGATCTCATTTTCTTTCCTATCTAGGGACTGCATGAGGGAACTAGCATACAGGTTGGACCTACATTGTGTCGTTGTCACATAGGTTGGAACAATGCGGTATTACCTAGAGTAAGAGTACATACCTTGACATCCTTCACAACTATTTTCCTTAAAGTGTTTCCTTTTGAAACTCATAATTATTATATGCTAGAAAAGAGTTTCAATAGTGGAATAACCAATCATAATCCTAAAATACCATTTCTTTCTAAATTTTAAAAAGTTCCAATGTACCTAGTGCTTGACATTCCCTTTCTACAAATATTATAACTCCCTTCAATGGTGATATCTTTAATAATACATGATCCCCAACTTAAACTTTGATGTATTTTCTTCAAATATCATCATAGATATTTTTATTTCTTTGGGAAGCTTTAATGTGATCCAGAATAGTATGTACTTTAAATATCATCTCATTCACAATCTACGAGCCAACTAAACTACTTTATCCAAAAACCTCTGAAAATGTTAAAGCATGAAATGTCTTCCCATTAAATGATTTATATTGTTCCATTTGGATTCTCAAATGGGATCTATTATCGTATATTAATTTTACCAGTGTAAGATACTAATCATTCATACCTTGGAAGTCCATATAACATGATCTTAACATGTATTCCAAAGTATTGACATTTTTTTCATACTTCTCATCCATTTTGGGATGATAGGTGGTCCATAAATATATCTTAATGTTGAGAGACCTTTTAATATTCCTCCATAATTTATATCTGATGTGAGGGACGTGATCTAATATAATCCATAGAGGTACCCCATAAAACCTTATGATTTCATTGACATAGTGTTGGGGAAGGTGCTCTAAAGGTAAATCTTCTCTTATCACTATGAAATGAGAATACTTTGTAAGATAATCGATGATGACCCATATAACATCATTCTTCCCTTGTGACTTTGCGAGTCTAGGTACAAAGATCATTTTAACATTATGCTACTTATATATAGGTATAACCAGAGTTTTCATGCCCCCCTTAGGATGTTTTTTTATTTTACCCGATGGAATATTAAGAATCTAAACACAGAACCTATAATTTCCCGCTTCATTCCATACCATCATAAATATTCTCTTAAATCCCTATATATCATTGTTTTACCATGGTGTATAAATAAATTTGAGCAATAAGATTTATCTACAATTTCCCTTTTCAACTATAGTATGGATCGAACCCATATCATCTTTCCAAAATTCAACACTCCATCTCTATAAATGATTATTATCTATTTCCCATCATTCAAATAATTAGTCTTCCTCTGTATGTTTTCATAATCATGTTATTACTTATCTATCTTGTATAGTAAATTTGTTTTAGAAATTTTTGTAAATGTAATTATGTTCCCCCTTTCTAGAAATTGCCATATCCATCTCTACTGGATATATATGAGAGCCTTTTTTAATAATGTTTGTGGTTAGAAATCTATGTTCCTTATTACTAAATGCATCAACCACCTTGTTTTTTTTCAATTTTAGTAGTATATCAAGAAATCATTTTCCATGAGTATTTCCAAAAATATTATTTTCCTCATGTTGAGATCCCTCCAAGTGAAGATACACTACAAAAACTTGAGCTCCATATATATCCCACATATTTCACAATAGAGGTAACATATCTATATTTTCAAAAAAAGGATACATCTTATAGCTAAATGTAATGAGTTTCATGGATATTTTTTTGGATTTTAAATTTCCTTAATAAATATGAAATCACTCTATGATTATGTATTAGGATATAACTAGTTCATTTGTTCAATTCATTACTATAAATTACAAATCCTATATTACCATATGTTATAGTTAATACCAATTAATTTATAAATCTCTTCTATAATTGTCCAAAAATTCCTTACATTCCCTTTAACAAGTTAATTTAACCACTATACATGATAACTTGGTTAACATGTTGGAAAACTAAGTGAAATCTTTAATATACTACGATAGTAACCTACAAAGCCCTAAAAATTTTAGTTCTCAGTTATATTAATCGATGAAGGTTATTCATTGAATACATTTATATTTGAGTGGTCCACTAATATCACATCCTTGGAGATAATATGACTAACAAAATAAACATTATTGATCAACACTAAAAACATTATATACATACCAAAAAATTCTTTTTCTTCAGTGGGTCTCGAGAATTATTTATAGATAAATTTTATGCTCTATATATCTTATAGATTATATCATTATATCATCAAGTAATACAACCAAATATTTATCAATATACTCCTATAATACTCTATTCATTGTATCCATAAAAATAGATGGTGCACTCATTAATAAAAAATGGATTACTGTAAACTCATAATGTCAATACCTTGTTATGAATTTCATTATTGATATATCATCCTTCTTAACCCATAACTGATGATAACTAGAGTGATGATAAATATTTAAAACGTTTTGGCCTCCTTTATGTTTACTAAATAATTCATCATAAAATGTAAAAGGACACTAATTCATTATAGTTATGGCATTTATATCTTTATAATATATGGACTAAATCATGTATATATCATTCTTTTTCAAAAATAAAAAAGGGACTTCCCACAATTAATCACTATAGAATATAAATTCATTATCAGTAAACACATTTAACTATTTATTCAACTTCAATAACTTCACTAGTTCTATTTTAAAATGATTTTGAAATTTATTCCTCATGATCTCAATGGATAACTCAACATCAAACTTTGTTTGATGATGGTTCAATTCTTTAGGATCAAAATCAAGGAAATTTTGTACCATGGGTAAACCCTCTATTCATTGGAAACCATCCTCATCCATAGAACACACTTGATCTTCAGTTTACCAATAATTTTATCAAGGAGATATTTTTGGGTGGGTATTTAAAAGACTCTAAAGATGAAGTATCTCCCTTGAAAACTATAGCTTATATTCCCCCTTCATATATAGTAATCTTCTCTAACTAGTGGCCATCTCTAAAAAATAGATATACCTAATTATCTCATGATATTGATTTGTAAATTATAATTCCTACTATATTTCATATAGTGTTCCATTAAAATCATCAGGTATTTTCATAGTACTTGGCTATCATACATAACTTATTTAAATATAATACCCATGGATTATAATGAACTTTACTTGATAGTAACAGTAATCTAAAAGATTTTAAAAACCCATAACCAATAGTTATAATACATTATTAGAGTAAAGTAAAATATTTTTTGAAGTATCAAATAGTTTTATAATTTTGGAAGACTAAATACATATATCCATTACACATAAAAAAAGACAGAACATGAACATATTAACAGAACATGATTATCCCTTCGATTATAACCTTGAAAATTACTCATATTCCTCCTCTAGGTTTCTAGGGGAAAGGAAAACAAATAAGGGTGAGGTTAGATTCTTAGTAAGAAGTATCATATAGTATATTCTTATATAACATATACATGGAATAAGTTATCTTAAAAGAATAAACAATATAGTTCTATAGTCAACTCAAAATTAGGTCATTCTATATCCCTGATAACAATTGGAAACATGGATAATAATGATCACATATCTTATAAGGATGGAATGTATAATGAAAAAAATCAAAAATATTTTGTAAATTCCTTATTACAAGATACTTTAATTGTCATTGAGACCATATTCAGGACATTATTATGATACGGGAATAAGAATACAACTAAACCCAACTTGTTTCCCATGATACCTATCGACACATCAAGGTCGTATATAATCATGGGCCCCACCTATTACTTAATTAATACCAATGTATTGACCATAATATTTATTAAAACCTTTCATGAAGTTCCCTAAGTAACCCATTTCTGAATAAAATATGGATATTTTAATAATTGGAAACACAAATAGAAGATAATTCCTTATTCAATTGAATAATTTGGTTGCTTAAGAGAATATCCATTATTAAACATGGAATCTATGGGGTGTCATCAATGTAAGATGAATTCCCCAAATCAAAGAAATATAGTGGTGAGGGTACATAAAATGTAAAATATTTTGCATGGAATTTAGTAATTGTATTTAGTATATTTTATTGGTAGGATTCCAAGGAAATAGAAGGAAAAATATTTTATCGTGGCACAACAAGAGCATGTCAATATTCCAAATCATTTCCCCTGATAGTATCTCACTAGTCATAGTCCCACTCGTCATTCATCAAGATGATGATTGATTCAATTATCAACCATCCATTTTATGGTGGTTACCCATAGGTGAATTTTTAAATATCTCCAACCACTAGCTAGTATCAAAAGTGTGATATATTTTATATAAAATTAGACACACCTTTACTTAACCAAAATGTAGGATGATATTTCCAACATAGAAATGGTAACTCTTGAATAAAAACTAATATTAAAGAGGTAAACCAATATATAAATTTAAATCACTTGAATTCCATGATTAAAAAGGAAAAAATCATGGAAATATATGAACCATAAAAAGAAATAGGTGGTGATTGTAGCATAAGTCCCAAATAATGAAAATTTAGATGAAAACCCCCACTTATGTATTGGGTAGAAATTCTATCACAACCTATTGAAAAAATATTGTTAAATATTAATCTTAAAATTCCATAAATAAAATAATTTAACTATATAAAATCTCAAATAGGTAGTATATAAACTACATAAAGGATTTTAGGTGTAAATTAAAAACATGAAGGAATTTGAGAAGAAAACCCCTTAAATTCGGTCCAAAATTCCACAAACATGCATTAACCACCTATATCATAAACATAGTTATATTAATAATTAAATTTATAACCATACTAATATCCATTTTTATTCATACACATCTTAAATAGTCATTGTCTACAGGAATTCTTTTGATTTTCCACATCGATGTTTATAGTTTTGATCGTTTATACTAGTTTAATAATAGAGGTATCCATATTCATTATTATTACAAATTAAATTATTATTAGGTCATTATAAACAATTTTATGGGATACTTAGGATAATATATGATGTTTCAATTTCCTTTCATGAGTGTTTTATACTTTATCCTTGCAGATAAATTCAATAAAAAAATGTTTTATAAATTTTTAAGGAATGACAGTGTTTCCTTATTTGATTAAATAGATAATGAAATAGTATATAAAGAACAAAAAAATTAATTATTTAAACATTTGTATCATATTATACCAATAGATTTTTTTTCATAGTCATCCATGATTTACATCTATAGTATTGGGCAAGTAGGTGCTTAAACTGGCCCAAACATGAACATAAACTGATTTAATGAATGATTATGAGGTGTTTTTGTTGTGATATAGTTATACCAAATGAATAATACTATTATTTAGTATATAAAAAATTTAAATAATATAATTTTAATAATGTAAAATAATATGTAATTCATATTAAAACATTATACAATTATAATATAAGATTGTCCTCTTAGTATGCTTATTTTTAAATGATTGAATTAACAATGGCGGTTTGTTGATAATATCATTAATATGTTCTTACTTTTTTCATAATAGAACCTTAATGATATAATAAACATAATATTTATTCTTTAAATATATAATTAGAACTATACTTGTGAGACTCTTGAGGATAATAAAACTCATTTCATCATAGAGGCGGCAGTACGCACAACGCACGACCAGTAGTTTGTTTCTTAAAGGATGGGTAATATGAATACATAATGATAATAACATTAATATAGAAACATTAATAAAAATAAAATCATTATATTAGTTTGGTTAGAATAAATTTTAAATATTATAATTAAGAATAAATCTAAGTATTTGATAATACTCATGTAGGGGACTTGAATTTTCCATGGAAGTCTGGTTGGATTTGATAGGATTGGGCTAACAATGAATGAACAGGATGATAAATTTGGAATTGGTTTATCTGAAGATAAAAATGGAACATTATAAATGATAAACTATAATGGTTTGTGTTTCTTGAATTGGTGAATGTGTTCCCCTTTTATAAGTGAAGGGGAGGTAGTTTGGTAAAAACCTTTAAATTTTTTCAATAATTCCATGGAACTATTCAATGATAGATAGATAAAAATGGACAAAAATAGTGAGAACACTTGTGTGGAATATCAAAAGATAAAATATTCATTTCTATAAACCTTTTTAAAAATTTTAGTACTTTTACAATAGGTTGAACTTAATTTATCCCTTTTACTTTTACCTTGGTAATTAATTTATAATCATATTAATTAATGTTAATTAACTATATTTAGAATGAAAATTGTACGTAGTTTCATGCTTAAAATTTCATATTTGTAAATAATTTTTTCAAATAAAATTTATAAAGGTGTGAAATGATAATTTTAATATAAATATTATTATTCGCATAAAAATTGTTTTTAAAGAAATAATATTTTTAGAGTTAAAGAAATATATAATGTAAAATTATTTTTTTATGATTTTAATGACCTAAATTGATTTATTATAAATTCAATAAATTTTATGAGTCTTTAAATTAAATCCAAAAATAAATATATTTCATTCAAAAAAAGACTTAAAACCAGTTTTTATACCAAAGTGACATTTTATTTAGTTCAAAAAATGGCTGCCATAGGTTTTCTAAGTTAAAATAATATTCTAAAATTTATAATGTTATTATATAAAATCATATTAGTTTACATAAAATTATTTCTATACATATATTTCATTCTTATATAACAGTAAATTAATAAAAATTATAATTTTTATAGAACCCATAGTTTTCAACTAAAAACTGACCTTTTTAGAAAAACCTAAAAACTTTATACTCAGTTGATTTTGATATTATGAATTAAAAAATGGAATTATTTTGGTCAATTTAAAATTCAGAAATTTAACTTTTAAAAAATTTCTTGAGTAAAGTATCTTTAAATTGTGAATTTGTGTAATAGTCTATGATACGATGTTCACCCACTATAGTAGAGTCTTAGGTGTTACAAGGACATAGAATATTATAATCCAAAATTTTATATTTTTTCATCTAAGTAAACATTTCATTAAATGCATTACATCAAGTGAAACAATACAATAAAATTAATTGTGTTATATTAAATTATTAAATCTGATTGTTATAGTATTTACATTCAATTAGAAGGTATATATTTTAGTAACCATATTATAAAATCTATATAAAAAGGATAAGAAATGGCATCAAGCAGTCCTAGAAATCCATATGAGGCTCATTTATCCGATATTGTGAAGGATGTAGAATCACTATTGGTTTCCCTAGATGATTATTAATCTCTACTTCAATAAGTATTTATTGAATTAAATTGACAATGGGATAAGTTAAAGCTCTTGTGAATCACAATAAGATTTATTCTAGCTAAATCACCACCCATGTCGTCCACTATTACTTATTTTGAACTTAGATATTATGGAGATGTCTTGAGGGGTCTTGTAAGAAGAATATGAGATGATATAAGCATATATTATTAACGTAATATAGGTTCTCATTATTTAATAAAATTAAAATTTATGTATTTGGAACATATATATTGATTAATTAATGTAAAATATTTAATCAATATTTGAAATTACGAATATAGCCATTTAAGGATTAAAATAATTATTTATTATTGAACTACATTTTTAAATATGTTTTTAATTTTTATCTTAATAAACTAATATTTATTAATGAATTAATTAAATTAATTTAAAATATCTGTAAGTATGAATATGATAATATAATTAAATTATACAATAATTAATTCTTAAAAGGGGTAGAAAATTGATCATGTCATAAAATCAGTATTTTTTATTAATAAGGATTTTTTTTTAAATTAAAATTTATAATGTTTAGAAAAAAATTATAAAATTGATGTCATTTTTTAAATACTCATGTAGAAATTGGCATATTGTGAGTCTTTGGTACTTTTCAAATTAAATATAATTTTCAGTGAATATTAAAAATAATATTCATGTAAAGTATTTTTGAAATAGTATATATGAATTAGTTTTTTATGATTATATAAGTTATATAAATATTTACTTTTCTTTATTTTTATTCATTCACAAGCCCCTTACTATTTAACTCACTATGGAGTCACTATTTGAAGATATCATATTTAATTATAATATCTTATTCTAAATCAACCCTTATCCTTTCCTAAAAATACCAACCTCCCCTAACCATGTCTCTTTAATTTAAAAACATTTTAACTCACCCAAACTATATCCAAATCTCCCTTGGATTTCTTCACATATCCTAGAATCCTTATTCTATCCAAAAGGCCTAATTAATAGTCCTTAATGTGTAACCTAAGAGTGAATATCCAACATAATAGGTAATATTCTCAACTGAAATCTATTAATTTGATATCTTATTATACCTCATAAAATATAATATATCCATAAAATTATGATAAGATCAATATTATTAATATAGATAACTATTTTTAAATTCATGTAATATCAATTTTATGGCTTCAACACTCCTATAACTATAAAAATGAGAATATCAACCATATTATAGTAATTTCATTCCCTCTATGGAAGATGTAATTTATTTTCAACCCCAGCTTACATGGATATATATAAAAATTTATTCAAAGAATAAATAAAATATTTTTATCATGATTAAAATTAATTAATTACAACTTTATTATTACATTATTTTTAAAAATAAATAATAGACATAGTGATTTAAAAGGTCCAAAACAAGAATTCTGAGATAATTTTAATTATTTAAATATATTTTTAAAACACGTTAAAGTATAAAAAATTGTTTTTAGTGGGTAATAAAGGAATAAAAATATAAAATTATAGATATTAATGAATAATTTTACCACACCTTTGACCATGATCGAAATACTAAAACAATTTTAAAGAAATTAATCTATCAACCTTACGTGGAAAAAAAGACCAAAAATATTGCAATGAAATATGAAAATAAATAGAAATTAAAATTAAAAAGTATCTAAATAAAGTATTTAATAAACTTAATTTTATAATTATATAAGTTAGACATTCATGCCCAGTGATTCGGGAATTGAGGTAACAGTTTTCATCTCAATTTCTCTTCAGTGAGGCATGTATTCATTTTATACACCTATTATTATTTTATAGGGAGTGTTTTTTGAACACTTGTATTAATTTATCACAAATTAATTTTTAAATATTTAATTTAAAATTCCATTTCATATTGTATCTATCATGGAAATTTGATTCATATCTATTAGACTTTAAGGGTTTATCGGGTCAAATTTTCTTCTTTGAGAAAAGTTTTTCACTATGAAACTATTTTTATTTATATAGTGTGTATAAGGTATCATTGAAATTATATATCATTTTATATTTTTATTAATTATATTTAATTTTTTATTTCAGGTTATATCATTCAGGGGGCTTCAATTCAAATGTTACAAATTCTAAAAGGGTGTTGTTGACTTAACTTTCTTCTCATTTGGTCAAAAACATTATCCCATGACCATACATATATAATATTCTTATATTATAAAAATTCATATTTAATATTGTTTCTACACTTTCTATACAGTAAATTTTTATTTTCACATCATAAATTCCTTATCTTATTAACTACATCTTCATAAAAACAATTCTTATTCTTTCTAATGTCTCATTCTCCTCCATGACCAAATTATTTATTTTCACTAATATTTTCATTTCAAATTTTAAACCCCGAATATATATTATCACATATGATATTCCCAATACCTTATAAGTCTTTAAAATTTAATATTTATCATTTTTTGAATGAAGTGGGTTTTAAAAATGATATCGTGAAATATTGAAAAAGAATTTATTTTAAAATTTATATTTTTATTATCCAATCAGCCTATATTTTTTTAATGTTTAATTGTTATCAAAGATAAATTGATGAGTATTATCTTAAATTTTTGTTCTAAAAATTATTCCTTTCACCTTCTACAAAAAAATTATTTAAAATAGACTTGTAACTTTTACTTTTACAATAATGAAAAAAATGTTTTTGGAAAACTCATTATATGTTTTCTCTTAAATGTTCCTCTCTATTTTGAATTTTCTATCTATTTTGGGTTCAATTTCATGAATATAATTTATTTTATTTTATGATTTACTAATTTTTGGTGATTAAATTTTTTTATGGAATGATCTACTATTGATTCCATCTTAAGCGATACAGTTTGGAACCCATTTTCTTTCCATGGGTTTTTTAAAATATAATAAATTATTTACTTCCTAGGGTATGTAAACATAATTTATGTCAATATGTTATTAGTATGGTCCTTTATTTCCTTAAAATTCACCTGTTAATTTTTTTTATCTCATGATATAATGATGCTACTGTGAGGGAATACTTGGGGTTTCTCACATAATAGTGCATAGACATGAGTGGGTTTGTTCACAATATAATGTGCAATAATCATTTGGATTTCTCACAATGTTATGATTAATTATTATTATTCTTATTCTTATTCTTATTCTAAATTTATATTCAATTGCATATTTAAATGTTATAATTACATGTGTATTATTATCATCACATTATTGTAATCCATGGTAAATTATGTATGATTTCTAAATGGTAATTTATTTAACCTCTGATCTCATGACATGGTATATAATGTTCTACCATTACTTATGACTATATATTCACTTCATATATTGATTCCATTTTTAGGTAAATTTATTCAATTTTTACCATATTTTTTTGGGTACCATTCATGGGTTTTTTTGGGTGATTCTTGGGAAATATTATAGTTTTTTAGGATAGTTTATGGTTTTGGGAAACTCTGCGGCATTTCCAGGAAACTGTATAGCTTATGGTTGTTCAAGATAGTGGATTTGAAAATAGTTTTCTAATAGTTAGTAAACCATACGACTAAACTATGTATCTTATATAGTGTATATAAGCTGGTATTTAGTTGGGGAATAGTTTTCCAAACCATGCGGCCAAAAATGTGCGATAAGAGTTAATTAATGTAAAAAATCATTTTTAATCTAAAATACCTCCCATACACCCCATTTTTTTCTTAAATATTTAGATATCAATACTAGGTATTCCTATTAGAAATTGTATATGTCCTAACCCTTTATTATATCAATTCCTATGGATAGAGATAAATTGGATCTAGGAAACTTATGTTAATAGCCCATTATTCATTATTCTTCTCTGTTATTTGAGATCTCCTATCTTTTTCTTGAAGGAAATCATATATTTGAGTTTTAATGTTATTTATATGGGGTTTTTCTCTATATAATGGGTTTTATTAATGATTATTTGTGTTAAGAGTAGTTATATATCAGATCGACTTAAATCTTTGTGTGTTTCAATGGGAAGTGTCATGGTAATTGATTTCTATTGTCTTTGTTGACCTTCAGTTCATTGAATCCAAGCATATTAATATGGATTTAATGGTTTATGGTATTATTTTTCTATATAATATCCCTATTTATATTTTCATTATATATTTGAATCATTTTTTTTGAAATTCCAAGTGTTTGAGTTTGGTGGTTTCTGAGAAATCATTTTTTATAAACCACTCATTCATTCTCAATTTAGACTGTCTTTATAAAATAGTTAATTTCATGATTTATAATTATTAAAAATTATTTATTTGGGGATTTTTTTAGAAATTGGATTTCACTTTTCATATTTATGATTAACATGGTTTTCCAATCATTTATTACAATGAATGTGGGTAGTTTGATTAATAATGTTTGATATTCCCTAAAATAATTTTAAATGTTGAAATTTAAGCCTATATGTTTTTTACCTTTGTGAAATTAAAAGAATAATAGTGTGGGATATGTCACATGAGAACCCAAGATACAAATTATATTTATAAAATGGTACAAATAGGCTAGTATGGTTTGTTACTACCTATCATGGATTTATACTACAACTCTAACTAATATTTTTTATTATATTTGGTTCACTTATGAGGTTGTTATACTAACACATTGGATGATGTTATTGGGATATGTGCATACATAGTCATTTGATTATTGAGGTGTGAGTATCCTATCTAATGTGGACCAAATAAACCCTAGGAAAAAATATTCCAGGTTTCACATTTTTAAATTGGTTATTTATAATTTCTTTGAAAAATGGTTTGATTAAATGTTGAGTAAAAATAAATCATTTGATTTATTTACCTGTGATATTAAATTATATGTGTGGGTGAATTTTTATGTGTTATTGAAAACTATATAAATCTATATTTCAAGCCTTTATATTCATTAAATGACCATAATTGGTTTATTTATTAAATACTTTTTATGAAACACCTAGTGGGAAACTATTTGTATTGTTTTTCTCACACCCTAAACATATCATTAGGTGTGTGTTGATTTTTCTATCTGACATGGGTAAATGAATTGAACCTAATAGAGAAGGTGGGTATCAATTTTAGTAGTGCCTTAGAGTCTGGCAGTGACATGGTGGGATATTATCCCTCATATCCCATATGGATGGGTTAGTTTCAGTCTCTGCTACATGGGTTTACCTATTTATGAGTGGTGATCTTTCTCCATTATAATTTTCATATTCTACTTTCTAGGTTTTTTTATAATATTGACATTAATTTATATATTCCATCTACTGGTTTTTATATTTATTGTAGGAAAATCATTCTCAAATGTAGTTCTTAATGCCCAACAGTGTTTCTCTAACATGTGGAAATTGGAATCTCCCTTTAGGCCTTTCCATATACTTGATCAGGATACTGGTTCTGGGATGATCCACTTCAAGTATTGAAAAACAAGTATCAATGGTAGGTTTCATATGCATGGCCGTATTATCATGAGATATTTTGGAAGATAAGAGATATGATTTTTATCACATAATGGGTAGGGTACGAGCAATATCCTAGACAGATCTTACAAAAAAACCCTTAAGTTGCAATGGGATATTGGGAAACATGTATCACATGATGAGTTTTTATATAATACTATTTATTTTCTTATGTTACCTTGATTAAAACTAATATTTTCCAAAAAAAATTATATCTTCACTTCTTTATTTAATTTAGTAACATTCCCCCCATAAGGATTACCATGGTTCATCGGTATGGTGTTGTGGATGATGTTTTGTGTGGAAACCCTTCGGCAAAACATAATATTTTTTTAATGTGATAGTGAGAGCTAATAATTCCATGCTAAAGGGTGTTTCCTTATAATTTATCACACTAATGTAGATAGACCAGGGACCGAAGGAGATAAAGATTGATCTTAATACTTTCCCTTCCAGAAACTATCATCCTTTCAAGGAATAAATAGTCCCCCAAAGGTGGATTGGTTAGGTAATATAAGATGGTTTTTTATATTTTAAGGAAAATATATATTATATTAAGGTGAAATTAAATACCTTTAATCTTTAAGGATCTATATGGTCTAGGTGGGACACATTTTTTCTAGAAAAAACATAATGGTTTGCAGTGGAAAGGCTTCAAGACCATCTTTTCTTAGTACTTCTTCTAGGAATCATTGATGATGGCTAAATCTATGGAGTTTCTCACCTTACAAAAAGGTGATCAGACAATGATAGTGAGTTACAACCATTTTTCAAAGATAGTATATTTTTTTATATAGGTGGTATCTAATGATAAATCAAAATATTATGTCTTTCAGAAGGGATTGTTTTTGTATGTCCATTATCACGTTTAGATTCTAAAGAATACCTCCTATGTTAAATTGGATGATGGAGATATAATGGATGAAATTTACTAGGATAGAAAAGAAAATTTTGAATATAATTCATCCACCACTTAGTGGTAGCTTTAGAATCTCTCTAAAAATAGTATAGGAAATGGATTGAGTCTTATATTCAGGGTATTAGTGGAGCCGAGTAGAAGAATTATACCAAACCTTCGATAAATATAATAGATTTCTTATGACTTTCTATCAGTGTGGAATTGTACAATGCATGAGAAGTAAATTCCCCACACATACTCAAATATATAACTCATGTGGAATCATAGGACTTCTACAGATGTGTTTTCAAGATCTTTATACTCTAAGATATAGAATAGGTTTATCAATACCTGATGGGTTTTCAATGTGGTTTGAAGATTTATAGATAACAGGGTTTTAGCCTTAGACCTCTAGAATGAATAAATTACTTGTTATGTAAGTGTCTCTTATGGAAGGGGATTTAGACCTTTCAATTTTGAGTGGAACTTTATTTATATCTCTATATTTAGATACTAATTTATCTAATAATCGTTATTCTCATCCCATTATTTCTACCAATCTCAAATATCATATAAAACATCCAATAGAACACATTTCGTTTTTAATAGATTGTCTTACACAAATTTGAAAGAAGGATTCGGTTTTTTGATACTCCTCAGGTCAAATATCAATATATAAAGGTGATCTAGTTTGGGATTTTTTGGTTCTTAACTTGGATATATTTGATGTTATTATCTATAAAGATTGTTTATTCAAACATAAACATAAAATTGATTTCTATGTACGGTGGGTGATAATTTCTAGCAATGATGGAAACTCTTTAGTGTTTAGGGAGAATTTGATCAATGATCTAGTTGAAAAGGAAACTATTTACCAAATCCTAGGGTATTAAAATATTCATTTATAGTTGAAATTAGAGATGAAACATCAAGTGGTGTGTTTACACCAGTGGTCCGGGAGAATCCAAAGGTTTTCTTTATTAGTCATTTTGGTCATACATATGATAGAGAATTGGAATCATTGATTTATTTATCCAAGAGAACCTAGATGATATCTATTCCTTCATATCCTATGGAAGCCATATAATTGAAGGAGGAAATTATTCGGTTGGATGGATTCAATTTTTAAGGCTTTATTCATGTGAGTGTCTCACCTAAGAGATCCCTAACTATTTTTTCTATAAAATAAGATGTAACTCTCTGTTTTCATGTTGATTACTAGAATTTAAACTGATTATTTATTAATTTTTAAGTATAAATTTCATCACATCGATAATTTTTTTAATTAGTTAAATAGGGAAAATTAGTTCTAAAAATTTCACCTTTAGTCAATATATCATCCTCTCAGGGTTAAAGAGAAGGATATTCTGAAGATTTAATTTCGGAGTAGGTATAGTCAAATTGAATATCTCATTATTCATTTTGTTCTGACTATTTTATCCTAATATTTTAATTTCCTTGATGAATAATTTTTTACATCGGTACATTGATTCCTTTATTCTGTTTCTCTGGAAAATAAGTTCTCAGATCTCGATTCTTATAAAGATCATAAAAAGTCCTAATAAATCTCTATTCCTTAAAATCAATCCAAAAACAACACTTTAAATTTTCTCAACACTTGTAATTTCATTCTGAATCTTATTTTAATATTCATCACATCCACAAAATGAAAAACTTAAATTTCATTGGAATTTATTGTCCAATTCAAAACATGGGATCTTACATTTTTTACCTTAAAATGGATATAACCACCTTAAATCTCAATAGTTGTTTTTTTATAGTACCTGAATTTTACCATCACCATGAATTAGAGGATATTCCATTCATAGGACCTTTATCTCTCAACACAAAACCTCAAACTTCTATGATATAGTACCCTGTACTATAGATATTTTTATCCTATCTTTACAAAATAATGGAATATAGAGGGATTATTTTACCCTTCCACGTGGCTCATAGGGACTATAAAAAACCATCACATCCAAAAAAATATCCTTCCTCCAAACATTATATTAATCCTGAAGTTTATAGTTCGTATTGGATAAATATTAATCTCATATAAAAGTAGAATAGAGGTTTCAAAATCCATTTAAGATACATCTTAACCTCACAAATGACTATTACATCATGGAAAAAATCACCCTAAATGAGTATATAATACTTTATAATAACAAAATAAATAAAAATAAATAATATTCATACCTCATATGACTAGAATAGAATAATTACCATAAAATGGCCAAAGAATACTTTGCTACACCAAACCTATCCAAATGGTAAATTAGCCATGCCCCACACTAGACAATAACATCAAACATAGAATAGATCAATACATCACACCCTTTTTGGTCATTATGAAGTTAACACTCATCTATATATTTCCAAACCACCTTTTTTCTCCACTAAAACACATCCAACACCTTTAAAAACACAATTTACATCTAAGGAATTATAAGCTGTAACATTTGATATCTCGAAAATAATTCTCATACCCAATTATCAAAATAAAACATAGGAAAAGAACAGAAACCCCATTAAACCAATTACTAAATGTGATACCACAATAAAATTAATTTTCCTTTTGATATGCATGAGTGTGATAGATTTAAATCGCAAAAATTTATTTTTAACTATGTTAAATGGATTATTACTAGAATTCATGTTTCATTTACTATTATTTAGGATGTATCACCACTATTCTTTTGAGGGTTATATTATTTGGGAAGAAAATATTAATATGTCATAAATACTTTTTTTTATTGAATATCATGCTCATTATAAAAAAATTCATTTAAATTATTTATTATGGAAAGCTAAATTCATCATAAATATTATTTTATATGGAATTTTAATTATGTTGTAATTAATTCCTAAAAAACACAAATTAAAGACATAAATTAATAAAAACTATTAAAAACCATTCCCAATAAAATTAAAACATATATAATACAAAATAATTTCATAAAACATATTAATAGTGACATTGAGGGGGTGTGTGATTAAATAAATTTGGTGGAGGGAAATTAATCCCTAAAACATTTGAATTTTCAATAATATACCCTATCATCTTATCATTATTCTACTCATGATTCTGATATTTCTAGTCTTACTAATATCTCTAGTCTTACGTCTCTAGGATCAATCACTATATAGTCTTATCCTAAGCTCTCAAGCATGCCTCATGGACTGATATGCTAAAGAAAGATGATCCCATGTGCACTCATTTTAAACTAAATGAGGGAGTATCTTCAGTAATGCAGAAACTATCTGATGTCAATAGTGAACCAATACCGATTACTTAATGTTTCTCAATACCACTCTTTATCACCCATAGGCAAGTCACAACATCAAAATATGAATTGAATGAGGCATCATCATCCCCACCCTCTATGTGGACCTAGTTATTCTATACATGAGAAATATTTACAAGATATGTTTTAAAAAAACTTATACATAATTATTTTTAAGGGAAACTTTTATATTATATAAATTTAACAAAGAAAAAAAGATATAGTGGTGAAAATTTTCCTTTGTCTCTCACTATAAATGTACCTAGTATTACAATAATTGTACATTCCCATATACACATAAATTATAGAACATAAGGATCAAACATATAAATTACAAATTTATCTTAAATATTTAGTATTAAAGTATGTATAAATTAATAAATAATGTTACTTAACAACTTTTTATGAGGAATACTAAAGGTATGACTCCCTGCCCATGGTGTGAAATCCTATATCCCCATATTTTTTGACTAAAATATAATCTTCACTCGAATGTATCCCATATTTATAAGATCAAAATCCTTCCCAATATAAGGTATGGTTGTAATTGAGTTGATGTCACACGCAAAAGTAATCAAATATAGTCAATAATGCTCTCACTATCATTGTATTTTGAATTTCATGTAAAATCTAAATGAAATGGTCAAGCATGCAAGCCTCCCATGCCTTCCAAATAGATGGCATCAGGATATAATCTATAGGATACCATAAACCTATAAATATTTAAAAATATATTAAATAATAACATTTATAAATTTCAAAAAAATTACACAATTTGTTTATGTACTATCCAATTATTCAACATGTAATGACACGGGTGGTTAAGAACCCTAACCTAAAAAACCCTTGGATTAGAAAAATAATTCTTATGAAAAGAAATATACAAGATAATGTCTAGAGGAGAAAAAATATGAAAATTGGAACAATTTGTAACACAATTAATATATAAAATAAATTGAATGAAAATTAAATAAAATTCATACCTAAAATTACTTCCTATGAAAAGGATCAAAACGAAGATATAATGTTGCTCAGGAATAAAATCCTAACTCATTAATTGCATAATGTCTTGACCCATCCAGGTAGTGGTGAAATGGAAACACCATTAGTTGAGAAAACTGGAAGCTCGTTACTAGGTAACTCATTCCCATCCATGCTATGAATAATCTTCTAAGAATCCCCATGAGTCATTTAAAACATAAAATTAATATTAAATACAAAAAAAAATAAAACATAAAAAAAATTCAAAAACTAAAAACTAGATATTGAAAATAATTAATATATACTAATAATGATTTTAATAAGAATTTAACACATCAATCTTTATCTTCGTGTTTATCTTCATAGTCATAGCATCACTATATTAAACATACACCGAAAAATCATCAAATTCCATAAGATATTAAATTTTATCATCCATTATTCTTTCAAAATTATTTACAGCTATATCAGCCATATAATCTGAACTATTATCCCTTAATTTAAAACTATCATCTTCTATATATTTTTATCTTAAATTAATTGATGTATTTAGTGATTTATCATAAAAACATTCAATATTTTTAAACTCTATAAAATTATTTTCATTTTAAATGAACTAATTTATATGAGAATTAATTTTTATTAAACTTAACCAATCATTTAAATATCATTGAATTATAATGATTTTCCTAATAATCTTAATGTGCATGATCTACCAACATAAATGGTTCATTTACTACAAGATGAATTTTACTCATAATGTTAAAAATTCCAAGATATTGATGAATGTGAAACCATTGATTATAATCAAATCAATTAAATTTATGAATTATTATATAATTTTTTTATAGATAATATTACTCAATTATTTCATTCGTCATTCCGTAAAATTCAACTCCACTTTCTCTAGGATTTCTTCCCCTTAAAAAATACCACTTTTCATTGAGTTTTTTGACTCACCACAAGATTTGGTATAAAATTAAAATAAATTAACAACATAAAAATTATATTATTTTAAAAATATGGATGGTAACCTACTTCATGTACATAATCCATTATGAATTCTATTTCCATTTTGTGATACTGGAAATAAATAAACATTTTTAATATTATATTACTAATTTAATTAATTTAATATGTATATATAAAGAAAAATATCACTTAGGAATCCTTAAAGAAAGAATAAAAAATTGAATTATTGATGATCCTCAAGTGAATCCAAGGTAACTTAAGTATATATATTTTTGATATGATCTTTATATAATATAGATAAGAAATAATGATAATTTAAAATATCCATAAATTATTGAAAAATTTAATAACAAGGAAATATAATATATATATCATGAAAATTATTCACAATTAAGAAGAAAATATATATACACAATATGATATTCATCACTTTCAATCCATCATTCTTGTTTAGCACTAAAACCAAGATCATGATGATTAAAAATCAATAGTCGATTTTCTATTCCATAATTAAAATTTCCCTCAATGGGACACACTTGATTATTTTTTTAGGAATTTTCAGATTGAAAATTGTATATAAATAAATTTATATTTCAACTTATATGTATGATTAAACAATTGACCCTTCAACTATTTATCTATTAGACATAATATTTTTCCAATTTCTATATACATCTCTCTAATGAATGCATACTTTGGAACTATAATGGACCTCTATGTTTTTATTAGTATGTTAAATGTGACATAAATCTTCCATTAAATCAAATAAGTCTTGTGGAAATTTATTTTCCAATTTACAAAAGAATACAAAAATATATTATTGCGGCTTATTCAATGTATCGTATTTTGATTTTGTTGTTCAAACATCTCAAAAAATAGATAATTTGAACATTAAAAAATCCCAAATTGATGAATTTCATAGCCCATTCAGACCAATAAGAAATATTCATTCCATTATGACATAAAAATAATGACTTTTTAATCATTTAATATGATCATTTATTACATAATGAGATAAATTGTATGCATATCCATTTTTTACCCCAAAATATAATTAGAAAAATGAATTTCCTTAAAAAGTGAATAACCTCGTTTTGGATTCATTAAATTTAAAGAAATTTAATTTTAAAATATATCTAATCCATGATGTAACACCTATATATTTTAAAATAATAACATTTTATAGTGTATGTGATAATAAATACAGATCTTAAACTACCAAGAAAATATATTTTTTCAAATTGAATCTCGTTGATAGCTTTAAAAAATGGAACAAAAAGCCTAAATGAACCATAATATAGTATACCACTATAACCAAGCCATTGTGTTGGAGTATATGAATAAAACTATCTAAATTATTAAAAATATGGTTATCTTTTTATTATAAATAAAAATAATAATTATTTAAAATAAAAATGAAATGCTTTCTAAAAAATTGTATTTTTCTAAAAGATGGCTTGGTCTTGATTTGAGCACATAATTTAAAATTAATTTTTTCCACTTTTTTAAAATTTATTTGATAAAATTAACCTAATTTTTGAAATAATCATATAAAATTATCTTAGTGTGATTTTTTTTTATTTTTCTAAAAATTTTCATTTTTTTATGAACAATGAAAATGCTAATTTTTATTGAAAATTATTTTTAATTTAAATAATTTACAATGTTAAATTATAATTTAAATTGGTTTTAATGTAGAATTGAGTAATTTATATTAATAGTTAACTAATTTTCTTCATTTGAATCAATTTCATTTAGAATTTTGATATTAAATTCATATACACCTATGAGAATTTTCTCTTTGAAAACATTTTCTTCGCATCTACGGGTATAGGTTTAAGTTTGATTCGCCACTTTTATGAATTGAATTTGGAAAAATGGATTCCTTATTTTTAATCAGAATACTTTATATAATCTAATAATTTTAACTTAATTATTCACCATTTTTAATAGTAAAATAATAAAATATTAATTACTATGATTAAGGTAAAAACTAATTTATCAAGAGTTAAACTAAAAAGGTAATGGTTAAAAAGACCTACCAACTTGTCTAAAACCCATTATATGGTCATATTTTGATCATATCACCTAGAATATTTTATAATGAACTATTTTGGTTGCTTTTTTAATGATTAAAATGTTGGTGTAATTGAATATTTTCAAAAATTCCATGCATGTCCTCTCCCCACTTATAAAAGGCCACCAACTATCCTCCCATCTTTGCACTACCAAATCCATTTTATTCATCCAAGACCTACCCAAATCCATTAATTACTTCCCTAACAATATCTTAGATCCCATAATCTTTTTATAAATCCATCATATTAAGTATTTTGGTGAAAATATAAAGATGTTTCCCAAAGAAGAGGTAATTTCTTAACTAAGAATTTTTATTTTGTTTATTTTTACACCTCTCTTTTAAATATTTTCAAACCAATATCATATAAAAAACTCAATTAAATACATATAATGATTTCATATTATGTTATTTTCATGACCTATATTGATAATCCTAATTCATATAAATCTTTTATATACTTTTCATTAATATTTTATCATGTTTTTTTTGACATTACACTATATTTTGGGTGGTTTTTGCAAGAATTAGTAATTCAAGGATCAAAGGATAAATGATGGAAAAATAGATTAAATCATTAATACACATCGTTAATCTGAAGTAAATGATGTGTATTCCTCAAGAAGATCACTTGTGATATTAAGTTCAGCTTGTGAATCCATATTATAATGTTTGAACCACATACATGATGTGAATTATGATTACATGACATGAGAAAATTGAATTCTAAATTTGATAAAGATACATGAAATGAAATAAATACACAATTTGAAGATTTTGAAACCAAATTTCAACTATAGATTCAATCCATGATATCCATGAGAACAAAAATATATAGATATTAATACAGATATAAAGTACATAGTGTGTAAGTAATGTGAACACCATCAATGTATTGATATATAATATAATTAAATTCCCTATAATAAGTGAACCATTTACACACCATGTAGAACTCATTGTCTATATATTTTTGATGACCTTGAGTCATAGATTAATTTTCAAACCGACATTATTTTCTCTAATTTCCTTATTTCGTTTTAATTTGTTTCTCTTCTTTTTTTTCAAACCCATTTCAATTCATTTATTTTAGGATTTTATTGATTATATTTTTGTTGCATGTCATCCTAAATTTGTTTCATTTACACCTTCCATTTTGATACCTTTATCATTGTTTATCACCATTCAAATACAAATATTGCACTATTTTTTCATCGTTTCTTCATTCAAATTGAGTTTTTGATTGATTCTTACTTGTTTTAAGTGGGTATTTCTTGTATATAAATTGTTTATTATTATGAAAAAGCATGTTTTCCATCTACTCATTTATGTTTAACATAGTCATGAATGGCTAATCTAATTAGGATTAGGGGTAAAAATAGGGGTGGTTTTAAGCTAATTAATGTATAAAATATAAACTATGTAACCCTATATTTAGTAACCATGTATAGAGAAATTGTAAATATCATTATTTTACAACTACATTGACCATAGAAGGTGAAAATTAAAAAACCATGACCTTTTGGGAGTTGATCAGGCTTGGGATAATATCATGTGATTCATTTTTCTTATAATTAAAGATTCCTCCACTTAGGTTGTCAACTACTCTAGACCAAGGAGTAGTTTCCAGCATAGGTTGATCCAATTGGTTGGATAAAGATCAATTGGTATCTTTTTCACCACTTTATAGCATATTCCATTATTTTATCCCAAGTTATTTCTAGTATTACCATTTACCTATACCCTAAAATTGACCCTAAACCCTTCATTTAATTTGAATTGAATCAAAATTTAATTATTTTAGTAATTTCAAACCAAATAGAGTGTTAGTGTGGAATCCTAATAAAAAGTTAAATACCAATGGGTTTCTTGTATATAAGCTAACATTGAGGGTTTGAAACCAGACAATCATTTTCTATGCCTTATTAGTTGAGTGTAGTTTAGGATATAGATTTTGAATCTGATCACACCTATAGGAGTTAAAATCACATTCTTCGAGCATCAAATTTTGGTGTTTCTTCAGAGGATAATTGAATTTGGGAACAATGACCTTCAGAAAAATGTTGGATTACCTACCCCCCCCCTCTTGTGTTTCCTTCCAATTTTCTTTTTGAAAACTTTTTCTCTCATAGACTAGATCTTGTTCCACTTCTTCTCAACTAGTGGATGCATCATGGCCCTCTAAATCGCTTGAGGATCCTTGAATCTCAATAACTAATTCTGTTCGATCCTAATATTGATCAATCTTAATCCACATGCAGCCGACTCACAATAGTTGAGTGAAAATATCTTTCGCCACCCCACCCAAAAATGTTAATTATGAACCACCAGACAATAAAGGAGAGTGAGAAACACTATAAGAGCACACCATAATGAACTATTTCTTTACATCCATCAATGGTTGTGTGCCTTCTATTATGTTCCCACCTATTCAGACACATTATTTCAAAATAAAACCTCGAATAATTCATATGACATATAACTGGGGAGATTTAGTGGGATTCATATATAAGAACCCCATGACCATATTTCTGATTTTCTTGAGGTTTGTGACACCTTTTTCAACCATGTAATCTCATCATATTCCATAATATTGAGAGTTATTCCATTCCCCTTACACAATAGAGCCACGGATTGTATACAATGTTAGGCTCCCATGTCCTTCATGACTTGGGATGAATTTGCAATGAAATTTCTTGATAAATATTTCATGTTGATCTAAATTTGATAGTTTATAAGTGAGATTCAAAATATCCTTCTAGAAGACTGAGAATTAGCATGGGTAGACTAAGATAGATTTAAAGAGCTTACACATAAGTTCCCACATCACAGACTAGATGTATTGATATATAAGGACCCAATATTTTTAAAAATATAAATTAAAACAATTTTGGGGAATATTTATTATATTATATAAACTCTTTCCCAAGAAACATAAATTTTTAGTGCCTTTACGAAGTTGTAAACATAAAAACTGGTCCATAGGTGAGTAATGTCATCTCTTAATTTGCTCTTCATAACTAGAACCCCTCTTACACATATCATACGTAGTATATATCTCCATAACATGGGGAAAGGAAACATAATAAAAGGTGATCTCAGATGCTCGTTAAGGGAAAATAATTGATATGAATAAAAATAACATGAATATAAGTGTATTCTAACATGTGATTAACATTTTAAAACCATAGCCTCAATATCAAGGAATACAATCACGAGTCGTGTCATAAATATTGGCAGTTTATAAGATATGAATCATAAGGGAATAAAATATAAAGATCCAAAATAGAATAAGACATGTAATTTGTGACATACACACTAGAATATAAAATAATTTTCATATTGTTCGGGTATTACTACCAAGACCATCATAGAAGAAATATTCCATTACCAAAATGGGTTCACTGCCAGTTCCATCCATGTATTACTGAACTGAGTTCACTTCCCGTTATTTCCTTGTATTACTAAACTAAGTTCACTCTGCATTTCAGTCATGTATATATAATGAAAAATAAATCTTTACTTAATACATTAGATGGAGATTTAGGTCCCACCTATAACATAATGAAACCAATATTTTTTGTGTTCCAAGAGATCAAAAACATTCATCATATCATAACCCACGAAATGAAATGGGTATCAGAATCATTTCATTATATCATAAACTATGGAGAATATCCAGGTTTCATAATTATTTCATCGTATGATTTCCAATTAAAATAGTTAAGATTAATAATAATTTTATCATGTTATAACCCGTGGAAGAGAAATGTGTTTCATAAACATCATGTCATCAAAACATAAATCATTAAAAGAAAGAATAATGAATGGTATCCTTGAATAATATCCCTAGTAAAGAATGGGTAACATAAATAGATGAAATAATTGAAAGAAAATAATTTTTAAATATAATGTAAACAATTTCTAGAGTAAACTATCCTTTCTACATTGAAGTAACTTTTTAAAACATAAATTTTTTGAAAATCATCTTCTTTAAAAATAAACTTCAAAAGATATAAATGAATATTTTAAACCTATATTAACAACTTTTTTTTAAACATAAACCATTCTCAAATCCATTTTCATAAAAAATAATCTAAAAATATCATTTAAACGCATTTTTCAAAAAAAAATTGATAACATTTTTTTAAATTAAAATAGATTTCTGACCAAAGAGATAAATAAATACGGATTTTCATAGAAACATTTTCTTAATTATATCAAGTAACAATGAGTGGGAAAATAGAACCATTACTAGAATATATCATGAATACCACATGATAATAACATAAATTATAACTATTGATATATGGACCATAATATTTCTTCAAAGGAATAATAATCATAAAATATACTAATAAACGATGAGATTTTAACAATACACTTTTTCTATTTTGGTAACTTTGAATCATAATCCCCATGAAATTATAAAAAAAAGATTTAAATGTTATTAAATTAATTATATTCATGATAGGTAATTTCAAAAAGGCGTTATATACACCTCATAAAATAATATGGTGCAGAACATAACATGTGTCTCATAGAAGAAAAATTGAGACAAAATTCCATTACCACTTTTGTAACATTGAAATTGTAACACCATGAAAAAGATATCCACAAATGGATGTTTAAATAAAAAAACTTTTAAGTAAAAGAATCATCAATTACATTAAAGGGAATAATATAAACTATATGTATGAAAAATGTGGTGAATATAGCATGTGCCTCTCAAAAGTAGAAAGTGAGACGGAAATCCATTACCTTAAGTCTTGACTTCCGTTATACTCATTAAAACCTGATGTATAATAAATATAAGTGTATTATACATATACTAAATAACTATATTCATATATATCATACCATATATGGTTTTCATATTACCTTTTACTTCCAATCTACTGAAAATTTTAGGTTAAAGTCATGTTTCGGGTAACAATCGCATTGTATTTCATATATGATTTGACTTATTATTTTTTGGTACTCTAAATTTGATCATCATTAAATAATTTACAGAATTTAAACAATGTTAAATATATCATAAATATTAATTATAATTTTATTTATAATAATCTATAAAAGATATAAATTATAAATTAAATACATCATTCATTAAGATAGTAGGTCGTACATAGACATGAACGTTGTTTCCATTTGATTATCGTATTGAAAGAATAAAAACTAAATGATATATATATATATATATTATAATTATAGTATTATATTTATGTAATATATATCACATATTTCTACTAAATTCCTCCTTAGTATATTCCATGTAAATAGTTAATGAATCATATTGTTTTGGGAGGTGTTAGTCTGTCGTACACAAGAACAATGTTATCGTATTCCGAAAAAATGGTAAGAATGGAGGTATGTGTTATAAAATAATTTTGTAATCTTGAATAAATCATATATATCATATATAAACTTTATTTTCATCATTATTTAAAACCATAAGATGTGGTAATGGAAAAACTAACGCCATCAGTTAGAGAGATGATAGTCCATCGTACAAACGAACAATGATTTAAAAACCCATTTGATGGATGTGTGTGTGGTTTAAAATTATAAACATAAGTTAAAAATATCTATGTATATTTAATATTCTTATGTTATTATATAATCATGGTATAAAAATAATTTAAGGGGTTTGAGGGAGAAATAAAATAAAAACATTCGCTGATGAACGTTACCTCTTCTTCGGGTATCTCCTTTTGGTTTTCAACAAGGGCCTTTCTGGGCTGGATTTGTGACCAAAGTAGGGATTATAGGATTATGGTAGTGAATTGTAGAAGTAATTTATCCTAGTATCTTTAAAACCAACTGGTTTTAAATGTGTGAAGAGAGAGGGGATGTAGTGACTTTTTATAAGTGACGTAGAGGACAACTTGGTATTTTCCAAAATAATGTTAGGTGAGCCCAAATTTTTATTTAAAATATGGACAAAATAATGCAAAACCTCAATCCAATAAGTTTTAATTTCTCAATAATTCCATTAAATGGATTTTGTACAAGTTTTTTGGTCATTTTACCCCATAAGACAAAAGTTTAGTCTCTTGGTAAACTTGTTTTTCTCTTAATCATCGTGATTCATTTTAAACGCTTTCACTAATTAGTTTGGCCAAAAAAATAAGTTGTACTTATTATAAATTATAAATTATTATAATTCCAAATATAGAAAACATTTTTTAAAACTCAATTCATAGAAGTGATAGAATTTAACTAAAAAATAATCCCATAGACTTGGCAAGAAAGCAGATTTTAAAGCAGAAATAATCAAATGTTTAGAAAGTTTTTATATTAAATTTATATATGAAATTTATTAAAATGACATAAATTGGATTAATATATTTATAATTGAACTAATTATAATTTAAAACCATTTTTTAATTTAATTTAACTTTATAAATAAATTAGACAAAAAGGAAATTTTCTATAAAAATTCAGTATTTTTTACTATTCAACAAAAATGAATCATTTAAGAAAAATCCCAAAAATTAGACCTAAGATAATTTTAACATTATAAATTAAAAAAATATTATTTTAATTTATAAAAGTTTCAAAAAATAATTTTATTTTTGTCCAGAATGATACATAAAAATAAATGTTTGGAGAAAATAGTTTTTTCAAAATATATAAAGACATTATCTAAAATTATTTACTTTATTATAAATATGTTTTATTTATATTAAAACATTATTTTTTTTTAAAATATTTCTTTTCATATTACTAAGCTTAACATCTAGTTGATAACAGTCACATTTAAATAACTATATTAAAAATATAACATTTTTTTATTAAAACTCAATGTTGCATGTAACACAAGATAAGATCGGTTGTGAATAGAACAAGATTAAAATGGTGTTGAAAATAACACAATATTAAATTAGTGTGTCCTTCAACACAATCCATCAAATAAATTTAATTTATTTGAAAATATATTTTTAAAAAAACTTAGGGTGCTACATTCTACCCCCTTTAATATGAATTTCACCCTCAAAATTCGTCACTTAGATACAAATAAATTAGGATAATTATACCTCACCATATCCTATAGCTCCTATATATATTTCTCTAACACGTAGTTTTTCAACAAAACATTGACCAGGTGAGTTGTCTTGTTTCATAGAACTTTTTATGTGTGATCTAGAATCTTCATTGTTTATTTCTTGTAAGAAATATCTTTCTTCAGTGGTATGACATTTGAGTTCAGTACATGTAAAGAGTCAAGTATATAATTCCTCAAGATATATACATGAAACACATGATTTACTTGCTAGAGGTCTGGTGGAAGTCTTGGGTGATAGTCTACCATCCCAAAATTTTCAAAATTTTAAAAGGGACGAATAATACTAGGTATTAGTTTCCATTTATTCCTAAATCTCAAAACCTTCTTCCAAGGAAAAATTCTTAGAAATACCTTGTCACTAACTTGAAATTTTAGATCGCGTTAACAAATATTGGAATAAAAAAATTGTTATGAGTTTCCTTTATGTGTTTCCAGATGTCTCTAACCTTCTATTCTATTTCTTCATCGATCTCAAGTCCAAATATCTATCTTTATCAAACTTCATTCTATCATGGTACAACTCTACATTTTTTTCATATAGGGACTCATAAAGATTGATATTAATTCTTGAGTAAAAAATATTGTTGTAATAAAACCCAAATAAAGGTAGATGTTGATCTTAACAACATTTAAAATCCAAATAATAATATTGAAACATATCCTCTAGGATTTTAATTTCTCTTTCAAACTGACCATCTGTTTGAGGATGATACATAGTGATGAAACACAAAATTGTATCAATATATTGTTGAAGACTTCACCAGAACATTTAGGTAAACCTCAGATCTCAATAATATACAATGGAATTTGGTACTTTATACAACCTTATCACTTTCTTAATGTATATCCTAGAAATAATATCTATATAGAAGTATTCTCTGATAAAGATGATGTGTGTTGACTTAGTAAGTCAATTGACTACAACCCTTATAGTTATATTCCCTTTGGAGGTTTTGGGGACTCCAATGACAAAATCCATAGTGATGTTCTCCCATTTCCATTATTGTATACGTAATGGATTCAATATCCACTTAGATATTTTTTTTAGCCATAACTTGTTGACATTCCAAGCACTGATATAAAAATGTTGTGATATCTCTCCTCATTCCATCCCACTATAAGTATTCTTTAAAAACTCTATACTTCTTCTAACTTCAATGATTAATAGATAATTAAGAACTATGGGACTCCTATAAAAACTTCTTATTCAAGTCTGGAATGGATGGAATACATACACAATTATGGAATATTATCATTCTATCCTGATCAAGGTTAAACTCAGGAACATTTTTAACCTTATTTTGTAGTTCTACATCTTCCTTATCACCTATTTAATATTCACTTGGATAGATGATTGAACATTAAATTAATCAAGATAAGCTTTCCTCCTTCCTTGAATATTTCAAAATACATCCAAGTAAATCCTTTTAAAACCTAGAAATATTTTATCCTTTTTATCCTCATCATAGATAAGAAAACATGATCCTTTAGACTCAAAACATTGGTCACCTTGTTTATTTTATCAGGGAGGTAATATATTGAGAATTCGTCATCATATATCATCTCTAACCATATTCACTTGTGCTTGTTTATATCCTTAAGTGTGAATATATACTTAAAAATTTTATGATTGGTATATATATGAAAAAAAATTCATAAATATAATGCCTCCATATATTTAATAAAAAAATTACAACAGCGAACTCCAAATCATGGATTTGGTAATTTGTCTCATGAATCATCAATTGTCATGAGGTATAATATATAACCATATTATTCTATGTAATAACCCATCTCAATACCTTCTTGGATTAAAAATTATTTATTACAAACACTTATCCACTACGGGGTGATGTAAGCACAGGCGCAATGATAGGACTTCTCTTATGTTCCATGAAATTTTCTCGCATCCATGTCCAGAAGAACTTGGATCCCTTCTGAGTTAACTTAGCTAGAGTATTATATAGTTGGGATAAATTATACAAAAACCATATATAATTTCTAATTAAACCAAGAAAACTATATATCTCAATCACGTTGGTTGGTATGGTCCAACATTCAATGGCCTTCATCTTTGATATATAAACTAGTAAACCTTCTCTTGAGATTATTTGGCCGAAAAAAGAAAAATTTTGGATCCAAAATTCGCACTTTTTTAATTTTTTTTTTATATTTTCTATTCACTTAGGTTATTTTGTAAAATTATCATGTTTTCCCAATACTCTTACTTACTCTTTGAGTATATGATAATGTCATTTATAAAGGCTGGCACAAATTGATCAAAGTAATATAAAAATATTTTATTCATTAAATTTATGAAGATGTAAGGGGATTTAGTTAGACTAAAAGGAACTAATATATATTAATATTGTTCATAACTTTTTCAGAATGTTGTCTTGGGTATATTATCCTCCTTTACAATTAGTTTATGATATCCCTAACGAGGGTCAATCTTGGAAAATTATTCATCTCCACACAGTTGATCAAACAGGTCATTAATATGGGGAAGATGATACTGGTTATTAATTTGGATATTGTTAAGCTCATGATAGTCAGTTCATAGTTTCATTCATCCATCTTTCATCTTCAAAAAAATATCAGGTGCATCCCAAGGTGTCACACTTGGCTGAATGAGTCCCTAATTAAGGTTTTCTTAGAGTTTCTTTTTAATTCCCACAACTCAATTAGGTCCATTATATAGGGATTCTTAAAAATTGGTATGACACCAAAAATGAGTTCTATTGAGAAATAAAATTCAAATTTTGGGGCAAGGCTTGGAAACTATTTTGTAAATACATAAACAATTCCTAAACAATAGGCATATCATCAATTTTGAGCTTCTAACCAGCCATTTGATATAAGCACCCCCTTATAAATAGGAATTTATACCCATACAATGGATGTTATCTATAATGGAAGTTCATAATTGTCATAACGTTGATAGAGGATCATAGTTTTATTTGTAATATCAAATTTAAAATCCATCCCTTGACAATTGGTGTAGAGTTTATAAAGATAAATCTTATCCATTCCAAGGATGACATCAAATTCAACCAAAGTAGGAATGACCATATTTTCAGGAAACACATTCCCACCAACATCAACCAGTGATGAATCATATACATGTGATGTGATCATATCACCATTTGGGGTTTTTAAAACTAATTAAACATCTAATAATTTGTTTGGAATCTTTATACCCTTATAAAATTCCTTACATATTAATTAAAGGGTAGATCCATAGTTAAATGAGACATTAGAAGTTATAGAGTAGATGGTAAGTGTACCTTTCACCATTTATTTATCTCACCCTAATCATAAATAGTTATCGCATGATATTTCCTCTTATACATTATATTAAGAAGTTGTTAATTTCAATAATTATAATTAACCCTTGGGTTTGGGATCTAGTTATCATAATTCCCATTTTCCTTACAATTGAAGCACTAAAGTGTCGGAGCTGAATTATGTACAAATTTCTCTCTATTTGTATCATTAGTTAAATTATTCCCATCACTTAAGAAATCAATTTCCTGATGACCATACCTTTCAAACTTAAAAAAATTTCTTATCCCCCTATGTAAATATCTTACATGATTCTTCCCACACTTATAGAATAAATGAAATCACATCTTTTTCTCTACAGGGTTCTTATATTTTACTTTTAACTCCATATTCATTTTCTTTTCAAAACTATGAGATTGATATGTAACTATAACTTTAATTTACACAATTATTTCACATGTAACAATATCTTAATAGCTAGACAATTATCTTATGGATAACGCCCTTGGGAGCCTTGGTTTTATTCCACTAAATAAAATATCAACCTTACATTCATGGTCGATTATAATACTGGATGTAATGACCCAATGTTTTTCAATAGAAATTTATTTTATAAATATGTCATAAAATCACATGAAAATAAAACATAATGAAATACCAAGTTCTAAGTGACCTTTAAACATAAGTTTTTCACTTTTTTGTTTGGAATTTTGAAAATATTATATACATGGTTGTGATTAGTAAGTTATTTGGAGTTCGATAAGAAAAACACAATTTTTGGTGAATATTAACCTACCCTTATGAATAGTAACATACCCTTATGAATAGTGATATACCCTAATTAATAGTAACCTTACCTATGATAGTATAAAAATAATATTCAATTTGAAAGTACGATATACCTATATTTTAGAATAAGTAAATTAATGTTTTAAAACTAGGTTTTGATAATAAATTTTGATTTTAATTAAATATTAAATTGATCATATTTAGGAAAAAAAATTTGAAAAATGGACTTCCTTTTTTCATTCTACATCTAAAAAAGTGGTGAGGGTTAATTTTTGGGATTTTTTTGAAATACATTAATTTTTTATGAATAGTAAAATGTGATAATTTACGGTAAATGCTAAATAAGGGATTTATTGAGTCATTGATGGTGATCTGATGATGTAATCCCAATTGGTTCTAATCCACATGAATTTATTACAATTCTTGTTCATTGAATACTTATTATTCCATTTATTCTGAAAAAATAAAAAACTAATGATTAAAAAGTTATGAAAACCCCCCTCTCCTCCACTATGAAAACCCTCCCACACTCCCACTTCTCTTCACTCCTCCCAAGCCTTGTGCCTTACCAAAATCACTCCCCAAGATCCTCCCCCACGTCCAAAATCTCATATACTCTTCAAAATACCAAAACCTCTCCCCTTAAGAGGTTCTCAAGGGAGGAATTTTCAAGAGGTAAATTCCACTTTCCAATTCCTTCATTTCTTTTAAGTTATTTTCTTTTTGTTTCTATCCTCACAACCCTTCACCCAAATAGAATGATAACTCTAGTAACATAAATTTACAGGAATTTTCTTATGTTAATGGGATATTTAATTATCTTCTCTCATTTCCCCACCTTTTATTTGAAAGAAATGAAGGCATCGTTTGAGATATGATAATTTAGCACATTCAAGAACAATGGTTTATCAATTTCTATTATTATATTTAATTATGGTCCTGAAACCATTTGTGATATGGTTGAACTAGATAATTATATATGTAATATATCCTATTTTTATTTCTGTAATCCTTTTGAACAAATGGTATTAATTTATAAATCAAAACATGTTCTTTGTAATCAACCCCACTAATTAACAAGAACGGTTGTCACTATGGTTTTATATAACAATTAGAATTCACTCTAATTAACCAAATTGAATTTAAAACCATGAAATCACTTTTATGTGAAATAATATAATATAACTTAAATTGTGGACAATGAATTTTATCTTACATGTTTATCCAAACATGAATATAAGTGAACTGATTATTAAAACCAAGCAAATAAATGAGATCGAACAATGAAATTAAACCTCATAACAAATCAAAATTATTATAAATTAACTTAAAATGATTATACTAAACCAATTACATATATAATAGGTTCTATAATTATTAATTAATAAACCTAATTTGTTAATTCAGGTCTTTAATAACAAGTGGAGAACACCTACGGATTTAAGGTAAGGGATCCTCTCCTTTTAACTCTTAAATTAAGATTGTTCTCTATGCTAGGCCTTTTTATGTGTAATCCCAAATGATGGGGTATGATTTCACACCTCTCCCATAATTCCCTCGTGTTTTATATCGGATTATAAAACCCTTATCTCTCTCATCAATCCCTCTTAGGTACACCCGACACCATGCCAATAAACCGTAACGAATTCTACCCAAACCATTTTTGTTCATTCAGGTTGCCTTATATTTATATATATCAAAATGGAGTTATCTTATCTGTTTATGTACATATTATAAATGCTTTTTACTTTTAAAAAATTTATTTATTAATACCCTTTCATCACTCTCTTTTGGGTATATATATTTTTTAAACGATTCCCCCTTGGAACTTTCAGATAAGAAAACATGTTTTAAAGAAACGTCCTGAATTTTTACATAATTTCCAGTGCACTATATCCACTGTTTTAAGCAACAATTGCCTTTATAAAATTATTATTTGTATTTTGAAAACATTTTTGTTTCAATTCTGGTTTTATATAAAATATTTTCCTCTTTTATATTTTAAAATCTCTATAGTGTTTTCCTTAACACCACACAGAAATATTTTAATGCTAATGTTTATCAAATACATTTCTTATATGTTGTCACTTCTGTTTGAAACCACCTACCATTTTATATGCCTATTTTACCATATTAACGTCCATGTATTTTATAAATCCTATATTTCATTGACACTTTCATGATACACCCATTGGTTATGATTTATGTCATCATTGTGGTACCCAATTCTTTCCTTGGGTACCCTTATGTTTATGTATGGTTGGTTATGTGTAATTATTTATGTGCCAAGAATATTCATGAAAGTGTTGAGATGGGTGCGCCTAGATAGCACTCCAATGAATTGGGTAAAGTTATGTCTCATGAGATGTGATGTGAAACGGGATTGGTAGTTAGCCTTGACATGTACTAAGATGGGAAACGAGATTGGCAATTAGCCTTGACCCATACTAAAATGAGAAACGGGATTGGCAGTTATCTTTGAACCATACTAAAGACATGATTTATGATCCTTGTACATTAATATGATTCCATTTTTATGTTATTTCATGCTTATATGATACAATTTTATATGTTCCACGCTTTGGATATCATTATGCCATGCCTCCTTACTCATGTGCTTAAGACGTATCCTTATGTTCATTCCTTTACTGCGATTTTCATCTCATCCCTTTATTCATCTGTTCCCCAGGGTACCCTATGAAGATGTAAGGGCTCAGAAGAAGTTAATAGCTCTTTATGGATATTAAATAAAGAAATGTTTTTTTATACCCATGTTTTATGTTTTATGCAACTAGTCTTACAAAGAACTAGACTTAACGATCCTTGGCTTGTACTCTAATGTATAATTATGCTTAAAATCATATAATGTTATATGTAAAAGTCTTGGGTCGCTATAGTTGGTATCAGAGGATGGTCTAGTTATTTTTTGAGATTAGGAATATAACACCTTATTGAGAACCTTAAGGATGAGGCTAAGTATAAAAAACATTCCTAAATTTTAGTAAGTATTGAATAATTGATTTATCAAGAAAATGCATCCCTGTATCGATACGATTAAGTAGAGAAGCTCTGGAACAGATGTACCTAATATTGAAAACTCTGACAAGGAGTTTCGGGCTTGACTTGGGGTATCCTGGTACATGACAACGGGCCTTGCTGCACTCTTGGTTACGACCCTCCCAGGGGATATGCTTTACTAGATTCACAAGCTTAGTAAAAACCATTTTTAAGGGACAAATAAATCCCATAAGAATATAAGTTAAGAAATAGATTGATATAACCTAGATATAAATCTAAGGAATCACACGTTAGGATATACATTTTATTTATATTTTTATCCTTTTATGTTCAAAGTTTCATTTTATGATCAATAGATAAGTATTCAAAACCTCTAATTATAGGTTCTTTTTCCTAGTTAATGGTGGGAAATAGAAGAACATGTACCAAAAACCAATGTGATGTCAATGTGAATATTTCCTAAATGATATGCCTTATATGATGTGAGTGGGTGCTAAAAACTTCATGACATCACTTTCTCAGATGGTTTGAGTTATGAATAAAAACTTGAATCATGAAAAACGCCTTCCTCCACCAAGGAAAGTGAAAGTTTCCATATAATCCTTCATGTGGAAAAGGCCTCCCATGTTTTGCGGATCTTCTGATCCCCTCCTCGTAGAATAATGGATTAACTCCATTGAAAAGATATTTTTCATCCTCCAATGCTTAGAAGAAGAGAAGGTTGTACTGGTGGTCTATCATTTGTTGGGGAAACTGATTAGTGGTGGACACTGATCAAGAACACAAAGTCCCCAGAGAAAATTGATTCCATGGATTGGGAGGAATTCAAGAGGATGTTTTTCAACAAATATTTTCTTTCAACCCTCCATCTCAAGGTGGAAAGAGAGTTCCTTAGACTCAAGAAAAGGGAAGATGATTCCATCAGGGCGTATGAAGAAAAATTTACAAGGCTTTAAAGGTACACCACTAGATTTTTCATGAACACTGAAATTAAGGTGGATCGCTTCTTTAGCGAACTAAATCTGAGTCTATGAAAATCATTGGCAATTCGAGACTTCGATAGTTATGAGCAGATTGTCTATTGTGCCCTAAAGGTTGAAAGGGAGATTGGAGACTCTCAGTGGTCTCATGGGCCCAGTTAAAAGAAGCGGAAAATGGATAACAACATGGGTGGTTCATCAAACAAATCCTAATATGGAAACAAGCCTAACTTTTCCCATTGTAAAAGTTCTGGGAAGAAGCATCCTAGTAAATATCTAAAGGGAACCAATAATTTCTTTAAATGTGGAAATTTTGGTCATCTCGCCAGGACTTCCAAAAGGAAATGAAAAACCCCAATAATGTTGAAGAAGAAGATAGGAAAGATAAGATCAACACTAATCCTAGAGTGTAGTGTTTCAATTTCAAGGAGCATGGGAATTATGCGAACAATTTCCCTAAGCTTAGGGTTATCAGAGGCAATCAATAAAAACCTCCAAGGCAACAAGGAAGGGATTATTCTATCACTACCGCTGAGGTGGATCCGAACAAATAATGTGGTGAAAGTTACACTATTTATTCATTCATGAATAGTGAACATACTATTTAATCCTAGTTATATTCATTCTTTCATATCTTGAAAGTTTAGTAGAAATATTAAAACACCACCTCAAAATTTGGAGGAAATTTTATTTTTGATAATAGCGAATGGGGCAATTATTGCATCCATGGTTTATAATTCCTCCCTGGTTAATTTTTGTGGACTAAACCTCCCAGAAAATCTCATCATACTTCTTTTTTTGGAGTTTGACGCTATCTTGGGCATGAATTGACTATCGTGATACAAAGCCAACATTAACTATTAGGAAAGGGAGATCACTCTTCACATCCCAAAGAATCCTCCAATTCTACACAAGTGTAAGGAGGAAGATAAATTTTCATTAGAATCATCATCTCAAGTGTGGATATTGAGGACTTATGAGCAAGAATATCTAGCTCAAATGATTGAGACAAATGAGAGAATCATTCTTGAAGACATGCCCATTGTGAGGGATTACACTGATGTATTCCCTAAGGAGTTTTTTGGTCTTCCTCCTGACTGAGAGGTTGAGTTCTCAATTAAACTTATCCTTAGATCTCTTCCTATCTCAATGACACCTTACAGAATTTCCACCATAGAGATGGAAGAGCTGAAGAAGCAATTACAAGGGAATATGGAGAAGGGTTTTATACGCCTGAGTTCTTCACCATTGGGTTCACCAGTCCCCTTTGTCAAGAAGAAGGACAGATCAATGCGCATCTGCATTGATTATTGTGAGCTCAATAAAATCACGATAAATAACAAGTATCCCCTTCCACAGATAGATTACTTGTTTGATCAGCTTTGTGGGGTAATTTATTTCTCTAAGGCGGACCTTCGGTTAGGATATCACCAATTAAAGGTGAGGAAGGAAGATATTCCCAAGACTGCCTTTCGAATACAAAGTCAATTGAAGAGTGGCCTAGGAAAACTTTTGTAATAGAGATCCACAGCTGTTTGGGTCTAGTTAGGTATTATCAATGATTTGTGAATAAATTTTCCTGATTTTGAAATCCAATGACCAAGATGACATGGAAGTGGGTAATGTTTTTCTGGATACAGGAATGTGAAAATTGTTTCAAGGTGTTGAAAAAGTGGCTTATCACTACGTCGGTACTCACACTCCATACAAGTAGATAACTTTTGTGGTGTATAGTGATGCTTCTAAAAAGGGAGTAGGTTGTGTGCTAATTATAAATGATAAAGTGATAGAATATGCCTCAATAAAGCTAAAAATACATGAGGAAAACTATCCCACACTTGATCTGGAGTTGGAAGCTATGATCTTTGCGGTGAAAATCTCACAGAATTACCTATATGCTGAGAAATGTGAGATATATACTGACCACAAGAGTCTCAAATATATATTCAAACATAAATATCTTAATATTCACCAGATAAGATGGATAGAGCTTATCAAGGATTATGAATTCTCAATCCACTACCATCTCGGTAAGGAAAACATGGTGGCAGATGCTCTAAGCAGAAAGGATCTTGCATCTTTATCAATGATGATAATTGAAAAGGATCTGATCTTCTTAGAATTGAAAAAAATAGACATGCAAATAATTAAGGTAAGAACATCATCAATCCTTTCTCAAATGTTTTCTCAACCATCCCTCTTGAAGAAAATAAAGGATGCTCAAAGAAAAAGTGTGGAAATTCAAAAAAGGGTGGAAGATATTAGAAATGGGAAATCCTCTGATTTCATAATTGATGTGGAAGGAGTTGTAAGATTTGGGACACGAATATGTTTACCATCCAATCTAGAGATAAATAAGGATCTATTGAATGATTCACATAGCTCGGACTTCTCTATCCACATAGGGATCACAAATATGTATTGAGATCTCTGAGAAATCTTTTGGTGGGATAGTATGAAAAGGGAGATTGTTGAATATACATCAAAGTGCCTGGTATGTCAGCAATTGATGGATGAGAGGAGAAAGTCTAAGGGGATAATTCAACCACTACCCATACCAACATGGAAGTGGGAGAACATTACCATGGACTTTTTCATTGGACTTCTAAGGACATCCAAAAGAAACAATGATATATAGGTCATTGGATCATCTTAAAAAGACAACTCAATTTATCGCGATTCAAGAGGACTTCTCATTGGATCAACTTGCACTGATTTACATCATAGAATTGGTAAGGATACATGGAGTACCACAATATATTGTATCTGATCGTGATCTAAGATTCACCTCAATGTTATAGAAAAGTCACCAACATGCTCTAATCACTGAACTGAACTTTAGTACGTCCTATCATCCTAAAACTCATGGAAAATCTGAGCAAACTATTCAGACATTGGAAGACATGTTGAGAGTTTGTTCAATGGAATTCAGAGGAGGATGGGACCAACATCTCCCACTGGTTGAATTCTCCTATAATAATAGTTTCCACTCGAGCATCTGAATGGCACCATATGAATCAATTTATGGGAAAAGGTGCATAACACTGACGTTTTGGGATGAATTCGGTGAGCGTAAGCTGTTAGGACCTGAAATTGTCGAAGAAATGGTGGAGAAGGTGAAAACCATTTAGTAGCATATCAAGGAAGCCCCAACTCAACATAAAACTTATACAGACAATCGTCGATGAGACCTTGAGTTTAAAGTTGGAGACGTGGTTTTTCTATGCACATCTTTGTGGAAGAATCTCGTGAGGTTTGGAAAGAAAGGGAAGTTAAGTCCCGGGTACATCGGCACCTTCGAGATTCTTGATCAAGTCAGAGTTGTGGCCTATCAAATGGAACTTCCACCTACCATGTAAAAATTACATGATTTCTTTCATGTATCCCTCTTAAGAAAGTACATACCGGACCCTTCACATGTACTCTCTTCAGAGGTGGTATAGTTAGAGGATGATATTTCCTATGGGGAGAAACCAGTGAAGATCTTGGATCGTAGAGAAAAAGTTATAAGCAACAAGACTAGTCATCTGGTCAAGGTAATATGGAGAAACAATATATATTAAGAGTAAACTTGGGAACTGGAAGAATCAATGAAGGAAAATTACTCGAACATGTTTTTGTCTTAGAGTGTAAAACGAAATTTGAAGAGAGAAATTTCATAAGGGATGGAGAATGTAATGACCTAATGTTTTTAAATGAAAATTCCCTTCTTATAAATATGTCATAAAATCTCATAAAAACACAACATAATGAACTACTATGTGATAATTGACCTTTAAACATAAGTTTCTCACTTCTGTGTTTGGAATTTCAAAAATCTGACATACACGGTTGCGATCAGTAAGTTATTTGGAGTCCGATAAGAAAAACTTAATTTTTGGTGAATAGTAACATACCCTTATGAATTGTAACATACCACTTATGAATAGTGATATACCCTAATTAATAGTAACCTTACCTATGATAGTATAAAAATAATATTCAAGTTGATAGTACAATATACATATATTTTAGAATAAGTAAAAGAATGTTTTAAAACTAATTTTTGATAATAAATTGTTATTTTAATTAATTATGGAATTGATCATATTTAGAAATTTATTTTTGAAAAATGGACTTCGTTTTTGGATTCTACACATCAAAAAATGGTTAGGTTGAATTTTTGGGATTTTTCTGAAATACTTGAATATTTTATGAATAGTAAAATGCGATAATTTATGATAAATGCTAAATAAGGAATTTATTGAGTCATTGATGATGATGTACTGATTTAAGACTAATTAGTTCAAAGTAACATGTATTTATTACTGTTCTTGGTCATGGAATACTTACTATTCCTTGTCTTGTGAAGAAATAATAAATTAATGATTAAAAAATTATGAAAACCCCCCTCTCCTCCACTATAAACCCCCCCCCCCCTCACTCCAACTTCTCTTCACTCCTATAAGCCTTGTGCATTGCCAATATTCTACCCAAATATCTCCCCAATATCCTCCCCCACGTACAAAATATCCTAGACTCTTTAAAATACCAAAACCACTCCCCTTAATAGGTTTTTAATGGAGGAAGTCACAAGAGGCAAATTCCTCTTTCCAATTCCTTCATTTCGTTTAAGTTATTTTCTTTTTATTTATTTATTAAACTACCTTCACCAAAATAGTATCATAGCTCCAGTAACATAAATTTACTATAATTTTTTTATTCTAATGGGATATTTCATTATCTTCTCTCTTTTCCCCACCTTTTATTTGAAAGAAATGAAAGCACCATTTGAGATGTGCTAATTTAGCACATTCAAGGACAACGGTTTATCAATTTATATTATTATATTTAATTCTAGTCATGAAACCATTTGTGTTATGGTTTAACCAGATTTCTGTATATGTAATATATTTTATTTTTGGTTCTTCAATACTTTCTTAAAAATGATATTAAGTTATAAAGAAAAAAATGTTCTTTGTAATCAAAATCACAGATTAATAAGAACGGTTGTCACTATGGTTTTATATAATATCTCAACTTCACTATCAGTAACCAAATTAATTTTAAAACCATTTAATCTCTTATATGTTAACTAATAGAATATAATTTTAATTATTTACAACTAATTTCATCTTACATGTTTATCCAATCATGAATATAAGAAAACCGGTCATTAAAACCAAGTAAACAAATGATTTCAAACAATAAAATTGAACCTCGTAACCAATCAAAACGGTTATAAATGAACCTAAAATGATTATAATAAAAACATTACATATATAATAGTTTCTATAATTATTAATTAATAAACATGATTTGTTTATTCAGGTCTTTAATAACAAGTGGAGAACACCAATGGATATAAAGTAAGGGATCCTCTCATGTTCACTCTTAAATAAAGATTGTTCTCTATGCTAAGCCTTTTTATGTGTAATAAAAAATTATGGGGTATGATTTCTCCCCTCCCCTATACTAACCTCATATTTTATAAGTGATTAGAATCCCCTTATCTCTCTCAAAAATACCTCTTAGTTACACCTGACATCATGCCAATAAACCGTAACGAATTCTACCTGAACCCTTTTTGTTCATTCGGGTTGCCTAATATACCTATATATCAAAATATATTTATCTTATATGTTTATGTACATATTATAAATTCTTTTTAGTTTTAAAAAATTCAGTTATGAATACCCTTTCATCACTCTCTTTTCGGGATATAGATATTTTTAAAAGATTCCCTCCTTAGAACATTCTGATAAGAAAACATGTTTTAATGGAACTTCCCGAATTTTTACCCAATTTCAAGTGCACTCTATCCTATGTTTTAATCCACCATTTGCTTTATAAAAACATTTTTTTTATTATGAAAACATTCTTGGTTCAATTCTGGTTTTATATAAAATATTTTCCTCTTTTCTATTTTAAAATCTCTATAGTTTTTTCCTTAAAACTGCACAAAAATGTTTTAATGCTAATGTTTCTCAAATACATTTCTTACATGATGTCACTTATGTTTGAAACAACCTACCATTTTATATGTCTATTTTACCATATGAACATTTATGTATGTTCTAAATCCTTTATTTCATGGACACTTTCATGATACACCCATTGGTTATGCTTTATGTCATCATTGTGGTACCCAATCCTTTCCTTGGGTACCCTTATGCTTATCCATGGTTGATTATGTATGATTATTTATGTGGAAAAAAAATTCATGAAAATGTTGAGATGGGTGCACCCAAATAGCGCTCCAAAGAATTGGATAAATTTAAGTCTCATGAGATGCGATTTGAAATGGGATTGGCAGTAAGCCTTGACTCGTACTAAGATAGGAAACGGGATTGGCGGTTAGCCTTGTCCCTTACTAAAATGGGAAACGGGATTGACAGTTAGCCTTGACCCATACTAAATACATGATTTATGATCCTGCCACATTAATATAATTCCATTTATATGATTCCATGCTTATATGATGTGATTTTATATGTTCTATTCTTTGGATATCATTATGTCCTGCCTCCTAACTCATTGTGTTGGAGTTGGTGGCCTAGAACCAACTAATTTGTACTTTATTCATTAATAAATACCTTATCACATCTTGATTGTTCTTATAAATTAAAATTCATGTGATAATATCCTATGGATATTTGTTTAATTAAAGGGTCATAGCGGATCCCTGCTATGATGAGAACACTAAATTTCTATAACATTATTTTTGAATATATGTTCTATGGATGGATGATGTTATTTGGGGGACAAAAATAATACAGACCCTTTGGGGTGAGGACTCATAAAACATTGAGGCACCTTCTCATAGTGTGCTCCCTTGGTAATATCCAGGATGATATTTTGAGAAAGAGACCCGCTAGTAGGAAATCCACATTTCTTAGTGTCATTGGGTGTTCCTATCTACGGATGTATGTATTGGTCCTTAGATTTTAAGATTATTATTAATGGGTATTACAACTTGTGAACATACATGTATTGACAAAAACTGTAATGACACATAGTTCATAGTGAGGTAGGATACTTTGGGTGCATCACGAGTGATACTGCATTGATAGATAATACCAGAAAGGATTTGTCCCATCTGTTCCATAACAGAAGTATATATCTTAGGACCTTTGATGGAATTGATATAGCCTAAATAAATCCATTACCATGGTGAGGAATGTGAAATTTCAATTATGGAAAGTCAAATAATGAATAATCGATCACATGGGTTGATGGAACTAGCATGCAACCCACTTCATTTGAGATATCGATACAAATGGATTATATTACACAGTAAGCGTTCATAGGAGTTGACACGTCATTGCGGCATTAACTTATTTCTCTATGGGTTCCTTGGCGTGTTTCTTGATTCTAACCTTGGACTCTAGGCAGGCTCCGCCTATTTCTACTAATAAAGAGGCCTAGAGGGTCACACACTAAGTGTCTCCAAGTATCTCTGTTAAATATTAATTTAACAAGATGAATACAGATTATTCCCAATTTTGGTTTAATAATTATTTAAGGATGCCTAGTCGTATTTATTTTGATGCTAGTTATTCGAGAAAATATATTGGGGGTGAAATAATAAATTTATTAGCAAGTAATGTAGGGATATTTATTTTAGAAATAAATATCCATTATTCAAGGTCTAATAAATGTGGTGGAGAAAATAATGAAAAATGGAAAAAACAAAAGTACGTGTCATGTATATTAAATATACACACAGTGTATTTTTCTGAAATTTATGAAAATTAATATTATTTATTTAATTAAATAATATTAGTTGTAATTCATTGGGCGCATGTCAGATAATAATAATAGTCAACTGTTATTATTATACATGGGGTATTACTAAGAATTAAATGAAATGAATAAATGCTTTCGAGTAATTAATTTATATGATTATTCTATGTAATTAAAAATCCCAATTATATATTTCTCGTTAGCCTAGACATTTTTTTGTGGTTGTGCACAACAGATCTAGATAAATCTCTCAAGGCAAGAGAGAATCCTTTTATTCTAAGAACACTCTCAAGCCATGAGAGAGAGATCCTCCTCCACTGGATCAAGGCGATCGAAATCGGACATCGCAAGCGAAGGATCTTTCGTGCTAGCACCCGGAGATCCCTTCAGTGATGTCCATAGATACATGGACCATGTGTGGATCACCACTAAATAAATCATACACTTAGATTCTATGATGCAATGACAGATCACAATGGATTGTGACCAAAAACATCAATAAAGAAATAATTCCATCAAGATAATTCTTGTCAATTAATTAAATTAACTACAACCAACATATGATGATCCTATCTATGGTTCTGTGACTCCCCTCTTTCCTTTTTCTTTCTTCATTATATTCTAAAGATCCAGCATTTTATTATCATGACGGATCTCATATTGATCTTTGTTAACTCTAAAATTAAAGTTGGGTACACCCACCAATGTGTATCTGATGCGCCCGGAACCTACAAGTGGTATCAGAGCGGGTTATATCATTGATTATAATTATTTAGTTTTTTTGTTGGTGATTTAGGAATTTAATAATTTAGTTTTTTTAAATCAAGTTAATCATTATTTAAATCTGGATCTCGAGATCTATTCCTCCTCTCTTGTTTCTCGTTCACCTTACAGATATGAATTTTTCTTTTAATTTTGACTAAAATAAAATATAGGATCTCATATAGAGGTTCCAAACGTTCTTGTCTATACAACACCAGAATACACAACGTGTATTTGGCATTACACACTATGTAGTATAGGTTCAACACATCATATTGGTCCGCCAAATCAGGTTGTGTGTTGGAGTTTTTCTATGTCTTAAATGACACCATGTGTTGACCAGGAATAGGTGGCACACAATTTCAGAATTACATGTTTTGTGGTCCACTGAATAGGGTGTGTAGTACTGTCGGGTTAGGGTTGGATTGTGTACCCCGTAGATGGCTTGCCCAGCTAGAAACCGTGTAATGCGGATACTACATGGTGTGTGTCCCACTGAACACACTGTATACTCAAAAATATTTCCGAAGTACATCTACATGCCATGCACCCGGGAATGTACTTTGAATGGACAGTGCACAAAAGTACATGACATATAGTTGGAACTACATACTCTGTACTCATCCAAATTAGGTAGATTTATTAAAATTTATTATTATATTATACAAACCCTTGATACGTTTCCCATAGTGCAGGCGTAAAGATGAGGCACAACACTTGATAGGTGTTTTATATATGTGTGTTTAATTTAACATCGGTGTAATGTCAATTTCTACTCATTGGGTAGTTATGAACGGGAATTCACCAAGTTACCTCCAAGGTAAAAGTTACGTACAAAGATAATTTAAAAAGAATTTATTTTTTTAAAATTATGATGGATGTGAATCTCAAGGAAATTCAGAAAAAGTCTTTAAGATAAAAGTATTGATTAATTAAAGATAATTAATTGATTCAAGTGTGATTTATCTTAATCAAGAACAATTAAAGAATTCAATTCAAGTTTTATTTATGCGTAAATATTGTTGAATGCATGGATGATCATGATCTAAACCAAGAACTTTGAATTGAATGGTTTTTTTTAATTTATTTATTTAAATTAAATATGTTGGTCTACGAGCCTTCTCCTCATTAATATATAGGGCTTGAATTCCCATGGTTTCTTTATATAAAAACCCATTTTACCCCTCACCTGCATGTGAGATAAAATCATATGTAATGGATGGATCTCCCAAGCAAGTGGAGGATGCTCGAGTTAGGAGCCAAGGTGAAACCAATCCAAGGAGACACAAAGGTGGACTGGTGGAAAGTTATAAATAGGAACCCAAAAGTTTCAAGGTGTTTCTCCCCTAGGTGTTGGTTTATTTTATCAACCGCTAGATAAACTAATCAATAGAAAAATCTCGTGAGTATACCATTTATTTTATTTCTATCAGTTTCATGGTTTATTTATTTTGGGTGTGTTGTCACAATCACACAATTAATGAATTAAACAAGCATGCCAGATGGAACTAAAATAAGATCGGCTTATGCGTAAAATATTATCTTATACATGGTTAATCACTTAATTATATCACACTTAATATTAACAAGTATGTAATCAAAGATAATAAAAGATAAATTTACATATAAGGATAAAATCCCTCAAAGAAAAATATCAAGTCAGTATAGCCTTCCATAATCTTGGTTAGAATCGAACCATAGTTCAAAGTGTTTGACCAACACAAGTTGGGGTGATTTCAATTATAGAAGAATTATAATTCATGTTTTTGGGTTGAATTCACTTGGTTTGCATCAAGGTTTTACTGTCATAGTATGACTTGGTGTGACCAAGAGGCAAAGGTTGAGGAAATCCAAAATAACAAGATTTTTGAATTGAGGAGTCCACTCAGCGGATCCAGGAGCTATGAGTTAATGTCGTTGGCATTTGGAATACCAACCTAAAACCGTTCAAGTTTCTTGACCAACCCTAGTTGGGGTAATGAAAAGGGAAATATGGATGCTTGCCATTAGAATATTTAGGCAATAGAATATTTCAAAGTCAATGGTGAGGGCTATTGGATTTGATAAAATAGTGGGAGACTAATAAGTATTAATTTATTTATTTTTCTCGGTTTTATTATAATAAAGTACTAAACCTTTTCTCATCTTAATTTTTAGAAATTACAAGAAAACTGACTTCATACATATCATTTTGAACTATACTTGAGAATTAAAAACTTCTCACTGGCACCAATTTCCAAGAGTGGCAGAGGCGTTTACGTGTCATCCTTCACCACGAGAAAAAATTGTATGTGTTGTAAGAGCCTATTCCAGTTGCACCTTGGAAAGAGGCAAGTGATGAGGAACTATCTCTCTATATGAAACATATGGATTATTCCCCATATGTCCAATGATCCATGATATCGGCTATGTATAACAAGCTCTTGAAGAAACATGAATAAATTAACATGTATAGCTTAATGACTCACCTTAAGGATCTATACCAAGATAAGGTGAGAAAGGAGATATATGAGATCTTCAACACTTGTTTTAAAACTAATCTTGGAGAGTATGTGCCAGCTGAGCCTCATGTAGTCAATATTATTGGCTATATTGAATGCATGTACATCTAAGGGATTAACTTCCCAGATGAGTTGTGTACAGATCTCATCCTATCATCACTGCCAAGACCTTATCTAGCTTTATTGTCAATTATAACATGAAAAAAAATGATAAGATTCTATAAGAACTTTTGACATTATTTTTTCAGGTAGATAAGGTCATGGGGCATGAAAAACCCACAGTCCTTATGGTGAATAAGAAAAGGAAGGACGAGGCAAAGGGGCCAAGGACTTATAAACGTTCTGAAGCCCCAGAGCATCGTCCCTCCAAGAAGGGGAAGATCCAGAGTTAGGGAAAGGAATGGGATGTGGTATGTTTTTCATGTGGTGAACTAGGCCACTAAAAGAGAAATTACACCCATAAGCATGGGGATGCTAAAGTTGTGTTCGTTATCGAGTGCAATCTTTCCATTCCTACACATTGGGTATTTCATACAGATTTTGGGGCTCACATATGTATTAAAATGCAGGAACCAAGTAGATTTAGAAATATTTCTAGAGGAGAGGTGGATCTTCGAGATACCAATGGCGTGAGACTGGTTGCGTTGGATATTGGCAACTTCCACCTCTCATTGCCAAGTGAGAAGATTTTTGGTTTCAAATAACTATAATTATGTGCCTAGTGTTTCTAAAAATATAATTTCTGTATCATGTTTAGATAAGGATGGATTTATTTTCATGTTTGGAAGTAAGGGTTGCTTCTTTTATAAGAACAACATATGTTATGGTATAGTGCATTTAAATAATGGTTTGTATGTATTATATTACGAAAAACAAGTCTTGGAAATCAATAAAAAAAAACAAACTCACATGACTCATACATCACCTAGTTGTGGCATCACCATCTAGTTCATGTAAATGAGAAGTTCTTGAAAAATCTATGCCAAGGTGGCTATTTAGACTCTACTGAGCTAAAACAACTTGATAGATGGCATGCTTGTTTACAAGGTAAAATGTCCAAGCTGCCTTTCGGTGGACAAGGTGAGAGGGCCATAGAGCTTCTAGGATTGGTGCACACAGATGTGTGTGGACCATTTCCAGTAGAAGATGGAGGTGGATATTCTCACTTCATTACTTTTAGTGATGATTTGTGTAGATATGTCTATGTCTAGTTAATGAGGTATAAGTTAGAATCCATTGAGAAATTTAAGGAATTCAATAATTAAGTATAAAATCATCTTGGTAAGAAGATAAATAATCTTCGATCAGATCGAGGTAGAGAATATTTGAACCAAGAGCTCATCGATCTTCTACAGGAGTCTGATATTCTATCTCTGGTCACTCCTCCTTATACACCATAGTGGAATGGTGTTAGTGAAAGGATTAACCATTCCTTGTTGGACATGGTGAGGTCAATGAAGAGTCATAAAGATCTTCTATTATCATTTTTGTGATATGAATTACTGAATGTAGCATACACATTAAACCAAGTAGAAACTAAGGTAAAAAATGGAATTCCCTCTGAGTTTTGGAATGGAAAGAAACACATTTTGTCAAACACATGTGTATGGGGATGTGAGTAATTTTCTAAGGCCTTATCAGGAAACAAACTAGCACCCTCGGGAATGAAGTGTATCTTTATAGGATATCCCAAGGAAACTAAAGGATGTTACCTATATAACCCTTCATAAAATAAAGTGATTATCACCAGACAAGCATTCTTTTTTGAGAGGGAGCACATCCACAAAAAGGATAGTGGGATCAAGATTGATTTCAATGAAGTTGATGCTCAAGATACATAGGTTTTGGTATAGGAAAATGTTTCATAGTTCCTCATGGAAGAGGTTCCAAAAACACAAGTACTGCATAGGAACTCAAGAGAGGTAAGAGAACTAGAGAGATTTGGTTTCCTAGTCACCAGGAATGGTGAATCATTATTGTTGGACAATGATGAACCTATCTCCTACAAGGAATTAGTAGAAATATCAGAAGATAAAAGATGTCTAGAAGATATGAATTATGAGATGGATTCCATGTATCAGAACCAGGTCTGGGCTCTAGTCTATGAGCAAGTTTTTGTAAATCCTGTAGGATGAAAATGGGTATTCAAGAAAAAACTGGACATGGAAGGTCAAGTTAGCACCTATAAATCCAGGTTAGTAGCTAAAGTATTCAAACAGCATCAAGGAATTTACTATGATGAAACCTCCTCGCAAGTTTCCATGTTTAAATCCATAAGAATCATACTTTCCATAGCATCATACCATGAATACGAGATTTGGAAAATGGATGTCAAAACGGAATTCCTTAACGGGAACCTTCAGGAAGATGTATGTACGAAACAGCAAGAAGGGTTTGTGGCACCAGGTGAATCCAAATGGGTTTTCAAGTTGAAAAAATCCATTTATGGATAAAATAAAGCATCCAAGTCATGGAACATTCTATTTGATGATTCCATAAAATAATTTGGTTTTATTAAGAACAAATATGATCCATGTGTTTATAAGTGGTTTAATGGGAATGCGGTTGTTATCCTAGTAATATATGTTGATGACATATTGCTTATTGGAAATGATGTACCAGTCTTACAGTCAGTTAAGGACAGGTTGAACATGTGTTTCTCCATGAAGGACTTGGGTGAAGTAGCCTGCATTCAAGGGATCAAGATCATTCGTGATGGATCTAAGAGGCTGCATGGACTAAGTCAGGGTACATATATTGACCTAATTCTAAATAGATTTATTATGGAACAATCCAATAGGGGATTGGTTCCAATGTCACATGGCCTATATCTTTATAAGAAAATGTGTCCTCAAACACAACAAAAGAAAGATAGAATGTGTAAGATCCCATATGCTTCGGCTATAGGATCCATCATGTATGCCAGGTTATGTATCAGGCTTGATGTTTCCTATGCACTTAGCATGGTAGGCAGATATCAAGCAGATCTAGGAGAACAACATTGGACTATTATAAATACTATCCTTAAGTATCTGAGAAGAACTAAGGATATGTTCCTAGTGTATGGAGGAGACAAGGATCTTGTCATCAGAGGGTATCCTGATGCTCGTTTTCAAATAGATCAGAATGATCTGAAACTGCAATCTAGATATATTTTCTATCTCAATAGAGGATCTATGAGCTGGAAGAGTTCAAAGAAACCAGTTTTCACTGATTCTACAGGGGAGTTTGAATATATAGTGGCTTCTGATGTATCCTAGGAAGCCATCTAGATTTGGAACTTTTTTCATGAGCTTGATGTGGTGCCTAGAAATAAAGATCCTATCACATTATACTGTGATAATACTGCAGCAGTGGATCATTCAAAAGAACCAAGGTCACATCAATGTACAAAGAACATACTCCAAAAGTATAACATATTGAAGGATTTCTATAAAACGGGTGATATTTCAGTGAGCAGAGTGTCCACATAAAAGAACGTGGCAGACCCCATGACTAAAGGCATATCTCAGAAGAAGCATGAAAATCAAGTGTGAGCTAGCGGGTTAAAAGTTGTTAGCAGTTGGATCTAGTCCAAGTGGGATTCTATTGGAGTTGGTGGCCTAGAACCAACTAATTTGTGATTTATTCATTAATAAATAACGTATCACATCTTGATTGTTCTTCTCCATGACAATGCATGTGATAATGTCCTAAGGATAACCATTGCATTAAAGGGTCATAGTGGATCCCTGTTATGATGAGAACCCGGAAGTGCCATGACACTGTTCTTGAATATATGTTCTATGACCAAAGGATGTTATTTGAGGGAAAAAATAATACAGTCCATTTGGGGTGAGGACTTTCAAAACATTGAGGAACCTTCTCATGGTGTGTGCCCTTGGTAATATCCAGGAGTATATTATGAGAATGAGACTCACCAATAGAAAATTCACATTTCATAGTGTCATTGGATGTTCCTATCTACGGACTTGTGTATTGGTCCTACGACATTATGAATATTATTAATGGGTAATACAACTCTTGCACTTAGATGTATTGATGAAAATTGTGATGACACATAGTTCGCAGTGAGGTGGGATACGTTGGATGCATCACGTGTGATATTGCATTAATAGATAATGCGAGAAAGGATTTGTCCCTTCTGTTCAATAATGGAATTAGATATCTTAGGTCCTTTGATGGAATTGATAGAGCCCAAATAAATCCATGGCCATGGTGAGTAATGGGAAAGTTCAATTTAAAAAAGTCAAAGAAAGAATAATCGAGCACATGGGTTGATGGAACTAGCATGAAACCTGCTTGATTCAAGATATTGAGACAAAGGTATTATATTACACGGTAAGTGTTTGTGGGAGGTGACACATCATTGTTGTGATAACTTCTTTCTATATGGGTTCCTTGGCATGTTTCTAGACGCTAACTTTGGACTTTAGGTAGGATCCACCTAATGCCACTGAGAAAGAGGCCTATAGGGTCACACACTATGTGTGTCCAAGTATCTCAGTTAAATATTAATTTAAAAAGTTGAATAAATATTATTCTCGATTGTGGTTTAATAATTATTTAAGGGTGCTTGATCTCATTTATTTTGACACTAGTAATTCGAGAGAATATATTTTGGGCAAAATAATATATTTATTAGAGAGTAATGCAGTGATATTTATTTCAGAAACAAATATCCATTATTCAAGGTTTAATAAATGTGGTGGAGGAAAAAAAGAAAAATGGAAAAAAAACAAAAGTACACATCGTTTATATTAAATACATATGCCATGTATTATTTCTGGGAATTTATGAGAAATAATATTATTTATTTAATAAAATAATATTAGGTTTTATTTGTTGGGTCCATGTTAGGTAATAATAATAATCAACTATTATTATTAGACATGTGGTATTACTAACAATTTAATGAAATGAATAAATGCTTTTTGGAAATTAATTCATTTTATTATTATTTGTAATTAAAAATCCCAATTATATATTTCTCGTAAGCCTAGACATTTTTTTTATTATGCACAACAGATCTAGAGAAAGCTCTCAAGCAAAGAGAGAATCATTTTCTTCTAAGAAAACTCTCAAGCTACGAGAGAGAGAGATCCTCCTCCACCAGATCAAGGTGATCGAAGGTGGACATCGCAAGCAAGGCTCTTCCGCACTAGCACACATTGATCCCTTTAGCGACGTCCATAGATATGTGGAGCACGTGTGGATCACATCTAGAGGAATCCTTTACTATGATTCTACGATGCAATGATGGATCACATCGGATCATGACCGGAAGCATCAATGAAGAAATAATTCCATCAAGGTAATTATTTTCAATTAATTAAATTAATTATAACCAACATATGATGATCCTATATATGGTTTTGGGACTCCCCTCTTTTATTTTTCATTCTTAATTCTATTCTGAAGATCCATACTTTTATTATTGTGATGGATCTTGGATTGATCATTGTTAATGCTAAAATTAAGGTTGGGTACACCCACCAATGCTCTTCTGATGTGCCGAGAACCTACAATGTTCTTAAAACGTATCCTTATGTTCATTACCTTACTGGGATTTTCAGCTCATCCCTTTTTTCTTGTGCTCCCCAGGGTACCCTGTGAAGATATAAGGGCTCAAAAAAAGATATGATCTATTTGTGAAGACTAAATAAAAAAAATTCTCCACATGTTTTATGTTTTATGTACCTAGTCTTCCATTACACTAAACTTAACGATCCTTGGCTTGTACTTAGATGTATAATTATTCTTAAAATCCCATAATGTTAAATGTAAAAGGCTTGGGTCGCTATACAAGAAGTGTACCTCAGAAGCCTTAAAAAATAGCCTCATAGGTACCAATGGATTCATCATCCATTTACCTTATATTGAGGAACACTTTCTCTATATTAATATGAAGAATATGGGGATAGTATTTATTGAAAAATAAGTTCATGAAATTATCCCAATCTATGAAGTCAATTTCATCTTGTTTCCTCATATTGTCTATAAGAGTCCACCATTGTTTGGATTCACCTTCTAAACAGTAGATATCAAAAATTAATTTTTCATGTTCCAAACATTATAGAATATAAAATATTTTTTGTTTCATATCCATTTCTCATCAACTTTTCGATCAATTGATCCACTTAAAAAAGGTGGATGTTTCCTCACAAAGGACTCAACATAATGTCATTCCATTCTGTATTCTTTTATATTCCTAGTAATATTCATATCTTGATAAAGTTGTTTGAGAATAGAAATGATATTTTTTATTCCATCTATCATAACAATTTGATTATCATGAGGAAAATCATTTCATTGCCAATCTCACTACACATTAATTTGGTTCCTTCAGGTTCTATCAATTGACTAAAACCAAAAGTCGTAGAGTAAGAAATAGTAATCATAGTGAGAAACCACATAATCATGAAAATCACTTACAGGATTCCTAAATTATGACACCTTTTTTAGTCTATGACACCATAGTTTTATCCTTGGCCATTCACATTCATATTATATTTAAATCCTTCATGATGGTTGGTAAAGAGTTTGTGAATTTTTAAAACTTTTCCTATGGTATTTTGAAGCCAGGATTACATCAATTCACATTATCATGCACAAGTTCCCCAATAGATTCTAGCTCAATACAATATTTTCAAGGGTTTTCCCCTAGTTTCAAATATTCTAGAGGTATATCCACTTGTAGTATCTAAACAGGGATGTATTTCTATGAAAGGACTCACTCTATCATTTAACAACAATCCAAGACATTTCCTATACTTTGAATCATCCTTAGACTTATCCTTATACATTTTCATAGGTATCCCAATAAGGTTTTCTTATCCTAGTTTCAAAAAGTTAACTAAAATATTTCTCAGAAACCAAGTATAAAAACCTACGCTTTTAAAACATAGACATTACATTAATTTTTCAGAATATTTATTATAATACATAAACTCATTATTGAGAACCATAATAGTTCAGTGCCTTTATTAACTAATAAAAATAAATATTGGTCCACAAGTGAACTATGTTATCCCCCAAGATTTTCTACATAACTATACCCCTTCTTAGACATCTCATTCACAATACATATCTTCATAACCTGGGGAAAGAAAAAATAATAAAGGGTGGCCTTAGATGCTCAGTAAAGAAAAAATAAGGTAGATATGTAAGCATAACATTAAAATAAGGTCCTAAGAACATAATAATAACATTTTAAAACCATACCATGCATATCAAAGATCATAATCATGATTTGTGGCATACAGATTGGTTGTTCATAAGACATGAGTCATAAGGGAATCAAATAATATGATCCCTGAAGGAAAAAGACCTATAATTCTTTGAATATACATTATCCAAGAAAATTTATCCCATATTATTCAATGATCACATCAATTACCATTATAGTATACAAAGTCCTTTACTAAACTGGGCTCACTCCCCATTCCATTCCTATATTACTTAATCGATTTCCCTACTCTTTCAAACCTTGTATCACTGAATCGAGTTCACTCACCATTCCAATACTATCTATATCATGAGATGTAAATATTTATCCAATGTATTATAGGTACATGAAATGAAATGTGTTTCATAAACATTTCATCATATCAAAACAAATGAAAAAGATAAATTTTCAGTAATAATTTAACCATAGTATAACTTTTAAAAATAATCAGGTTTTATAAGTGTTTTATTATGGTATAAATCATGGAATTTAAATAGGTTACATAAATGTCTTTCAGTCAAAACATAAGTAACTTAATGAAATAATAATGAATGATATCCTTAGTTCACATCCCTTGTAAGGAATATGTAACAACAATGGATGAAAACATAGATAGAGAATGAATTTTAAAGATCATGTAAAACATTTCTTGATGAAAATATAATTTCAACATTTAAAAAACTTTTTAATAAATAAAACATTTTGAAACTAATTTTCTTCAAAAATAATCGAGAAAAATTACAAAGGAAGTTTTGAAAATAATTTAAAACGCTTATTTAAAACATAAATAATTTTAAAAATAATTTTCCTTGAAAATGATCTTAAAATATCATTTAAAAATATTTTTTAAAACATTTTTTAGAAAACATTATTCTGAACAAAAATTCACTTTTGATTGAAGAGAGAAATAAAATCATATTTTCTTAAAAATATTTTCTTTATTATATTAAGCACCAAAGAGTGTAAAAAATTTAACATTAGGTGATAATATCTTCAATAAAAAAAATTAAAAGATACTTAATTATAATTATTGATATATGTATTCTAACATTTCATCAATGGAAGCATAATAATAAAGAATCCTGATAAATGATGAGATTGTAGCAAAACTATTTAACCATTTTGGTAACTTTGAGTCATAATACCCATGAAAGGATAACATTAAATTAAACTTATAATATCATGAAAATAATTATATTCATGATATCACATGTCATAGGTAAATTATATTCACCTCATAAAAAATATAGGTGCAGAACATAACATGTGTCTCAAAGAAGAAAAAATGAGATAAAATTCACTTATCGATTTGGTAACATTGAAAATGTAAACCCATAAAATATATTTCATAAAATAGATTTTTAAATAAAAAACAATTTAATTATAAGAATAATAAATATAATTCATGGGTATTATATACATCACATAGAAGAAATAGGTTTTGAATATAGCAAGTTCCACACAAAAGTAAAATGTGAGGTAGAGATCTCATACCATAAATATTGAATTCGTTAGTACTCAATAAAAATCATATATAATAAATATAATTTTATTATAAATATATTATAGAACCATATTCATATATATCATACCATATATATTTTTCTTATAAACTTTTGTTACTCTTTTATTAACAATTTCATTTTAAATTTATGTTTCGGGTAATAACCGCTTTGTTTTTCATATACGTTTTGACTTCTTATTTATTGGTCATCCTAATTTTATTAGGATTTAATAATTTCAAGAATTTAAACCATTAGGTCGTATGTAAATGAAATACACCATTCATGGAGATAGTAGGTCATATGTACGCATGAACGTTATTTCCATTTTTATGTCATATTGAAAGAAAGAAAAGGAAATGAGATACATATATATATATATATATATATATATTATCACTATATTATTATTTTTATGTTATATATATCAAATATTTCTACTAAAATCATTCTTAATACATTCCATTTAATGCGTGAATGAATCACATCGCTTCGTGAGGTGGTAGTCCGCCGTAGACAGGAATGACGTTATCGTATTCACGAGAAATGAAAATAATGAAGTTATGTGTTATATAATAATTAAAAAATAATAAATAAATCATATATATCATATATAAATTTAATATTACCAATATTAAGAGATGGTAATGGAAAAATGAATGACATTGGTTCACCTGGTGGTAGTCTATTGTGCACATGAACGATGATTTGGTAACCGATTTGATGGAAGTGTTTGTGGTTAAAGGTCATACCCTTAACATAAAAAAATATCAATATATGAAATATATTGAGGTTATTATATAAACATTATATAAATAATTAATGTGGTTTGAGGAATAAATAAAAAACACTCATTGGTGAATGTTTCCTCTTCTTCAGTTATCTGCTTTTGGTTTTCACTAAAGGCCTTCCTTGGTTGATTTTGTTACCAATGTAAGGATACTTGGATGAACAAATGTAAGTGGATAAATTATTTGTTAATTTATTTTCCAAAATAAATAGTTATTAATGGGTGAAGAGAGGGGGGAGGGGGTAACCTTTCTTAAGAGGGGGAGAGGACGAATTAGGTATTTTTTAAAATAAGGTTAGGTGAACCCAAGTTTTTACTTACAAAAAGGATCCAAAAATTAAAAAAAAGATAATAAAATATATGATGTGTTTATATTTATATACAATGTGTTTTGGATAGTTTTTTAGGTCATTTTTACCTTAAGTTTAAAGTTTAGTCCCTTATTAAACTTGTTTTTCTCTTAATCATTGTGTTTAATTTTAATCGCTTCCCCTAATAACTTTGGTAAAAAAATAATTTTTAATTAATATAAATTATAAATTATTATTATTCAAATTAAATAATTTATTTTTATAAATTCTATTCATAGAACAGGCATAAATTAATTTTAAATTAATCCTATAGATGTTTTGAGAAAGTTGGTTTTTAACGATAAAAATATAAAACGTTTACAATGATTTTGTATTCAATTTCAATATTAAATTGATTAAAATGTCATAAATTGGATTAATATATTTATAATTTAATTGTGTAAATAAATTAGATGAAAATTCATTTTTTAAATAAAATTTTGTATTTTTCATTATTCATCAAAAAAGAAATATTTCAAAAAAAATCTAAAAATTAACCCAAAAATAAATTTGAAATAATGAATTATAAATTTTAGTTTATTTTATCAAATTCATTTTCAATAAGTGTAAAAATTAATTATATTATTTTTCACAGACATAAAACTATGTTTTTTTTGAGAAAATAGTATTTTTAAATCAAATAAAGACTTTGCCTAAAATTATGTATTCTATTATTAATATTTTTTCTTTATATAATACTATTAGGTTTAAAAAATTATTACTATTCATATTACTATTTTTAACTTATATGTTATAATAGTCGCATTTAAATAACCATATTAATAATATAAAATTATTTTGTTAAAACTATGTGTCACGAGTAATGCATGCTAAGATAGTGTTGTGTGTAGTGAAAGATTAACTTGGTGTTGCATATAACAAAAAATTAACTTGGTGTAGCGTTCAATGCAATCCATATAAGGATTTTAATTTATTCAAAAAATAAAAAAAAACTTAGGGTGTTGTAGGATATAACTCAAAAAATTTATCAAGGACTCTAACCTATTGTTCGCACTATTATAGACACTACCATTGAAGGAACTCTAATGATCAAGACACCTAATGTCAGAAGAGAACTATTATATTTAATTTCACATAATTTTATTCTGTGTAAATGTGAAAGAGGACCTCACTGTTGAGGAATCCTTCAAGTGGAGGAGACTACCTGCCTGGAATCCCATATAAAAACCCTTATAAAGGAGCTGAAATATTTTAATCTACCCTAATCTAATTATAAATATTCAATATTGAGATATGGGTAGAGTCATGTAACCTTATAAATACTGAATGTAAGTAATATATTATCCAAAAATCAATGATTGTAATTTCATCAATTACAATCAACAAAATTAGAATTTTCAACATCCCCAACAAGACCATCAATAATACTGCTAGCAGATGCTCTTTTAGAAGCTACAACAACAAAATCAATGTTACTTTCAATAGATAAGTGGAAAAGTTCCACCAAGGAATAAGGGACCACCTGGGTACCCACCTCAATTTCTACCTCCCTAACCACAGTAATAATTCAAACAACCTTTTCCTAGATTTCAATAATTTCCACCAGCTCAACATCCACAATATCAACAATCTCTGTAATGACCACCACCAATGAAGATAGGAAGGTATCTTAAGGGGTGGCGCAACACTATATTTTCTCTCATCACCACATCTCATCCTCTAACACGGATCGGCTACAGCTTCTGCCCTTGGTTCTTCTGCTTGGCATCCTTGTGGAATCGTCATCCTTCAGCTCAGCTGTTTTCATTCATCCTATCCTTCCCCTTCGATGGTAAGGGATTTCTCAATAGCTCAGTGATGCTCCCGCAGTCAGGATCTTCTGTCTGAGGATGCGGATTCTCATTCTTTTTTATCTAGGAGTCCATGGGGTGGTCTTCTATAGTCTCTGTGTGAGGTTATATGGTAGCGGAAGGTTTTCATTTCATCTTCTATGGCGTTTAGTGATATTTTCGGCTCAAGGCATCGTCCAACGAACAGGTTGTTCGAGGAATTTCCTTTGGTGGAGGTTTTGTGGATGGCTTTATGGTGATGGGTTTTACGCTTTGAAGTTTCATATGCTTGGATCTGTTTTTGTTGTGATGTTTCTTATTATTTTGATTCTTCTTCTTGTGGTGAATCTGTTGCATGAATCTGGTTGATTTTGGTTGGGTGGTGTGTTCTTATGTGCGGTCAGAGGTGCAAGGGTCTATGATTCCATATTTACTTCAGGGGATTATTCATATGAGGTTCATAGCTAAGAGTTTTAATTAGATAATGGCTATTTGGAATTGGATGCTTGAGAGGGTATAGCTTTTGCCATCGATATCAGGCTTGTGCATCACTGCACAGGACAGCTATCTGAGTAGCGACGAGAAGGTGGAAGCTGGACTGACTGTTTTTATGTTGGGGAGTGGATGCCCTTGTACATTTGATTTGGTTTTATGGATTTTTATCCTTTGGAGCATAGTTTAATGTCTTATGTCCTTGAATTCATGTTGGGTTCCCCTTTATCCCCGAAAAGGGGTTTATGATATATTAAAAAACAAATTTTTAATCAGTCAAACCACCACCAAAATCCTAACACGTTAAATAAAATCTTTAAAAATATTCTTATATCATTCGTGAAAAAATCATTCGTAATGATGGAAACCCAAGATAATGAGATGAAGAATCAAATGGAATCCCTTTGAAACCTTGAACATTGAGTATGGAAAGTTTCTATGAACCTATTGGATTGATTTCCAGGTACGCTACTCAGTAATACTAAGACTCATCCAAGAAAGTAGACTAAATCTATAGTTATTTGGATTGGAAAGATGATGTAAATTTATCATCCAAGAATATATGAGAAAAATAAGGTAAAATAATATGATAACTCTGGTCAGGAGATAACCCATGTGGAAGAATAAACTGACAAATCTCCTGTAAAGGAGAAACCTGAACAGGATAATGTCTATATGGAACATCAACCATATAACTCCCCTCTCCCCATTCTTTATAGAATAATAAAAGACAATAAATAGGGAAAATATAAAACATTTATTTAGAAATTTAGAAAATTATACATTGACATAACTTTTACAGAGGCAATTGGTAAAGTTCATACTTATTTAATATTATTTAAAGACTTTATTTCTAGAAAAAATAAAATGTAAGATTTTGGATTTATCTCCCTAAATGAATATTGATCGGCACTTGTTCACTAAAATCTCCCACCCAAAATATGATACCCCAAAAGTTTCTCAATTCCTTTCACTATTGGGGAATGTAATTTTGAATGATCATTTTATGATATGTGTGAAAATATGAATCTCATTATTATGAGTTTTTTCAAAAAATAATGGATTGTAAAATTAAAACCAATAAGAGTGGAACTCTAAATTTCTCACAACTCAGTCAACCACCCATAGAGACGGCATGAGGATGTCCTATTAAAAGAGGGAAGATTTATTTTTCCTTTATAATTTCTTCATTGTGTATATAGGGAAATAAGGATATGAACCCTTAATTTTATGGAGGTCATTTCTCTCAACTTGAATGGAATTTATTGATGTTAAAACGGGGGATTAATTTTTAGAGTGATTTAAAGAAGAAGTTGTGTTCGATTTTATAAAGGATGCTAAGAAAAATGAATATTCAAAAGATTTTTATTCTTTCTCACTTACGAATAAGAAAGGTGATTCTATAACCAATAAAGATGTAAAAAAACTACCTCCTTTTGGAAATGTAAATAGTACTATAAGAACATGAATAGAATTTCTCCTATAACGAGGAATGTAGTGCCACCTTTTATCCCCTCTATTTTCAAAAAAAGTTCTAAAAGGGGTGTTTTAACACATTTGAAGTCATATGAATGGAAGATGATCTAGATCTAGACTATAAAAAAGTGATAACTAGTAGGTTACCAAAGGTAGGATATATTATATTTTCAAAAAATTAAATAATTTCAATTATACTGGAGAAGGTATTCTTTAAAAAAAATCAAATTCAAATTTTGAAATTTAAAAAAACACACATTCACATTGTGAACACCAGGTACATGAAATGAACTTATATGGTTTTGAAAAAAAAAATCTATAGATTCTCTAGTTCTATAAGAAATAAAAAAGTGTAAAACTTCATAGTAGCTTTAAAAATACGTAATTTAGTGTTCATGGTCGAACCCCCCCCCCCATGACCCTCAACCTTCTCCCTCTAGTGTAACCCACTCCCCACTTTCAATATTCCCTTTGTATAATAAAAGAAACCTCCTCCTTCCCCCTCCTTTTCTAGGATTCCAGTCGAGCCTCCAGTGCATTTTAATCCATTCTTGACCAACATTGTTGCTTCCATATATCATGGAATTCACAAAATTCTCTTGGTTGGGAGACAATCATCCACCTCTCAAGTACCAAATAGTTACACCATCTCCACCACCAGTGGATCTTACTCTCTGAACTTTTGTATCTTATCCATCCATCCCATCAACACTTATCTAGTCTGAGACCTCATCTAACTCACCCAATAGTGTGGCCTCACACTTGCACCTCCACCCATGCCTCCACTACTCAGTTCTTGGAAATAAGTATTCTTGATCCATCTTCATTCTAAGAAGATGCATACCAACAAGATGCTAGACCTTTCTATGATCGATCATATTCACATACATGAGGAGATCATTTATTTTCTGTACTAGATTCACCTCTCCACCATCACCCAAGTATGTTAGGATATCTACTGATATATCTTACATGAGTACCTAGACACTTTGGATCTCTATGTGGCCCACATCACATTTCTACTGGGTGGTAGGACTTAAAAACTGACCCTCAGAGACATTGGAGTCAGACTCAGTATCTTCACCAAGGAGTTTTCACCTCCCTAGATTACATAGCCATACAATTGGACCCAGTAAAGGAGGATGTGGTTGGGAATTGTCCATTGATCATCTGGGATCCTTGGATCATCAACAACCCTCTTATAATGAAAAGAACCCAGTTTTGAGGTGTCACTCTATAGATTATTCACTAGGAGAACGCACATGCCTGGTTGGAAGGTGGAGATGTTCATGGAAGCATCATCTAGATTGAGCTAATTGTTTTCAACTTACCCATTAGAATCCCTACCACCAACATGGCATGATAGTTTTCCTATTTCTACATGACCCAGGTTCAGTGAACTTAGCGTACTCTCATGGTGGTAGTTTCATCAGTCATCATTCAAGACATCTCATCCTCTTCAACGTATCTCATCCCCTCACTTCCCATATGAATAAGAAGTTTATTGATCTCCCAATTCTCCACAATATGAGTCTCATAAGTAGATTCAAGGTAAGATTATAATGGTCCCAATATTACATCATTGATCCTACTGAAGCTCCAAATCTTCTTCCCCTAGGCCCTATCCCAAATTAGGATCCTCCTACCCCAACTGATCTGTCATCCCCCTCATCTCCTCCTAAAACCATAGCTTCACTACCTACCACTACTTCACCTACCACTTACCCTTTTCTACATGAAATCTGTCCTATTCTCTAATTTATTCTAGAAAACTATATTCTAATTGGTTGTTATATCCACATTCTTTTCACTAAACCATCCCATTTCACAACCCCATCACCAGAACCTTCATCTCCCCACCCACCAACACCTACAGACACCACCACCACCACCGCACCAACCCATATTATCCTAACTCTAGATATCATAGACCCTACCATAATTTAGTATTATCTACGTGAGAAATTCTGATAGACCAAGTGATTCAACCTCCCATATTCCTCTAAGGTCCCCCTTAACGATCCAACTACCAGACATGATGCCTCAGTACAGATCTACACCTCACCCCCTTCATCATCAAATGAGCCTTATACTAGCACTGTATAACCCATTATGTTCATTGATCCTCCAACCCATGCCTCTCTATGTTAGGTAGATAGGGAAGTATAGCTCTAGGAACCCACTATTATGGAGGGGACTTCATATACTAATAGTGGTGACACCATCTATACTACCTGGACTTTCCTTATACCCCTCGCCCTTATACACTATCTGAGTATTTATTTTTTTGTCTTTATTTTGTATTCCCATTATATCTCATTTTCACTGATGTATCATTTATTATATATATGGATGGGATACAGTTTTGGCTACACTTCATGCTGGATTTATTTCATTTCACTACTATATTACATTCACCATGTATATCTCTACTACATCTTCTATGGTCATAAAATATCCAATTAGGATATATTATGTCATCCCTCTTGAGATCTATCAGCATGTGATTGACCTTCAAATATATTCTTAGGAACTCTAGTTTCAAATCCCTACTCAGTAGGGGTCCCCATCGCGGCCTTCCCAGATGCTCTACATACCACTTGGGATTCACGTTTGATACCTTTTTGAGGTGTTTAATCCCACCAATATCCCCTATGATCATGATGATACTTCTAATAGTTATTGAAGGAGGCAGCATACCTCTAATCCAATGGATAGCAGAGACTTATATTTTGTCTATCCATCTGGTTGATAATGTCATTTTTAGCACCTTGTGGGAGGAAACTCATGTTTTTCATCTTTTTTGTGTTTTCTTAGAGCCCATGGATTTAATTTTCTAGAATGTTTTGTTTATATGACATCCAATGATTTTTTGGATTCTCTTCTTTCATTTGTCTGAGTTATTTCATCCTTGTTTTGACTATGTTCACCTCCCCTTAATTCTTCTTCCATATTATTTAAACCCTATTTACTAATGGTTTATCTAGTGTAGGTATTTTGTATCTAATAATCATTATAGGTACCTAAATTTCAAAACATTATCCAAAAAATTTCCTCATGGAATGACTTTCACAATAAAAAGATCTCGATTCCCTATTTAAAATTACTCAATTTCCATTTCATTTATGTCTCTATATCCATTGAAATATATACCACATGTTTTTTCATAATAGTAAGACATTGCTTCATTTTATGTGTGGGGGAGCCTTTCTTGAGATTTATTTTCCATACACTTGTATTATTTCTTAATTTTACTTGTTTAGGAATCATTTTTCAAGTAAATCATGCTTTGAACTTGAAAACTCTATAAACCCAAATAAAAAAATCAAAGTTAGGTTATAGATCGTGGGAATCCATTTTTATTAATGTTTATATTCTTATCATGATTTGTGAGTTGAGTAATTTGATTCAAAATTCTATATTCTCCTAACTACATATAATTGACTTACCACTGGATAGGATTCCTAGAGTGATTACCAGTTATTTTTGTATACTCCCATTCTGGATATAATTTTAGACATACATTATCATATTATTTTCTTAGAATATTTCTTGAGACATACTTAGGGCATGTAAACCTATAAGAACTTGAATTGACATATTATTGAGGATATGATCGAACAAATATAGTATTAAAACGATTGAGTCCATTTTTTGATGATCCCTTCTTCTTAAGACCCACCTATACATGTATCCATCATTATCCCATAGTATCCCTGAATAACCCTATTAGGATGGGTCTGTTTCATGCCTACTATCACTTCCTACCCTACTCTTGGTATGATGCATGACTACCTATTTAACAAGCATAGGGTATTTTTCATCACGGATAGACACATGATATTATTATTGAGGAGACATATGGTGCAACTTTAACCAGATTATTATGAATTGGTTTGTGATCACCTTCAACATTTTTTATGATACCTTATTCATTTTGAAAAAAAAATACATAAAAAATAGGTTATGTATTAGGAAGGTCAAAAATAAAAATTACCAGACAGATGAATCCTATGATGGATCATATGTGGTTAGCTAATGGATGAAAGATCTACCCTAAACATGATTTTAAAATAGATAAATTAAAAGGAAAACAAAGTAACGATGTAAATTATTGATAATTACTTGATATTTTCATGGACCCACATTGATTTGTTTGGAGAATATACAATTTTTTTCAAGGAGGAGTTACTTTATTACACTATTCCTGATTATCATTCATTTTACTTTATAGCATACCCACCTCTTGAGCATGATTTTTATCATTTTTCTACATCCCATCAACCATGGAGACATTAAAACCTTATTTTTGAAGCCCTCATGATTAGTTTTATTTTTGTCTTTACAAAGTGGAGATGTTAGAAAAAATGAAATCTTATGGTTAGGAACATGTATTTAGTGTATGATCATAACTCTAGTTACATTTTACCATAAGTACTAAGAGAAAAGTTTGTGAGATAAATTGAAAAATTGCTATAGATTCTAAGAAGAAGTTATGAATTTCTAATTAAAAGAAGAAGGAATCTAAATATATACTAGACTATAAGGAATAAATAATTTTCTCTATAGGATTAATTTTATAGGACTTACTTTTTCTTCTACAACTATGTTTTATTTTCCTAGTTTTATTACATGTTTACTAATTAGAAATTTTTTCTTTTGGAATCTCAATTGAGATGTTTTTTTCTTAAGGAAAATAAATTGGCCAAGTGTGGGGGAATTTGATAAGATGAATTTACATACATATTTTCAATATATTTAATTAATTTTTAATAGTGTTTTATATGATATTCTAGCATTTTTTGGTTTTTTATGGAATTTTGAATTCAAGGCTCAAAGGATAATTACTAGAAAAATAGAAAAAAAAACATCATTACATGTTTTCAATCTAATATAAATGATGTGTACACCTTAAGAGTTTCCTCTATGAGTCGATGGTAGGACCATGAATAATAATTACATGCATGAACCACATACACACCATGAATCTTGATTACACATCCTGAAAAAAATGAATTTTTAATTTAATGGAGATACAAAGCTTTAACTCAATACACGATGTGAGATGTTTGAAACCTAATTATTGTCGAATATTCAAGCCATAAAATCCATGATTTTTGAAATATTCAGAGATTAATGTGGATCTAGAGTACATCATATGTAAGTCAAGTAAAATCCATGAAAGTATTGATGAAAAATCCATATAAAGCACCTACGTGATGTGAAAAAATTTGGTTTAATATATCGCTCAGGATCTATATATTTCTAGTGACCCTGAAACATAGAAGAAGTTTGGAATTTCATTATTTTATCTCATTTTATTCTTCTATTTTCATTTGTTTCTACTATGTTTTCTTCCAAACTAGTTTTATTCTATTCATTTACTTCCTTTTTTATTCCATTTCTATTTCTTGTTATTTTGCATATATTTCATTTCCACCTTCCTTTTCGATAAACATTTCAATATTTATCGTCATTTGACTTCAAAACTTTCATTATTTATTAATTGTTTCTTCATTAAAAGTGAGTTTCTTTATTGATTATTACTTATTTTAGGTGTGTATTGATTGTTTCTAAAAAAAATTATTATTTTAAAAAGTGTATTCTCCACATTTTCATTTCTAGTTAACATCATCATTCGTAGATAATCGTATTAGGGTTAGGGGTTGAGAGTAGTGTTCGTTTTAGCCTAATGAATCTCTAAAATCAAAACTGGGTAACCCTATATCAAGTTTCCTGGTTTAAAATAAATTTTAGTATCATTATTTTACAACTATCCTCATCATCAGTGGTGAAAATTGAATGTCCAGGACCTAGTTGGAGTTGGTCATACTAGGGTTGATGGCATATAATTCATTTTACCTAGAATCCATGCTTCGTAAGGTTAGTTTATCAACTAATCTAGAACAAGGTTTTTTTTCTAGCTGAGGTTTATCCAATTGGTTGGAACAAGATCAATTATCATCTTTCTCGCAATTTTTCAGCCTTTTTCGTAGGTATGTCCCATGTTATATTTAAGATTACCCTTTTTCTATACATTGAAATTTACCCTAAGCCCTTATTTATTATGATTTTAATACTATGATAATTAGTTTAGTAAATTCAAACCAAAGAGAGTGTCATTAAGGATTCTTAATAAAAAGTTTCTTAATGTTTGGTTGATTGTATGCAATTTTTCTCTATGGGTTTGACCACAAACATCCTCTTTGCTACCCCTTAATAACTAAGTGTAGTTTGGGATATAAATTTCAAACATGGTCATGCTAATATGAGTTAATGACACCTTCTTGGTGCATCAAATTTTGGTGTGGTTTTTGGGGAAGTTGTTCTTATAAAAAATGACCTTTAGAAAAACCTTGGATTCCCTCACCCCTCTACCTTTCTTCTTTTTCCTTATCATTTTCTTTTTTCAATATTTTTTCTCATTGACTAGAACATCCATCTACTTACTCTCAACTAGTGCATACATCTGGGATCTCTAAATTTCTCAAGGAGCCTTAAATATCAAGAATTTCTTCTATTTGATCCCAGTATTTATTGATCATTAGCTTCATTTCATTACTTCAAAATGTTTGAGTGCAACGATGTTGCACCACCACACCCAAAAAATGTTCAATATGTGCCACCAAAAAATCTGGGAGAGAGATCGCGACTATTGGAGAACAATATAATGGACTATGAATTGCCACCCACAAATAGTTTTTCACCCATTATTGTGCACCCATGAATTCAAGTGTATTATTTTGAAATAAAACCTAGACTCATTTATATAATCCATATCATGGTGAAATTTAGTTATCTTCAATGAAAAGATCCCCATGAGTATATTTCTAAATTTGTTGAGCTTTGTGACAACTTTCGCAACCAATGTGTATCATAAGAATCCATAAGAGAGGGATTTTTCCCATTCTAATTGCATGATAGAGCCATGTAATGGATAAAAATTCAATATATTGAGTCCAATATGACTTTGAAAAAATTAGAAAATAAATTTGTTTATAAATATTTTTTGATGATCAAAAACTAGAAAATTAGAAATGAGATTCAAAACTTCTATCATTTTGATCGGGAATTAGTATGGGGTTCCTAGGATATATATAAAGAGATGACCTATAATTTCTATCATTATATACTAGATGTGTGAATACAACTCAAAAATTTTATCAAAGACTCCAACCTAACTCCTACACTATTTCATATGTCACCGCTGAAGGCAGGATCACGCTCAAGACACATGAAGTTAGCATAGAACTGTTAGATGAAATTTCAGACAATGATAGTTTGTGGAAAAGTAAAATAGGACCACCCCATCATGGAATCCAATAAGTGGATGTGACTACCCACATAGTGGTCCAAGTAGAATCCTTTACAAAGATGTTGGAATCTTTTTAACTATCTACTTCATCACAAGCCCCTCCTAATCATGTTATAGAGATTCAATATTGTGAGATGTGTGAAGTCTCGCACCCTTATCGTGATTGAAGGGTGGTAATAGATGATCATAAAATCAAATATTTTAATTACATAAATTAAAATAATCAAAATCTATTATTTCAGTATAGCCAATAGTAAAATAAATAATATTAACATTTTAGTTCGGCATAGTAGACACAGCAACAAAATAAAGGTTACTTTCAATAGAGTAGAGGATAAGTGCCACCAAGGAATCAGGAACCACCTAGGTACCCACCTCAAGGTCCAAATCCTCAACTGCATTAATAATTCCCACAACCTCTTCCTAGAGACCAACAATTTCCACAAGCTCAGTAGACACAATATCAACAAACCCTACAATGAACACCATTACAAGACCAACCCCTTAAATCCATTATGTAAAACCTAATCATACCCTTCATGGAAAAATAATATCAATGGATGAAAACATAGGATACTGAGATAAATAATCAAAGGGAGGCCCTAAGAAAACTTGAACATTAAGTGGGGAAAATTTCTAAAACACTAATAGATCAATTACTGGGTACACTTCCCATTAATATTAAGACTCATATAAGAGAGTAGGCTAAAATTATAGTTCAATAGAGTGGAAGGATTCTATGCTTTCAATATCCATGAGGATATAAGAAAAGGTAGTTAAAATAATTTGAAAAATCTAGTTAGGAGAGAACTCGGGTGGAATAATCAACTGAAAATTCACCCAAACAAGAGAATATTAGAATGGATAATTACTATATGGAACCACCAAAAAATAATCCCCATCTCCTATTTATATAGAGGATGAGACAAGCCAATAAAGAGGGACAATATAAAACATTTCTTGGGATGTATAAGCAATTACACATCAATATCCACTTTGTGGAGGCAATTGATCAAGTGTCTATTTATGCATGTTTTCTAAAGACTTTACTTCTTGTAAAAATAAAACGGAGGAATTAGGATTTTTCTCCTTAAATGAAGAAGTCTCTGCAATTTTTTAGTGTAATATCTCACCCAAAATGTGATACATAAGAAGTTTCTCAATTACTTTCACTATAGGGACAAGAAATTTTCAATTATCCTTGTGCAATATGGGATAAAGTATCAATATAATGCTTATGAGTGTTTTTAAAAAAATGGAACTAAGAAAATTAAATCCAAAAAAAATAGAACTCCAACTTACTGACCACTCAGTCAAGAAACCTTAGGTATTTCTCTACGATGTCATAGTAAAAGTTGGAAAATTTATTTTCCCTATTGATTTCTTCATCTTGGATATAGAGGAAAAGTAATATTTACCCTTAGTTTTAAGGTTCCCATTTCTCATAACTATAAAGTAATTCATTGAGTTTAACTAAGGGATATCAATTTTTAAATTCATTTAAAAAGAAGTTATGGTCGATTTGTTAAAGGAATCTAAGAAAAAAAATATATTCAATGGTTTGTCAATCCATATCTCTTACTTATATGAAAGATGATTATATAACTGGTAAATATGGAAATAAGAAACTACCTCCTTTTGAAAATGCAAACAGTTCTTACAAGGACTTAAATATCACTGCACCTATGATGAGGAATGTCATCCCACCTTTCATCCCCTCTATTTTCATAAACTGTTCAACAAGGGGTGCTTCCTCATATTTAAATTCATATGAATGGAAGCATGTCTAGATCTATACAATAATCAAAGTGTCAACTAAGAGGCACCCTAGGGTAGGGTAGATTATATTTTATAAAAATTAGAGAAGTTCTATAATTTTGGAGAAGTTATTCTTTCAAAAAAATATATTTAAAATTTTAAAATTCAAAAAAACAAACATTCACAATATGAACACTAAGTAAATGACATGAACTTATCAAGTTTTGAAAAATAAAAATCCGGATATTTACATATCATGTAAGAAAGACACAACCTAAAAACCATGAAACTACATTAAAAAAATTTTGATTTAAGGTTCACTATAGGACTCCCCACCCCCCCCCCCAACCCTTAGCCTTCCTTTTCCCACATGAACCACTCCCCAACTTTGACGTCCCCTCCTTCACATTCAAACACCCATCTCCGCCCTACTTTTATATTCTTCCAGTTGATTCTCCAACACATTATAATCTATTCTCGACCTTCATTTTTCTTCCTTATGCAATGGAATGAACCAAAAATGCCTCATAAAGAGATGATCCCTTGCCGCTCAAGTTCTATCTAATTTCACCAGCTCCACCACCAGTAGATCTGACTTTCTCACCTTTTGAATCCGCTTCGGCCACACCCTGATCCTCCATCTAATACGATACCTCTTGCATCTCATCCCAGGTCTTGACCCTAATCCCATACATCCACCTATCCCCCCCATTGTTGGTGTCTGAGCAATATCTATTCATAGTCAATATTCAGGATAATCTTATTCGTAACAAAAATACGATGGACTTTTCCATGCTCGAGAATATTCACATTCACAGTGAGGTAGTTGAGTTTTTGGGCTAGGTGTACCTCACCACCATCACCCATGTGCATGAGGAGACCTACCAGGATAACTTCCTTAAGTTTCTGGTTAGTTTAGAGATCGATGTGGCCCATGTCACCATTTGACTGGGTGGTAAGCCTGGGGAGTTGACCCTGAGAAACTTTGACACTGGAATCGACATCTACCCCAAGGATTCCATCACCTCCCCTGCTTACCCATACATGTAGTTATACCTGACCAAGTTGGATGTGGATTGGAATTGGACATTAATCATTTGAGGTTTGTAGAGCATCCACAACCCTAGTATGATGAAGAGAATAATTCATATTGAGATACTCATTCTCACCTCATCCATGGGCATAACTTTAGTGAATATGGCTAGACAGTTTTCCTATTTCTACAACACATAGGTTCATAGAAATTGGGGTACTCTCATTGGGGGAAATTTCATCATGTATCTAGCTATACATCTCAATTTCCTCAATGTTTCTCATCCCCTCACTTCTTTTGGGATGATAGAGTCAATTGGTATACTCATGCTTGAGAAGATGGGTCTCTTAGAGATAACTGAGCGGAGATGCCATTGGGCCACAAATTAAATCACTAATCCTACAGAGGCTCTAACTCTGCATGCCCCAAACCCTAATCCATCTCAGGATCCACTTTCCTAATGATCTATTGTCCCCTCATCTTTCCCTACCACCAAAGTTTCACCACCTATACCTTACCCATTTTAACATGAAATCTGGAATTTTTTCTAGTGTATTAGGGATAGTCAAAGATATATCTTCCACAGTCTACACATTCTTTTCACCACCCCAATTCCACCACCAACACCTTCACCTTCTCACAAACCACCACCTGCAGACACCACTTCCACCTTTGTACCCACCCATATCGAGATACCTATAGAGATCACTAACCCTATCACTAGGAATGAGTATCTAGTGGAGTAGGCATGATGGTCTAAGATACTCTCCCTCACATATTCCTCTAAGGCTCCCATATTCAATCTAGCTACAAGATATATGGCATCTATAAGGATTGGGGCCTTATACCCTCCAACCTTGATCTATCTTACTACTAGAATCATGAAACCTATTACGGCAATCAATCCTTTGGACCATGCCTCCATAGATTAGATCAATAGGGTAGGGAAACTATAAGTATAAGTCCCCATATTTAAATATTTCATAATCTTGAGTTAATTCAAGAATTCACGTTAAAGATCTTTTTAGGATTAGAGTTTTAGAAAATTATGACATAACTAATATATAATAACCCAAATTTATAAAAATTAGATACCAATACTATAGTATACATTTATTCCACAATATAAATCTTCTAAAAGTAAACATTATTTCTTTTTCTTGATAAAAATCTTCTTGACATCTTCCTTTCTATTACCAATCCTTATACCGTATGAAAATATTTTAAAAACCTAGGATGATCACAAAAATCTGAGTAAGGGATATTAAATAAGGAAAGTAAATTTTAGTCCATGAATATTTATAAACCCATGAAATAATAAGAATCCTAAAAAAATTCATAGAAAACATAAATCATAAATGTTACTTATGGAATCCAGATCATACTTATATTTTATCTTTCACAACTACATAGGGATTAACCTTCTTGGTTACATTTGGAATACTCATCATAGTATATTCCCTAAATATATTATGATAAACCTTAATGTTTAACTCTGTATCATTACCCAATGCATCGGAGAGCTATCATGGCCTCACCCGCACTCAGTTTATCACAAAACCACCCGTATACATAAGCAAAGTCCAAGAACCATAACATAATCATAACAAAGAAACCATATATAAATGAAAAATAACATATCCAATTTTAAATCATAAGATATAATTACAAGATAAAATCAATTCATTCTCAAAACCATTTTCAATACTAAAATACCAAAAAATTGAATATGGTATTTACTTTTCTTTTAAAAACATTAAGGCATGTAGAGAAATCCGACAACCAAAAAATTATCACAATGGCAGAAAGGTCATTTACATCGCATATGTTAATAAAACATTCCTTTTTTCATATAGTAAAACATTTCACATAAAAAAGATTACTTTTGAAAACCATTGAATGAAATTAAAATTCAAAGGGGTTGATTATACATAGTATAAAAGAATGTGGTGTCTACCATAAAAATAAGCCTCAATGAAAGGAGATTGAGACAAAGTCTCTTACCATGAGTCTAAATCATCACGTACAATATTTATATTCTTAAATAATAAACTTATATTAATTTATACTTTCCTAATAACCTTTTTAATGTTTATTATCACTTATTACTATGTAATAAAAAGTAAATAATTATTTAAGTTCATATTATATGATTTGTCGATATTCGGTACTTGAGTCGAAAATGAACAAGGTTTTGATGTCACTAGTCCATGTGGTCATAATTTTGTCATATAAATATTATTATTCATGAAATAATCATCAATTTTATACATTCATAATACTTGATAAATCAAACAATTAATTATGGTTATGAAAAATGAACAACGCTGTATTCATGGAGACGGTAGGTCGTACGTAGGTATGAGTAACGTTTTCATTTTTAGTTGATCATTATGGAAATAAGGTAATTATAATATTATATTTCCATAATTATAATAATTTTATTAAAATAATAATAATAATTTAAATATACTTATATATATCATACAAGTGATGTGGTAAATAAAAATGATGCACATCCCTTTGTGGAGGTGATAGTCCACACGTATGCACAAATGACATTACTATTTTTATGTGCATGGAGTGTAAGAACATAATTGAAATATTATTATTTTAAAATGATAAATATGTAAATAATATCACAAATTAATATTAATTCAATCATTATAACAGATATTGATAGATGGTAATGGAAAATGAACTAAATCGGTTCGTGGAGGTGATAATTCACACGTACGTATGAAAGATTAATTTATTTCCCATTTGATGAAATTAGAGGTTGATTAGGGGGTGATATTAAAATAATAAAATCTCATTATATTTAGGATACTGGATTAATTATTTCATCTTTCAATAAGATGATCTAAAGGATGTGTAAGAAGAAATAAAATAGAAACTCTTAAAAATGGACACCTAGTCTTCATTTAATCACCTTTGAAGAACACCTTAACACCTCTAAGAAGGATGTTATTCCTAAAATAAGGCCTCAATAATTTTTGTAGGGATTATAGAAAGATTTTTGGATAGATATTTTCCGAACCAAAAGCATTTGGAAGTGTGAGTATCAGAGAAGAGACGGTACCTTTTATAGGAGAGGGGAGGGGAACTAATGGAAATTATTAAAATATTAAATTAATATAAATTAATTTTTAAATCCAAAAGATTTCAAATTTAAATATGTATAATATAAGATGAGTACAGTATGAAATCATCTCATCAAATAATTTTCATACATTTATTGAGTTTATTTTAAACCTTATCTTTTTGGTTTACCCTTAATTGTTCTTTTTTAATTTTAAAACTGGTAATAAAACATTAATTATTAAGAGGATATTAATTTTACTTATATGAGATAAATTAATCATTATTGGACAAATAACTAACTTTTAGACATAAAAAATATTAAATTTTTTATTTTAAATTTTTTTTGTGTTTTAAATTATTTAATAAAATACTATTATTATAAAACATCAATTATGTCAATTTTTACACTATTCATTTTATTGAATTAATATAAAATCTAAACAGAGATATAACTTATAAAAAAACAATTTAATAGTCTTATATCATGTTATAAACTCCTAGAAAAATCTTGGATGACATAAATTATGAGAAATAATATTTATTTTAATATTTATAGTATCATTTAATTGATTCCTTCATTAAAAAAATAAATCGCTACATCATCATTCTTTCATAATTAAATTTTATTATATAATTTCTAAAATTATAAATAAAAAACCATGATGTATGAAATATTTTATATTTCTAATAAATATTTATATTTTAAGATATCACTTACATAAACCCATATTAAAATTTAATTAGTAATAAGATATCAATTTATAGAATATTTTCTTTTAGTTTAATTTAAAAGTTATAAGTGTCATATCACACCCAAGTGTCTTATAAAGGAAAAATTTCCATCCCAAGGGTTTTATTGATCAGATTTATATTATAAAATAGTATTATTACATGTCTTAGGTTAGTTTTATATTATTATAATATTATTTTTACCCTTATTTACCAGATTTACCTTTTAATTGTGGTAAATAAAAATAATTACTAAAGTTACTATTCATAATTTACAAAAATATAAGGGACATATTTACATAATTTTGACCATATTATTCCAAATATGGAATCCATTTTTACAAATTCAAAACACATAATTTCTAGTAATTAATTTAAATTTAATCCCCGTTGTCAAAAATGAGAAAATGGGTATTTTTAAGTAAAAATCATCAGAAGATTGACATGTGGTTATATCAAATTTCAATATGAGGTTACTTAAAATTACCAAAATTATATTAAATGATAAAAACACAGTACAATTACACTTTAAATCTAGTTAAAAGGATAACCTAACTATATAAATAAATTAGACAAAAATTCATTTTTGAATTAAAATGTAGTACTTTTCATTATTCATTAAAAATATGAATTCTATCATAAAAATACCAAAATTCAATCAGAGTAAATTTTTATGTCTCGCTTCTAAATAATAAGTTTATTTTGAAAAATATAATATATAAAAGTGAAAAAAAACTAGATTTAAAAAGGTTTCTCTATCAAAATGAGGTAAAACTACCTTTTAAAAATACTACATTATTGAATGATTAAAACTTGATTTATTCTCATTTTAAGCCTCTAAAATTTATTAAATGAAAGTAAAAGACATTTAATAAACATTTGTAAACATAATATAGTTATTTCTTTTCATTACCTCTAATAAAAAGGATAGTTGATAACTACCATTCTAAAATAATAATACTAATAATGTATTATTTTTCGGTATGGCTCAATCTTGTGTGCAACATAATATTTGGGAAAAACCCATTGTTGCAAGTCGAGTAAGCTATCATACATATATTCCCCTTTCTTGTTAACTTAATATATAATTCAAAAATATTAATATATATCAAAATTTCTTATTTTATAATTACCTTTTTTGTTACATCCTTCCCCCTTTTTGGAAATTGGGTCCTCACAATTTTATTCACATATAAAATAAGTAGGGGTATTTCTCCCCCATAAAATTTTCATATTCTTTTGTTTCCTCTTCATTCATATGGTTTTTCACAAAACTTTAACCTGATGAATGACCTTATTCCACAACACCTTCTCTCTGCGGTTAGGAATATAGACTTGTCATTCCTCATAAGAAAGATTCACTTCCAACTGAACTACTACTGGACTCAAAACATAAGATGGATCCGAAAAATATTTTCTCAATATTTAAACATGAAACAAATTGTGTACCTAGGATAGACTTGGAGGTAAAGTCACTCTGTGGTAAATTTATCCAACTTTCTCTAGGATTTCATAAGGTCTAATGAAACACAAACTCAGCATTCCCTTATAACCAAAACACATCACACTTTTCCATGGGGAAACTTTGATAAATACACGATCACCTACATTAAAATAAATATCCTTCCTATTGTTATCTGCGGAACTTTTTTTCCTACTTTGAGCTGCCATATGCATTCTTAAATCAATTGAACTTTTTCTACCATCTCTTCCACCAATTCTTGTACCATCAACTTCCTTTCACTAAATTTATCCCAAAAAGCTGGAGTTTCACAATGCTTTCCATATAATGTCTCAAATGGTTCCATATTTATACTAGAATGAAAAAAATTATTATAAGAAAACTCAACCAAAGAAATATATTGGTCCCAACCTACCTAGTAATCCATTGAATAATCACATAGCATATCCTCTAATGTCGGAATTGTTCATTATGTATACCCATCAGATTGAGGAAGAAAATATGTACAAAATTTTAATTCAATACCCAATGACTTATAAAGGACTTTAAAAAAGTTAGAAGTGAACCTGGGATCAAAATCATATAAATTGGAAAGAGTAAATCCATGTAACCTGAAAGTATCAAAAAGAAACAATTGAGAAAACAGAAATACAGATAGTGTATCTGAAATAGGAATAAAATGATAAGATTTAGTTAATCTATAAAAAATAATCCAAATCATATTATTACCTCGATAAGTATTTGGTAATACCACTATGAAATCCTTGGATATATTTTCCCATTTCCAGCCTGGTACTAGAAAATTTTGAAGCATCCCTTTTGAAACTATCATTCTACTTTCACCTGCTAACAAGTTAAACACTTCATAGTAAATTCAGTACTATCTCTTTTCATTCCATCCCACCAGTAATACTCTCTAATGTCTCTGTACATTCTAGTTCTTCTTGGATGAACTGAAAATAGAGAACTATGATCTTCAAATAATAACTATTTTTTTTAATTATGAATCACAAGAAACACATAATATCTTCCCAAATCTCAAAACCCAATCTTTAAAAATGTTAAATTCAGAAAAATTACAATTCTAAACTTATGCAACTCAATATCTTCCTTCTAAACTTTTTTATTTGTGTATGATATAGATAATTTCACTGACACCTAAAAAACAAATAAATTTCCTACACCAACAACATCCAAGCCAAAATTCATAAAATAATTAACTAAAGGATCATGTTCCAAATCTGGCATTATTAATGTAGAATTTATTTTCTGAATCAAAGCACCAGCAACTATGTTTTCATTTTCCGGATGGAAATGAATTGTAAATCATAATCCTTGATTAGTTCCAATCAACTTCTCTATATCATGTTTAATTATTTCTGAGTGAATATATGCTTCAAACTTTTGTGATTAGTTTATATTTCACATTTTAATCCATACAAGTGATGCATCATAATTTTTAATGAAAAAACTAAAATAGATAATTCCAAATCATGTATAAAGTAATTTAAATCCAGAGTTTTCAAATTACATGAATAAAAAGCAATTACCTAATCATTCTACATTAGGACACAACCAAGTCCTTTCAACGAAGCATTACTATAGATAACAAATTCACCATTCCAAGAAGGTAATGTTAAAAATATATCACTCACCAACCTTCTTTTCAATTCTTGAAAACAATCAACATATTCTTTTGTCCATATGAACTTAACACCTTTTCAAGTTTACTTATTCATTGGGCTAGACAACCGTGGAAAAATTTCAACAAACCTCCAATAATAGTCTTCTAAACAAAGAAAACTATAAATCTTAGTTATATTTGTGGGTCTTGGCCATTCTTCAACAAATTTTGTTCTAGTAGTATCACTAGTTATGCCATCATTAGAAACAATGTGACCAAGGAAAGAAAATTATTTTAACCAAAACTCACACTTTCCAAATTACCCATACTATTTATTTTCTTTTAAGGTTTAAAAGACAACCATTAAGTGAATTTCATTCTCCTCATTAATTTTAGAATATACCAAAATTTCATTAATAAAAACAACCATAAACTTATCCAAGAACTCACAGAATATTCTATTCATAAGATACATGAATACATCATGTGCATTAGTTAACCTAGATATCATAACTAAAAAATCATAATGGCCATATCTAGTATAAAACATAGTCTTCATAATTTCTTCTTCTTTTACTTTCAACTGAGGGTACCCTGACCTCAAGTAAACCTTCAAAAAATACAAATCTCCCTAGAGATTATCAAAGAAATCATCGATATGAGGAGAAGTATGCTTGTTCTTCATAGTGATGTTATTCAAGGCTCTATAATCATTGTAAATTATCATTGAACCAAATTTATTTTTTTTAACAAACAAGATAGAAGAACCCAAAGGTGATGTTCTAGGTCGAATGAAACGTTTATCTAATAACTCCTACAATTGATTATTTAACTCTATAAGTTCAATTTGAACCATTGGAAAAGGGGTTTTGAAATTAGATTAGTATTAAGAATTAATCAATAGTAAATTTAACTTCCTAATTAGGTATAATACTAAGAAACTCATCAAGAAAAACATCAAGCTACTCATTTACCACTGGAACATAATTAATCTGAACAATTACTTTATTTTCAATAGTATGTGAAGGGTATAATTCATTTCCATGTTTTAGTAGTTTCTCATCTTCATGGTATGTTATCATAGGTAAGCCTTCATTCTTATACACAAACTGAAATTTTTTCAGGATTGAAACTTATTTTTCTCTACAGTCAATCTTAGCATGGTAAATGGAAATCCAATTTATACCCAGAATAACATCAAACTCTACTAGAGTAAAAACAATAAGGCTTGAAGGTATATTATTTCCACATACAAGGATAGAAAATTCCAATAATTTATTTTAGTCTCAACATTTTCCTCATGTGTTTTTTCATAAGTTTTGAATTAGTTTCTTGAGGTATAATTCCCAATTTTCTACAAAATTTCTCAGAATTTAAAAAATATGTATACCCTGAATTAAACAACACATTGGCATAATCTGAATAAACAAATAATGTACTTAATACCACTTCATTTTATGGAAAAACATATGCTGAAGTAGTTGCAAAGGATTTCACTATAGTTTTTTGCTTATATTCTGGCTACTTCCCTTCATTCGATTTCTTCATAGGACACTCATTTGTATAATGACCCATCTCATTTCACTTAAAACATTTTACTGGCTGTAAATCAGATTTTTTCATAATAATATAATTATCTTTTTCAGTGCAATTATGATACTTATATCCCATATTACCAAATCAAAATCACCAAACAAAATTTAAAAGGCATTTCCAAGTGTGCTTTTTACCACAATTTTCACAAATTGTAAACTTAATTATCTTATCATTAAAAAAAATTGAATAATTTTTCCCTTTATTCTACCACCTCAACCTCTTATTCTGTTATTTTTCAAAGAACACATGATCATCAGTGAACTTCATTTCCACCTTCTCCACGCATCAAAAAATATTTTCATAAATTTTGAAGTCATGAGAATAAAATGCCCTTCGATAGTTTGGATTTAATCCTCAGTAAAATAATAATAATTTTACTATCAATATCTCAGATGAAATTCGGAGCATACCTTTCTAGTCGAGTGCATTTTTATTCATAAAAATCTATTGAGTAATCCTCCTACGTCAATTACAAGAATTTTTTCCATCCTATGTCCAACTTCATTAGGAAAATATTTCTCAAGAAACATTCCTTTTAATTCTTCCCAATAAAGATCATCAATCTCCACACTTTACATGATATTATTAACCATATAACACCACTGATCATCTTCACCTTCAAAATAGTAAATAGAAAGACTAAACTTTTGATTATCTGAACATCCCATTTCATAAAAAATATTTTCCACTGATTTAATCCACCCTTTAGCTAGTATAGGGTTCGATGATCCTTTGAATGATGGAGGATGTTGCCTCATGAAATGCTCCACTACTCACATGTTCCTATTTGGTTGATTTGTATGATCTCATGCTTGGATACCGCCTCTATTTTTATCTTTATTCAACTATGATATCACTATAAAAAACTATTCAGTTCTAATTCAGACCAACTCAAGTTGTTGATTTGAAGGTTTTTTCCCTCTTGATGTCATCCCAGTATAACTTCCATGTTTCCCCTATAGAAAACCATTCTAAACAAACATATATTGAATTAATAAACACGGTAATCTTTAAATTCTATATCATTTCGATTTTACCATAAAGTAAAAATCATTTATAGATATTCTATTCATAATATACTAACCCCTAAAGTTATCTAAGCCTCCCTTTGATATCAACTATAAACCCCAAGCTTAACCATTTCATTATCTTGAGTTAAGTCAAGAATTAACATTAAGGATCTTTTAAATTTTATATTTTTAAAGAATTATGACATAAATAATACATAATATCTAAAATTTATACAAAGTGGATTCCAATACAAAAGTATCCATTTCTTCTCCAATATAAAACTTTCAAAAGAAAACATGATTTATTTTTCTTGATAAAAATATTCCTAAGTTTTTCATTTCTCTTAACCATCCTTATACCTGGTAAAATCATTTTAAAAACTTTGTATAAGCATAAAAAATCTCAATAAGGGATATAAAATATGGAAAGGAAACGTTAGTTAATGAATATTTATAAACCCCTGAAATCATAGAAATCCAAAAAAAATTATAGCAATCATAAATCATAAATATAACTTGTGGAATCCATATAATAATTACATTGTATATTTAGTAACTACATAGGGAGTAACCTTTATGTTTATGTTTGGAATACTCATCATAGTATATTCTGTAAATTTATTACGAGAACCCTTATTTTTTAACTCTGTCTCATTACCCAATGCATTGGAGACCTATCGCAGGCTCACTCGCCCTCAGTTCATCATAGAACCACCCATATACGTAATAAATTCCCAAGAACCATAACATAATCAACACACAAGACCCATTCAAAAAAGTAAAAATAACATCTTTACACTGAAATCATAAGATATCATTTCAAGATATAATAAATTCATTCTCAAAACCATTTTAAAAAAAAATACCTAAAAAGGAAATATGGTATTTACTTTTCTTTTAAAAACATTGTGGATTGTATAGAAATCCAATAACCAAATACTGGTCACAGCAGTAGAAATGTCATTATCTTCACATATGTTAAAAAACATTCCTTTTGTCATTTATTAAAACACTTCATATAAAAACGATACTTTTTGAAAACCATTGATTGAAATTAAAAGTTAAATGAGTTGATTATACCCTGTATAAAAGAAGGTAGTTTATAATATCAAAATATACCTCAATGAAAGTATATCAAGATAATGTCCCTTACCATGAGTCTAAAACATCATGTACAATATTTATATTCCTAAATAACAAAGTTAGATTACTTTTTACTTTCTTGAGAACCTTGTTCATGTTTATTACCACTTATTACCATGTTATAAATATTATATAATTATTTATGTTCATATCTAATGTTTTGTCGATATTCGGTACATGAGTCAAAAATAAACATTGTTTTGATGTCACTAGTCTAAGTTTTCAGAATTATGTCATCTAAATAATAGTATTCATGAAATAATCATCACTTTTATACATTAATCATACTTGTTAAATAAAACAATTTATTATGGTTATGAAATATGAACAACGTTATATTCATAGAGATGGTAGGCTACACGTACTCAGGAGTAAAATTTACAGAATGATCATAATATTATGAACATAATAATAATAATTTAAATATACTTATATAAATATTACAAGTGATGTAGTGAATAAAAATAATTCACATCGCTTCGTGGAGTTGATAGTTCACACATATGCACGAACAACATTATTGTTTGTATGTGCATGGAAGGTAAGAGCATAATTAAAATATTATTATTTTTTACAATAATTATTATGTCTTAAATATCACATATGAATATTAATTTCATCCTTATAAACAATTATGGTAGACTTTAATGGAAAACGAACTAAATTGATTCATGGATGTGATAATTCACACGTATGCACGAATGATTAATTTCATTCCCATTTGATTGAATTAGAAAGGGATTTAGGGATTGATATTAACATAATAATATCTCATAATATTAAGGATATTGGATTTAGTATTTCATCATTTAAGAAGAATATTTAAAGTATGTAGAAGAAGAAATAAAATAGAAACTCTTAAAAATGATACCACTTCTTCGATTGATCACCTTTGAAGAACACCTTAACACATATAGTAAGGGTGTTATGCATAAAATAAGGCCTCAAGAATGTATGGAGGTATTATATGAAGTGGTTTGGATAAAGATTTATTGAACCAAAAGGCTTTGGAATTGTAAGTGTTAGACAATAGAGGATACCTTTTTATAGGAGAGGGGAGGGGCACCCTTGGAAATTCTTAATATATTAAATTAATATAAATTAATTTTCAAATCCAAAAGATTCCAAATTAAAATATGTTGAATATAAGATTAGGATAGTTCTAAATACTCACATCCAATAATTTTTATATAATTATTGAGTTTATTTTAAACCTTATATTTTTGGTTAACCTTTAATTATTCTCTTTTAATTTTAAAAGTGGTAACAAACTTTTAATTATTAAGAGGCTATTAATTTTACTTATATGCGATAAATTTCCCATAATTGAAAAAATAAGGAACTTTTAGACCTTATCATAGTAAATTTTTTATTTTAAAATATTTTTAGTATTTTTAAATGATTTAACAATTTACTATTTTTTTAAAATATCAACTATGTCAATTTTTACACTATTCATTTTTTTGAATTTAAATAAAATCTAAACAGATATATAACTTATAAAAAAAATTAACAGCCTTATAATATGTAATATTTAACTATAAAAATCGTGGTTGACATAAATTATGTGAAATAATATTTATTTTAATATTTATAATATCATTTATTTTATTCATTCATTAAAAAAAGCAATCACTGCAACATAATTGTGTCATAATTAAATTTAATTATTTAATGTATAAAAATTATATATAAAATACCAGGATGTGATAACTCTTTTTATCTTTATAATTAATATTTATTGTCTAATATATCACTTATATAAACCCATATTGAAAAAATGTTATTATAAAGATGTATGTTTATAACATGTTTTCCTTTAGTTTAAATTAATAGTTATAAGTGTCATAATCACACCCAAGTGGCTTCTAAAGGAAAACTTTTCATCAAAATGGTTTTATGGGTCAACCATATCTCAAAAAATAGGATTAGGACAAGTCATAGGGTAGTTATATATTATTATAATATTATTTTTACTCATATTTACTTGATTTAGCCTTTAACCGTGGTAAATACAAAAATTACTAAAGTCACAAATCATAATGTCCAAAAATAAAAGGGAAATATTTACATAATTTGGACCTTATGATTAAAAATATGAAATCCATTTTTACTAGTTAAAAATACCTAAGTTTCAGTAATTAATGTAAAATTAATCCACGTTGTCAAAACGAGAAATGGTTTTTTTAAGTAAAACTCATCAAAAGATTGACATGTGTTTATATCAAATTTCAATGTGAAATTACTTTAAATAACCAAAAATTTATTAATTTATAAAAACATAGTCCAATTAAACGTTAAATCAAATTAAATTTATAACCTAACTATATAAATAAATTAGATGAAAAGGAAATTTTGAATTAAAATACAGTATTTTTCACTATTTATTAAAAAAATGAATTTTATCATAAAATACCAAATTTCAAATAGATTAAATTTTTATGTTAGACTTGTGAATAATAAGTTTATTTTTAAAAATAGAACATATAAAAATAGATAAAACTTTTTTTAAAAGGTTTCTCTATCAAAAGGAGGTAAAACTACCTTTTAAAAACATTAGAGTATTTTATGCTTAAAACTAGATTTATTCTCATTTTAAGCATCTAAAATTTATTATATGAATGTAAAACCATTCAATAAAAAAATTTAAACATAATATAGTTAGTTATATTCATTCCCTATAATAAAAAGGCTAGTAAACTACTACCATTTAAAATAATAATAATAATAATGTATTATTTTTTAGCATAACTCAGTCTTGTGTGCAACATAAGATTTCGGAGAAACCCGTTATTGTGTATCAAGTATAGTATCATACATATCATAACCTTTTCAGTAAACTTAATATATAATTAATAAATATTAATAGATATGAAAATGTATTATTTTATTGTTACTTGTGTTGTAACAAAAGGAACCAATAGTTCAGGAGGGGATGCCTGATGTGGAGAGAAGAAACACCATCTATATTGCCAAATCCTTCCATATACCCCTCCACCTTGTACACTCTATGGTTTCTATTTTCTGTCTTTATTTTTTATTCCCATTATAGATAATTTTCCCTAGTGTATCATTTGTTATATATATTAATGGGATACAATTTTGGATTTAGTAATTTCTAAATTATTTTCATTTCACTATTGATTTAGTTTATCCATGTATAGATTTAATGCATCTTCTATGGTCACTAATTAGCCTGTTATGCCATATTTTGGCATCCTACTTGAGATATTTTAGCATGTGTATGACCTATAGAGGCATATTGAGTATCTATATCTTTAAATTTATAATGATTAGGGTTCCCCACTATAGCCTTCTCTAATTCTCTTCTTACCATATGAGATTCATGGTTGATACATTCCTAAGGTGGTTAATCCCACAAAATGCCCCTATGAGATCATTGCTACTTACACTTGTTCCTACAGGAGGTAGGTGACCTCTAATCCAATGGAAAATACATATTAATCTTTTTTCATATGTCTAAATGAAAATGTCTTTACTAGTACTTTATGGGAGATAACCCATATTTGGTTTTCCTTATTTTCAATGTGTTCTTAGGGCCCATGTTTTTCATTTTCTACCATTTTATATTTATAAGATGTAAAAATATTATTTATAGTCACTTCCTATATTTATCTGAGTTGTTTCATCCATTTTTTTACTATGTTCACCTACACATTATTCTACTTCCATATTTTTTAACCCCTTTGTACTAAATTTTTATCAAGTTTAGGTATTTGTTTTATAAAAATCATTATAGGTAGAAAATTTCCAAAAGACTATCCAACAAGTTTCCCCAAATAATGACTTTCACTACAAGGAGATCTCAATTCCCTATTTAAAATACCAAAATTTCAATTTAATTTTTGTCTCTACTTATATTTATATCACTCCCACATATATTTCAATAATATTATATAAACTATCTCATATTAATTGTGGGGGTATTTCTTGAGCTTTATTATCAATATTCATGGATTATTTCATATTATCACTTATCTAGGAAACATTTTTCAATTAATTAATGATTTAAATTTCAGAACTCTTTACACCCATTTAAAAAGAAGAAAACATTATATTGGATAATGTGGAAAACTATTTTTATTCCTATTTAAATTTTTATCTTGTTAATGGAGTTGAGTAATTTAATTGAAAAATTCAATATTCTTGTAATTTATTCTGATTAAATTATTATTGTATACTCTTACATGGTTGATTTATAGATATTTTTGTATAATCCCTTTCTCGATTCAATTCTAGACTTACACTATCATATTATTTTTTTAGCATATTTAATGAGAGATAATTAGGGCATGTAAACTTATCATAACTTGAATTTATATAATATTGAGGAAATTATTGAACAAATAAATTGTAAAAATGGTTGAGAAAAGTTTTTATGTGCCCTTTTCCCGAGACCCACATGTGCACATATCCATCATTTCCATATTGTATCCATGAATAACCATTTTGGTATGGAGACATTTCAAACCTATTATCCCTTCATTCCATATTCCTATTATGATTCATGATTCTCTTTTGAACAAGTGTGGGGGATTTTTCATCACTATCAAACATGGGATATTGTTACAAAGGATATGTATGGTCGAAATTTTACTAGATTGTTATAAATTGGTTCATGATTAATTTTGACAGTTTTTACACATACCATATTTCTTTGAAAAAAGGAAATATATATAAAAAATGGGTTGTGTATTAGGAAGGTCAAAAATCACCAATACCATACCAATGAATCCAAAGATTGATCATATGTGGTTAGGTGATAGATGTGAGATCTTTCCTAAACATGATTTTCTAGAAATACATAAAAGGTAAAAGAAACAGATAGGGAACATTCTTGATACATACATGACATATTCATGGACCCACTTTGAGTTGTTTGAAGCTTGGACACATTTTTTCTATGAGGATTTAATTCATTACGGTGTTCACAATTATCATACATTTTAATTTAGAGATTACCCTATTCTTGATATTTATTTTTATCATTATCCCACTTTCCCTTGACCATAGTGACATTATAACCTTATTACTAAATCGCTAATGAATAATTTTGTATTTTTTTTACAAAATGTAGATGTTAAAACTGATGCAATATTTTGATTAGGAACTTTTATTTAGGTTATGAGAATAACTACAGTTACATTATACCGTGAGTGATGAGAGAAAATTTAGTGACATATATTCCAAAATGTCTATATATTCTAAGGAAAAATTATGACTATTTAATTAAAGTAAGAAATAATTTTAATAAATAACTTGAAAATGAGGCATTACTAATTTTATCAACAGGGTAGACTATTGAGGAGTTACTTTTCCTACTTTAACATAGTTTTGTTTTCCTAGTTGTAATTCATGTTTCTTGTTTAGAAATTTTTTCTTTTGGAACCCCTATTGAGATTATTTTTTCTTGAGGGTAAGAAATTATTCAAGTGTAGGGGAATTTGTTGATCCAAATTAATAAACTTATTTTGGATATATTTAATTAATGTTTAATGGTGTTTTTTTATGAATCTACTCTAGGTTTTGGGTTTTTATAGGAATTAGGAATTCATGTCTTAAAGGATAAATACTAGAAAAATGGTAGAAATAATCATTACACTATTTGAATTTGTAGTACATGATGTGTAATCCTAGAGCAGAGCACTTGTAATCCCAATCCTAGTATGTGAATCCCAATTAAAAGTTTTAAACCACATACATAATGTGAAATCAATACCATACATGCAAAGTTCAAAACCTAATTGTTGATGAAGATTCAAGCCATGAAATCTACAACATCTAAAATATTTTGAAATTAATTAATATCTGAAGTAAATGGTATGTATTTAAATTACAAGCTATGAAAGTATCGATGTAAAAGTCACTTAAATAACCAACACAATTTGAACCATTTTCATTTTGTATAGCACTAAGGGTATGTATATTTTCAATGAACCCGATGATTAGAAGAAGTTTGGAAATAAATTATTTTCTCTATTTTTCTTCTTGTGTTTCCATTTACTTCTATTTTGTTTTGTTTTTAACAAGGTTCAATTCATTCAGTTTCTACTTTAATAGATTCTTTTTTCATTCCTTGACATTTTATATTCAATTATTTTCCATATTACATTTTGATACCCATTTCAATATTTATCACCCTTTGACTTCAATGGTTATGATTTATAATCCTTTTTTCTTCATTCAAAGTGAGTTTTTTAATTATTCTTACTTCTTTTAAGTTTATATTGCTTGTTAACGATTTTTTTTATTATGTATAGCATGTTTCCCACCATCTCATTTTCGTTTTACACCATCATGACCTGGTAATCTTCTTAGGTTTAAGGATCAAGAGTAGAGGTGGTTTCAACCTAATGAATATATAATACCCAAACTAGGTAACCCTATGTCTAGTAACTAGGTTTATGGAAATTTTCAATATAATTCTATTGCAACTCACCTAACCACTATATGTGTATATTGAAGGACCATGTCCTAGTTAGAGTTGATCTGGCTAAGATCAATAGCATGTGATTCTTTCTACTTATAATCCAAGATTATTGTAATTAGTTTGTTAAAAAATATTGAATGGGAAGTATTCTCCAATATAGGTTGATCCAATTGGTTGGACTAAGATTAGTTGGTGTCTTTTAATTCTCTTGGAATCCTATTCCATAGGTCTATCCTAAGTTAGATTTAGAATTAACCTTTTTATATACACTAAAATTGACATTGAACCTTACTTTGATCTATTTTTAATCCCAATATATAAAGTTTAGTAAATTAAAACAAAATATAGTGTCAGTGAGGAATCATTCTAAAAGGATCTTACCCCTAGGTTGTTTTTCTGCAAGCAGTATTTGTGGGTTTAACCCCAGACTTCCACATTACTAAAACTTAGTAGCTGAGTATAGTTTTGGATATAAATTTATAATATGATCATTTTTTGAGTATTTAACAACACCTTTTGTTAACATCATATATCCATCTCCTCTTCCATCAAATGGAAAATGAAATCGTCGATCATGTGTATGGTGGACTACTACCTCACGAATTGATGTAATTAATTTTTCATCACCACCTTTAAATAATGAATATAATTATGGATTTAAATCATGTATATAATATATTTTATATTTTTATACTTATATAATTAAAATAAAACATATACCTTCTTACTTCCCATGATGTTTAAATTATGATAATATCGATCGTGTGTACGGTGGACCACCTCCTCATAAAGTGATGTGATTATTTTTTCACTTACTCTTTTCATGGAATGTAATAAAGATAAATGTAATTAATATATGTGATATATATGAAATTATATTGATTCTAGAAAATTAATATATCAACTAATTCATTTTCATTTCATCCCATAAGGAAATTAAAATGCCAGTCATGCGTACGAATAGCCAACTCTCTCCACGAAGCGATGTCATCCATTCTCCATGATCAAATTTCAATAATGGTTCTAAATATGTATATAATGAAAAAATTGATATTCATAAAATTAATATAATTATTTTTCTGATGAATATATAACCTATATACCTAAACAATAACATTCATAATAGAACACGCAGGAGAAAATAATGAAATTACCCCAGAAACAATAAAAATAATGAAATATTATTAATTAATGAGTGATAAGATGTTATAATATGACCTTATGTGATATTATAAATATGAATAAGATTATGGTATAAATTAATAATTTGTTTTAAACTATTATATAGGATTTTTAAGCATGTCCAAGTAAAATAAAGCATGAGTTAAGGGACTTCATCTCAATTTCTCTTCATTGAGGAATAATATAATATTATGAACCAAATTTATTTTATATGGTGTATATAGTTTCCCTTTATCGTGTAATATCATGAATACTTCATATATCATGGTATTTTATTTTTAATTTTAATTATTTCAACTGAGGGTATTTGACTTGAAAATTACCATGTGGTAACGAATTTCATAACTTAATTTCTTTCATTGTGTTATATTAATTCTTAATTATATTTAATATTATATGATTATGTATGTAAGTACTTTTGACTATCTTATGTTGTATTACTAATTATTTATTAGGATTTACATTTGGTACACATAATCAATTCATTGATTCTCACTTCAACATCGTGATCATTGATAGGTATTTTGTCTCAATTACCATTTCATTGAGACATATTTGTTAATATGAACCTATTCACTCTTTTGTGGTATATATATTTATTATTTGATTTATTTAACATATATACCTATTTATTCAATATGGTTAATGTTTCAAATCATGTTTACCCATATACTTTGAATCGTGGATATGAATATTTCATAAACCATATATCATTCTCCCATATGGTATTTAATTTGAAAGTTATTTGATTAAATTGGGAAATATTGATAAATCTATATTATTTACTCAATACAGATATTTGATGATAAGGAACATTGTTCATGAATTAAATTTAGTATTCAATATATAAGTAATTCATTAGACATACTGTGGTGGGTGGTGCCAATAATTATATATCCCCTCGATTCATCGATTGTCTCATGAGGAAAATTAGTAATGTAGCATTTAGTGGGGTTTTAACCATAGTATTAAATTGTCTAATAGAAGGTCTTTAATTTAGTGGTATCATTATGGCGAACATCATGAATTATAATAATTAATCATTTACTCCAATAAAAATTCAATTTTTTATTATTATCCACGATATCTTTGCAATGATATTATCACTAGATGTATTTAATTCTTAGTTATTGATTAAATTTCATGTGTTTTCAGTTATTTACCATGATATATTGATTATGCCTTATCTATTCCTGATAGTAATGTTATTTATATGGAATGGTTTTTTGTTGTTTTCCTTTATATATTTAGTATTTCTTATCTATTCATGATATTCATGTTATTTAAATGTCTTTTGTGTTTAGTAATTTAACTTTTCATATTCATTATTCCTTATATATTCATGATTGTCAACTTATTAAAATGGAATGTGTGTTTAGTTATTTTCCTTTCCTTAATGATTATTCCTTATCTAATTATTACAGTTATGTTGTTGATTAAATGGAATGTGTGTTCAAATATTTACCTTCCCATATTCATAATTCAATATAGATTAATCTTTATTTAATAATGATAGCTTACACTTTACGTAACTCTTACTGAGAATTTAAGCTCACCCTTGTTTTGTTTCCTTTCACGGGAATCTAGGATGTGTACTGTGAATGATATGAAAGGATATACTAGAAGGATTGTTGATATTATTAAAAAAAAATATTTTATAATTTGTTTAATAAAATGTAATATGGGAATTAGGTATGTGTCTAGGTTACCAAGACTACTAAACTTTTTAGTCCTTCAATATGCGGTCACTTAAATCTTATGAAAATTCAGTAAAGAAGACAATAGCTTCAGGTTACTAGATTCGGGGTTGTTAGAGTTGGTATTATATGAATTTTAATAGAAACTTTTGGATCTATATTTTAGAAAACATAGATTATGGAATTTAATCCTATGATAAACTTTGAGGTTTAGTATAGAAGAACAACCTAAAGTTTTAGAAAGATTGGGATTATGTGGTTTTTCCTATTAATAATTACCTATCTAGATATTCCAAGTGTATATAGTTCTAGAACATAATTACCTATGGGAAATAACTCTGAAAAAGGAATGTTGGGCTTGACTCGAGTGTTACCAAGTACATGACAATAGGCCTTACTTTATAACAGGTTTGACACTCTCAAGGGATATGTTTTGGATTTTTCACATTTTATTTACAAATTAGTATGAAGTATTTGAATAGATGATGAAAATGAATAACCTATGCAAAACCTAAGTTTTCGTAGACTGAAAATACAATTTCATTATTTAAAAATTTGAATGATTATTCTTTATGATTATGTGATTTCCAGATATTATTATTATTACTCACACAATTTTTTTTAGTTATAGTCAATGGATAGATCATGAAGGAATATTTTTAACATTAAACATGATTGACAATGTGGTGATAATGAAAAACCAAATGAGATGTTGATAGGAGTGAAAGATATCATGATTATACCTAACCAGTTATCTCAAAATATAATTAACAGCCTATTTCTTAACCAACTACCAGACTCACCAAAAAATATAATAATGGAGTTATGTAAGAACCCGCTTTTTTCTATAAAAGGCCTTAAAATATTCTTGATGTTATTCCAGAGCAGTGCCTTCAGACGTCGTACGATTCCGAGCCCCGGTATGGCTGGAATAGAATTTTCAGTGTGTTCACACTGGGCATGCCAAATAAATGGGATAAATCCTAAAAAGTAATTCGGATCCTAAATCTGAGAGTACGGATGGGTCTGAAATGGGGTATTTACCCCATGAACGACATAACGTATGTCGGCGCAGGACGTTGGGACCCCTCGCCCGTTAATGGAACATTAAACGGATAAATAATTAATTAATTTATTCATTTAATGGTTAAACTCAAGTATCTCTTAAACGGTTGCTCTATTGGGAAAACATCCCTCAGGTATCATTGAAACATTTTTGAGGTGATTATGTTTGTTGACAATGTGGACAACTATGTTGTGATTATTGACAAAGAAAACCATGACATACAAATTTGTGGACAAAAGGGATTTCATTGTGGAATGTCGAGTTCAAGAGTTGTGGTCAACAATCCATGTTTGATTCAAGAACGTCAATAAAGGAATGAATGATCTGGAGGCGGTACAAAAAGAACAGATACAAGGTGGCTCTGTTTTCCAGTGTTTGCCAAATTTTTGGGCCTGAAAATCGTCAAATGAATAGAAGTGGTTTTTGGAAAAGGGACTTGCACGCCGTGTACTCGAAGGAGAGAAAACTTGCGCGCCATATGTTTTTCAAGATCAAAGCATCAAAATATGGCAATGGAAAGAGGATCGCACAAGTATTGGGTTGGTCGCGCAAGTGACTTGCGCGCCGATTCCTTGGAGGATTGGAAACATGCACGCCTGTTGTTTTTCAAGATCAAAACTTCAAAATATGGCAAAGGGAAGAGGTTCGCGCAAGTTTGGAAGTGTGTCGCAGAAGTGACTTGCAGGGGAAGAGACTTACATGCTGAGACTTGTGCGCTGAGAGGAGACTTTCGCGCTGTCGCACAGGTTGTTCAAATGCCTATAAATACCGGACCACCCCTCCTCATTTCTAACGGATCTCAACACTTTGAAAAATCAGAGCTTTCGTCGCGCAGGTGTGGTGGTCGCGCAAGTGGTGGTGTGTCGCGCAAGTGGGACTTGAGTGTCAAATTTGAAAAAATGTGGTTGTTGTTTTTTGCGCACCAATATTGGTTTGGGCATAAAGGGAATTGTGTCACACAAGTTTGGAGTTGAAGAATCTTGTGTCACACAAGTGTCAGAGGTGGACTTGCGTGCCAGTTGTGACTTGTCCGCCGAGACTTGCGTGCTGGGTTAGACCTGCGCACCAAGTAAGGTTGATTTTTCGGCAGTGTTTTCGGGATGTGTGGAAGCTGGAAGTTTTCCCGATACCATCGGTGCAAAAAAAGATTCATCTACGGGTGAAAGTTGGACTTCAAAAGAGCATCTACATACAGAAGAAGATGAATTCCTTCATGTAAATGAAGAGACCTACAGGTCTATAAACTGTGAGTGGATCCTTTCCAGAGCAGTGAGCAAAGAAATAGGAAGAAGGTGATCCTCTCCACCGGTAGTGAGCCAGAGAGAGAAACAGGGAGTGACCCTTGGAAAAGCAGTGAGCTGACCCTAAACTTTGTAAAGTTAGGGAGCCTGGGATAGAGTGACTGTGTCTGAACCTTGTAATCCATAGCTAGTGAAGTTTAGTGGAATTTGGTACGACCGACAACCTGTTGGCATATGCTCCTTGGACGTAGCCCTTAGTGGTGAACCAAGTAAAAATTGTTGTGTCCTGTGCTTGCTTTACTTTCTGTTTATATTGTGAAACAGGAATGAGAGAGAAGAGTGTTTTTCTTAACAGCGAAACAAGATTAGAACGGGCTTTAATTTTAAATTAGTCAAACCTGGATTCACCCCCCCTCTCAGGGTATTTAGCCTTATGGACCTAACATGCATGGATGGGGAAATTGAGGGCATTATTGAGTTCAGAGCATGTTGTTTACCCTAGGCGAGGTATAAGTTTCACGGGCGCGGGTCGTCTGTGAAAAATAGCCCTAGGGGCGTTTTCGTAATTTGGTGGCCTCGGGCGTTGAGTTTAATAACTTTTGAACAGGGCCTCGGATTAAAATTTTGAGACCTCCATTGTGCTCAGGAGGTTGTTTTTACCCTAGTGCAGGCTTAACCTCAACCCTGTCGAGAGTTTCAGATGCAGGTTAAATTGGGGGTTTAAATTAATTAATTTTTAAATTAATTTTTTTTCTTCTTTATTTAAACATTAACCCATCCCATCCCTCCTCCATTTTCATCCCCTGGAGAAACTCCCCCCCCACCCTAAACCTCCTCTCCTCCTCCTCCTCCTCCTCCCTCCCAATCATGGTGGAAGTGGAAACAACGAAGGTGGATCATCGGCGAAGCGTCGGGCTACGCCCAACAAGGTAGGAGATTTTCATTTTGTGTTTTTAATTTATGAACCTCTGTTTCAAGTTTAATTATAGCATTGAAATTTTGATTTATCTTCGATTAAGGCCCATATTTGTGAATTAATTTTTCCGATCTATCAAACGCATCTTTTGGATTTAAAATCTGAGTCCTGATGCGTTCGCAAATGTCCGGCGAAGTTCACGGGTTTTTGATGTTTTCCGGCGGGTCTGGCCGGTCCGGCGAGGGTTCAGGCGGGCATCGGTTTGGGAGAGCGTGGAGGCCGGTGGCTGTACGAGGGCGGTGGTCAGATCTCGGGGTGGCACAGCAAGGGTGTGGGCAGCGGCAGGTGGCCGGGTGGATTCGGATGTCGCCGGCTGGCCGAGGGCGGTGTGCGGCCGGAGGAGCCGGTTGGTCGAGCGGCGCAAGGGAGCTGGTGTGGCTGGGCGCGGAGCTCAGCGAGCAGGCCGGGCGGAGGCGACTGCCAGGAAGAGGAGCAAGGAGCCCCAGGTGGAGCGGAACGGTCTGGAGTGTGGCAGGGCGCGGCGTCGAGCAGCGGATCAGGCCGGCGTCCGTCAGCCGTCGTGGTCGAGGGAGAGCCCGAGGCATGGCCTCGGGCGTGTGGAGGAAGCAGGACCCATCGGTCCTACTGGCGTGCTGAGGAACGCCGGCTGTTTGGCCGGTCTGCTGGGAGGCGAGGACCCGCATTCGGCGGGTCCTGCTTGGTGATGCGCTGAGCCCGGCCAGTTGGCCGGTCTAGTTTTAAAAAATATATATATAAAAAGTTTATAATATTATTATTATTATTATTATTATTATTATTATTATGAAAATGATTTATATATCATAAATCATCCGCAGGGAGTCCGATTTGGGCACCGTCTATGGCAACGCGTCCCTTAAATTGAGACGAATATTTTGAGATGGTTTTGGGGGTTTTTAACTCTCGAAACGGGGGTCTCGGTGGCGGGACACGCCTTTAAGTGGTTTAGCACTTTTCCTGGGGGTTCTTGTTTTGGATGGCACGAACACATCCGATATTAGAATTGAGCGCCGTCAGTGGCGTTGCGACCCATGCGTTGAGCCGGAGGTTTCCAGTGCGGATTCGGGCATTGAAACCAGAGTTGAGTTGTGGGCCCCACGGCCCGTCTTTTGACCTCCGTGCAGCGCTTTACAACGTTTTCATCATACGTCTGTTCGGGGTGTCTGAGTAGTCGATCCTGGGTGTTTTTTTAGGGCATTGCAATGATGCAATCCGCCCGTTTTAATTCAGCACACTAGTGTGGGCCCCACGATGGTCATTTTGGGAGTTGGCGGTGATTTTCATCTTTATCACCGGGTGTCCATTTTGGAAAAGTGGTTAGTCAATGTTTTTTACTTTTTCAAGAGTATCGCAATTGTGTGATCCGTTCGTTGTGCTTCAGGACCGAGGTGCGGGTCCCACGTAGAACCGCTCGTGCACGGTTTGATGAAATGCATCTTTTTCTCCAGATATCTTTTCCACTCAAGTGAGTTGTCATTTTGACGTGTTTTCCTGAGGCGATCGCAATGGTGCAATGCGCCCGACTATTTTCAAGGCTGAGGCTTGGGATCATGGGACGCCATTTGGGTGAAAAGCGGTGTTGGAAGGCTTTTCTGTCGGATATCCTTTTGAGGTGAGTGAGTAGTCTATCTCGCATGTTTTTTCGGGAGTATTACAACGGTATGATAAGTTTGGAGGTGCGGAGCCTCATTCGAGATCTTATTAAACACGGAAGCAAGTAACGTGCTCTGGTGGTGGTTCGTCCTACTGTGTTTGTAGCGGACCCTAGGCGTGTGATCGAATGCACTCTCATGTGAGTTAAATAATGCTTTAAGAGATGTGGTTGTCCGTGCCTGAGCCATTGAGGTGGAAAGTTGGATTTTTTACGTTTACGCCCTTCATGTTGACGTTGGGTGTCGTGTGCACGATAGCCTTTGGGCTGAAAATGTGGTATACTCTATGAGTATACGGGAATGCTTGGAGGTACATGTGGTTGTTTGTACCTTAGAACGTTTGTGTGCTTGGTTGGAGTTGACTTGAGGGCACACATCGTGTGGGCCCCATGTGCATGTCGTGTTATGCTTTGCATACCCTTGACCTCTAACGACGTAGAGGGTCCCTCTGTTCTCGTTTGTTTTCACATCTGGGTTGAGTTTCCCCTGGTTCTGTTCTCATTTTTTTGACCAGCATGGTTGAGTGGTTTTCCCCTGGTTATATTCTCGATGGTTTGGCCAGCAGAGTTCCTTCGTATTCCCTGGTAGAGTTCTTGTGGATTCTGTGTGACCAGCACATTACGTAGGCACTGATCCTCTATATAGGGGATTGTTTCCAGTAGGGCTGGCCAGGAGGTTGTTTCCAGCAGGGGGTCCAGTTGTACCATCTAGTAGGGATGGCCAGTGCGGTACCATCCAGCAGGGATGGCCAGTGCGGTACCATCCAGCAGGGATGGCCCGTGGGGTACCATCCAGCAGGGATGGCCAGCGGGTTACCATCCAGCAGGGATGGCCAGTGGGTTACCATCCAGTAGGGATGGCCTGTGGGTTACCATTGAACAGGGATGGCCAGCATTGTACCATCCAGCAGGGATGGCTAGAGCGATTTTGGGTTTACCTCCAGCAGGGCTGGGAAGTGGTCCCTGATGTCGGGTTTACCTCCAACTGGGTTGGGAAGTGGTCCTCGGTGATCGTTCTGAGCCTCTCTCCAGTGGAGTACCCTTTTACGGGATTGGGCATTGGGACTCTTCGATGAATTTAGTCAGGTCTCCCTCCAGTGGATTACCCTTTTACAGGACTCGGCAGTGTAGCACATGTCGACTTTTGTTGGGTATCCCTCTAGTGGGAACCTGTCGACTTCCAAGGATTACCCTCCAGTGGGACTGGACAGGGGGTCGCCTGTCGACTTTGAGGAGACCTCTCAGCTGTGGGGCAATGATGAGGTGTGGTTTGACATTCCCCCAGAACTCTCAAGTACGAGGGGTGATTTCCCCATCGAGACGCATCCTTCTGACGCGACCTAAAACCATGCGGGAAAGTAAGTGCAGCCCAAAGAAGATAGTGTCAAGGTACGGTGATTTGAGCCCCTTAACTTGCAGTTTGGGGTAGACGTGCGGGATGCTGGGCATCGATGGTGTTTACTTCTGGGACTTTTGGCTACTCACTTTCTTGGGATGAGCTACGGGATGGATATCCCCTTATAATCTTGTTTGGGTTTCTTGGCAGAGCATATATGTATGTATGTATACCTTGTTCTAGTACCCACTTCATGGATTTTGGTTACTCTCCTTCCAGGAGAGGCGAAGACGTGCTGAGTATTCCACGTCCTTTATGTGACTATCTTCTCATGGTTGGACGATTCTACTCTCCTTCTATAGGTAGCAAAGACTCGACGAGAAGTTTACCTTCTCACTGTTTTTACCTCTTTGTGTTTGGACGAGTCTACTCCCTTCCTCTTGTTAGGTTGAGTTGTACTCTTTACTTCACTCTCAGTTGTACTCCTTTACTTTTCCATGTTCGGTCTTCTTCTCACATCTTCAGTACCTCCTTTGTTGCTCCCTCGAGACTTCGGGGCATCCTAGTGAGTATTTTTATACTCACCCCTTCTTGGGATTTTCCCGCACTTGGTGTGCCCTTGAAGACGACGGACAGGTTCGTCGTGACTTCAGCCGAGCTTAGGATATCGGGAGCTTGGACCACGTATGGTGGTCATAGTCGGGTTCCAGGTGGGGGACCCTTCCAGAAATGTTTCTTTTGTTTACCTGTTGCCGAGTTGTGGCACCTTTTCTGGCTGGGCACGTGTTTTCCCATTTTCTTTTTCAGTTTACCTTCAGCACTTGCTTTGTACTGTTAGAGTTCGATGCACTTTTGTGGTTTATATATAGCATTTTCACTTTACTTTACTTATCTTTTCTTTTCTTTTACTAGGCACTTATCCAATGAGTGGGTTGCGTGTGTGTGTACAGGTACTCAAGCAAAGGCCTCCCAGAGTTATTTATCCTTCGGTGCTTTTTGCCAGCCCCTCAACTATGGAGGCGGGCTTGGGGTAGTTGTGGCTCGAGCCCAGGTAGGTTCAGGTCATGATAAAGTGGTATCAGAGGTGGTTCATTCCCTGGGACGTTGTTTGGACGTCCCTAAAAAGGAATTGGTTGGGATTTAGGGAAATGGTGTCAACGTGTCTCGAGAGTGGCTCTCAGGCCAGGGATTCCAGTGATGGTGTTGCGGCTGATGTATCCATCCACCAAGACCGTGATGACCCGCTTGTCGACTCGGCATGCTGAGACACCAGTTTCGGGGAAAATTGGTTTGTCAATCACATAGGATCAAGTCTTTGAATGTCCTTCATGAGACATCTCCCCATTTTTGTTACTGTTATATACATATATGCTCATCTGACCATGGCACTCCTTGATGGCATTCAGGATGTCTCCGCGAAGACATCCAGCTAGAATACCAGCTTTGGTTCGTGACGAAGACCCTATGAGCTATGAGGCCTCATTCCAGGACCCATTATGTGATTCCCTTTCTTCGGGTGGTCCGGTAGCATCACCCCCACTTGGTGAGTAGCAGACAGCTTCAGCAGAGCAGATTGAGCTTGATTGCAGGTTGAGTGCGCTCCATGAGTTCCAGCGATAGAGACCGTCGAGGTTCAGTGGTGAGCCAAACCCTCAAGCAGCAGAGCTTTGGCTCGAGATGTTGGTTCGCCTCTTTAGGCTTGTGTAGAAGCCAGCAGATCTGATGGTGGATTTGGCCGCCAGCCTTTTCCACGGAGCAGCTTGGTGTTGGTGGAGTCTGGTGACTCAGTTTCTTGACGAGTCGTCGCTTTTGTGGGGCGACTTTCAGTTGTTTTTTCGTGAGGATTTTTGCCCCTCCTGCTTATTCTCCATTCAAATTCAGGACCTTCTGTAGTTTCAACAGAGATGGATGACGATGGCCGAGTACGTGGATAGTTTCGCAGACCATGCACGCTTTTACCCGGACTTGGTCTACAACGGCAATTTCCGAGCGCGAATGTTCGAGCAAGGTCTCCGCATAGAGATTCGTGATGTCATAGTACCCTTGTGCATTTCCACATATGTCGGGGTGCTAGAGAAGGCACTGGTGACAGATATATTCCTGTAGCGTTCTATAGTTGGGGGTGGCAGCAGGCTCAACAGAGGCGAGACGTCTGCCGCAGCTAGCAAGCGTCGGCAAGCAGAACCTTGACGCAAGTGGATTTCTGAAAACCGTACTCAGGGGCATGGTCGTACACCATAGTGGCACCGAAGGGCACCAGTTCATCCTGGAGAGAGTCGGTGCTATGCTTTCGATGGGCGAGGTCACTTGGCACGGAACTGCCCGACCAGGCATGCGGAGAGCTTCGGGTAGGCAGCGGGCGCACCACCATGATGGAGGCAGCGCCGTGATCGTAGTAGTACCTAGAAAGGTGGTGATAGAAGAGGAGAGGGAGGGGCTGGTAGTGGGGGATGGCATCACGAGGTCTTCACATCACCAATAGGCGATCCACGTCAGGCTTTGGGAGCTGATAGTTGGGACCATGGACAGCTACATGCTTTGGATGTCTACGATCCTACAGAGCATGATGTGATGAGAGGTACTCTCTACATCTCATCTACTTTTTACAAGTAGAATTGTTGGACTCTGTGTGTGAAATACTTTTTCTTCTTTCTCCTTATTTGAGTTGTTACCAGGGTGGCATGGGGCGTCAGTGTAACCCTATGTTGGTAAGTTAAAAGGCGTGGGACCTTTTTCTTTAGTCGATGGTGTCAACTCCTTCACTCTCCGAGCGTGTAAGAGAGTTTTGGACATGGTACATCGACTATGAAACCTTATGTGATCAGATATCCTTGGGTGTTTCACCATATGGATATTCTGAAGGAGGGAATCACCAATATTTTCTCTAGGTCCAAACGGTGATTCTAGTCATGGCGTGAGAGAAAGGGGTTCGGTCGGGGAGGTGATCTACCCCCGAGATCCTTCAGGTAGTTTGAGACCGTGCGAAGGGATGGCAAGGTTGTCTACCGCCTTTCCCAAACCCCGAGGTCAGGAGTGGGTGCACGACGTCTCTCACGTGACTCACCTAAGAAGAGGTGTGCGTTCTCTTATGCACGTCATCGACGAGGGAATACCTTGCATGAACAGATAAAATCCTTTGGTCTATCTGCGGTGACACAGGACGGTGCAATAGTTCTTCTGGGTACGGGAGAGCCAGGTGTGGGCTTAGTACGCTGAGTTATTCCCTGGTTTTGATTTTCAGGGATGAAAATATTGAAGGAGGGAATGATTTAAGAACCTGGTTTTTGATTTTAAATACCTTGGAATATTCTTGATGTTATTCCAGAGTAGCACCTTCAGACGACGTACAATTTCGAGCCCCGGTGTGGCCGAAATTAAATTTTCAGTGTGTTCACACTGGGCACGCCAAATAAATGGGATAAATCCTAAACAGTAATTCGGATCCTAAATCTGCTAGTACGGATGGGTCCTAAATTGGTTGTTTACCCCATGAATGACATAAAGTATGTCGGCGCGGGACATTGGGATCCCTTGACCATTAAAGGAAAATTAAACGGATAAATAATTAATTAATTAATTCGTTTAATGGTTAAAATCAAGTATCTCTTAAACGGTTGCTCCGATGGGAAACCCAAGGGCACCGTTGAGTTCAGAGCATACGGTTTACCCTAGGAGGGGTATAAGTTTTGCGGGCGCGGGCCCTCTGTAAAAAATGGCCCCAGGGGCGTTTTCATAATTTAGCGGCCTCAGGCGTTGAGTTTAATAACTTTTGAACGGGGACTCAGATTAAAATTATGAGACCTCCGTTGTAGTCGGGAGGTGGTTTTTACCGTAGGGGAGGCCTAACCTCAACCTCGTCGAGAGTTTCAGATGCAGGTTAAATTGGGGGTTAAATTAATTAATTTTTTAATTAATTTTTTTCTTTTTTATTTAAACCTTAACACATCCCCTCCCTCCTCCATTTTCATCCCCTGGCGAACCCCCCCCCCCACCCACCCTCAACCTCCTCTCTTTCTTTTCCTCCTCCTCCTCCCTCCCAATCAAGGTGGAAGGGGCAACAGCGAGCATGGATCAGCAGTGAAGCATCCGGCTACGCCCCACAAGGTAGGTGATTTTCGTTTTGCGTATTTAATTTTAGAACACTTGTTTCAAGTTGAATTATAGAATCTAAATGTTGATTGATCTTGGATAAAGTCCCATATTTGTGAAGTAATTTTTATAAGCTATCAAACACATCTTTCAGATTTAAAATCTGAGTCCCGACGCGTTCGCAAACGTCCGGCGAAGTTCACAGGTTTTTTATGTTTTCTGGCGGGTCAGGCCGGTCAGGCGAGGGTTCAGGCAGGCGTCGGTCCGGGAGAGCGTGCAAGCCGGTGGCCAGACGAGGGTGGTGGCCGGAGCTCGGGGTGGCACAGCGGGGGTCCGGGCAGCAGCAGGCGGCCGGGCGGAGTCGGGTGTCGCCGGCTGGCCGAGGGCAGTGCGCGGCCGGAGGAGCCAGGTGGTCGAGCGGCACATGGGAGCTGGTGCAGCTGGGTGCGCGGCTCAGCGAGCAGGCCAGGCAAAGGTGGCTACCAGGAAAAGGAGCAGGGAGCCCCAGGCGGAGTGGCGTGGTCTGGTGTGCAGCGGGGTGTGGCGTCAGGCAGCGGAGCAGGATGGAATCTACCGGTCATCGTGGTCGAGGGGGAGCCCGGGGTATAGCCTCGGGCGTGAGGAGGAAGGAGGACCTGTGGGTCCTAGTGGCGTTCTGAGGAAGACCGGCTGTTTGCCCAGCCTACTAGGAGAAAAGGACCCGCGTTCGGCGGGTCCTGCTAGGCGACGCGCTAAGACTGGCCAGTTGGCCGGTCTAGTTTTAAATATATATATATATATATATATATATATATATATATATATAAGTTTATAATAATAATAATAATGTTATTATTATTATTATTATGAAAATGATTTATGTATCATAAATAATCCGCAGGGCGTCCGATTTGGGCACCGTCTGCGGCGACGCGTCCCTTAAATCAAGGCTAATATTTTGAGATGGTTTTGGGGTTTTTAACTCCCGAAACGGGGGTCTCGGTGGCGCGACACGCCTTTAAGTGGTTTAGCACTTTTCCTGGGGTTTCTTGTTTTGGACGACGCGGACACCTCCGATATCCGAATTGAGTGTCGTCAGGGGCGTTGTGACCCTATCATCGAGCCTGAGTTTTCTAGTGTGATTTCGAGCGTTGAAAATGGACATGATATGTGGGCCCCATGGCCTGTCTTTTGAGCTGGGTGCAGCACTTTACCACTTTTTCATTGGATGTTCGTTCGGGGCGTGCGGGTAGTCAATCCTGGGTGTCTTTCTAAGGGCATTGCAATGGTGAAATCCACCCGCTTTAATTCAATACACTAGTGTGGGCCCCACGAGGTCCATTTTGGGAGTTGGCAGTGATTTCCATCTTTATCACCGGGTGTCCCTTTTGGAAAAGTGGTTAGTCAATATTGTATACTTTTTCGAGAGGATCGCAATGGTGCAATCTGTTCATTGCGCTTTGGGACCGGGGTGGGGGTCCCACGTAGAACCACTCATACGCGGTTTGACGAAATGCATCTTTTTCTCTGGATATCCATTCCACTAAATTGAGTAGACCTTTTTCCATGTTTTCCTGAGGGGATCACAATGGTGCAATGCGCCCGACTATTTTCAGGGTTGAGGCTCAGGATCACGGGCTGTCGTTCAGGCGTAAAGCGGTGTTGGACGACTTTTCCATTGGATATCTGTTTGAGGAAAGTAAGTAGTCTATCTCGCATGTTTTTCCATGAGGATTAAATGGTAAGATCTGTTTGGAGATGCGGAGCCTCATTCGAGATCTTATTAAACACAGAAACAAGTAAGGTTCTCCAGTGGTGGTTCGTTCTACTGTGTTTGTAGCGGACCCATGGCATGTGATCTCATGCACTCCCCTGTGAGTGAAGTAATAATTGAAGAGATGTTATTGGTCATGCCTGAGCCGTTGAGGTGGAAAGTTGGAGTTATTACGTTTACACCCTTCGCGATGATGTTGGGTTTTGTGTGCACGATAGCCTTTGGGTTGAAAATGTGGTATACTCTGGGATTATACGGGAACTCTTGGAGGTACATGTGGTTGTTTGTAACTGAGAACGTTTGTGTGCTTGGTTGGATTTGACTTGTGGACACACGTAATGTGTGCCCCATGTGCGTGTCATGTTCTGCTTTTCATACCCTTCACCTCTCACGACGTAGAGGGTCCCTCTTTTATCATTTATTTGACCAGCTAGGTTGAATTTCCCATAGTTATGTTCTTGTTTTTTTGACCAGCAGAGTTGAGTGGTTTTCCCCTGGTTCTGTTCTCAATGGTTTGGCTGGCAGAGTTTCTTCGTATTCCCTGGTAGAGTTCTTGTGGATTCTATATGACCAACACATTATGTAGGCATTGATCCTCTACCCAGGAGGTTGTTTCCAGCAGGGTTGACCTGGATGTTGTTTCCAGTAGGGGTGTCCAGTTGTACCATCCAGCAGGGATGGACAGTGCAATACCATCCATTAAGGATGGCCTGTTCGGTACCATCCAGTAGGGATGGCCAATGGGGTACCATCCAAGAGGGATGGCCAGTGGGTTACCATCCAGTAGGGATGGCCAGTGGGTTACCATCCAGCAAGGATGGCCAGCGGGTTACCTTCCAGCAGGTATGGCCAGCATTGTACCATCCAGTAGGGATGGCCAGAGCGGTTACGGGTTTACCTCCAGCAGGGCTGGGAAGTGGTCCTTGATGTCAGGTTTACCTCTAGCTGGGCTGGGAAGTGGTCCCTGATGATGGTTCCGAGCCTCCCTCCAGTGGAGTACCCTTTTACGGGACCGGGAATTGGGACTCGTCAATGACTTTAGCTGGGTCTCCCTCTAGTGGATTACACTTTTACGGGACTGGGAAGTGTGGCACCCGTCGACTTTTGTCGGGTCTCCCTTAGTGGGAACCCATCGACTTCCAGGGATTACCCTCCCGCGGGGCTGGGCAGGGGGTCACTTGTCGACTTTGAGGAGACCTCTCGACTGCGGGTCAGTGACGAGGTGTGGTTTGACATTCCCCCAGAACTCTCAAGTACGAGGGGTTCTTTCCCCACTGAGACGCATCCTTGTGACGCGACCTAAAACCGTGTGGGCGAGTCAGTGCCACCCAAAGCGGATAATGTCAAGGTGCGGTGATTTGAGCCCTTTGACTTGCAGTTTGGGGCAGACGTGCAGGATGGTAGGCATCAATGGTTTTTACTTATGGGACTGTTGGATACTCACTTTCTTGGGCTGAGCTATGGGACAGAGATCCCCTTACGATATTTTTTGGGTTTCTTGGTAGAGCATATGTATATGTATATAAACCTTGTTCTAGTACCCACTTCTTGGGTTTTGGTTACTCTCCTTCCAGAAGAGGTGAATATGTATAGGATATGTCATGTGCTTTCTGTGCCAATATTCTCGTGGTTAGACGAATCTAATCACCAACTATAGGTAGCGAAGACTCTACGAGCAGTTAATCTTCTCACCATTTCTAGCACTTTGCGTTTGGATGAGTCTACTCCCTTCATATTGTTGGGTTGAGTTCTACTCTTTACGGCAGTCTCTGTTGTACTCCTTTACTTTTCCCTAATCGATCTACTGCTCACCTCTTCAGTACCTCCTTTGATTCTCCTTCGAGCCTTCGGGGCATCCTACTGAGTATTTTTAGACTCACCCCTGCTTGGGCTTTACCCACACTTGGTCTGCCCTTGCAGATGAAGAACATTTTGGTCATGAATTTAGCAGATCTTAGGAGATCGGGAGTTTGGACCGCGTACGGTGGTCGGAGTCGGGTTCCAGGTGGGGGACCCTTCCAGCTGTTTTTCTTTTGTTTACCTATTGCCAGGTTGTGGCACCTTTTCTGGTTGGGTGAGTGTTTTCCCATTTTCTTTTTTAGTTTACCTTCATCACTTTCTTTTTACTGTTAGAGTTCAATGCACTTTTAAGGTTTATATATAGCAGTTTTACTTTACTTTACTTGTCTTTTCTTTTACTCTGCACTTCTGCAGTGAGTGGGATGTGTGTGTGTGTACAGGTACTCAGGAAAAGGCCTCCCCGAGTTGTTTAGACTTCAGTTATTATCGTCATCCCCTGGCCTATGGAGGTGGGATTGGGGTAGTTGCGGCTCGAGCTCGGGTATGGTCGGATCGTGACAAGTTAGCTAAGAGATCAAGTAGTGGAGACCAAGGAGGAAAGAAGGATAGATTTCCTTTATATAAGAAATTTGGGAAGAGACATCCAAGAAAGTGTATCAAAGGAATGGAAAAATGTTTTATGCGTATAAATCAAAGGGATAAAGAAATTAATTGCTAAGGAAAAATGAATAGTATGTTGTCAGGAAATAAATTTCATCACAGGGACCCATTTATTGAGTTTGGGTAACCTATCCATTATCTGATACAATTCCCTCTCCTAAAGGTTAACCCCTCGACTAAATAATGACCTATATTAAAATAAAATGGTTTAAGAATTTATGTATTGAGATTCTAAAATTATATTTTTGAAGTATTTTAACTAATTATATTTTGGTTATAATAATCATGAAACATATAAGGTTTGTGTTAAATTTTATAATAATATATGTCTTCATTAACTTTAAACTTATAGATACCATCATGGGATTATGAGTTTAATATTTATCATAAGTTTTAATTCTTAAACACCCCTTATTTGGTTTAATGTCAGGGGATTATAATAAGATTAAGGATATTTTGGATACATTTATGACAATTCAACCAATTGATTTAGTATATATTTTAGTGAAAATTTTATTTAAGGAATAATTCTCTTACTATTTTGGTAATATTTTTAATAGATTTGGTAACCTTTAGGGTTTATATTATATTTTATGTTGTGGTAATTATGTTCTATTATATCTTGGTAATTTCATAGGAATTATATTAATATGGTTTTATAAAAGGGGCAACCCACATGTTAAGTGACAACCCGTTGCATCCGGTAAGATCATGGGACTTAAACCCATAACTAAAGAGTGATAAGGGTTTAATGATTACCACTGGTCTATGTGGTGTTTTGTTCAATATGTCATTGTTTTTACTTAAATTATTTCATGAATAAATATTAATTATGAAATAGTGGTGTTACTATTAAGGTTTAGAGATTATTGTATTAATTTGGATAACATTTTATGTTCATATTGGTTTTGGAAAATTGTTAGAGAGAGACAGAAATTCTTATCAATCTTTTATAGATCTTACGATCTATTAAATGTGGATTTTAGTGCCTCAATCATAAAAATTTAATTTTTGGATATTTATTTCTTTGAGTAAGTGATGTATTGTAAATCGATCGAGGCATAACCAAAGGATAAAATTGTTCTTATGAAATATAAATATATCAAGTAAGTATATGTTATTATATCCATATATAGTAAAATAATTACACAACTTTAGGAAAAGGATCTTGAAACAAAAAAAATCTTATTATCTCCATATTCATTGAGTGAAATAGACTTTTACATCACCAAAAATTTATGGTTTTGAGGTCCTTAACATTCAATTGATGATTCACTTTCTTATGGAAAATGACCTATATCATAATCTATAATTATTTACCCTTTTATTCCATGTACATATCAACACATTCCACTAATTCTCTCCTACTTAGAAACCTTGTTATTTTTTATTCTAGATGACCATTATATTTAGGATTATCTGTTATCAAGAAGAATTTATTAACCCTTTCACAATGTTAGTTTTTTATAAATCATATTCACTAAGTCAATATCTTGATTAACAAGATCAATTTTAAATTTTGAGGACAAAATTTATTGAAGGTGGGTAGAATTTAAAACCTTGATATTTTAAAATAAGAACATTTTATAGTGGATGACATGCAACACTAAGCTTAAACAACCCCTGGAATATATTTTTATAAATTTAATCTCTTAGATAGCTTGAAAACACACAACAAGTAAAAATTAATTATAAGAGTTATGAAAAATTTTGATTTATTCGGGGTTCGACAAACAAATAAGGGTTAGATTAACCTATAAAATTGACTGAAACCCATTGAATGGAAATAATTTGACTTTATAACATATAAAGATCTATAATTACCCATTTTCGAGTCTTGTTTCATGATAAAAACATAGTTCTAAATGATTCATTTCAAAAATTCATGGTGTTTCATCTCCCCCACTTATAAAATGTCACCCCCCTATCCTCCCATAATCACACTTAAAAATCCATTTTTTTGGATATACCATGTAAAATTCCATTACTCATTCCCCTACCAACATCTTAGATCCCTTTTTTGATCCTAAAATCAACCTAGTAAGGCATTTGATGCAAATCTAAAGTAGTTTTCTGAAGAAGAGGGAATGTTCTTAAATAAGCATTTTTATTTTTTTCTTATTACACATACTTAAAATATTATTAAAAAAAGATCATATAATAACCTATATATATTATATATACTAATCTGTTGTTATTTTAATCTAATTATTGATATTTATCTCCACTTCTGATAAATGTGAAATGTAACGGACTATCGTGTGTATGGTGGACTACCGCCTCATGAACCGATGTAATTTTTTTCCATCAGCACATTTAAACACAAGATATATTGATGGATTTAATGATATTCTATGTAATTTATGATATTATTATACTTATAGAATTATAATATCACATATAACTTCTTAATTTCTATTCCTTCTAAATTATGATAATATAGCTCGTGTGTACGACAGACTACCGCCTCGTGAAGTGATGCAATTCATTTTTCACTTACAGTTTACACAGAATATAATGTGGTAAAATTTAGTGACTATATGTTATATATATAAAATTATACTGATCCTATAAAATTAATATATCACATAATTCTTTACCCTTCTTCTGTTAAGGAAGTGATAATGTCATTCGTTCATACATAGGAAGTACCATCTCCATGATGTGATGTGATCCAATCACCATGTAAAATTTTTATAATGATTCTAAAAATGAATCTAATGAAAAAATTATAATTAAAACATTAATATAATTATGAATATGATGGATCTATATTATATACACAAGAACCTCAACTTTCATGACAAAACATACATGAGAAAATAAGGTAATTAAAACTAGAAATAATGGAAATAATGAAAGATTAACAACCAGATAATAAAATGTTATAAGAAGATAATATATGATATTATAAATATGAATATTGTTCTGGTTCTGGTATAAATTAATATAATTCTTAAAACCATTGTACATGTTGTTAATGGATTTTCAACTAAAGGAAAGTGTGAGGTAAGGTATTTCATCTTAATTTCTCTTCATTGAAGCATGTTGTAATATTATGAACCTAATTTCTTTTATATGTTGTATATACCACACCTTCTAATTTAATATAATGATTAATTAACACTTCATGTTATTTTAGGTTTTAATTTTAATTATTTCATCAAAGGGGATTTGGCTTGAAAATTACCAGGTGGTAAATAATTTCATAACTCAATTTTTTTTATTGGGTCATATTAATTATTCATTTTCTTTGAAATTAAGAGATTATATGTTTAAAGAATTTGGACTATATTATTTTGTATTTATAATTTTTTATTTTGATTTAGATTTTATACAAAAAACGGATTCATTAATTCTCACTTCAATATTGTGATCATTGTAAGGGATTTTGTCTCAATGTCCATTTCATTGTGACATATTTTTTAATATGAACCTATTCACTTTTATGTTCTATATATACTACCCCTTTGTTGTATTTAACATGAATACTTATTTATTATTTATGGTTAATGTTTTAATTCATGTTTATCCATGTTTTTTGTATCATGGTTATGAATATCGCATAAATTTTATTCCATTCTTATATATGGTTTTTACTTTGAATTTAATTTGATTAACAGGGGAAATATGGATACATATGTATTCTTTACACAATATAGATATTTGATGATAAGGAACATTGTTTATGAATTAGATTCATTATTCGATATATGATGGATTCTATAGACATGCAGTGATGGGTGGGTCCTGAACTTATATAGCCCCTTTATGCATTTGTAGTCCCATGAGGAAAATAAACAATCCAGCAGTAAATTGGGCTTAACCCATAGTTTTAAAATTCCTTGTGAATGGTCTTGACATTATAGGTATCATGTTTATAGTTATCATTACGTCCAATAATTAAGAATTTCCTTCATTAAGGATTCATTTATTATTATCCATGATAGTTTCGAAATGATATTTTCTCTATAATCATTTCATTCTCGGTTATTGATTAAATGAAATGTGTTTTCAGTTATTTTCCTTTCCATGATGATTATAAATTATATATTCATGATAGTCAAGTCATTTAAATTTAATTATTGTTCAGCTATTTACCTTTCCATATTAAATATTCTATATCTTTCAATAAAGTCATGCTATCTAAATGGAATGTGTGTTCATTTATTTACCATTCCATGTTGGTTATTCATTATCTATTCATGATATTCGCGTTATTTAAATGGATTGTGTGCTCAGATTTATTCCTTCACATATTTATTATTTTTTATATAATCAAGATAATCAAGTTATTGATTAAATAGAATGTGTGGTAAGATATTTACCTTACCATATTGATTATTCCATATTTATTGCTCTTAATTTACTCATTATATCTTCCACTTTACATAAATATTACTGAGCATTTGAGCTCAGCCTTATTTTTTTCTTTACAAGGAATCCATGACTTGTTCTGTGAATGATTTACAAGGATATTCTAGATGGAATAATGATATTATCAACAAAAAATTCTGTTTTAATTTGTATATTAAAATATAATATAGGAATTATGTGTGTGTGTATATAGTTTACTAAAGCTACAATACTTTTCAGTCCTTTGAGATGAAATCACTTGTATCATATTCCAAAGTAGTAAAGTAGACACAGGATTTGGGTTACTAGAGTCTGATTCATTGCATAGGACAACTAAAAAATTGGGTAAGATTTAACTACACCTTTTCAATATCTTTAATCTTATCTAGTTTGAATAATATAGTATAAAAAATGTTTTCAAAATATTTTTTCAAAATATCAATTACATCTTACATGCAATTAACAAAATAATTAGAGAAATTTAGGGGACCTTAAAATATATTTTGGTTTAACCAATTAAGAGCACACCCAAATTATACTATTTTTTATGGTTTATAGTTTTTTTAATGTAATAGGACATAATTAATAGATGATAGTTTTCACTTGCATATCTAAATGTACTGCTAGAGGTTCATCTCTTTCAATTACACCATTCACTACCACAAAATAGGCCTTTAACAATACTAAAATTTATTTTTAACAGTGTAATGAAAACACAAATTACTAGTGTGCAATTAACAGCCCTAGGCTTTTATTAGCTCTAGAAAAATGATAATAAAGAAACACATTTTTCAGAACTTTTATTTTGAGTGAATAAAGCTATCATTTATAAGTTCTTTTAGAATCACTACTGAAGGAATTCCTTTATCTGTTCTTCTAAAAGCACTAATAATAGAGGTCATTTATTAGCACATCTAAAGCGCTGATAAAGGGGGATACTATAGTGTGCTACTAAATTTATAGCACACTAAAGCACTAGAAAAATTATATCATAAACAGCAGATCATATATACAAATATAGATTATAAATGAAATAAAATTTACTGCACAAATACTAAAAAACTATACTATAGACATATCAAAAATCTGTTTGTACAATTACATGAGTAAGTACACATTATCACATACATTCAAAAACATAAATATTTTTTTATATTTATCGCATGACCCCCATTCATTCTATTTTCGAAAAAACCACCCCAGATCGAGAAAACAAATACATATATATAGGAAAAAAATCATATATTAGTAATACTATAAAAACATAAATTAAATAGATTGTGATAATTTTAAACTAAACTTTGTTCCGTACCAAGAACAATGTGTATTATATTGATTTGTGAATGACGCTTGCATGTCACACCATTTCTTATTCATCTTCATGCAGTATCTCTGTGAAAATTAACTAAATAAGTATAAGATAAAAATGATAAGTAAACCAATTAAGTAATAGCACATATAATGATAAGAAAATAATCTATGATTATTTTCTCAGTTTTGGTGATGTGATGTGTGTTTTAAACTAAAATGACACTTATATTTGAAAAAACACACTTAGAGTCATACTGGTCACACTGTGATTCGAATTAAGTTGCAGATAATTCCTATATGTCTCAAATGACATATGAATCATTGTGATAAAGTATCAAAACAATCTGAATGTGTTTTCCCAGTTTTGAGTGTGTCACTTATGTTTTCTACAAAAATGTCATTTTAAACTAGAAACTTGAACTTTGAGTTATACCAGTCCCATCATGTGTAAATTTTATGTGAGAATAATTCCAATACATAACAAATGACTTATGAATCACTTTCATAAATTTTCAAGACAATCGGAGCACATTTTCTCAGTTTTCTTTGAGTGAAACTTTTTGAACTAAAATGTCAATTTTAAACTGATAACGGACACTTTGAGTCATACCAGAACATTTTGTATCAGATTGAGACACAGATTATCCCTACACATCATAACTAAATTATAGATAATTTTAATAAAGTATTAAAAAACCTGAATTCTTTTTCTTAGTTTTGAGTATGTTAGTTTTCCATTTTACTAAAATTAATGTCAATTATAAATAAAAATAAAAACATAAATTATACAGGTCACACTATATGTTAGACTAATGTGAGAATAATTCCTAAACATAAAAAATGACTTATGAATCATTTTCCTAAAGTATCAAAATAATATTATTGTGTTTTTTTGTTTTTTACTATGTTATTTGTTTTTTTACGAAAATGTCATTTTAAATTGTAAACACATACTTTGAGTCATATGGGTCACATCGTGTGTCAGTTTTATGTGGGATTGATTCTTACATATAGAAAATGAGTTATAAATAATTTTTATACATTATCTAGATAATCCAAGTGTGTTTATTTTTCAATGATTGAAATTTTTTGAACTAAAATATCAATTTCAAACTGATAACGGACACTTTGAGTCATATCAGTTACATTGTGTATCATGTTGAGGTTTAGAAGATTCCTTCATGTCAAAAATTACTTATGGGTCATTTTACTAATGTATAAAAATGATATGAATGTGTTTTCTTAGTTTTTAGTATGTTATTTTTCTTTTTTACTAAAATTAATGTCATTTTTAAATAAGAAAACACACTTTGATACATACCAGCCACACAGTGTGTCAGATTGAGGTGTGTCTGATTCTTACATGTCACAAATGACTCATGGGTCATTATCCTAAATTATCAAAAAATATAAATGCATTTACTTGGTTTTGAGTATGTCACTTATCCTTTTTAGTAAAATGTTATTTTAAACTAGAAACACATAAATTAAGTCACACTAATAAAAACATGTTTTAGTTTTATGTGAGAATGATTCCTATATGAAAAATATTACTTTTGAATTATTTTTAAAAAATATCAATTGAATCCAAGCATTTTGTTTCTCGATTTTCAATGAATGGTTCTTTTTGAACTAAAATGTTAATTTTAAAGAGATAATAGACAATTTAAGTCATACCATGAATATCATGTATTATATTATGCTGATAATGATTCCTATATGTCTTAAATGACTTATGGATCATTTTAATAATGTTTCAAAATAATACAAATGTGTTTGCTCAATTTTGAGAATATCTCTCATCTTTTTAACAATGATTAATGTCAATTTTAAATAAAAAGGACTCACTTTGAGTTATACAAATCACACCATGCATGAGATTGAGGTGTGGAAAATTCCTACATTTCAAAAAAAAATATGGATAGTTTCTATAAATTATCAAGAAAATATGAATGTTTTTTCTCAATTTTGATTATATCACTTTTCAGTTTTACTAAAATTTCATTTTTTAATAGAAACATGAAATTTGAGTCATATCGGTCATATTGTGTGTCTGTTAGATGTTAGAAAGATTCCTAACTATCAAAAATGACTTATAAATTGTTTTCCTAAATTATCAATACAATATGAATGTGTTTTATTAGTTTTCATTTAGTGACACATTTTGAACTAAAATGTCAATTTTATACTGATAACAGACATTTTGAGTCATACTGAGCATATCCTGTACTGTATTCAGGTTTATCTTATTCCTAAATATCAAAAATGATGTATATATCATTTTCCTATAGTATAAAACGAATAATAATTCATTTTATTTGTTTTTGAGAATGTCACTTGTCTTTTTTACTAAAATTAATGTCCATTTTAAATAAAAAGACACACTTGGAGTCATACCGGTCACATCGCGGATCTAATTGGGGTGAATATAATTTATATATGACACAAATGACTAATGTTTAATTTTACTAAATTATAAAAATGATATTAATTTGTTTTATCGATTTTGATTATGTAACTTGTTTTTTTACTAAAATTACATTTTAAACAAGAAATATACACTTTGAGTCATACCAGTCACATAGAGTGTCAGTTTGATGTTAGTATAATTACCACACATATAAAATTACGTACGAATCATTTTCATAAATTTTTAATATAAGCTAATCATGTTTTATCACTTTTTAGAGAGTTCAACCTTTTCAACTAAAATGAAAATTTTAAACTCATAACAAAAACTTTTCATCATATTGGGAACATACTATATCGGATTTCTATTCAAGCGATTCTTACTTATCACAGAGGATAGTTTGATCATTTTTCCAAAGTAACAAGATAGTCTGAATGTGTTTAATAAGTTTTTAGTATGTATTTTTACTAAAATTAATGCCAATTTTAAATAAAAAGATACACATTGATTCATACCGGTCACATAGTACATCAGATTGAGGTGTGGCTAATTCCTAAATATCAAAAATAACATAGGGATAATTTTCCAAAATAATCAAAAAAATCCAAATGTGTTTTCTCTGTTTTTAGTATGTCACTTATATTTTTTACTAAAATGTCATTTCAAATTGGTACCATGCACTTTGAGTCATTCTGGTCACATCATGTGTCAGTTTTTTGCGATACTAATTCCTATACATCAAAAATTCCTTATGAATCATTTTCCAAAAACATCAATACAATCTGAGAATTTTTTTATTAGTTTTTAGTGAGTGACACATGTTTTTAAGTAAAATATCGATTTTAAACTAATAATAGGTACTTTGAGACATGCCATGAACACTATATATTGGATTAAGGTGTGGTTGATTCCTATATGTCAAAAATGACATATGGATCATTTTACTAAAGTATGAAATCAATATGAATGTGTTTTCTCAATTTTGAGAATGTCAGTTGTCTTTTTTACTAAAATTAATGAGAATTTTAAATAAAAAGACAAAATTTGTGTCATACCAGACATGCCATGTGTCGTATTAAGTGTAGGATAATTCTTACAAATAAGAAATGACCTATGGATGATTGCAATAAATTATCAAAACAATATGAATATTTTTTCTTAGTTTTTGAGTATATCACATATCTTTCTTGCTAAAATGTCATTTTAAACTAGAAACATACACTTTGATTCATACTATTCACATCAAGTGTCAGTTTGAAATGATACTGATTCCAACACATCAAAAAATGAATTATGAATCATTTTATTAAATTATCACGAAAATACAAGTGTATTTGCTAAGTTTTCAATTTGTAGTACTGTTTTAACTACAATGTCATTTTTAAACTAATAACAGACACTTTGAGTCATACCTAGAACATTGTGTATCAGATTGAGGTGTGGATGAATCCTACATGCCCAAAATAAAATATGGATCGTTTTACTAAAGTATCAAAATAATTATAATTCATTTTCATAGTTTTGAGTATGTCACTTGTCTTTTTTACTAAAATTAATGTCAATTTTAAATAAAACAATACACTTGGAGTCATATCGGTCAAACCGCACATTGTATCGAGGCATTACTGATTCCTATATCTTAAAAATGACATATATATTGTTTTATTCTATTATAAAAAACAATACAAATTCTTTTTCTCTATTTTGAGTATGTAACTTTTCCTTTTTTATTGAAATGGAATTTTTAACTGGAATCACACACTTTGAGTCATACCGGTCACATCATGTATCGGTTTGATGTGAGACTTAATACTAAACATCACAAATGACTTTTGAATCATTTTCTTAAATTATAAATACAATATGAGTGATTTTTATCATTTTACAATGAGTGGATTACATTTTGAACTAAAGTGTCAATTTTAAACTGATATTGGATACTTTGAGTCATATCGGTCCCACCATGTATCGGATTGAGGTGAGCCTGGTTATTACACATTAGAAGTGACTTATGGATCATTTTACTAAAGTATCAAAACAATATGATTGAATTTTCTGAGTTTTGAGTATTTTAGTGTGTTTTTTTACTAAAATTATTGTCAATTTCAAATAAAAATGCAATATTAGAGTAATACCAGCCACACCATGCATCAGATTGAGGTGTGGATGATTCATGCACATCAAAAATGTCTTAAATATTGTTCTACTGAAGTAGCAAATCTATATTAATGTTTTTTATCTTTTTTGAGTATGTGATATGTGTTTTGGACTATAATATAAATTATAAAAAAACACACAGTTTGATTCATGTTAAGCACTATGTGTATCAGATTGAGGTGTGGCTGATTGAGAATGTGATATGTGTTTTTTCTTAAAATATCTATAAACAACTATAAAATATATAATATGTTCCATTTTTATGGAAGAGGAATCTTCATGCTGCCTCAAACACTTCATGTTTCAGGTAGCATGGGGTTTCCCCTTCCATCAGAAAGGTATATGTTCTTTCTTTTTTGGCTTGTTGTGGATAGTTGAAAGAAAAATATGACTTCCTAAAATATCTATGAAAAAAACTAAATATGTATGACATAAAAATGATAAGAAAATTAATATAAAAATAGTATATAAAATAATTACATAATAAATTAAATACATAGTATGAATTCAAATGACACTAAAATATAGTGCATAAATTATGTCTTCCTGGATTGTGTTATAGTTTAGTATATCCATTCCAATATTCTGGGTGATGATAAGCTCCAACATTACATCATCGTTATTTTTTAATCAAAATGGGAAAAACCTTATTCTCATGTATTTTTTATTGATAATGATGGTGATTTTTTTATTAATGAGATTGTGAACATGGATAATTTTACATAATGAATGTGTACATGCATATTAGTGATGAATGAAACCATTATATTGTTCTTTTCTTCTATCATTTACCACCGCCAATGATTGAACCCTGGAGTGGTAATTAGTTTAATTTTTTCTAAAAATGATAATAAATTAACAAAAAAGTAGATAAAATGATGAAAAAAATAACTAAATAATTAGTATAAAGTCACCTCTTCATAGTGCCTATATACATTCTGACACCATGTTTTCTACAAATTTCTAAAAAAAATTGATTTCCACTATTATACATCCTCTTTAGGAATAGATTAAAAATAATATATAACAATTACTATATTAATTCTCCACACCCCAAATATATTTATAAGGTTATATCCCATACTAAATCAAAAACATAGCTGGTAATCACCTTAATTCATTATTGGAAACATTTTGAAACCATGTATGATTCTGACTCATCTTTAAACAAATTTAATTATTATTTTGAGTATAAATGTTTTCAGAAATAATTATAATACTAAGAAAATATAGACAAACAAATTATTAAGAAATATTTTTAATGAAATTGTAATTACTTTTAAAAATTATCTGTTCGAGGATGCTGGCCTTTTCATGGTTTGTGATATCTCATAAATTTTCATTTGTAATATCAAAAATTGTTTCCATTATCTTACATAAAACACTATAGAAAAATTGACCAAACTAAGTATATTATTTTGAAATATGTTTCAATAGTTAAATATTTCTATATATATACATTAATTTGTTCCTATTTAATGTAATCTGGAGGATTTTTATGCTTAGTCACAAACTTTTGGCCATGATTTATCATATATTTAGTAATCACCATATCATAAAAAATTATTGTTAAAACACATATTGTAAAATATAATTAGAATTTTATCTATAATATATTGATTTTAGTGTATTTAAAATTCAAAATACACATCATGTGTGGTTGATTTTTTGGATATCCATGCATTGGATCCAAAAAATTAATATTTGGGGTATCTAGATTGAGTGTGATCTGGTTCTAGTTATTCCTAAAAAAACATAAGTAATGAAAATAAAAAATATATTTTATTTTATTAAATAATATAGTTTTACCCATACACTGTAGGAATCAAAAAGTGTCTTTCATCTATTATTTTTTCTCAAACACATAGTATTTATCATCTTTCTTTTTTCAATTTCTTTCATCTCCAAAAAAAATTATAGAAATGATTCAGTGTTTAATGAATCCAAATTGTGATTTTTATATTTTTCCCTTTTTATAATACTAATACAAACACCTATAGAAAATATAAATAGTTATTCACTTTAAATAACATATTAGATCACAATTTAGATAGCCTTGTAATGAAAATATAACTTATGTATGTATTAACAACTAACAATCACTTCCATTCAAACTTGAGAATATCGTTTATACTCTTGAGACCAACTATATTTGTAACAAGAGATCCAAACACTTATTCTTCATATGGAATGTGTGAAATATTTAAATCATTAAATTTGGTCTCTATGTGAAGTTAAAATAATAATAAATATTGATGTCGAACTTGCGGTAGAAGGTACTCCAAGAAGGTCCTTTTGATTGCTTGGTTGATTCACAAGATTGTAATGATTTGACCTTCTGTTTCCCCTTCACTTTATCTATCTATAATACCCTAACTCATTTCAGAGCATTTTTGATCAACTATTACATGTTTTATATAATAATTTTTTTAAAATTTATACCTCATATATCATTATAATATTAGAGTTCTATGTAATAAAAGTTCTAATTGCTTCCTTAAACATTGTAATATTAGGATCATTAAGTGGAAGACAACCCATTGGTCAGATCTTGAGCTACCTAAATCCCTACTCTCATAAAATCATGAAAAATTTCATTATTATGTAGCTTATCTCTCTAGATATTATACACTCTACCACTCACAACTAGGTGGTGTCTGAGGGATCACATATAGAAATAACATAAAACTTTATTCAGTAGAATTTTAGTAACATAATGTTTTTAGACGTAGTTTGATTCACATTTAGGAGAAAGAGTAATGAAAATTTTGATTTCCTCAGGTAAGTTTTGTGGTATAGGGGAATGAATAACCAAAAATCTAGAAGGTTCATTTGGTTCCTCATGTGAGGATATTTTTTCCACCATCGGTGTTCTTTGATCCTTTCTCATATATTTGCATTCCAAGCCACACTTAATGATAATATCTTTCAGTGCAACTATTTATTCCTAGAATCATTTCATCATATTATATGTTTCTTCTTGTGGTTTTATCTTCTTAAAATATGGTTGAGGAGATGCTCCAAAACCTAATCCTATAACGTTGCCATATTGTTGCGATCACGTCAAAGCTACTGAAACTTGTTTTTATCCTGGTAGGGTCACTGTCGATTCTTGTTTTTAAACCATATAAGAAACATATGAACATAAATAGATATTTTCATGTAATGTTGTCATAAAGCATAACAAATTTCAATTATGTCATAAATAAACATGTTTCTCATACTTAATTTTTGTTTTCATCAACTAGTTTACCCTATTTATTAACATGAGACTCCTTCTATAGAACATGATGTGGGACAGAAGTGGATTCATATTTTATTCATCAATCCATATATAAACATAGGAACATATGTTATTTAAAAATACATAAAACTTTTATTATTGATGTAAAATACATACCAATTTATTCACTAGTGAAACATATCACATCCTTACTTTATGATAGGGGTACATTGGTTTTAATGCACATTATTTAATTTCAACACACTTTTTCTATTTCATAAAATAATAATTTTGAATAAAATTATATAAAATAAATTATTTTAAATAATATATTATTGACTATAATGAACCTGAATTTATTTATCATCACAACAACTAATGAAATCACTCTATGTTTCCTGGTATATAATATGTGCATAAATAACTAGTTTGTGGGGATTTACTTTCCCCTCATCATCCCTATGATGTAACTTGGTAAGAAGAGTCTGGAATCATCTAGGATTTTCTAGAAGCAATTAATACTTATTTATTATGGAAATCCTCTAAAATAAATGTACTCTTCAAGGAAAAATGAAAATTAAATCAATGTTTTGTTATATAATTTTTCAATAAAATTGAAAAATTCCATCATAAAATTACATTTATATGTTCATAAATTTTTTTATTTGTTACAAGATATACATAGTGGCATGAAACTATATTAGTCATCACAATCTTCCTTATTGTAACCCCAACATAACTAATAAATATTTACTTTTTTGGGAAAATAGGTAGGTCGTGTCGATTCCACCCAACCTCAAATTTTATACCTTTAATAATCTCCTTGATAATTTTATCCAAACCTATAATGTTGTGTCATTAGTATTTATTTCATTAACATGGTGTTGATCCCCTAATGATTATGTAGTTTCATTATCAAAAGTTTGTTCTTCCCTAGTATTCGTAACATCATATTGTGCATAAGAGATTGCATGTATGAGTTTCTAAACAATTTATTTAGATTATGTCAATGTTGTATAGAACATATAATATTATGAGTAAAATCATAGTTTATAAAACAATACTTTAAGATTCTTATTGAAATCTATTTTTTTTAAAGGTTGAATGAATTTGGACCCTCTATCTAGAATCAAAATCCCCTCTTTGTGGTCTCCTCTAGCGTACATGACATTGTTATATTGGTAGTGCCAAGAAACGGTTATTATCTCAAAATGAAAGGGTCAAACTTGATTGAACTTTAATCTAACCCTGTAGTTATTTTAGTCAGAAATAAGACAACTGACAAATTATTGTTTTCTAGATCTGAGATATAAAATTCTTACACTACTTGTGATTCCATTATGAATGGATCATCCTTTTCCCCTTGGACACTAAAATTCAACTTCATGAATCTAATTTCATCAACTTTCACTACACTCTTATTTTCAACCCGTTTTAAATTTAAAATTTTCACAAAAAATGTTGTATAATATAACTAATATATATATTATATAATGCCAAAATTTTACATATTCACACAAATTGGATTTCTATCCTTTGAACCAGATATATGCATCACTCCCGCCATAAGTATACTCTACTATTTTTCATTATACAACAGTCATCATGTTATTTTTCATAAAACATATAACTATTTATTAAAAAAATAGTATAAGATATATAATTTTCATTTGGTCCCCTGGTTATCCATCAAAGACGTTTAGTAATTGAATTTGTATTTTCATATAAATCCATATAAATTTTATCTCAAAACCATAATATAAATTTTTTATTATGTGTATTTGATATCAATACTTCATCCCTTGATGGATTAAAATATCTAATAATTTCTTTGTGGGATTAAACATATATATTAACATATTCACTATTATAAAAAATGTAAAGGTGCACTTACTCCCACTCTATGATGGTAATTTTAACAACATCTCTTCCAGAATTCCCTTCACCCATAAGGCATCCATTGTGATGAGACGTTGGGAGGTTGATTCTATCAAAATCTGATAAGTAATTGATACATAATTTAAAATATTATTCAAAAATATATTATTCTACAATAAAAACTTCAAGCCAACTTTTTATTCTTTACAAACCCTTTCAAAATCTTTATATACCATTAAATGGGGTACATCCATATATAATGTAAAATACCACCTATTTGAACCTCTATAAACAATTAAACAACTAGGTGAACTATTATATCAATGAAGGATGGTGGTAATAACATCTCTAATTCAAATAATATTACTAAAACATGTTATTCATGATTGGAAACATCTCTAGGTATATAACATTATTGTATATTTCTTTGAAAAATAAAAATTCTTTGTAATGTATGTCGTATATTTTTAGGAATAATGAATTGTAAATCAACAAGAATTAAATACTGCATCAAAACATGATAGTATTTTGATTTCAATCCTTGTAACTTTAAATTAATCATTAACATGATGTTCTTGATATTTTATTAATAACCCTCTAAAACTTTTACATCATTAAGTAAAATGAAAAATTGTAACTTTTCGTTTTGAGATAGAGTGTAAGATACTGGAGGAAAAATATTCATCCCTTTACCCTCCACTGATGGCAACTATTCCCTTATCCCCATGAATATCATGTCTAACATATCCTTGATTCTATGTTTTTTGTTTCAGGAACATTTAGTAAAGTTCCAATAACACTATAAAATTTATGTTTTCTATGCGCATAACATCAAGAAAATACATGATGTAAAAAAATCCAATATTGTATTTCAAAGAAAATTGATCTCTTTTTCCAACTTTATTTCATAAGGTTTTTAGAAAATTGTTTATCAAACAAAGTTTCAATATATTTTACTTTATCAAATAGTTGATCACCCTTTAGTGGAGATGGTGTTTTACCTTGTTCAGTATTCGCATCGAATGATATTGTCCAGGTTCAATTTGTATGTCATCAAGGTAAAAATTTATGTTTTCCTAAAAACAAATTATTTAAGGAATGTTTCAACTGAACTGAGTGTCTGCATTCATCACAAATGGGACACTTCAACATTCCTTTAATGTTATTGCCTAAAAAATTTCCATAAGTAAGAAATTAATTTATTTACCCATAAAATATGGCCCTAAATGTGAATTATTCATTTCTATGATAGTTATACATTATAACACCTTGATCCCACAAATATTTCATATCTTTTGTAAGCAAAAAAACAGAATTAATATAATTACTAGGTTTCTTTATTCTGGATATAAGTAGAGACAACATAATTTATTTTTGCTTCATGCATAACCACGGTTGTAAGTTATAATTTACCAACATGATGGAACATGTAGTATGAGTAATAATTAGTGAAAAAAAAAGATTTTTTCCCATATATATATAATTCAAGATAAAAATTTCATGGATCATTTATAAATTCAAGATATTCGTAATTAATTTTCTTCCACTGGGGAGAATTTGTTAGATGATGTAAATTTTCATATTTAATTATTATATTTTTGCCATGTTAATTGTCTCTCAATTTCCTAACATCCATATAGTATTATAAATCATGGAATTATGGGAAACTACCATAAATATTTTTAAGTAATTGATTCATTTTTCTTTTTTCAATCATCTCCACATTTAGGGAAGTTTTTGTTTGATTCATAATCCCTGAGAAACAATATGAAATCATTTGTACATGTATGTATTTTTGTAGAGACCATTACCATATAATGTAGAATTCTTCAAGACTCATATGTTCAACATGGAAGATCATTTTATATGGTATAATATTATTCTGGAGACCAAGTAGTCCTATAAAATTGGTTTTGCTTCATCCACTGCCAGCTTTCAAATTATATAACATTAATATATCTTACAATGTTGTGTATTTAGTATAAATGGTGTACAATGGTCTCTTAGAATAACTATTTAACTTCTCAAACAACTTTGGAAAATCATGAAGGTCATATTCAATTTCCATTTCCATTTCTTCCATGCGATCTCCATCATTATTTACACAGGTATTCATATAAAATGGTCCTTAAACTGCAGTATCTTCCCAATCGGTGTCCATATTCAGTTTTTCTCCATGTTTATTCCAACATTTATATCTATAATATATTCCATGAAAAATAAAATGTTCTTCAAACTCTCCCAGACTAATTTGTCATGAATAAAAACTAGTGTAAACATGGGAAAAGAATTTTAGAAGGGTTGTATGCATGCTCTATTGCAAACATTATGAACTCTTTAACTCCTTATTCATACTCTTGTTTTATATGATTATCCTGAATCCATTTTTGATTCATATCCATCCTATTATTTTCATATAATATTCATTTTTTATAAAAAAAATACACATAATATATTCATTATCAGAGGTCAAATTAATATATAATTATAATAAGGGGAACCCAACATTTGATTGTTTCAAATAACTTTAGTATGTTTTGAAGGAATTGGGAAATTATATTGAAGAAAATAATTACTCCATTATGGTAGGTTCTATGTTATGAATTCATCAAAAATGATCTCTAGTAGCCAAAATGGGATGACTACTACTCATATTAGTTCAAGTAACATAGGTGAATGTCCAAAAGAGATAGGGGGTGAGTTTTAAGAAACAAAATGAAATAATAAAAATTTGGGAGAAGAAGATAACGAGCATTATAGTTGTATCCTTAAAAAAATTAAATTACCACATCCTAATTTAAAATTTCAAATATCATCTCAAACCCACATTTAAAATTCAAAAGGATGTTTTTTTTTTATTTTTAACACACCTCTTGGAATCAATATTTTTTAATTCCATAAGTAAATCGACCAATGTTTTTCAAAAAAACTTAATGGGATACAAACCCCCTTTCCTATAAAATGTTTTATCATCAAGTGAAAAAATTTAAAATCATACTCAAAAATAATTAATAATAAATTTAAAGTTTATAACTATTTCCCTAGAAATATGTACACCATGGAATGTTTACAACTTTACAGGTTAATTTTAAAATCACTTCCTGAGTTCCAAAACACAGAATCCATTTCGGGTAATTTTAAGAGAAAATGTCATGTTTTCATTTCAAGTCCCACTTTATCTTTTAAAACAAAGTATCCTTTCTCCAAAAATGAAATTTAAAATAGGAATAAAAATAAAAATTATAAATAGTCCACCACCAAATCTATAGAAAATAATGATAATTATGCATTTCATAAAGATGAACTAAATAAAACAATCTTTAGAATACATTAGTAAATTAATACTTTAAATCTTAACATTATTTCCATGGACTACCCAGCTAAATACTAAGGTTCCCATGCGAATATTTCAAAATTTAATCAAGAAACTATTCATTTATCAAAAACAAGTTCCATCTAATATCTCATAATAATCCACAATCCAAACCATCACATTATATACAATTTATTCAATAATTAACATCAAAAATGTTTTACAAATATTCATGAAAATTAAAATTATTCTGTAAATGATCAAAAGTTTTTTAGGAGAAGTTCATTTGAGATATTAGTCTTAGGTTTGATTTGAGTTTATTTGAGTGTGAGTCAAATTTTAAGTGTTCTAATACCCAGGGGGATTATTTTTTATGGTAACTTATTAAGTATAATAAACTTGTATAATTTTTTAAACATAATGGAAAACATTTTTAAGTACTAAATGTGTCTATTTTCTTTAAGAATTATGTATGGATTTGGTTTTATATAAATACCTTAAATAAATATTTTTTTTCATGATACTACAACCTTATGTAATTTCATACTTTAAAAAAGTTTTAATAAATCATAATTTTAAACCACTAATAGAACATGTGATTCTATGAGTGAAATAACCACGGTATCAATCTACATATAGTTGGGATTGATTCCACCAAAAAAATAGCATTAAACAAGCATTGTAAACATTTATGAGTTTCCATAATGGTGTGTCTATATATTAGATATCCATGGATATAAACTAAATAGTTAAAAATAAATAATTAGAACAAATTATTCATAATAAAAATAAATAAAAACTCACTTATTATATAAAACATCAAAGTAATACATAATTAAGTCTCTTTGTGAAGTAAAGTAAAATTCAAATAGATAATATTTCCAAATTTTCCAATAAAAGAAGATATAAAAATAAACCAACAAATAATCCATATCTTGAACATCTCCATGTGACCCATGGTCAATTACCTCCACCAAAATCTCCATAAATAGACTAAATTAATGACATCAAAATTGAGATCATAACCTAAAAATATATATGAAAACTTAAAAGTTATATATAACTATAAGACTATGTATATTGGGTGTGAGATAAATAAGCCTAGAAATATTTTATGAAATAGTCAATTAAATTTCACGTATAAAACATTCCACATAAAATAGTCTGAACACCATTTTAAAAAATTCATGAAAAAAGGAAAGTAAAAATGAATGAAGTATCATATATTTATCACTTTTCAAAATCCCAAGGTAAAACCTTTTTTCAAAATAAAATACAATCAGGATTAATATCAATACATTTATACTCATATATATAAAGAATCATTTAAAATCATTCCTTCAAAATCTATTTTTTACCAACCAATGAATGGAATCATATATTTAAAAGTGAAAACACTTTAAAATATTAAAAATTTAGACTTCATAGATTATGAAAATAAATATAAATCAATTTTATTCATTCAAAAAATTTCTCAAAATACAATTTATAATATAAAAAATTTAAACTAAACTATAAATTAAATATGGGATATATAAAAAATGTGATTCATTAAAACAATAATGTATAATAAAAGTAAAAAAATAAACTACAACACCATGACTATGAAATGTAAAAATGGATGAAAACAATTTGTGTAGCAGGGATATCTATACTAATTTAATCATTTGAAAATATTCATGGGAATATCATTAGATCATAGGGTGTGAAAATATTATACATATATTAGTCGAATCAACAACCCAAAGGTTATCATCTATAATAACACCATCAACAAATAAATAATATTGTCACATCCCTAACACAATAGGTGAAGAAAAATGGTTGTTACATCACTAATGGTATGGCAAAATAAACAAGGAAATCATTTCTAGACACTATTACACACAAAATATCACTAACATATGTACCTTGGGTTCCCATGTCCTAGTAAAAGTGGAGGTAAGAAAAAAATATTAACTTGATCAATTTATAAATCAATAATAAAACATAAGTAATAAAAATCATCTCACCTCTCACTCTTTGTCAAGAAATATCCACCTATCACAACATACAAGCATCACATAATAATAATCAATACACAAACCATAAAATGGAAATGTCCTATAGAAAAAACTAACCCAAGGGTTTCTTAATAAGGGTGATAAATTTATAATGAACCTTTTTTAATAAAGTGACAACAAGCCATTAATAACAAGATGGATTAAAATATTATTATAAAACCATCCTTGTTATAAACTAAGGATACCATTTATCAATTATCGAAAGTCCTAAAAATCATCATCTAAAATCATTTTATATATATCCCTAAAAAATAGTATAGCTATCAACACATTGAAAACAAATCATTCCTCTCATTAGAGTTAACTAATAATCATAAAAATTCATTTTTAAAACCATTAATCCATTGGTTACATCCTTTGGAACTTAAAATAGGTTCAAAACCATTTTTCATTAATATAACACTTAAAATATTCTCTTATTCAATTAAAAAAACTTAAAAATCATAAAACAATGTTTTTATAAATAGGGTTATAATCTCCATGATAACCCTTTATGGCCTCAATAGGATTCCTTTAAATGAATTTATGAATACATAATGGGTATCAAATAATTATTTACCTTCTATAATATATTTAAATCCCATGGAGGAATATGTAGAAAATTGGATCAAAAATAGAGGAATATATAAGATATTTTTTTAACATTGGTCATGTGATACAGGGTGTATAATAGATTCAAATTAAGTTAAATTAAGTGGAATGAATCAATAGGTGGCTGTTAAACCAAACAATATAACAAGAAATGAAAAAATGGAACTCCCAAATTTCTTAACTACTTGAAAATATATAGGGAAAATAACCATACATGGAACCCAAAAAATAAATCAATAAGTGAGTAGGAGGAGAAAATATCATACCTTGGATTTTCCCTTTGATTCTTCTGAGCGGAAGTAGAGATATCACAAAAGCATGGATTCGTCCAACCATTGATTCAAGACTTGGATTTGTTCGAGCCTTGATTTGATTCTTAGATTCATTCTATCCTTGATTTAAGACTTGATTCAAGCCACAAATTTGAGCCTTGGATTTGAGGAGGTGGAACGCTGGAAGAAGGGGTCTTCCACAAAATCTTGAGATGTCACCAGTGAAATCTATGTGTTATGGTTCTTTAAATAGATCAGAGAGACTTTTATTAGTGCTTCCAAAAAATTGATGATAAAGATACCATTTATCAGTGAAAAATTATTAAGTGGTGATCAAAAATATATTTATCACTGCTAAATATGTTCTGATAAAAGGTTTATAATTATAGTTATAAATTAAAAAAATAAGAATATTTACATATTTTATATATATCTATTATAATTTTATAATTTTTTAAATATATGATTTTTTAATTATATTTATATAAATACTTTTCTTAAGAAAATATTTATTTATATTTATAATTATAAATATATAATTTTATAAATATAGTAAACATACATTTATAAATATATTTATACTCAAAAAGGTTCAAGTACGAGTTGGAAAGCCAAACCACACCCACCAAAATTGTTATAAAAAAGTGAAGTACAAAAAAATAGAGAGGAAAGACAAAAAAACATTAGAAATTACAAAAATAAGGAATAAAAGTGGTCAACACCTTCCACTCTCTCTGGATCCTGAATTCCTGGGAAACTGGCCTCTGTTTTTTGGAGATACCCTCTCCACCATGACTTGGCCCATTGGAGCAGCATCATCTCATCACTCAATAATGAATCCCAGAAGTCCTCTGAAATAATGTTATTCATATATTTCTATGAAAGATCCTGAAATTAAAGCTTTAGATTAAGTTGGAAACCATATTCAATATTCTTTGATAATAATTTTTGAACTGTCAAATAATCCCTATATCCAAAAACATCTGGTTCCATTTTGTTGAAGGTAACTTCGAACTATAATTCAAAACATTTTTCCATTTTATCTATAAAGACCTCAAGGTATCTCTAACCCTCATAATCCTCCATAAGAGCATTTATTTGTTTTCTTAAAGCTTCACATACCATCAGCAATGACTTTCTAAATGACTCATAGGTATATTTCATGAACTTAGAAAATTGAGATAGATAAGACCAATCCACATTTCCATTTGAACTCATTCACCTAACTCCCCATTCTCGACTTATAACATTTGTACTATGACCCTTAGCATAAATAGATATTACCACAAAAATTGCTATAGGTTTCAACACTATGAACTATTTTTTATCATCAATAGCATGATAGGATATATAATCATGAGGAAGGGGAATCCCCTGAAGAGACGGATGATAACCACCACTACCAACCTTCATTCCCACCTACACATGAGGATACTGTTTACTATTATCCTCATTGAAACAAGCAATAGGTACATCCACTGCCACAAATTTCTGAACAATGATCCTCTAGATTGGATGCTCTGATGTATTGTAAGACCTAGGTTTCCTAGGCAAGACCATTCAATAGTCCTCATCATCTAAAACATTATTACCCTTGGCCAAACAAATTTACTCCTACTTATCAACCATCAATCCCAATGGTAGAGGATACTAAGCCGAAATGACTATATCCTCCCTTGAGGAACCTTCAACTTTATACAAAACAGTTATAGTTGAAGATAGAGGGATTCTTTCACCACCCATATTAGCACCAGATACCACATCCTCGTAAGAAGATACATTTCGAAGAACACCGGTGTCTGAAGGAGTGGTGCTCCAATTCCACTTCACCAGCCTATAGATCCTAGTTGGAAGAGGATCACCAACTCCTGTCCATCCTTCCCTAACACACTCTTCTTTCCTTATACGGTTTGGGGTGCATGAGGAACGGGTAATTTACATGTGAAATTCTCAACCCAATTCCCAAACTTTTTACAATTATTTCATCTCAAACCTCTACAAAAACTTTCCCTAAAATGAAAAATATAGAATAAATTAAAGAAGAACACAGGAACATACTCATATTCAATATCAAGCACAAAATTAATGTCACTAGAAACCAAATACATAGTTTTGACTAATGTTGAATTGAGATCAAACTCAACCAAAACTCTACTATAATTTCCATACCTGGCCATCTCATTTTCTATATCAAATTTAATTAGAGTTCCTATAGCCAAAGAAACATACCAGAGGATATTTTGGTGCCAAAAAACCAGTTCTTCCCTCTCACCCTAATCCAATACTGAATGAAATAATTCTTATTAGAATGTGGATCAAACCAAGGATACCGATCCTAAAATCTAAGTACCCCTGGTTTGATATTAACATAGCCATAGCCCCTCATATTTAGCTTAAGGTCTTATGAACTAAAATTAATATGATAAAAAACCATTCCAATTGATATAATGCGATGACAATCAAATCCCCAAATCTACATCAACCAATTTCTCAAATCCTCCAGCTTTCATGGATCCCCCTTCACCTGTGGAGTCAACCACACAATAATCGACTGTTTGTACGCATCTATCTCCTCCTAAAAAATATTAGGGTCACCTTGAACAAAACAAACAACACCATTATTTTAAATCCACTTGTGTGAGTTGAAATTAGATTGAGAACTTAGAAAAAAATGTTCAAAATTCTCAAACCTCTGTTAAGGTTGGTGTCCTAAGAACCAACTGATTTGTGCTTTGATTACATAAATGTTCACTTATTATATATTGTTCATTGTTCTGCATGACTATAATATAATAATGTCCTGGAATATTTTCTGCATTAATAAGGTCATGGAAGATCCCCGTCATGATGAGAACCTTGAAATGCTATAAAAATATTCTTAAATAAAGTTATACTCTTGGATGACATACTATGATAGGACACATAGTATACAGACCGTCATGTGCGAGTACTCGTAAGAAGACGAGACTCTCTCTCATGGATTTCGCACTTGGTAATCTCCAAGATGGAAGATTATAAGAACAGACCTTCCAGTAGCAATTCTGCATGTCTTGGTGTCATAGTACATTACTATCTACAAGCGTGTGTAATGGTCTTTAGACTGGAAGATTATCATTAACTCATGTCATGACTCGCGCACTTAGATTTACTGAAAAAAACTGCCATGAAGATAGTTGGTGGGAAGTAGGGTACGTTGGGTGTGTCACGAGTGACATGTTGTTAATGGATAAGTCGAGGAAGGATTTTTCCCTTCCATTTATGGAATTTGATATCTCGTCCCTTTGATTGAAATAGAACTGTCACATTAAATTCCATGGCCATGGTGTAAACGACGAGTATATTTCAGGAATTCAAAGAACGATGGATCAAGCATATAGGTTTATGAAACTACCATGAAACCTTCTTGATGAGATATAGAGACAAAGGGATTAAATTATACAGTAAGCGTTCGTATGAGGTGATATGTCAATGCGGCGTCAACTTATTTCTCTTGGGTTCCTTGACCCGTTGCGGGACAGTAATCTGGGACTTTAGGAAAGCTTTCCTAATGCCAATGAGAAAGAGGACTAGAGGGTCACACACTAAGTGTATTCAAGTATCTCAAGTAGAATAAATATTATTCCCATTCATGGTTTAATAATTATTCAAGGAAGCATAGATCGTTTTAATGATTTGAGGAAGAAGGAAATGAAAAAAAAAGATATACACGCCGTGTATTAAAGATTACACGTCGTGTAGTTTTCATGGAAAATAAGTACACACCGTTTATTAATTATAACACGCCATGTAGTTTTCTTTATGAAAAGAAATTAATAAATGAAAACAAGATATACACGCCGTGTAAATTGAATGTACACGCCGTGTAGTTTTTCGAGTTAGGATTTTGAGGATATAATATTGTTTTAAATGATATTTATTATAATCAGCGTGGGTGCATGTCAAGGAAATAATTATTCAACATGGTGTTTTAAATAAGAGTCAATGAAATAAATAAAATGTGTAACGCGTTTATTTATTTTCATAACTCTACAACCTCAAACCTGGTTATAAATATCCTCACAACCCCAACTCTTTTTCGACACACAAGAGAATCATTGTGCACAACAATTCTGGAAAATTATTTCAAGGTCGAAAAAACCTCTTCCTCCAATAACACTCTCAAGACCGAGAGAGATCTTCTTCCATAGGATCAAGAGGATCTAAGGCAGAAAACACAAGCAAAGGTTTCTCCATGCTATCACCCGTAGAATCCTTTGGTGACGTCTAGAGATACGAGGTGCACGTGTGGATCACCGCTAGAGGAAGTCTACACTTGGATTCTACGACGCAACGACGAATCACATCGGAATGTGATCAAAAACATCAACGAAGAAAGAACACCGCAAAAGGTATTTCTTTTCAATTAATTAAATTAATTATAATCAACCTGTAACGATCCAACTTTGTGGTTCTGGGACTTTCTATTTCTTTTTTCTATTTCTGTGATTCGATCCGTGGAGACTGGCTTTTATCATCGTATTGATCCTAGATTGATCATTTCTAATGAAAAAAAGAAAAGTGGTCACATCCACCCATGCTCTTCCACTGTGCCTGGAACCTTCAAATGGTATCAGAGTGAGGTTACAACATTGATTATAGTTATTTAATTTTCATTGATAATTTACACATTTATATTTGATTCAATTCGAAATAAATCGTTCTATAAATCTGAATAAATGAGATATGTTCTTCCTCCTTTGTTTCTCGATTCATATCACAGAAACTGCCTTTTAATTTTAGTTTTTGATTAAAATAAAAATGTGGAACTCATTCGGAGGAGCCGCTCTTTCTATCTGTACAACACGGGATTACATGGCGTGTAATTAAAACTACATGTCGTGTACTTAGGTTCAATGAATCGACTCGGGTCCGCCAAACCACATTGTGTGAATTGAATATTCCTAAGTATTAATCATGTCGTGTTGACCAGAATTGAATGGTGCGTGGAATCGTAATACACGGCATGTATGTTGGAGTAACACGTCGTGTAGTCCGATCTGGCCAAGGTGAAACTATGTACAAGGAGAAGCCGTGTTCCATGTACACGGGATCGCCAGGCCGGTTACCACGTAACAAGGAAGTATATGCTGTGTATGATTTATCTACACACCGTTTACTCCAAAATTTCTGAAGTACAGAAAACACGCTAAATCCCCCGGCGTGTACTTTGGATAATGGGTGAAAAGAAATACACGCCGTGTAAATATAAACTAAACGTCGTGTACTTTCCAGAAATTTCACCTGGTTTCATCCAAAAGTACAAAGACATGTACAAGGAATATGGATGATAAGAATCTCAAGGAAATTCATAAAGGAATGTATGATAAAAGAATTAATTAATTAGAAGATCATAATTAATTTAATTCGAGCGCGACTTATCTTAAATTAAAGAACAATTAATAGAATTTGAATTCTAAATATGCATAAATGTTGTTGCATTCTATGGATGATCATGAGCTAGACTAAAGACCCTTTGTATGAGTGTATGGTTTCATTTAAATATGTTTAATTTAAATTTGTTGTCCTGCGAGCCTTCTTCCAATAAAATGTAGGGCCTACGTGCCCATGGTTTCTTTAATGTAAACCAATGTAATGGAGGATCTCCTAAGCCAGAGGAGACGATTCGAAACCCGAAGCTGAGGCGAAACCAACCCAAGAAGATACAAAGGTGGACAGGTGGGAGCTGCAAAAGCACGAACCATCGGTTCAAGGTGTTTTTCCCTAGGTCAGGGTTATCATATCAAACCGCTAGATAAGATAACCAATAAAATCTCATGATCATGCCATATTATTTTATTTCTGTCTGATTGCATGGTTTATTTATTATGTAAGTGTTGTCGTGATCACATTATTAATAAAATAAACAAGCATGCAAAGATGGAATAAAATAAAAACTAGACTATGCGTAAACATTATCGGAACATGGTTAATCACTTAAGCAAGAATCACTTAATATTAACAAGCATGTGATAATGAAAAATACACATAAAGAATAAAATCCCTCAATACCATATTAAGTTATACCAAGCCTTACTTTACTTGATTAAGGGAAAGACTCAATAAAACTATGTGTTTGACCAACCCTTGTTTGGACACTTACATTTATAAAGGAATCCCTTATGAAAGGTTTCAGGTTGACTTAACCATATTACATCAAGAGGAGTAGCCCTTTCTAGACTTGGTGTAATATTGGAGGCAAGAGTTGAGGAAATACAAGTCAGGATTTCAGGATTGGGGAGTCCACTCAACAGATCAAGGAACTGTAAGCTCACTGTTGGCAAAGACCTGACTACCTAAATACCTTTAAATAGCTTCACCAACCCTTGTTGGGGTTATGTGAAAGGGAATATGGATCCCTACCACTAGAATGTCAAAGAAACTGGACATTCCGAGTTCAATGGTGAGGGCCATTGGGACTTGATAAAATAGTGGGAGACTTAATAAAATTTATTATTTCTCATAAAATGTAATCAAGAAAGTACTGATAAATCTTCTATTTTAATTTGTAGAATCAAAATGAAAAACACATCAACCACATTTTCTCTGTGATCAATTCTGGATAAAGATAACATCCTCACTGGCAGTAACTTTTAGGAATGGTTTAGGCACCTTCGGGTTATCCTACGCCATGAATGAAAGTTTTACGTGCTGGAGTCCTCACTTCCCAATTCCCCTTCCCCAGGGGTGAGTGATAAATATTTCCTAGTCTATGATCAACATTTGAATGATGCACATGATGTTAAATGTTTGATGCTATAATCAATGTCTAGTGAGCTCATGAAGTCTCATGAAGACATGGATGCCTATAGCATGCTCGAGCACCTCTGTGGTCTATACCAGGAGAGAGCAAGACAATAAAGGTTTGACATCTCTAAGGCTCTATTTCAGAGCAATCTTGGAGAGGGTACCCCAGATGGGCCTCATGTAGTCAAGATAATTGGATACATTGAACGCTTGGAGGTTCTAGGGTTTAAACTCCCTAAAGAACTGGGTACCGATCTCATTCTCGCATCACTCCCCCAGAGCTTCTCAAACTTTGTTGTGAACTTTAACATGAACAACATTGAGAAGTCTCGGTCTGATCTTCTTATCCTTATTCTTCAAGTGGACAATGACATGAAGTGTGAAAAGCCTTCTGTCCTCATAGTGAATAAAAGGAAAGGGAAGGCGAAGATATTTAAGCCAAAAGCTTCTTCAAGGCCTTCCAAGAAAAGAAAGATCAAAGGGGAGGCAAAGGAACAAGATGCTATTTGTTTCGCATGTGGCAAGAAGGGCCACTGAAAGAAAAACTGCACCCAGCCAAGGAAGCAAGGAGAAGATTCAGGTGTATTTGTTATCGAATGCAATCTATCTGTTTCTACTAATTGGGTATTAGATACTTCTTGTGGTGATCACATATGTATCCAAATACAGGAACCAAGTAGATTTAGGAAGATTGATCAAGGGGAGGTAGATCTACGAGTATCCAATAGAGCCAGACTTGTTGTTATAGCTGTCGGGGACTACCACCTCACATTGCCTACAAGGATGGTCTTGGTTTTGAAAGGATATTATTATGTACCCTCTATAACGAAAAACATTATTTCAGCATTCATATTAGATACTTATGGATTCATATTCAAGTTTGGAGGTGGATGTTGGTATTTTTATAAAGATAGAATTTTTTTGGTAGGTCACATTCATATAACGTCCTTTATGTGTTAGACTACACAAACCGAGTAATGGCAATCGATAACAAAGTTAATTCATAGGACTCATACCACACCCAACTTTGTCATCACCGGCTAGGTCATGTCAATGAGAAACATTTGACAAAATTACATCAAGATGGGTATTTAGATTCTTTCAAACTAAAACCACTTGGTGTATGTCATGCGTGTCTATAAGGAAAAATGACTAAAGCCCCAATTAGTGGGAAAGGTGAAAGAGCTAAAGAGATTCTAGAATTAGTTCACATAGATGTGTGTGGATCATTTCCAGTTGAAGAAAGGGGTGGTTTCTCGCACTCCATAACTTTTACTGATGATTTTAGTAGATATGGATATATCTACTTAATGAGGTATAAGTCAGATTCTTTTGATCGGTTCAAAGAATACAAGAATGAAGTTGATAACCATATTGATAAGAAGATTAAGAAACTCCGCTCAGAAAGAGGAGGAGAATATCTTAATCAGGACTTCATTGCTTTCTTACGGGAGTTTGGGATTCTATCTCAACTCACTCCTCCTTACACACCTCAGTGGAATGGTGTAAGTGAAAGGAGTAACTGCACCCTATTGGACATGGTGAGATCAATGATGAGTCATGAAAGTCTTCCATTATCCTTTTGGGGATTTGCATTACAAACAGCAGTGTACATACTAAACCAAGTACCAACTAAATCGATAAATGGTATTCCATACAAGTTATGGAGTGGACGCAAAGCCATGTTATCGAATTTACATGTGTGGGGTAGCGAAGTATTTGTTAAGGACTCTTCAGGTAACAAACTTGCACTCCGAGGCACAAAGTGTATCTTTATAGGATATCCCAAGGAAATAAGGGGATATTACCTATACAACCCCTCAAACAAAAAGGTTACAGTGGAAAGACACTCCATATTCTTTGAGAGGGAGAACATCTCCAAAATAGATAGTGGGATCGAGATCGACTTCGATGAAGTCGAGGCTCAAGATACACAAGAGTTGGTAAAAGAACAGATTCCACAAATCCCCATGGAAGAACAATATGTTTCAGAGACACAAGAACTGCGTAGGAGCACGAGAGAGGTGAGAGAACCAGAACGATATGGTTTTCTTGTCACTGAGGATGGTGACTCATAATTTGTTTATAATTATGATCATTTTACCAAAAAGGAATCAGTCGAAGGCACAGATGTTGCCAAGTGGCAAGAATCCATGAATTCTGAAATGGATTCCATGTACCAAAACCAAGTCTAGATTTTGGTATATCCTTCAGTTGATGTAAAGCCTATTTGTAATAAATGGGTATTCAAGAAGAAACTGGACATGGAGGGGCAAGTCAGCACCTATAAGGCACGACTGGTTTCAAAAGGTTTTAGAAAGCGTCAAGGAATTGACTATGATGAAACTTTTTCACCGGTTGCGTTGTTGAAATCCATCAGAATCCTATTGGACATTACCGCATACCATGACTTTGAAATTTTGAAAATGGATGTCAAAACAGCGTTCCTTAATGGGAACCTCCAGGAATATGTCTACATGACATAACCTGAAGGTTTTGTGACTCCAAAGAATGCCAACAAGGTATGCAAGTTGCAGAAATCTATTTATGGATTAAAGCAAGCATCAAGGTCATTGAGCATTCATTTTGATGAAGCTGTAACGAAATTTGGCTTTGTTAAGAATGAATGTGATCCTTGTGTCTACAAGAGGTTTAGTGGAAGTGCAGTCATTTTCCTAATAGTATATGTTGATGACATATTACTAATTGGAAATGAAGTACCAGTCTTACAGTCAGTTAAGACATGGTTGCATAAATTCTTCTCCATGAAAGACTTGGGCGAGGTAGAATATATTCATGGGATCAAGATCCATCGTGATAGATCCAGGAGAATACTAGGCTTAAGTCAAAGTATATACATTGACAAGATACTGAAGAGATTCAGTATGGAACAGTCCAAGAGGGGATTATTGCCAGTGTCACATGGCATTCATCATTCCAAGAAAATGTGTCCTCAGACACATGAGGAAAGAAAGAGAATGGAAAGGATCCCTTACGCATCCTCGATTGGGTCAGTCATATATGTTATGCTATGTACGAGGCTAGATGTTTCTTACACATTAAGTGTGGTAGGCAGATATCAAGCAGATCCCGGAGACCGCCATTGGATGGCAGTCAAGACTATCCTTAATTATCTGAGGTGTACTAAGGATATGTTCCTGGTTTATGGAGGAGATGAGGAACTAGTCATCAGAGGACATGTAGATTCTAGTTTCCAGACTGATCAAGATGACATGAAGTCACAGACTGGATACATTTTCAATTTGAATGGAGGTTCAGTGAGCTGGAAGAGCTCAAACCAAAGGGTGGTGGCAGATTCTACAGTGGATTCCGAGTATATCGCAGCTTCTGAGGCAGCTAAAGAAGCAGTATAGATCCGAAGCTTTGTCTAAGAGATATATGTAGTACCAAGCAGTAAAGATCCTATCACAGTCTATTGTGATAATACTACAGTGGTGGCACTTGCAAAAGAGCCAAGGTCACATCAGCGGACAAATAACATACTTCGGAAGTATCATCTCTTGAGGGATTTTTCTCAGAGAGGTGAAGTTGCAGTGAGCAGTATTTCCACGGAAGACAACGTGGTGGACCCCTTAACTAAAGCCTTGACTCATCAGAAACATGATCATCATGTGAGGTCTAGCAGACTAAAAGTCATAGGTAGTTGGCTCTAGTCCAAGTGGGAGTTTGTTAGGGTTGGTTTCCAGAGAACCAACTGATTTGTACTTTGATTACATAAATTTTCACTTATTATATATTTTTCATTATTCTGCATGACTATAATATAATAATGTCCTGTAATATTTGTTGCATTAATAAGGTTATGGAAGATCCCCGCTGTGATGAGAACCTTGAAATGCTATAAAAATATTCTTAAATAAAGTTCTACGGTTGGATGACATACTATGATAGGACACATAGTATACAGACTGTCATGTGAGAGTACTCGTAAGAAGATGAGACTCTCTCTAATGGAGTTCGCACTTGGTAATCACCAAGATGGGAGATTATTAGAACAGACACACCAGTAGAAATTCCGCATGTCTTGGTGTCATCAGACATTTCTATTTATGAGTGTGTATAATGGTCTTTACACTGGAATATTATCATTAACTCGTGTGATGACTCGCGCACTTAGGTTTACTGACAAAAACTGTCACGCAGACAGCTGGTGGGAAGTAGGGTACATTGGGTGCGTCACGAGTGACATGTTATTAATGGATAAGTCGAGGAAGGATTTGTCCCTTCCATTTATGGAAATTGATATCTCGGGCCTTTGATTGAAATAGAACTGTCACATTAAATTCCATGGCCATGGTGTAAACGATGAGTTTATTTCAGGAAGTCAAAGAATGACAGATCAAGCATATAGGTTTATGACACTACCATGAAACCTGCTTGATGAGATATCGAGACAAAGGGATTAAATTAAACAGTAAGCATTCATATGAGTTGATACGTCAATGCGGCGTCAACTTCTTTCTCTTGGGTGCCTTGACCTGTTGCGAGACAGTAATCTTGGACTTTAGGCAAGCACGCATAATGACAACAAGAAAGAGGCCTAAAGGGTCACACACTAAGTATATTCAAGTATCTCAAGTTGAATAAAGATTATTCTCGTACGTGGTTTAATAATTATTCAAGTAATCTTAGATCTTTTTAATGATTGGAGGAAGAAGGAAATAAAAAACAGGATATACACACCGTGTATTAAAGATTACACGTCGTGTAGTTTTTATAGAAAACAAGTACATGCTGTGTATTAATTATTACACGCCGTGTATTTTTCTTTATGAAAAGAAATGAATAAATGAAAACAAGATATACATTCCATGTACATTGAATGTACACTCCATGTCGTTTTCAATGAAAAACAATTACACGCCATGAATTTATTAATACACATCGTGTAGTTTTTCCAGTCAGGATTTTGATGATATAATTCTGTTTTAAATGATATTTATTATAATCAGCGTCGGCGTATGTCAAGGAATTAATTATTCAACATGGGGTTTTAAATAAGATTCAATGAAATAAATAAAATGTGTAACGCGTTTATTTTTTGTCATAACTCTACAACCTCAAACCTGATTATAAATATCCTCACAACCCCAACTCTTTTCCGACACACAAGATAATTATTGTGCACAACAATTCTAGAGAATTATTTCAAGGCCGAAAGAAACTATTCCTCCAAGAACGCTCTCAAGACCGAGAGAGATCTTCTTCCATCGGATCAAGATGATCTAAGGTGGACAATGCAAGCAATGGTTTCTCCACGCTAACACCCGAAGACTCCTTTGGTGACATCCAGAGATACGAGGTGCACATGTGGATCACCGCTAGAGGAAGTCTACACTTGGATTCTGCGATGCAACGACGAATCACATCGGAACGTGATCAAAAACATCAATGAAGAAAGAACGCCGCAAAATGTATTTCTTTTCAATTAATTAAATTAATTATAATCAACCTGTAACGATCCTACTTTTTAGTTCTGGTACTTTCTATTTCTTTTGTCTATTTTTGTGATTTGATCCATGGAGACAGGCGTTTATCATCATATTGATCCCGGATTGATCATTGCTAATGACAAAAATCCAAGTGTGAACATCCACCCATGCGCTTCTGCTGCACCCGGAACCTTCAACATCTACATAAGTAAATATTACCTAACGAAATAATATTAAAAATAAATAAATAAAATTTACTGATTTAAAAAATATTATATTAAATGAATCTTTTCATAATGAAATTCAAAAATGAAAACTAAAGTTTTAATAAGTTACATAAATATTAGGTGTTTGTGTTTTTATATAATATTTCATTAATTACGTAAATATTTTTTTTGTCTTTTGAATATAAAAAATAATTAATTAGTTATATGTATGTGAAATAAATGTAACACACATTTGATATATGTTATATTGAAAAATCAAACAACTGTGTGAATAATACAAATATAGGAAATGTAGGGACCTCTTCCAAAACACATGGTGAAACAGGTGTAAAGTGAGTTTGAGAATATATCTAGTATCTTCCAATTATATTGCAGAAGATAGTGTGCTTGTTATAAAAATAGGGTAAAACACATATTGATCGTAATGTAAATCAAATAAACAAAAAGACAAAATAAAGGTTTAAATAAGATATTATTTCTTGGTCTGATAAGCTATATAGCATGTGAATCCATGAGTATAGTTTGAAATAATGCTGGAGTCATGATTCTAAAATTCACAGTAGAATGTAGTGTTGTAAACTAGTTCTTGTGATTCTATAAGAAAAGTTTATTTGCTAAATGTTCTCTACTTATTTTACAGTTTATCACTAGTAAATATACTTCATGTAATTAAAACTTCACAGTTGCCTCATTATGATCTTACAATATGGTACAAATCACCTTTTGTGTATGTATCACTCTATGTATTTCACTATTTTTTTGTATGATGTAGTTTGCAACATATTTTTAATAGAATCATATAGGGGTTTCAAGGTGTAGAATAATCATCCAGATATCATGCATCTTCATTCTTAGGGATGAAACATTATTTAATGCATCTCTTAAAAAAATTAAGAATAGGCATTAAAATAAGTTATGAAATTAAATTTGATAATAAGTTTTTAGAGATATTTATTTAAAAATAAAAAAAATAATGGTGGTGACTTCTTTGAATGGTGACACAATCACTGGTGTTGATTCATCCTAACGGTGACTTAAGTTCTTGTTGGGACATGTTGGCGGTGGCATTGGCTAGCAGTGATGAATCCCAAAACTTTTATGACTTTTTATTCTAGTGGTAGTTCATCTTCAACAGTGACTCGGGACTGGTGGTAGGTCTTTTAGATACTTTCCAAATTTCCATAGGTTATCTCTGATGGTATATGTTTTCCATACTTAACCAAATTTCTAGTCCAATCGTGAGACATACTCAGATGGTGAGTCTTTCCCATAGTTTCCAAAACCCTATTCCAGTGGTGAGACATAGATGACAGTGGGTTATTCTAATACTTAGTCAAATTTTCATTTCAATAGTGAGTTATCCCTAGCGGTGACTCAACCTCAACGGTGAGTCTTTTCCATACTTAACCAAATTTCTCCAATCTTTCTTATAAAGTAAAATACTATCATAAAACATAAAAATCATTAATATCATAATAAATATGATTTTTGGGATCATTAAAATAATGGTTCCAGTAGTATCTCCCTTTTTTATGATCACAAATCATGAAATTTTAAAAAACTTGCTATTAAATATAAACAAAGAACACATTGTATTAAAAGTAATTAGATGGTAAATAGTATCAAAGAAAGATATTCACATATATAAAGAAATGAATACTGTTATCAGTATAGTATCAAATATGGATTGATATCAAAAAAATATGATAATACTAAATATGAAATAAAGTCCATATAGTCTTATCCCCCTTTGGTGATTATCAAGAAGAATGAAGAAAATATGAGGTTCAACAGAACAGAATATGATTAAGAGAATTAACATTAAAGAATTCAATGAAATTAAATCCAAAAAATTTCAAAAAAAGATAGATGAAAATCCCCATCAAATACAAACAGTCAAATCATTAATGCTTCTCAGGATGTGTTGAAAGATTCTAGTGTGTTTTTTTCTTCCCTTTGTTCAAATTAGAAGGCTCAGTAGGTGAAGCTAAAGAAACTCGAGGGATAGCGGTATTGATGTCAGTTAAAAAGGGAGTATCTTTGATGATAATTGGATTGAGGTGATGAATTGCTTCCATGGTAGAGAGAAAAAAACGATATAAATCAACTAGTCGAGGAGAATTGGGGTCTTTATTTACATTGGGTCTAAAGAAATCTAGAGCATAAACTGGAGGGGTAAGGTGAGTTGTAATTGGTATAGCATCCTAAGCCACCACAGTAGTTCCAGACACATTCATAAAGGGTTTCATAAGATTTATGAAATTCATTATTATGTATCAATATCTCTCCATAACACTAAATAAATCCCTATTATCTTCCATGAAAATATTAAGCATTGTATTCATCACTTTTAACTAATTAACTTTGTCTATAAATTCTTTATTCATTGGAGGCATGCTCATATTTTCATCCAGAATCTTGAAATGATAATTCACCTCATTCTTGGTATATATCCTTGGAAGATAATTCTTTATAGCTTTGGTTATATTCTCTATATCAACCTTCATTTATTTCATATACTCTTTAATCATCATATGCTCATGGTCACTATTATGCTCGAATTTCCTCAAACTTTCCTGAGGTATGAAAGGTTAAACACTTGAAGAAACACTAATCTCTTATCTCACAATAGATCTGATAAAATAAACATAAATAGGAGGATCACTTGATAAAGAATCTATGGAAGCAATATTTTCTTTCTATTCTAGAAAAGCATCCATTGATTCTACAAAATATGACCTCATTTCCTTCACTATAACTCTCAGAACATTCATCTCACTTGTTAACCTTCTACTTTACACTTCCACTTTTCTAATATTAAGAATTATATTAGGCTAGATATAATGAATCATAAGCCCTAGAAAATTCCTTCCATACTTATCACTAAAATTGGTAACCAATGTAGGTTTATTTTCTAACATCAAATTGTACTTTTTCTATGAAATAATCTAAGTCACTTCTTGTGACAACATCAACTGAAACTTGTGGAATAGAAGGGGTAGAAACTCTATTAGAATCAAACCTTTTTAACTCACCATCATCATCAATCTAATAAACCAATGATACCTTAGGATCCCATGTATCTGTAATAGAAGGTCCACCATGATTTGGGGGACTTACAGGAAGCTTATCCCATTCCTAAAACATTGGGTCCATCTAACTTACTAAATAGTAACTAAGGGATCTACAGCTCTAGAAACAACCATAGATGGTACCACTCTCATATGCACAATAGAACCTTACACAAAAACTATTTACTCAACAACAGCAGGCTCAACATCCATATTCTCACTAAAAAAATGATTAATAATTACTTGCTCAACATCTTTCTGAACATCATCAGTGGGATCATCAAGATCACTAATAATAGGGTCAACTGGATGACTTTCCAAACTTGGGAATTCCTCCCCATAAACTAATGATTCCTTCTGTTCTCTAGGTTCTCCAACCACATATTCAAAAAGGTTGGGTCTCTCTTCAAATCTAGAGATAGAAAAACATGGAGAATACATAATATCATAATTCATTTCAATAACCTCATATCTAATGTGTCCACTAGGACCATCAGAAACTCTGTCAATATCACTTCCATTTTCCTCTCCATTTTCATCTCCATATCGTTTATCTTCCTTATCCTCACCACTTTCTTATTCATCTTTACCATCATTCTCATCACCATTTATATTCTCTTAAGAGGATTTGGAAGAAAAATTAAACTATTCCTCTTTATATATTTCTATTTCTTCCTCCTCGCTAACTTTTTTTAATAGTTTCTCTTGGATGGGGAGAGACTTTAGTGGACTGGGAACACTAAAAGATATATAAGGGGATCTCTAAGGTAAATATGAGTCACTAAATTCATCCATAGAAAATTAATTTTCCTTATTAATAAAATTGGTAGACTCCTCTACCTCATTATTAGAATACTCAAAAACTCTATGTTTCTATAAACCAGGTTCCACATGATCCTTTGGTCTAGAAGGATTGTCAACTGGATTGAACTAATCATAAAGACTTTCATCATAATCAACCCATTTATTTTTCCAAGGATTCTAACTAATTTTTTTCCTTTTAAAAATTTTCCTTGTGATGTAAAAACCTCCATAGTACACTACTGATTCTTCATTTCATCAACTTGACCTTTATCGTCTAGTATATAAAAAATAAACTTTGGGTAGATCAATGAATTAGATATTGAATATTGTGTTCACATATCTATCATGTGAACAATTAGATATATAAACAAGTTGATATTCTCTCATAATTTCATAAGAAATATAAGATAAAAATCATAATACATCATTGTGGAAAAGAAAAAATTTCTTGGACAATGAAAATACTAGATAAACTTGAAGATAAGGTGACATTATCTATGAGGTTCTGTAGAAACTTGTCATATTAGAATCCCATCACTAGTCAACTCAGCTAAAGAATATTCATAAACAAAACTATCACTACTATTTGGAATAGTTACTTGATAATCATTTGTAAATAATTCATGAGGAACTCTTAAAAAACTTGCACAATAATTTTAAGAGAGGTCTACTTTATGTCCATTAATTCTTGTTCTTACCCAGTCTTCATTTTTCACAAAACTAAACTCTATAAACTCGTAAAACCTGTGCACCAACCTATGATAAAAGGGACTCTGGTTATTAGAGAACTAATCTATCTATCCTTGTTCATTTAAAACAATTAACAATAAATACTTTCTTGAAAGAAACCACTCATCTTGAACTTCTTTTTTGGAAACCACGACTCTCTTTGCAATATCTAGATTCACTGGATCAACTGCTCCAAGATTAATTGACTCCACTTTCTTCTTCTTTGCAGGAAGTGACTCTTCTAGGCATGAAATAGCGAGTCTCTTCACTCTATCCCTAGAAATCTATTCAGAAGGTTTAGGTAAAGGTGATGAAAGGTAGACAGTTGAGAGAGAAAGGGTGACAACATGGCTCGAGAGAAAGGGCTCGAGGGAGAAAGTGTTGGAATTATATAAAAAACTAATTTATATCATTCAGGGATTTAGGTATTCATAAACTAAAAATTGAAAAATGGATCAAAATTTAAATTGAAAAAAATTAAATAAATAAATAATTCAAAAAGAGAAATCATCAATGGTGACTTAAAAACCAAAAATCGAAGAATTGACCAAGGAAAAAAAATTCCAATAGCGAGTAAACCTAATAGTGAGTAAAACCAATGATGAGAAAAACTAATGGTGAGAATATTCAATAGTGATTAATTCAAATTATGATAAATTCCAATTGTGTGTAAATCCCACTGTGAGTAAAACTCAACAATGGGTAAAACTCTACAGCGAGTAAAACTCTACAGTGGGTAAAACTCTACAGTGCATAAAACACTATAGTAGGTAAAACTCAATGGTGGGTAAAAATAAATGGTAGGTCCTAGAAAATTAAACTTAACCAAAATTAATCATGACTAATTCATGTTTGATATAGTTCATTCTATTGGAATTTAAAGGCTTAGTGAAAATATTAGCAAGTTGATATTTTGTATCAATGTATTCAAGAGTTATATCACCCTTTTGAAAATGGTATCTCAAAAAGTTACGTCATGCATCAATCTGTTTTGTTCTAGAGTGAGATACATAGTTCTTAGAAATTTTTGTAGCTGTTTAATTATCACAATTTATAGGGACAGTTCGGAATTGATATCCATAGTCTAAAAATGTGTGTTTCATACACAAAATTTGAACATGGTATCTAACTATAGATATGTATTTAAATTTAGTAGTAGGTAGTGAAATAAAATTTTATTTCTTACTAAACCAATAAACGAAAGACTTCCCCAAAATATGACATGTTCTAGAAGTGTTTTTTCTATCTATCTTACAGCCATTAAAATCAGCATCTGAATAATTAACTAGTTCAAACACTTTTCCTCTTGGATAGAACAATCCTAAATTAATTTTATATTTGAGGTATTTGAAAATTTATTTTACAGTAACTAAGTGTTAATTTTTTGGGTTTTCATGAAAATGAGCACACTTGTACACACTAAACATAATATATGTTCAGCTATAAATTAAGTGGGGAAGACTTCCAATCATACCTTTGTAATTAGTTTGATCCACTACATTCCCATCTTTTTCAAGATCCAATTTATATTTGGTAATCATATAATTATCACTACTCTTAGTTTTATCCAACCCAAAAAAAATTAGAAGGTATTTAGTATATTTACTTTGGTTTAAAATAATTCCTTCTTTATTTTGAAAATCTGAAATCCTAGAAAGAATTTCAGTTCACCCATTAAACTCATTTCAAATTAATTTTTCATCATTTTTAGAAAATTAGTACATAAATATTTTTATAAGATACAAAAATAATATCATCTACATAAATTTGAACAACAAAATAACTTTTGAAATTATTTTTATAAATTGGATAGGATCAGCTACACCTTTTGAAAATCCCTTTGAAATAATAAAAGAGCCAATCCTGTTATACCAAGATCTAGAAGCTAGTTTTAAACCATATAATTATTTTGTTGACTTAAAACATAAATTTAAAAAATGAGGATTTGTAAATCCATAGGTTGTTTAACAAAAACATCCTCAAATATATATCCATTCAGGAGTTCACTTCTGATATCTATTTTATATGGTTTGAAATCTAGATGTGTTGTATATGCAATCAGTATTCTAATGGATTCGAGTTTGGATACAATTGAAAAGGTTTATTAATAGTCTATATCATCTTCATGATTGTACCCTTGTGAAACTATTCTATCTTTATTCCTTAATATAGCACCAGATTCATCAACATTATTTCTAAACACCCATTTAGTGCCTATAGCCAAGGTGCCTTTGGGTCTAAAAAAATTTCTCATAATTTATTTCTTTCAAATTGATTAAGTTCTTCTTGAATATCCATTACCCAAAATTCATCACTGACTACATCATTGATGTTATTTGGTTCAAGTTATGATAAGAAAGCCTTATGTTCAACCCAGTTTCTTAGATAAGCTCTAGTTTGTGTACCTTTATCTTGGTATACAACAATACCATCTAAAGTATTGTATTTAAGAGTCATAAAATCTCTATAAAAAGAAGGTTTGGTCACCTCAAGGTCATAAATAGGTTCATATTTAGTCTCTAGAAGTTCCTTATAATTTGATGACTTTTCTAGATGCTTTACAATAGAATATGAAGTTTTGGAGTTTAAGTTCAGAGTGGATAAATCGTCCTTAATGTTTTATAAGGAGTTTTTAGGTTCATGTGGATCGATGTCATAAAATCTTATATGGAAATACTCTTCTATATTCTTGGTTCTCTTTTTAAAAACTATATATTATTAATTAGAGGTTAAATAACCACGGAAAATTCCTCCATCACTTTTGGAGGTGAACTTGTCAACATTATCCTTATTTTTAAGAATAAAGACTTTAAAATCAAAAACTATAAAGTAATTAACCTGAGTCATTATACTATTCCAAATTTCATAAGGTTTTTTCTTCAAGATAGGTTTAATTAAAACTAAATTGAAAATATAGAAGGTTATTTTCATAGACTTATCTTAAAAGTAGACAGGTAAGTCATGTTCATTAAGAATGGTCTAGGCTAATTATTGAAGTGTTCTATTTATTCTTTCTACAAATCCATTCTACTGAGAGGTCCTAAGAGTAGAGAAGTTGTGACTATAGCCAGTTTTTAGAAAAATTATTCAAAGTCTTGATTTTCAAACACACATCCATGGTCACTGCTTCAGGCCTTAATTTTAAGTCCACTTTTTTTTCTATAGATTTATCATACATAGTAAAATAATAACAAGATTAAATTTTGTGATATAAATAGAATACACAAGTATACGTAGAAAAGTAATCTACAAGTACACAAACCTTTTCTTCCCATTTAAACAAGAAACTCTAGATGGTCTAAACAATTCCATGTGAACCAACTCAAGAGGTTGAGAAGTTGGAACATTTTTCCTTAATTTAAAACAAATCGTGTGTTGTTCCTCATTTTGATAGGGTTATAATTTTTTTATTTTGGAATTCAAGTTTGGGTATATATCTGACTAACCCATTCCTAGTAAGAATTATAAGTGAATGAATATTATAGTTTCCTAGTCTCCTATTCCAAATACAATATTCTCAATGAAAGGAACTTAAGAAAGAAACATTTTTTTAAATCAAAGAATCGATATTAACACCATAAACATTATCATTTCTTAAAGTATTAACACAAATTCATTTTTGTGATTAAAAACATTACAAGTATTGTTTCAAACTTCAAATGAAAACTATCACCAAATTATTTTGAGATGCTAAGAAAATAATATTTTAAACCACCAATAAAAATTACTCTAGATACTAGAACTAAATTAGTGTTACCAATTTGTCTAAGGCTAATGATATTTCCTTTAGCATTTTCACCAAAGGTGACATGACCACCATTAAACATTATGAGGTTCTTTAAACTTGAGTATTATTCTATCATATTCCTAGAATATCCACTATCCAATTACCATAGGTTTATATATGATCTCATTAAGATCTTACCTATAAAATGCAGTTTATACCAGAAATGGATTTGGTACCCATATTTTCTTGGGTCTAGATATGTTAGTGATTAGGGACTTAGGAAACAATATTTTCTTTATATGTTTACTATAATAATATTTCAAAAACAAATAAATAAAAAAATTATTAGGTACATTTGAAAAATAATAAATAGTAGAATTTCAGGAATTAGAATTAGGAACAAATATGCTCTTAATTATTATTCTCTATCAAGGTTGATAACTTAAAACTGTAATATATTTAGGAAAAAAAATTACTAATATTTGAGTTAGTGTTTATATAAAAAAAATTAATTATTTTAAATATTTCTTTATTTTCTCACTTTACAGTTTCAGTTAAATATTTTATTTTAACAATTAGATATTTTTCTAGTTCTCTACCGGGAGATCATTTTTAATACTAGCAGACAAAACATGATGTTTCTTAAGAACTTTATATTTTTATTTGATTTAATTAAAATTATCTCCAAGAATATTAAAATACTCAAACATTTATTCTTTATAAATATCCTCATCATTTTCATTTTCAGAGTGATCATAATTAAGTACAACTGATACAATAGGTACCTTGTAAACATTTATCATGAATCACAAATCGGCTCTGTCGGTTTTTTCATTATGAGTTCATCTAGAGCCACTAGATCTATCCTTAGAATAAATAAATAATTATTTTATGTATATATTATATTTTCTATCCTTATACTCATACTTATTTCTATATTTCAACTTTGTACAGTCTTCTTTAACATGTACTTTAATCATCCTACCCAGTCTATTTCAATTTATTCCTTCATATAACTCCTCTAAATATGTGGTATTAATAATAAAATAATAAATAAATATCCTAAATATAATTAAATTTTATTATTATTATTTAACCACCAATATCCTACTCTATTCCATCAAACATCAAGTGAAAGTATCACCCATGTGTATGTGTGGAATACCACCACTACGTGGAAATACAATTAATTTTCCATAACCATATTTTATGGGTGGTAATTATGATGGGTTTAGAGTTTTTATATGATATTTATGAAATAATTATTCTTTTTAAATTATAATATCAAATCTACCTTCTAAACTTCCAATTCATTGTAAAAATATATCATCGCTCGTGCGTATGTGTGGATTACCATCTCCTCGAAGTAAAGCGGTGTGATTTTATTTTTGTTTTTCTTTTTGCATGGATAGTAATAAGGATATATTTAAGGAATAAATATGATATATATGATATAATAACGATTTTATAAATGAGAATAATTATTTCCATTTATTTCTTTTCATCCATCAAAAAATGAAAACATCGCCCAAGGATATGTACGGTCTATTATCTCAATGAACGGTGTAACTCATTTTTCTATATATTCCTTTTATGAATGATTATATATATTTATATAATTAATATATGTGATATTTATATCATTAATATAATTCTAGATATTATTGAACCATTACCAAAGTACATTTACCATGATTACATAATCAAAATTCTCATGAAAAATGATATAGTTAACACCCCGAAACAACAGTTTTATTAAGTAATTGTAAATAAATGAGAGTAGAAATGTAATAAGGGTACCATATATGATATTATTAGTATGTAAATGAATCTATTATATAATTATAATAAATTTTAGATTTATTATAAATGTGGGAAGAGTGATTTTGAAGAAAGGCTAACTCAAGGTAATTGATTTATAGTACAATCTCAATGTTTATCAAGATTATTTATGATTACGTTACCAATGATAAAATTTTATGAATTACCATAAAGATTAAAATTAATTTTATTATAATTTGGTTACATCTATAAATTACATTTTTATCTTTAATTTTTATCTCTTTAAGAACTCATGTTACTGAAATAATGTTTTCAATAAAAAATGACTTTATTTCTCTCTTAAGTTGAAAATACATATTCATTCATGCCCATGTTTTCTCTAAAATGTTTTAATATTATCGTATGAATTTTTTAAATTAAATTTTACTCATGTTTTAATTTATATAAAAAAATCAAATGAATATTCTTATCATTTTCCAAATGAGGTACATTTTGACTTTTTACAAAAGTGTGAAAGGAATGTTTTCTATGAAATTATATGGAATGGATGCAATTTCCCACCATAATGAATGATCAACTATTTAAATATTATTTTAAATTTTTCCAAGGTTCATTTTAGAGTAACATTTCCCTTAATATATTGAAATTTTTTTATTTTAAATAAGTGATTTCAAAATGAAAAAATTATTTTCCTCAAGGTATTTTCCAGAGATCTTTTAAAGGAATTTCCATCTAAAGAAGAAATCATTTGATGCTAAATATATTTTACTAGGTATATGATCCAAATATATCTTTCTTTTTTTCTATATGGTTTATGGTTATGATGATGATATGTTTATGAAACCAGTTTACTTTCCACAATTTGTGCTAGAATGAAATGTTGAAATGTTTATAAAACCCATTTATCTTCCATAGGTTATGATATATGATGAATGATTTATTATATTATGGTAAAAATATTAGTTTAATATGATTATTTGATAGTTGGTTTTGTTAAATCCCTAAAATACATTAGGTAAATATGGATAACTCATGAGTTAAATTTTTTATGTGTGAACATTTTTTTTGTGTTCTTAATTTTATATGTGGATCAAGATTTTATGTCCATAAGTTTATGCATGGACTTGGTTTCATTTCAATAAGATTATGTGTGGACCTAGTTTATTGTCCAATAGTTTATAATAGGTATGTATTTCATTTTCTTAATTTAATGATTGAACTTGTATCTATTTAAGTATGTTCATAATGTTATAATTTTGTGTTTTTTCCATGTTCTTTTGCCAATGTTTTTCTCTCATTGATAATGTTCATTAATTACTTTATGATTCATGTACTATGAATGTCTCATCTTTAGAACATGAATCGGGATTATAATCTAAGATATATTGGGTATGGTTTTTCAAATGTTAAGTTCATATTCTTATACCTTTATGTTCCTGTTATGCATAAGTGATCATTGATATCTCTCGTGTTTTCCCCAACTAAGAATTTTAGCACACCCTTTATTATGTTTCCATTCTATAGGTTATGAAGAAAGGTTTTAAGAATGATGTATCTAAGAATAATAATATATATGAATATATTCATGGTAGATGTTGAATATCTTTTATGAAATGAGAGGATTGTGTATCTAGTCTCCAAACACACTAAAACTTTAGGCTTACGGAATGGATCATAATTTTATATATTTAATATTCATATAAAATTATGTAATATTTATATATAAAAATCATGGGACAATATACTTCCCATTCTATGCAATCAATTTTATCTTCGGTCTTTATGTTCTTGATTAGTTTCCACCACTGATCGGCTTCCCTCTCTATGTGATAAACACTTAGTGTGGATTTATCCTTTCTAGGGAATTAGAGGATGGAGAATATATTTCCATTGGATTTAATCCATTATATCATGTTGAGGGCATAAAAATATCCAATATAGGTAGGATGCCTTTTTCATATAAATGAATCAACTAGAACTTTCTCATTATTAGGAGGAGGGTGTTCCACATGATTCAACTTATTATTTATAACTTGATTTATTTTATCCCATATTGATAAGAATTTATTATCTCCCACTCTTGTTTGTTAATTTATATCAATAGGTAAATCATCATATTGACCATCACATTGGTTTTTTGAACGATTCCTTCAATTTCCCACCATTAACTAAAATAAATGAAAATTATGGATAACTATCCTTAAATTAATAATCATATAATAAAGTAAAATGTAAAATTAGAAGTAATAAATTACAAATGAAATGTATATCAAAACATATGAGTCTTAAGGATTAAATATATTGTATCCATGGTAATTTTATAATCAGTTTTTCTAATTTAACAATATATTCAAGTCCTTCATAATGGTTCATAATGTGTTTGTGAATTTACCAAATCCTATCCCCCGTGAGTGTCAAACCAAGTGTGTATCAATGTCCCATTTTCATGAATAATATATATGTAAATTTAATACCCAATGATCCCTATTACGATTATTACCCCTAGGTATATCTTTCCCATATCCAAATTCACTTATAGAATCCAAATAGATATTTCATTTCTTAGAAATCAATCACTATATACTTTACCAGAATTTAATGATGTTTTCCTATTCTAAGAATTTTCTATAGGGTTTTCACCATTAAATTATTTTCCTAATCCATAAAATTGACTATCCGTTCCTCTGATACCAGTTATAGTGATCCGGTACTCTTACACAAATTATTACATTATTTTTAACATGAATATCTTATAGACACAACCCAAGGATCAAGATCCCTAGTGTCCTAAAAATATTTAAATGAAAATAAATTAAAAAAATTATTTAATACCCCTTAATGTTCTCTTTGATCCCTTTGGTTTTTTAAAGCAACATTGGATAAACTAAGGAATATACAAACAAAAGGGGTGATCTATAAAGCCTAATAAGGGAATAGGCATGATAATGAAGCATAGTATACAATTCAAATGGCATAACATTATATCATAAAATATAAGTCTCATGAATAATAATATATAAGCATGATATAAAGAAGTCATAATAATAATAACATGTTCTCATAGAAATGTTTCAATAACATGATACATGAAATAATCAAAGGTCAAGACTCAATGCCAAGACAAAATAAAAAAGTGGATAGTGTCCCGTCATAGATTATGTTTACTCCAAAATTTCATACATATCATCTCATAATATATAAACATTACTCAATTCATTAGATTTATATCTAGTAGATCCCATAAAAACATGAACATTCGTATCTATGCCATATAAGGATAACATTCATAAGGAAAAAGTCTTAGGAAAAAACCCATGAAAATGAAATGGGTTGTATAATATTTCCTTAGAGTATAAGAAAATGGATATCATAATGATCCATATTAAATAAGTGATTAAAGTATTTATTGGATGCTTATGAGTTAGTAAATATATATAGTTCCTGAAAATTATGTCCAAATTAAGTGAATACATAAAAAAGAGTGGAGAAATGGGTTTTGTAATGGACTTATTAAGAAGGGTTTTATGAAAAAGGGTAATGAATATTTAAATAGGGTCATATCATAATAATTTCAATAAAAAAAAGAAATGAACCAAAAAGGTTTTAAATATAAAAATTTGTTTTTTTATAAACCATTTAATTTTAAATAGATTTCATTGAGTGGTACTTGAAATAAGGTAAAAAATAGAGTTGTTCCCTTTAATCTAGTCTATATGACAAATTAGATTGAGAATTGAACATATATATACCCATTAAAGAAACATAAATTAAACAAAGTATATATGTTTTGGAAATATATATATATATATATATATTATAATAATTAAACAAATACAACATAGAGATAAATTTATGTAAAGAGAGAGAAATCATAATCCAAAGAAAATAGGGAAGTTCGGAGAGATCCCTTACCTCGTGTCGGGGTTCATTCTTTCCTTTCACTAAATATCATGAATAATAAAATTATATTTATGAAATATAGTATTTATAACCTTATTCCAATATATTTTAATTTTTATCAAGATTTTATGTTAGATTAGAGTTATTTAATTGGGATATAATTTCTATTTCGACTATCCCAAGGCTATTATTCTCATATGTCCAAGATCGTATTAGTTTTGGATGATTGTGAGAGTTATTTATAACATGTTTTCATAACTCCAAAATTGTAATTTTATAGAGTTAATGTGTTTCCAAAATTCAAAATTTTTCTAATTATCCAATATTATTCATAAATCATCAAGATTGATAGAGTAAAATTTTTATATGCTTAGTTCATTTAGGCAGGTTTCAGACCATCAAAAACTTATTGCATTTATTTTAATATTATGGATATATATTCATTAAAAAAATTTAATAATATATAATATACCTATTTAGGGCATTTTTAATAAAAAAATTCAACCATCTATGAATGTGGTAATGGAAAACAGAACACATCATCCATCAAGGAGGTGAACTGGCCATAATATAGACAATGTTTTCATTGTTTTAAAATAAAAGAATATGGGAAGTTAGATAAGGGATATTGAATTAAGAAAATAAAAATTAAGTATATTTAAAATATTTATGTTATCAAAAATTATGTATTGAATATATATGATATGGTTGAATATGAAATAATTGAATGGTTGTTTCGTTAAGGATATTACCTTTTTGGATGTCCTCATGTAGAGTTCCCCTTAAGGAACATTGGATTGGTATTTTGATAATACCAAGGATTCTATGTACATATGTGGAAATATGGGGAGATAATTTTTTAGATCATTGGTGATGTAAGTAATTTATAATGGGTGGGGATAAGGGGAGGTGAGAGGTGGTATTTAGAAGGGGATGATAGGGGTGTTTTTCAAAATAATATTCATTAGTATATTATTTTTAGATTAAGTCTACCTATATTAATGAATAATGTGACTATATATAGTAATTTATCAATGTTAGTTCTAACCAATAGTCACTTACATCATCAATGTCTCATTTACACATGTATTTATCTTATAGTACAAATTAAGGTATTTTTTCATATTTCACTATTTACCATAAAATCAACTATTATAGAAAAATACCAAAAATTCAACCTAACAATTTTTTGATCTGTAGATTCCAAAATTCAAATAAATTTTTTGAGAATAATTTTATAATATTATAAAATTAATTTCTAAATATAATCCTTATTTATTTTTAAAAATTCTAATTTTTAATATGATGATTGGTTTTCCAACCCTTTGAAAAATTACTTATGATATCATAAAATTGTATTGTAATTATAATAAAAGTTAAAAAAATTTATAAAAAAATTTAGTAAAAAAGATTTTATTTAAAATAGTTATATTTATCATAAAAATAGAAATATTTTATATATTTTTTAAAAAAATATAACGTTATTTTTTTCCTTTTAAAAATGCTTATTTATTTGTATCAATATATAAATTTTTCATATTTCTAATTTATGAGGTAACTAAATATTATTTTACAACTATATAGGTGGTGTTACTATTATAATGGTTAGTTTACTATTCTTAATGGTTAAATTAATATTCTAGCAATAAGATTTGTAATATTCATGTGGTTTCTTATGATTTATAAATATCTCATATATCATTCATTGTTCATTCACTTCTATTTTCTCAAAAGGTTATATATATTTTAATTTCAAAAATTAATATTGAATTACTAATATAATATTTAATTTATGTAGTGTTTTTCATGAGTGTGATCATTATAAAAGATCAAGAATATCTAAATTTTCATATTAAAGTTATCTTATTTTCTATTTTTTTGTCCCATTGTAACACATTTAATTCTTATGGATATATTTGTTATCTAAATGTAATGTTAAAATCAGTATAAAATGATATTGTATCTATCATGTGGTTAATTGAATTTTTATAATACTACATGACTAAATATGACACATTTATATAATCAGGATTGAAATTTAATTCATAAAATTTTGGTTTGTTATATAACCACTTTGTTTTGTGTTGTATTTATTAAAAATGGGACTTAAAATATAAAGAAGGAATAAGAGATTAGAAGAGATAAATTATCAATAAAGGATATACAATATGTGTATAATTTAATGCTACATTAATATTAAAGAACAACTTTGAATCTTGAATGATTGTTTGTGAAGATTTATGTTTTTTATCATACTTTATATGAAATATGTAAGAAGTTGAAGAAGTTCTTGTCTTTGAAGATTTTGAATTCTATTCATTATTGAAGGGAAACAATATTTTATGATTTGTTGTTCCATATAGTATTGATAAAGAGGATTATTATATCACTATAAAGAAATAAATGATGGATTTTCACCCTTGTGAAGTGCAATGTTCATTTGAATATATACTTGGATGAAGTTAGAATAACTTGTGTCAATTGGTTAAACTATTCTTATGGGTTTTTTAAATTTGGATATAAATCATATTAAGATAAATGGAAATTTATATGAATAATTATCACCTTTTGGGTGATTATTAAAATAAGAAGTATGTTGAAGAAGGATTGAATTGGAATTATTAAATAGAAGTTACATTTCATACATAGAATATTTATATATTTTTAATGATGGAATTTATTAAAAAATTATGGAAAACCCTAACTAGGCCAACCAAGAACCCTAGTTCTAGCACAAACTAAGCATAAGTGTATTCCTCCATAGGCCCGACCATGGAAGAGCCAATCTTGAGTATTGTTCTTGTAGAGTTAAAGTAGGGAGCATACACAAGGAACATAGGGGTGTCAGAGCCACCATGCAAGGGTATGGCATGACGACGTGGGGGCATGTGAGTAACATGTGAGTTCTACCCAGATCAAACCTGGATACTCATATTTGTAAGGAAAAATATTTTTTTATGTTATTAAATAGAGTGAGAACTGTTGTTAGTCTAATGTGGGACTCCATAAGTGAGGTTATGTTCATCCACCCTTAAAAACACACAAAGATCATAGAACATCTGATCAGAATGATCTCTATCATCTAATATTCTCTACGTGAATAATATTTAACCTAAAAGGATCAGGGTTCCTATATGAAAACATTCCAATCAACATTTAGGTGTAGGATGATTTACTGAAAGAATAACATGATCAACTGTGAATTTCATTGTTAGTTGATGGACCTTGAGTAATAGACCTTCCACATGAAAAAACTTCCAAATTTTTATAGGAACACTATAATAAACCATAACTTATTAGTTAAGTAGATATGCCACTACATGAATAATTTTAGAGCAACCACAATAATATATGAATTAACCGTGATACCTATCATATATTATACTAATTGTAACCTTCACATGGACCAATTGTGAGCTACATGGTAGGTCAAGTGACATTGTCTTTCATATAATAGATAGAATAGCTACATCAAGAAGGCCTCATGGAAGATAAATAGACCTTGATTATTCAATCTACCATGATCATCTACTGACCTTATGAACAGAGTAAAATTTACCACAAGAAAAAAATAAGTGATTTACCATAAGAGTTTTTTAGGAACCTTCTACATGAACTATTTGACATAGCCACTAAAAAAAGTGTATCCAAAATGCTTATAGGTGTTGTTACCAAGTAGGATAGATACCACTGAGAGGGGGGTGAATCAGTGGTTTTATTTTCATTTATAAAAAAGTTTCTTAACTCCTTAACAAAAACCTTCTTAAAATTTAAAACATGGTAAAGTTATGATCCACTCAAATATAACTCACAAACTCACCTTTCATATGAAAAAAATATAAAGATGGAGAATCACATGATATTTACAAGGTTCAATACAAAGACCTAAACCTTTCCATGTTTTATAGTCCCACAAATATGGATTCTTTTACTATTTTATTTCTAGAATACAAAGTTACAAGCAGTGAAAAATTCTACAATCCCAGTAGCAACTTTCCTATTATAGTTGTTTATACCCCCCCCCAACCATCCTTTCTAGTATCTAATTCCCACAAACAATCCTTTTAAGAAACTAGTAAGTATCAATAGTTTTCCTTATTCATTTCTTATCCACTGTAGAAAGTATTCAATTCGTCCACAAGTAAGTTGAATCAAACTTTACTTGCATTAAATCTTCAAGAACTTAAACAATTCAAAAATGAACTTGTCGGTCTTTAAACATATTTTATAACCTCAGTCTGTAAATATTCCTCAACAAGATCAGTCTACTTTTCTCAGTCTGGTAACCTCAATACGATGGTCTCTATATAATGGTCATTCTGGTCTAATTATCCTTCCACTCTTCCTTCTTTAACTGATTAGGAATGCAATAGGAAACTCAAAATTCCTTATTTTGATGGAACTCAGTTTGATGAACCTAGATATAATGGATGTCACTCTGATGGGATCACTCCAATAGACTTGTTCTGATGGAACTTCTTCAGATGGATCTTCCTTGAATGACCGTATTGAATATTAATCTGATGATCTTCCTCAGCTTCAACCTAAAAACCAAAGTTTTTTTGGGTAATCAATAAATTTTCCACAATTTCTGGAGCTCAAGTTCTTGAACATCCTAGAGTCACTTTTAAAAAAGAACTCATCTCTCCTTTTATAGGGACATAAAAAGTTGTTTATTTGGTGTTCTAAAAACCATTCCCGCTTAACCAAATTTCCTGAATCATTAATTATCCATTAATCTCAGATAAATATTTAACTCATTCAAGTCCTTTGAAAATATTCAAATCTTCTTGATTTTTGAGATCACTCTTTAACTTTTTAAATGCTTTATACTTCTTAACAAACATCATTCTAATTTTGATTATTTCATTACAATCTTCCTCATTATAATGAGAACTATTTTGAAATAACAGATTCCTCATTACGTTGATCCACATCAATTGAAATAAAAATCTTCTCATTCTGATTATGACACACTAAGTCATCCTGCCTTCGAATTACTCTAAATACGGCGATCCCATATTGATTAACTTGAGACCGTAAAGTTTTTCCTTCATAAAACATTATACTTCCACAAAAATATTGTTTTTATCATGACTTTATCTGGACTTTAAAAACATTGAATATTAGATTTAGCGTCGTCTAACTTATAATGGAAAGTATTGTAAATTCCCATTCCTCTAGTAATATATTCCTTTCCTACTTATCCTAAATATGATTGGTCTTAATATGATTATCCTGAGTATGTTTAGCCTTAATATGATTGGAAAAACATCTTTTATTCAAATCCAATGATCAATAGGATTTTCATCACTTCTTCTCACCCTTTATTTCATCACTCTAGTATCACAATTTTTACAACTTACTTATGAATTTTAAGAAATATGAAACAGAAAAGCATTTTCATATTTATATTAGATTCATTAAAACTATAAAACATCTTCCTCATTATGATCACCACTTTCATTCTTGACTCAATATGATTTCCAAAAGTTTTTTACTTTTTCATCAAATTCTCTATATGATTCCTAAATCTATTGACTCATACCTATATTTGGATTCGATGTTGTTAACTTTGAATATGATCCTCTAAGATCTGATTATCGAAATCTGATCTGACAACTTTACTCACAACCTTATCTAATACAGATTTTTATTACCTTCTCAACATACTTTATTTCATCAATATATTGATATATTGAAAACAAATACATCAAAAACATTATTGGGGTCCAACAATATCCCCCTTTGTGTTTGGTTTCAATACCCACTTCAAAACCTACAAATAACCATTTTGAAACAATAAGTGGTTTTTTTTCTTTTCTCAAATTTTCTTCTCTATGACTTCTTTTATTTGATACCCCTATTCCTTATCTCCCCCACTTAATATATTCTATCCCCATTATTGACAATAAAATTTAAAGGGTCATTACAAAAAATTAACTTCTTATTTTCAAATTATAAGGGGTTAAAACTTTTCATCTAATAAACTTTAAACTATTATTTAGGATAACCTAAGTATCACATGAGCTTCTTATAAAAAAACATTGAATAAACAAATCTAAGTCTATGTGGTCAAACACATTATAGAAAACAAGAGTGTATAATCAAGGTTATAAATTTTTCCCATAACCCAACCTTCATGTAATATTTTTTAATTTTTATTTAAACATTATCATAACTGGGGAATTTCTTGAAATAATTTTTTTTAAGATAAAAGTAACATGCACCCATATCAATAAACATATCAAAAAGTTCAGGTGTATAAACAAGAATTTCAAAACAAAATTTTCAAAACCTCATTAATTTCTTTTGAAAGAATAGTAAGAGACTAAACAACATAATCTTCCTTACCTCAAATCCTTTAATTACCAATACATTTTTATAAATATAAATATTTTGGGAATAAGGAGGAACTTCATAGCTTCTAAAAATCAATGTTTAGACTGATATTCTTCTCTCATTCTTTACTATTTCTTCTTCTTCTTGGATTTTTCATGAGATATGTTTTCTTCTTTCTTTCCGTCCTTCCCAAAATTTTGTAACGAGTTTCTTTTCAAATATAGATTTTTATGATAAGGATTATAACTTATTTTATTCTTTAAAAACCTTTTTATTATAATGATTTATTAACCACTTTTTTATGCCTTCCTCTTCTTCTAGTAGGATAGTCAAACAATTTTTAGTAACATTTCCTTCTTTCTCACACATTTTCCATCTTTTCTGAATTTTTAAACAATAATCCCTTGGTATCTTTTTATCAAATTTTCTCTCATATTAGGAAACATTTTTCTTCCCCTTTACATCAGTGGATTTTTATGCTTCTTCTACTGTCTTTCTATATCAACTTGTTCTAGCCAAATAACTAAACACACTTTCTTTTCGGATTTAGAAAGTTTTTTTCTTTACTTTATTAACATACTCATATTTCTTAACATACTCATATTTCTTCATCTTCTGGGTTTCCTTTTTTAGTTCCACATAATTTTTAGGAATATTTTATCTTCTTTACACATCATAGATCCCCCTTTATTCATACCTATTTCTAGGAAGATACATGTTATACAAAAATTAATAAGCTCGGTGTTTGAAAATTACACAACACTAATAGTGACCTCTGAATCTTGATCTTTTAGGTTGAGATTAAAACTAATCAGAACCTTTTTTTGTTTTTTCTTAACAAATAGTTTACCACATTTCTTAGTATGATACTATCTTGAAGAATTCCTGTATTCCATGGTGAAATATGTTTTCTCAAAAACCTAATTTTGAATACCTTTCTTCAAAACATATTTATAATGTTTCACCTTTAACATCAATAGCCTTGGTGAAGTTTTTTCACTTCTTTCTTATCTCACTTTATGCCATAAGAAACATTTATTGTGATTCTAACAACTATTCTTCTTTATCATCCAACTCACTTTTCAGAACATCTGTGATTTTTTCCAATTCATCTATCAACAATTTGTTCTTCTTATTTTCTTCAAAAAGTATAGATTATTTCATGTTGAGATTCTCAAAAGTTATGCACTCAACAGCTTTCCTCAACTTCCTTCTTTCTTTATTGAGTTGAGTATTCTCTTCAAGTGCAATCTCCTAATTATTTTTGAAAATCCATTCTATTTCCATCATATTTTCATCATTATCATCACTACCTAAATAATCAATTCCCTTTCTAACTTGAGAAATAAACTTTAATTGATGATCAAATTCTTCATAAGACAATGAATCATTATTATTTCTTTTAAACATATAAATTTTCTTCTTTTTTCATAAGCAAATATTTTTTTATGTTTCATCCACTTTTGTTTCTAAGGTTTCTCATAATCATATTTGGAATCATATTCTCCAAATTTATTCCTAGGAAACTATTGTGAAAAATGTACTTTACATTCAAAATTCCAACATTTTATATTTTTAATTTTCCATTATTGTATTTCTTTTAAAGGAGGGAAAAATTGTGTTGAAATCGTCAGCTTCTTCACCAACTTTCAAATAACTTGATTCATCTTTAAATTCTTCATCTTTTTTTCCGTTTAAAAATATATTTGAAGTCTATTTATTTATCAAACTTTTCCTTCTTTTTCACAAAATTTTATCTTGTCATTTCATAAGTAATGAGAATAGTATGTAGATCATCCAAAGATAGAGTTTCAGTATCTCTATCTTCCAAAAATGAAACTTTGGAATCAAACTTATCAGAAATAATTATAAATATCTTTCAAATACTAATCGAGAATTCAATTTTCTCACCAAGAAATATTATGGTGCTAACAATATCATTTACCCCTATAAAGAAGTCACTAATATATTATTTCTCGTACGTTTTAAGATCTTCATACTTTAACCTCTATATTTGTATCCTTTCCTTCTTCACCTTTGTATTTCCTTTATAAATGTTCTTAAACTTAACCAAGATACCACAGGTAGTTATAACTATATTTAATCTAATAAACTCTCTTTCAATAAGTAATGATAGTCTATCACTTTTAGCTCTTCCATAATTCTCAAGATTTGTCTTATCAGCATCAGTAAGAAGTGTATCTCAATATGAGGATGAAATCCTTCTGTAGTAAATTCCAAAACATCATAACCAAGGGACATAAGATATGGAAGAATTATATATATCCAGATTTGATATTTCTCTCTATTGAAAAATGGAATCCCCTTATCATTCATGGAATTTAACCTTTCTCTTATCAGTGATGGATCTTTTAGAGGAAACCTTCCTTTCATACCAATTTGTGTTCCCAAGTAGGATCAAGACCACTGATAGGGGTGAATCATTGGTACTATTTTTATTTTATATAAAATTTTCATAAATCCCTAAAAAAAATATTTCTTAACCTCTAAAACTTGTAAAAGTTACAATCGACTCAAATATAACTCACAACCTCACCTTCCATATTAAAAAAATATAAAGATGAAGTAGCACGTGATATTTACAAGGTTTGGAATAAATAAAAACTCCTTCCCATGTTTTATAGTTCCACCAACATGGATTCCTTCACTATTTTCTTTTCTAAATACAATGGCACAAGCAGTGAACAATTCTACAATACCAGTAGCAATAATCCTTCTATAGTTTTTGAATCTCATGTGCATGAATAGTCTAGAGTCACTTTTACAAATGAAATCATATCTCCTTTTATAGGGACCTCAAAACTACTTTAGGAGGGATTCTAAAAAATATCATTTAACCAAATTTCTCAAATATTCAATTCTCCTTTAATCTTGGATAAATATTTGACTCATTCAATTACTTTTAAAATCATTAAATATCCTTTATTCTTGGATCACTCTTTGAATTTTTCAATGCTTTAGACTTATTAAAAAGCATCAACCTAATTCTAATTCTCTCATTAAGATCTACCACATTAGATGACGACTATTGTGAAAAAATAGATTCCTTATTATGAGGATACACAACAATTGAAAAAAAAATCTCATTTTGATTACGATACACCAAGTCATCTAGCCTTAAAACCAATATGAATCTGGTGATCCCATACCGATGAACCTGAGATCGTAAAGTTTTTCATTCTGTAAAATTTCTACTTCCACAAACTCTTTCTTGTATCATGACTTCCTTGTGACTTTTAAAACATTCAATATTATCTTTAGAATTGTCTGACTTATAATGGAAAGTATTATAACTTCCCATTCCACTAGAAAAATATTTCTTTCCTACTCATCCTGAATACGATTGGTCAGAATATGATTAGTATCACCCCTTTTCTTCTAATTTGATGATCAATATTATTTTCAGCGCTTCTTATCCTCCTTTCTTTCATCAAGCTAGCAACACAATTTTTACAACTTACTTAAGAATTTTGAGAAATAAGAAACAGAAAAGCATTATCAAATTTATATTATATCCATTCAAACTCTGAAATAGATTCCTCATTACGATCACCACTTTAATTATAGACTTAATATTATTTCCAGCAGTTTTTGACTTTTTCATCAAAGTCTCATTATGATTATTAGATCTATTGACGCATGTAGATGTCTGGATCTAATACTGATGATTCTAAATTTGATCCTCCTAGATCCTATTATCTGAATCCAATCTAAGAACTTTATTCACACCATTATTCAATTCATATTTCCATTAACTTTTCAATATACATTATTTCATCAACATATTGATCTATTGAAAATAAATACAACCAAAACATTACTGGGGTATAATAAGAGGTTGTTTCCTCACATGTTTATACTGGCCCTTCCAAAGATCATAAGTGATTTTGAGATAACTATACATACAATCAAGTTTGTATGTACTAATACATATCAAGTAAAATAGTTAATCAAAATATCAAGGTATAAAAAAAGATTTACATCCCCATGAAAGTTTCATACATGTTATACCAAAGATGAAATATGGTGCATGTGATATTCAAACTTGTCATGCATTAACTTATTAAAGAATAAATTCAATATTCAGTTTAATGGTTAGGAAAATGGTAAAGGATTATTTAATAAAATGATTTACATAGGAGAATATTATGTTTTCCAATCTGGAATATTGGTGTATACAAAACTAGATGTATGCTAACAGCATAATTATATCATCTTGAGAGAAAACATAATGCAAGAAATAGGAATGAATATTACCATTCATGAATATGAGGAGATATTCCACCACATTTATTCTATATGAAATACCAAATAATACCTTATAAATTTTTGGGTGAAATAACTTCCACATGTTAATAAATATTTCCATACACTTAAGGTATTCAAAAATAATTATGAATCCATGTGGAGATATTGAATGAAATTATTGAAGAGGATTTTGTGTACATGGGGTTATGATAATTTAGTATCACATACAAAAATAAAAATATCACATGCTTGAAAAATTAAAATGATATTTCAACGAAGTTTAATATAGTGAAGTTTATTGAAAATAAACTTGATATAGGAGTCTATGGATAATTATGTCATCAACGGTCGATTAAACTAGAACTGTGATGTTTATATCATGGATAATTAAATAAGACCAAGTCTTTAGGGAAAATAAAAGGAAGAGATAAATTAGAGAGAATAACAAAATATCATGTCAGGTCTTTAGGATTAATTAATCAAGGATACCAACTAAAATTTAAATGAAAAGAATACCCAATATCTTTCACAATTGAAAGACTGATATTTTAAAAGGTTAAAATATTAAGAATTATGAGGATTTTAATTATGAGAAAATATATTCTTACACCACAGTGAATATAAATATTAGAATAAGGAAGATATGGTGTGTGATATGACACTAAAATAATCAAGAATATTTTTAGATTTAAGGAATTGTGAGAAGCAGTGATGCATGACAAGATTATTTTATGTGCATTGAATAAGAATGCAAGAAGAATTTATAGATGAAAGCATAATTATCTTGATCATGAATAGGCTAATTTTTTGAGTATCCAACCTATAATATAAACATATATAGTATATTTCTAATGAAATAGATAAAGAAAATATGATTATTTTACACCAAGGAAGAAGATCAGATCATCTGTATCGGAAGAATATTGAATTTAAGATATTCACCACACTTCACAAGGAGTAAGAAAAATCCTATATTCTATAAAAATCTTAAAAAATAATTATCTTTTGAATTTATTTATACCAATTTAGTTCCATGATGATTAGTTCAAGTTCATACCCTTGATCATGCATTATTTGATGATAAAAAATGAATTTATTCACATGGGAAAAAACCAAATATCACTAGGGATGTGGTCATCCTTAGGGAGGTAAACCTTGTTAACAAAAACTAGTTTTATCTTATACTTATTTTCTATTATATATAATTATACATAATTACCAAACTAGAGATACAAAAATATAAGAAAATATTAAGGAATCTATTTATAAAATAGGTGATGAGGTAATAAGGGATAAAGGTTAAATTGATACAAAAATTCACAAAAAAATATTCAACCCCCCCCCCCCCAAGTGTTATCTTATCTGATTGAGATCCTACCAATTAGTATCAATAGGGAAGGTTATACCACTATTTGATTATATTTTATTTTAAAAAAAATATTTTTAATCCCTTATAAAATCAATATTTAAATAAATATTAGGGGAATTATATCTAATACTGATCAGAATTTCATCTCTTATATTACCCATGATAATAAAAAGAAGAAATAGCTGAAAAAGAATAAGAAATTTTCCCTCTTAAGTAAAGATAATGTTGAAGGTGTTTTTTCTGTCACAATTCTATTGAAAATGCCACTTATAAGGAAGGTGAAGATCTAGTAGTTTAATCTACAACAATTGGCATGGATAAAATTTATACCTCATATATATTTGAAGTGGTATTAGATGTTTTTTCCAAAAAAAATCCTATAAAATAACTAAGTACTTATGGGAGAGATCACATTTCTAATCTCTCCTAAGATAAATCAATATCTACCTTAAGATACATCCTATACAATTTCCAAAAAAAATATAGTTACTTCTTGCTTTTGGATATTTTAAAAGTATATGGTAGAAGGATTCATATCTTAAATAATAAACTGATCAAAGAGAAAAGGAATAGTAACATAAGGTGGTGATGAATGTAGATCTCACCAAATAATGTAATTCCATGAGTGTTAGACTTCAGAATCTTAAATAAGAATCAAGAAAATTGATAAATCCTTAGAAGGAATATTAAAATCCTGTCAAAATATCTCTAAATATGTTAGATATAAATAAGTAATAATTATTGAAATTGAATAAAGATTCTCCATTTTTGAAAATTAGAGGCTCAACGAAAATAATGAAAAATAATTTTTCATAAAAGATCTTGAAGAAAAGAACCATGCATTATAATAAAATTATAGGGATATCATTAAATTCAAGAATTCTCAACTTGGGATAAAAGTAGATATGATTAAGGTTCTTGACACTTTATTTCAATATAAAAATAAAATGAATGATGATGAATCTGATAAGATCATGAAAAATTCGAAGATAGACAAAAAATCAGTAGAGGGGGATAAAAGTATCCTTAATATGAAATGTATTGAGCATGAAGTTAAACTATAAATTATTGAAAATTTTCATGTTGAGACTTAATAATAATATGGTAAGAGAGCTATAGTAACACAAAATTATAAGAAATAACAATTCCTCAAGATACCTCTATATAGTGGAAAGAGAATCCTAAATTCACCTCATGATCAATCTCAAGTAGTCTTAAATAAGAAAGTACAATCCACATAAATAAAATATGTTTCTTATAATTATGGATTGTTTTAAAGTGCTGGATTAAACACAAAACCTATATATATGTGGATAAATAAAATTATTGAAGAGGATAACATTATCTATGTGGTGGATGAAATAAGTTTCATAAGGAATTTTTCCCCTGAAGAATACCACTCAATAAATGAAAATGAACATAAAATACATGCACATAAATCTTGATAGATTGGTCATCAAACAAAATATCAAGGATTGTGGTCTATTGTTGGAGTTTCTTCCAATTTAGTATAAGGCTGATAATTATTGGTTTGATATATCAACATCTTGAGTTTAAAGGATGCATACATTAGGGGGTAAAAGTAGTGATAAATAAGTAAATACTACAAGAGGAATGAAATAATTATCTTATTATAAATAAATTTTAAAGTTTAAAGAACCTATATAATATTTAAAATGGTGGTGGTAACAATGAAGAATCATGAAATTATAAATAATACAAACATCAAACTAAAATAAGTAAGAATGTAAGACTAATGAAGTTGGACAATTAAGAAAAACAACATTTGGAAAGATTCATAAGAAAAATAAAAAAGATAACATTCTAAAAAATTCATTAAATAGGGCTAATAATTATTCATTGGGTGATAAGAAAAATTCAAAATCAGATACACCCAAGAAGATCAACAAGGGTGACACGCAAAAGGTGGAAATATTTTTCTTTTATTGGACAAGACGGTATACCATAGACTTAAATAGAAACTTCGTGGATATTTATATAATAAAAATTAAACAAAAATGAAGGACAATATAGAGAAAAATAAAAGGACAAACCAGCTGAATGGTATTCTAGAGGATCTATGTGGAACATCTATGAATGTTGTGCATATACCAAATTATTTACTTGTAATTTGTATAATTGACATAGAAAGAGAAAATAAATAGAAAACATATAAGGGAAGAAAATTTTTAAATGTAATGAAAAGATTCCACATGAAGAAGAAGATAATTGTCAGGGGAATTTTTCTACAAATAGCATTTTAATAAATGAAAAGGGCCATTATCGATGGTACAAGATAGGTTGACATAACTAAAATAAATGTATAACAATCACACTAGTACAAGAATAAATTTTGAAGAATATAAAAATTACACCTAGTGATCCTTTTGTCTTGATTTATTATAAGAATAATAATTCCCTACATAATGATGAGTCAAATATAGAAATATTATCATGTTTGGGAATACTTTCTTAGCCAAGTTTCAATCAATAAAAATAAAAAAGGTTCCAACTCATTCAATTATTACTTTTGTTGTATTTTTATGAAAACTATGGAGGGAAATAATGTTGAATTTAGTTCTAAAATTGAGAAGTAAAGAAGATTAGTAATACAGAATAACTATTCTATATCTTAATAAGTCATTGTTATAATTAGGAATGCATCCCTTGAGGGGGGTACTTGAAAAAATTCCAAAACATTTAACTTTATTCAAATTTTAATTCTATATGGTTTTAGAAAAATGAGCCATTAAAATTATATTAATACTTATTCTCTTATCCTTGGTTCTTAAAAAATTATTCAAGTATTTAGGGACAGTAATACTTTCTATAAATTACTTTAAAATGAGGAAATGGTAAAGTCTTCTCAGGAATAATTTATAAAACTTACTGTATGTTCTTGAATTTGTTTAACTTTTTTTATATGAGTACAACATCATATGTTGTTATTCCAAAAGAAAAAAGTTATTAATTTCAATTTCATAAATTCCAACATATGTTATATGAATATCCTTGAATACGGTGAGGAAATAAATATGATTTAGTGTTCAATTTTAGGTATTATGGACAACATTTGTATCTAATTCAAACCCTCATGTTTTCTACATCTAGAATGGATCATATAGAAATTTTGTGAAATGAATGAAGTAAAATTTATTAGGAATAGATTGATTCCAACATATATTATATTCTTTTATTTTTTATCAATAATGGGTGAGATAAGAAAAATAAAATAGTAAATAATCATGGGGAAAATTAAAAAAAATCATATGTGCAAAGAGAAAGAACATATTGTCATTATATTTTTTTGTAGCTATTGAAAAAAAATAAAAAGGAGAATATTGTTGAAAAACTTTTTATTTAGTTGAATTTGTTTTAAATTTGTGTCAATATGTGAATAAGGAATAAAACATCAAAATGATGGAGTTTATAATAAATTATATATGATTTGTGGATAATTTAATGTTATATGAAGATTGAAGCATAGTTTTGAATATTGAAAGATGGTTTGTAAGGATTGAAGTTGTTTTTAATACTTTATATGACAAAAGGAAGAATATAAAGAAGATATTATCTTCTAATATTTTGAGTGATATTTATTATTGAGTGTAAATGGTATTTTATTATTTATTGTTTCATATAGACTTTATAATGATGATTCTTATATCTCTATGAAGAAGTAAAATGAAGATGCTCCATCCATATAAAGTATAAATGTCACTTGAATATATAATTGGATGAAGTTTTAATAACTTTTTTCAATAGTTTAAATTATTCTTAAATGTTTATAGCATGTTCTAAGATGATTTTAGATGAATTTGTGAGGGCATTTGAGGGAAAATTTATATGAAGAAGGATCACTCTTTGGAGGATGATTAAAATAAGAAGTATGTTGAAGAAGTCTCTAAATAAAATTATTATATGGAATTTACATTTCATTCTTACATACTTATAAATTATTGAGCTTTATAAAAAAAATATGTGATATACCCTGGCTTAGATACCCAAATAGACCAGGTCTAGCCCTAACCAAGCTTAAGGGAAGTCCTGCCTAGAACTAGGCATGGAGGAACCGAGCTTCAGAATTGTACTTGTAAAGGTTAAGTATGGAGCACGCATTTGTAGTGTAGGATTCTTAAGAACTACACAAATATGTTTAATAGTGGGGTGGATTCGTGTTTGTAAGGTTTCAGTGATGCTCGAAGTAGACTCAGATACTTTTATTTGAAAGGATGGTGATGGTTATTGTAACACCCCAAGATTTTGTGAAATATTTTTTATAAATAAATTTAATATTGTTTATATTTATTTACATTAAATAATGAGTTTATCTTTCATTACACAAAACATTGAGTTTATCATTCATTTCATGCAACACTGAGCTTATCTTTTGTTACACGCAACACCGAGTTTAAACAAAACATGACATACTATTAAAATATTATTATTTAGTATGATAATTATCAACTAGTCATTAGAATCGATAGTATGAATATGATTAACTAAATTATGAAAATATATGGTTTACACATGTGTATAAAATGAATTCTTTGGTGTAAAATTAGATATAAATGAAAAACAAATATTTTAAAATAAGGTAAATATTTTTTTGAAAAATTATTTTTATACGCACAAATGTATTTTACCTCAATAAATTAAAAAAATAACTTTCAGTGAATTATTTTAAAGAAATTTATATCTGATATATTAATTCAAATGTTTAACATTCATTTTTTTGTTTTATATACAAGTGATAATAATAAATCAAATTTTATGATTAAAACTATATTTTTATAAAAATTAGTTTTTTTCACCTTTGGCATGCATATTTTAAAATTAATTTTTTAAAATTAATTTTTTAAAATTTTAGAAAATTTATTTGAAAAAATAAAATTCATTTCTAAAATAATTATGTCAAAATTATTTAATGGTGAATTTTTTATAACTTTTTAAAAGATAAATTTTTCAATGAATGGTGAACAACACTGGTTTCTATTAAGAATTATCATTTAGTTAAAATAATTTAGAAAGTTAAAAATTATTTTAAGAGGGTATTAAAGGTAAATTCAGTTCAATTTTATATCTATTAACCCAATTTATTTCATTTTAATTAATTTCATATTTAATTTTTATATAAAAAATATTAAGCTTTAATACATTTTCTCCTTTCAAAACCTGTTTTCTCATCGAGGCTCTAGAATTAATTTTAAATTAAAATTTTCCACTTCTACGAATGGAGTTTTGAAAAATATATTAAATATTTTTTATCATAATAATTTATATTATATAATAATTTCAACTTAATTTTTTACCATAATGAATAGTAAAAATAGTAAAAAATATTTACCAAGGTTAAGGTAAAAATAGTATTACCATGGCTTAAACTAAATCGATAAGGCATAAAAAGGACCCAAAACGTTTCCAAAGCCCATTTTATAGAAATAGTTTTACCTTATATCTTATATTCACCATAATGGTTTATTTTTAATCCTTGTGTCATGTGAAAAATGTGGGTGCATCTTTTCTTTTTCAAAAATTACTTGTGTTCCACTCACCTCGCTTATAAAAGGACATCCCATATCCTCTGCTCTTCACGCATCCAAAACAAATTGGTTAATAAATAACCTACCCAAATAAATTCTTTAATTCCCTCATCTCAATCTAGAATAATTATCTGGTAAATAAATCAAACCTAAGATTCCTTTTGGTGCAAACCAAAACAAATTGTCTAAAAAAAGGTAACCTCCCTAATCGAGCAATTTATTTTATTTATTCCTCCACCTCATTAAATTATTATTAAAACGTTATTATATAATAAAATTAGTATATTAAAAATAATTATTTTTTATGTTAAGATAATTAATCATATCCATCTCCTATTCCATCAAATGGGATAAGAAATCATCGCTCGTGTGTACATCGTACTACCGCCTTACGAACCGATGGTATTCATTTTTCATTACCACCTCTCACGAATGGATATAATAATGAATTCAATTTTTATATATGATATTTATGATATTATTATACCTATATAATTATAATATCACATTTAAATTCTTACCCCCAAACCCATTGAGAAAACAATAACATCTCTTTTGTGTATGGCGAACTACCGCCTAGCTAACCAATGTGATGTGTTTTTCATTTATGATTTAATTGGATGGTAATAATGGTATATTAAATGAATATATATTATATTATTAAAAAATATATATATATATTTAATAATTTTATTATATATATCTTCTTACTTTCCATTCTGTAGTGGATAGAATAACGTCGTTCGTGTGTGCGGTAGACTACCGCCTTGCAAAGCGATGTGATTCCTTCAGACATTACATTGAAGGTAATAAGGATTTTTTTAATGAAAATATGTGATATATATTACATAAAAATTATTTTTCAATGATAATATAATATTCTCATTTATTTTTTTCAATCCATCTAAAAATGGAAACAGTGTTCATCCATATGTACGGTCTACCATCTCCACAAACGCTGTATTTCATTTTATATCTATAAATTTTTTGGATTGATATAAATACATATATAGTTAATGTATATGATATTTTTATGATGACTACAAATTTTATATTATGGAACCATGATCAATTTAATAGTACTGAGAAAAATAACAAATCAAAATATACATGAAAAAGAAAGCAGCTATTACCTGAAACGTGATTTTAACAAACAATTGTTGATAAATGGGTACTAAAACATCATAAGTAAATCATATATGGTGTGATAAAAATTATTTTTGGTTATTTAATTAATTTATAATAATATTGTATTTATTATATATGTGGTTCTAATGTGTACGAAGTAATTTGAGACTTAAGGTATTGGATTTTTGTCTCACTTTTACTTTTTCCGAGACACATTCCATATTCACCACATGCTTCTTTTATGTGCAATATATAAAACCCATGAATTTATTTTATGATTATAATCCTGAAAATTATTTAAATTTACATAACCATTTTAGTATCCCTCTTTCACTGGGTTTATGTTTCAAAATTTACCAAAGCGGTAAGGGATTTTTGCCTCAGATTTCCTTCTTTGTGACATAAGTAATATTTTGCACCAATATTCTTATATGTGGTGTATTTAATGACCATTTAAAACATTATATCAGGAATTTAATTATTTTACTGGTATTAAATGTTTCATTTTTTATTCTTTAATGGTTCCTATGATTCAAAAGGTACCAAATTGGTAAGGGTTTTATGATAAAATCTCATCGTTTATTAGAACTATTTATGGTTATGTTTCCAATGATAAATTATTATGATAAACCTATCAATAAAATCATGAATTTTCTTATAATATATTTATTTCTTTAAAATAAATGTTTTCCCTTCATTTTCCTCTCTTTATATACTCAATATATCAAAAAATTTGTTTTTAGGAAAAATCATCTTTATTTCTTTCTTTGACAAAAACACTGTTTTTCTTCTAAAACCATGTTTTCTAAAAAAATATATAAAATTATTCAAATGATATATTAAAGTCATTTTTACCCATGTATGAATTTTTAAAAAACAAATTGAATGTAATCTCTGTGTTTTTTTCTAAACAATTCTCACTTGTATTTTACCATATATGTGAAAGGAATATTTGTTTTAACTTGTATGGCATGAATGGTATTTTTTAATATCATGAACAACTCATTTTATAAATAGTCCTCTATAATTTTAAAATTTTATTTTCAAAGAAAATTATTTCCAAATTGTTTTATGAATTTTTTTGTTTTAAAAATTGATTTTTAGAGAATGGTTATTTTCCTCAACAAATGTTTTAAATTATTTTTAAAGCTTTTATTATATGTTTCAAAGATTATTTTCAAAGAAAAGGATTTAAAAAATGTTTTATTAATTTTTAGTTTTAAAAATATACTTTCATATAAAGTTTATTTTCCTCAATAAATGTTTTAAATGGTTTTTAAATATTCCTTTATAATCTTCAATGTTTATTTTCAAAGAAAAGGATTTAAAAAATTAATTTTTATGTTTAAAAATTGATTTTCAAATAATGTTTATTTTCTTCAAGAAATGTTTTAAATGATATTTAAAAATTATTTTCAATATAGGATGACATCCATTGATGTTATATATGCCTTACTAGGGATATAATCTAAGGATACCATTCTTATTCTTTCTCTGAACGGTTTTTTTATAATAGAAAGATTTTTATGAAACTGGTTTATCTTCCATGTGTTAAACTATGAGGAAATACTTATGAAACCCAATTATTTTCACATGTTATGATATGATGAGATGATGAAATGATTTTTAATCCTGTATCTTTTCTATAGTTTATGATATTATTAATTTTTATCAAACCTATTTCGTTTCATGGGTTATGATATGATGAATGTTGTATGGTCTTTTGGGACACATATGTATTATTTTCATTATGTGATAGGCAGGACCTATATCTTCCTTTAATGAACTGGATAATGATTTATATCCTATGAGATGGATAGTTCTGGAATGGGGAGTAAACCTTTTTTAGTAAGGGACTTTTTCTGTTATGATAGTATTGGGTGTGAACCTTGACTACTATGATGGTTATAGGAGTCAACCTATTCTACTATGATATCCTTGACAGTGAAACTTGATTGTTATGGAAATGATTTTCGATGCTTATTTTTGTGTCACAAATCCATGTCTTATGTCAATGTTATTATATCAGGGTTAATGTTCTTTGATTTTTTTATGATCTATGTATTATGAACAACCAATATTTTTGAAATGGATTAATATTTTGATCTTTCATGTGATGGGTATGGTTTTCATATGTTATGATCATGTTATCATACCCTTATGCTCACATTGTGCTTAAATATTTTACCTTGTTTTCCCTTACTAAGCATATGATCTCAACCTTTCTTATTTTTTCTTTCCTCAGGTTATGAAGAAAATTTTTAAGCAAGTTATGTCTATGAAGAGAAATAAATAGGAAGATATTTGTTGGAAACATTGAAAATATTTTACTAAATAAGAAAATTGTGAACCTACTCTCCAAAAGTTCTAAACCATTATGATCCTCAGGTTCTTATTTGCATAATGTAATGAATATTCATCTAAAAAGAGGTAAAATCCATGTATAAAAATCCTAGTTCATTACGGTTGATATCTGAGGAAACGATTAGTTAAAATTTTTTAAAAGGATCCATAGGGATATTAATAAAGATATGTATAGTGATATGTCTAAGGATAAGTCTAAGGATGAGTCAAAGTATAGGAAAATGGATTGAAATTTTGGTAAAGGATAGATTTAGTGGTTTCCAAGAAATTATATCTCTATATGGATACTAAAAGTGGATTTGACTCTATCATAGAGGTAACTAGGGGTAATAACTCCAAAAAAGGTGAATTTATATAGAGTCAATCATCACCTGGTGTACAACAATGTTCCTTTCTACACACTTGGTTTGAAACTCCTAGGGTATATGATTTGAAAATTCACAAACTCTTTATGAACCATCATAATGGATTTAAATAAATGATGACTATGAATTAACTATGATAAACCTATGGTTTCATTGATTAAAAATAAGGTATCATGATTTAGACATCCTATAGGTGATTTTTCATGATTATATTATATTCTAATCTGAATAATGTCACTCACACTATGCTATTTTTTTGTTTCATTCAATAATGGTAACCAGAAGAAACTAGATTAACGTTGAATGTGATAGATAATGTGTTTATGAGAAACCAAATGGGATAATGAATAAAGTGAAGGATATTGTGATTATTTATAATCATTCTTCATGGTATATTAATAAAAAAATACATCTTAATCAACTCTCAAACTCACCAAAGAAGAGAAGGATAGATTTTGTTCAGATTTCAGGTGTTTGAGACCATATAGGAAAGAAGATTTGGTTTCCTATATATTGGGAATGTAGAAATAATTACTTAATATACTTCTTAAAAGGAATGAGAATATGTTTTATGCGTAGAAAATAATGGCACAGCTCAAGTAATTGAAAATAAAAAATAAAAATTTTAGTTAATGAAATGGATGAGAATACTGGTCTCCCTAAGATGGCATTGACAGTTAAATGTTTCAAATGTGGAATGTATGGGAAGTGTGCATATCAATTTTCTAAAGGGAAAGCTCGTGAAGAAAATCAAAAAAGTTACATGAGTAATTTTTATATTGTTAATGATGAAGAGACTAAAAATGAAATATGAAAGGAAAGAGGTAGTATGAAATAAGATGATGAAGCCTAGTTAATGGTTTAAGAATGAAGTAGAATAATTAAAGTGTTTCTATGTGGGAATTTAAGAATTATGTTATATGAATAATCAAATATATAAGGATTTTTTATATATGTTTTTCATTATATATTTTCAAGAATATATTGAATGATATTGATGGCCTAAAATATTGATTTAATGGAAAGGTGGTTTTTTATGGAAAACACATGATTAAGGGAATATTATCGGTAACATGTTATAGATGTTGAGAAAATGGTGTTTAGTTTGTATAAAGAAATTATTGATATAGATAAAGTAAATTGGAATGTATCGATGACCCCTAAATAGATTATAGATTTGTTGATAAAGTGGTTTATCTTATCAAAGATGGAGTTTATAACATTTTTGGATTTATTGAATATATTTAATAACCTATGATTTTATTTAAGGAATGTTAAAGGACTTAATTTTTAAAAGCACGTAGGTTTTCATTCAGGTTTTTTGGTAATTAAATATATTACTATGTTTCAATAAAATATATGATTAATGTATTCACATATTTAGTATGTAATATTAAGATCTAATTCATGTTATTTGGGTGATTAATGATAATTTTATTTTGTAAATTTAGTGACACACTTTCTAAATGTTTGGATTTCCATTTTGTCCAAATATACAGGAGCCTTAAGGATAACTATTCATGGAATGGATTAAGTTTGAATTTGGATTCTATTGGATAACAAATTTTAATAATCTTGATTTTTGTAATATCTAGAGAAAGAAGGAATAACTTATCATTAATTTATAGATCTTATGAACCACAAGTTCTTATGGTATAAACAAATAATATTTATTTCTTGTAGTAAGAGATGAAGTGTGAATTTATTGAATCAAAACCAAAGGATAAGATAGTTCTTATGGAATTGAATAAAATTAAACAATTATATCATCTCGTGAAATTTTTTAAAAATTTAGAAAAAGGATCTTAAAATAAAAATTTAACAATTTACTTTCATTTCGAATGAATGAATGGTCTTTTACCCTATCATGTTTTTTTGGATTTGTGGTTATAGATTTCTCCTGACCATGTTCTCTATCACTCCCCATCAGTATTTGATTGTTAGTTTTTTCTTCTATGCCTATGTTTTTACTTCCCATCTATGTTATCTTATTTTGAAAACTAGTATTTGATACTCCAGATGACTTGTGCACATCCCTTTCTCTCTTTAAAATTGTATGTTTTATTAAACCTTTTTATGATGTGGGTTAACCCCAAAGTTATTTTCAAATGTCAAACCATTTTTAATCAATCACAAGTTCAAATTTTGAGGATGCAATTTATTTAAGGGATGTAGAATGTAACACCCTGATATTTTGTGAAATATTTATTTTTTAAATATGTTTAATAATTTTTATAATTTATATTACATGCAACACCAAGTTTATATTTCATTATATAAAACCCTAATTTTATATTGCATTACACATAGCACTGAATTTAGGTTGTGTTATATGCAACACTAAGTTTAAATGAAACAAGGAATATTATTAAAATATTATTATTTAAAATGATAGTTATCAATTAGATTTTAGAATGGTGGGTATGAATACGATTAACTAAATTATGAAAATATATTCTTTAAAAGTGTATATAAAATGAATTCTTTTATGAAAAATTAATTAAAAATAAAAAACTATTTGAAAATAAATATTTTTAAAGTTTTTTAATCATTTATTGAATGATTTTAGTTATATTTTTATATGATATATTCAATAATATTTTTAACAATCATCTTATGTGTTTTCTATATTAGAGATAAAAAATCCAATTTTACTCGTAAAACTTTGTTTTTCTAAAAAGTAGTTTTTTCTCCTTTCGTAAATTTATTTTAAAATTAATTTTTTAAACTTTTATAAAATTTATTTGAAAAAATAAACCCAATTTTTTAAATAATAATTTCAAAATTATCATAGGTTTATTTTTTGATAATTTTTCAAGAAGAAAATATTTCAATGAAAAGTGAAAAATATTCGTTTTTATAAAGAATTGTCATTTATTTTAAATAATTTAAAAACATAAAAATTGTTATAATATGGTTTTAATGGTAAAATTAGTTCAATTATATGTATATATATATTAATTCAATTTATATCATTGGAATCAATTTCATATTGAATTTTTATTTAGAAACTTTAAAAACTTTTGAAAATTGTCTCTTTGGGAAAATTGTTTTCTCATCGCGACTATGGGATTAAATTTAAATTAAAAGTTTCCAGTTATGTAAATGGAGTTTCAAAAAATGGATTAAATATTTTTAACCATAATAATTTATATTATATAATAATTTTAACTAAATTTTTTACCATAATTAATAGTAAAAATGGTAAAAAAATTATTTACCAAGGTTAAGTTAAAATGGGTTTAGCAGGGGTTAAACTAAAACATAAGGGTTTAAAATGATCCAAAACTTTTAAAAAAATAATTTTATATCCATATATAGACCTTATATATTATATTATATAGAAATTACCATTTTGGATACTTTTTTAATTTTAAAACTGTGGGTACACCTTTTTCTTTTCAACTATTACAAGTGTGGTACTCACCTCACATATAAAAGGTCAGCCCCTCTCCTCTCCTCTTCATACTTCCAAATACGATTGGTTCAAAAAATCCCTATAGAAATAAATTATTTACTTCCCTTATCTCATCCTATAATCCTTATTTTTTTCATAAATCCAACCTTAGAATCCTTTTGGTGCAAACCAAAAGAAGTTTCTTGAAGAAGAGGTAACATTCCTAACCTATCATTTTATTTTATTTTCTCCTCCACCTCCTTAAATTATTATTAAACCATTATTATATATTAATATTATTATAATAAAAAAATTATATATTTTTATTTTAATTTAATGACCTATATCTATTTACCATTCTGTCAAATGGGACACAAAATAATCGTTCGTGTGGACGGCAGATTACTGCCTACCAAACTGATGTTATCTGTTTTTAATAAACACCTCTCAAGGATGAATATAATTTTGGATTTAATGTTTATATATGTTTTTTATGATATTATTATAAATGTATAATTATAATATGACATATAACCTCTTACCTCGAAACTCGTTGGGAAAACAATAACATCACTCGTGTGTACGGTTGACTACAACCACATGAATTGATGTGATGTATTTTTAATTTATGAATTAATTATATGATAATAAGGAAAAATTAAATTAATATATATGATATTTATTACATAATTATAATGTTTTTATAATTATATCACATATACCTTTTTACTTTCCATTCTGTGGGGGATACAATAACGTCGTTCGTGTGTACGGCGGACTACCGCCTCACAAAACGATGTGATTTGGTCATGATTTACATAAAAGGTAATAAGGATATTTTTAATGAACATATATGATATATATGACATAAAAATTATTAATTAATAATAATATAATATTTACATTTTTTTCTTTCATTCCATCAAGAAAATGGAAACAGTATTCATGAGTACGTATGGCCTAACGTCTCCCTAAACGTTGTATTTCATTTTCTATATATAAATTTTATGGATTACAATAAATACATATATAATGAATATATATTATATCTATATCATTTTTTATTTTATGCAGATTATGGAACCATGATCAATGTAATAGGGTTAAAAAATGGCAAATCAAAACATACATGAAAAACAGATTAGTTATTACCTGAAATGTGATTTTAACAAGAAATTATTGATAAATGAGTAATAAAAGCTCATAAATAAATAATATATGGTATTAAAAATATGAGTTTGGTTCTTTAATATATGTATAATAAAATTTTATTTATTATAAATTAGGTTCTAACATGTATGAAGGAAGCTAATACTTAAGGCAAGATATTTTCATCACACATTTAATTTATGTGAGACACATGCCATATTCACCACATGTTTATTTTATGTGGTGTATATCATGGACATGAATTTATTTTAAGATTATTATCCTGAAAATTATTGGTATTTACATACCAATTTTATTGTCTCTCTTTCATGGTGTTTATAGTTCAAAAGTTATAAAAGTTGTAATGGATTTTTGTCTCAAATTGCCTTCTTCAGGACATAAGTTATATTATGAACATATATTATTCTATGAGATGTTTATAATACCTCTTTAACATTTTATATCATTAATAACTTTATTTTAATGATATTATAAGTTTCATTTTATTTTATTCTTTAATGGTGCCTATGATTTAAAATATGTCAATGTGGTAAGGGTTTTATGATACAATCTCAACGTTTATCGAGATCGTTTATGGTTATATTTTTTATAATAAATTATTATGATAAATATCTCATGAAAATCATGAATTTTATCCCCATATGATTATTTCTTGAGAATAAATTTTTTCCCTTCATTTTCCACTATTTATGTACTCAATAGGTAAAAAGAATGTTTTTATGAAAATTCATATTTATTACTCTCTTCAGTCAAAAAATATTTTTTCTTCCCAAACCATGTTTTCTATAAATGTTTCAAAAAAAATTAAACATTATAAAAATGATTTATTAAAGAAATTTTTACCAATTTCTACTTTTTACAAAAAATATTAAAAGAAGTATTAAGTTTATTTTTCAAACAATGCCCATTTGGATTTTTCTAAAAATGTTAATGGGATATTTATTTTAATGTGTACAACATGAATGGTATTTTAATCATCATAACCAACTCAATATTTTTTAATCATACTTTATCTATTTCAAATTTTATTTTCAAATAAAAGGATTTCTAAATTTTTTTATGAATTTTGTTTTTAAATTTGATTTTCAAATAAATGTTATTTTCCTCAAGAAATGTTTTAAATGATTTTTAATACTTCCTTTAAAAGTTTCAAAGTTTATTTTCAAAGAAAATAATATCAAAAATGTTTTATGAATTTTTAGTTTTAAAATTTTATTTAAAAATGACGGTTATTTTCCTCAATAAATCCTTTAAATTATTTTAATATATTCCTTTATAAATTTCAAATTATATTTTCAAATAAAAGGATTTCCAAAATAATTTATGAATTTTTAGTTTCAAAAATTAATTTTCAATGATAGGTTATTTTCATTAAGAAATGTTTTAAATGAACATTAAAAACTATTTTATATCTAATATGACATATATTTATGTTAATTATTCTCTACATGGGATATGATCCAAGTATAACATTATTATTCTTCCACTAAATGGTTTTTTATTATGATGAGATGATGTTTATGAAACTCGCTTCTCTTCGATGGGTTTCTAAATGATGAAATGATTATAAAACCCACTTCATTTGATAGGTTATTCTATGATGAAATTATAAAATTATTATAAAACCTATCTATTTTCCATAGGTTAGGATATGATGAAATTTTATGAAATCCATTTCATTTCATGGGTTATTATATTGTGAATGTTTTAGAATCTTATGTCACAAAAACATATGATATTCATTATGTGATGGATGGGACCTATATATCGCTCCAATGTAGTGGGTAAAGTTAAATATCTCATGAGATAAACAGAACTATAATTGGGAGTGAACCCAGTTCAGTAATGTACCTTGTTCACAATGATGATATTGGGAGGGAACCTTGACAATTATGATGGTTTGGAGAGTGAACTCATTCTAATATGATAACCTTGGTCGTGAGCCTTGAATACTATGGAAATGATTTTATATGCCTATGTATATTCCACAATTCCATGTTTTTGGTCAATTTTATACCCTTGTGGTTCATGTTCTTTGATTTATTTATGATTAATGTCTTATTAACTACCAATATTTATTCTATGACTCAATATTTTGATATCTGATATGTAGGGTATGGTTTTCATATGTTATGATCATTTTCTCATACTCTTATGATCTTATTGAGTCTATTTATTTTCCATTGTTTACCCTTATGAGTATTTTAGATCATCGTTTCTTATGTTTCCTTTCCCTGTGTTACGAATAAAGTCTTTAAGTATGGTATGTTTATGAAGATCACTAAATGGGATGAGTTTTTTAGAAACATTTAAGATATTTCACTAAATTAGAAGAATGTGTTCCTAGTATCCAAATTCACTAAAACGTTATGATCCTTAGTAATGTGTTTGTGTAATATAGTCAACATTAATCTAGAAAGATGTGATATCTATGTATGTAAAGCCTAGGTAATTACATGTGTTGCGTTATTAACTAAACGTATCACAAATGTTGGTATAATGTTGGACTCTAGAAGAATTGATTTATTTGTCTACACATTAAAAACATAGAAAGATCATGGACCATCTAATTAGAAGGATCTATCTCATACAATATCATCCATGTGAGTCATATTAATCCTACCATGATATGGGTTCCAATGAAAAAACTTTTCAATTGAATATGAGGTGAAAAGTAGTTACCATAAGAATAACATGATCAATTTTTCATTACATGGTTAATTGATCGACCATTTAGAATAGACCTACCACATAAAAAGACTCCAAACCTATTTTAAGTACACTACAAGCTACCATGAGTTATGAGTCGAGTAGGGAATCCATTACATGAAGAAATGTGGACTACCCATAAGAATATTTAAACAAACCATGATATTTATCGTATGTTTTACTAACTTTGGCCCTCAAATGAACCAACTATGATCTATATGGTAAGTTAGGTGATTGGGTCTTCATCATAACAGATAAAACAAATGCATGAATAATCACTCATAGAATATCAACCTATCATGAGTATAAAAACTACCATGAGATGTTACTGATTGTATGAACATAGGAAAATTGATTGAAATAATATAAGAAGTGATCAACTATTTGGTTTTTTTAGGAACCTTCCACATGAAGTGTTTTTTGTGACAATTGAAGAATAGAGTATCAAAAATTCTTAAAGTTCTTGTCTTCCCATGATTATACAAATCAAACTAAATACCATGAGTGAGTTTTAGATAACTTTAAATGCTTGTAATTTTATATACATCTATACATATCAGGTATAAATATGAATAGTGATTCCCATGTATGATCCAAGATTTACATCTTAAAAAAATTCACATACAGGTTATACCAATAAAGAAATTTGGTGCATGTGATAGTCATGTTAGGATGAAATGAATATAAATACATAATATGGTGGTAAATTATGACCTTTTAAAAATGATTTAACAACTAAAAATTGATCCCCCTTTTCAACTTAAAAATGATGTTGTTCCCTTTTCATTAAACATATTATATAGTGGAAAATAAAGAAAAGATAACAAAAATTATTATACTGGTCCATGGAAAAAATATCCCCTATTACACTAAACCAACACTCTCTCCACAAGCTAAGTGATTTTCGCTAGTAGATCATTTTCTAAAGGATATCGAATGTTGAGTGAAATCAATTACAACTTATTATATAATATTTTTCAAAGATTATAATAGGACAAACAATAGTTCTCAAAATACACTACACAAGTGTGTTTATAAATAGTGAGAAAAGTATTTGGTTAGAGAAAATATTGTTTAAATCATTCATAAAAAAATGGTGTAACTTACAAAAGAAGAGATCCTTCGAGTAATATACATATATCATCAAAGAACATTCCTTTTGAAGAATCTATGAATTTTCTATAAAACATTTCTAGATAACATGGTAGTAGAAAAAAAACGTCTTAGTATCCATATGAACACACAAAATCATACAATAACATGTATATCTCTAATATGTAGTCTTCAAAAATCTTCAAATTACTATAGAAGGTGAATAACATGTAGATATAACTACAGCAAAATATGAATATTCTAATAAAGTCACAATGAATTTTATAAAAATATTCATCTTAAAACTCTTTAGAGAATGAAATTTTTTTAAAAATATTTAACTCTATATCTTAATTTGAAAAATCCATTGAGAATAAATAATTATATTTATTTAATTATCGTCAAACAGATCTAGAAAAGTATCCCGACAAAACATGATTTCCAAAATTCTCATTTTATTTGAAGTTTGAAAAAAAATCATACATAAAAAATAATTACTTCCCTTTGAAATGAAAATGAATTAATACATTATTTAAGATCCATTGAAATTTTATTTGAATCACTTTATTGATATTTTTACTCTAGTGAAATCTTAGTAGAAATCTCAAAAATAAAAAATTTATATGTTACATGTGACTGATTCAATATAGGGATTCTCTATATGATAATAACTCCAAAAGTATGGTTAAAAACATGAAGTTGATTCCAAACATGTAATATTATAAAGTGAGGTTTAATTTAAATGTTATTTTAAAATACCAAAATTTATATAATCAAATATAGTGTAGCTTCTTGATCGTTAGATTCTCATACATAACATACAGTTAAAATGTGAGTTTCTAAAAGAGACATTAGGTACTCAACAGTGATGTTCCTTATAAAAGGACATGTTACCTAACATAAATTTCAACATAAAATGGGGTTTAAAATGTAAGTTTGTATACTAATTTTAGGTTGCAACATCAATTTTTAACCATTTATTTCAGACTTCTTGGAACTTCTAGAATACTTTCTAGAATAAGCTTTTAGCTGAACAATATGAAATGAATTTCCTAAATTCCAGGGAAATGAAATAATTATTAAAATAAATATAATCCCAATATCCACTTAAATAAGATTATTTATTAAAACTAATTAGGGTGTTTGTGAGCATGAAAAACAATGAGAACTTAATAAGAAATTGTTGGATCAACATCTATATGCCCAAAAATCTCACCCTTTTTTATGTTCACAAAACACATATAAACATAAATATAAAAAGACATTATCAGTTTTAATAATTAAAAAATTATAATAATGTTGTTTTTATTTTACCCAAACATCTCCCCCATTTTGAGATCAAAAAGAAATTATAGAGATGGATTAAAACACTTTTAATTTAGCACATAACTATAATTGAAAGTTATTTAGGTTAAAAATAAATAAATTTTGAAAATGAATAGGATCAAAAATATAAAACAATAGAAAAAAATAAAAGATAAAAGAACATAAGAAATGAAATTATTGTTATAAATTATCTCAAATTATAATAAATATTTACCCAAGCATCAACTGGTTAAGGTGCAGGGTGAGAAAAAAGATCATCTTTAGGTTGATTAGAGGAATAGGATTCATATGTTAGGGAATATCTGAGAGTTTTTTTCATATCATTTACCTCCTACTTGAAATCCTTGAAATTATGATTCATTGGGACTATACACTATTTTATCATATACCTAGATTCTTGAAACATCATCAATACTTTGGCTATATTCATCTATAAAAATTTACTAATAGTCTTATAAGATTGAACATATCTTTTCATCATTTCTCAAAACTAGTTGACCATATTTCTAACTCTTAAATCCAAATAAGTCAAACCTTTAACTAAATCTTTATGATTTTCTAAAAAGGTTTCAATATTCACTCTATCACACTGCAAACCTTGAATCATTTCATCCATGAATTACAGATCATTAGATAAAATCTCTACCCCTCTTAACACATCATTAGAACCTACTCCACCTAAATTAAATGGATTTCAATGACTTTAATTTGAAACTTTTATAGTTTCAAACTGGTATTCCAAGAACTTATTAAAATCAATAAAATCATATTTTGAAATCATTTCTCCTTTTATTTTTCCAAACTAATCAAATATATATTCTTTAAAGGAATCAAAATCTTCTCTAGAAATTGAATTTTCTTTCAAACATTGATACCATGACTAGAGGGACTAAAACTCTATTCTATAAATAGATTAACTTTTAAAATATTAGGCAACCATCATATAACTATAAATTTATATTTGAATTTATATGACTATATAGTATTTCAGAAAAATTTTGATCATGGGATTCAAAACTGGAATCATCCTTTGATTCTTAGAGTACTTCCTCAACCATTACATAGAGTTCTCAAACATCAATTAACTAAATTTATTGAACTTATAAACCCTCACTATAATAATAATAAAACTCTCCCAACATTTATGTGACCTTATCATTCTCTAATACAATTATTTCCATGTACCTTTCAATAAAATAAACTGATTAAACCCTGATCAATTCAGTTGTAAAAGAAATTAGGGTACTCACATGCACTGTAGAAAGATCTTCATCCACAAGAAACATTTATTCTTTTATTTCAGATACTTTATAATGATTTGACCCCTCGATTGTTTGTTCTACACCTTGAACTACATTATCATATCTTTCTTCAACTATAGGATTCATTTGTACCACCTCTTCTACAACAACTCAAATAGTATGCTTAGCTCTTTCTTCCAAAATTGTAACTGGTTGATCAAATTCTACAACCTACTCATCTTGTTCAATAGGTAAAGGCAGTTATCCTATCCTAGTCCATGGATCCAAAATAACTATAGGATCTACATCAATATAGGGTTCTTGATAAACTCTTGGAATCAAATGTAGTTCCCAAATTCTAGAATATATATTTTTTTATAAGACTTGAATCCTTCTGGTGTTAGTAGGAACATTTTCACTACTAACATTTTAGTCATCAAAACCAGTAGCCTCATCTCTAGTAGATCCTTCTACTCTAGATTCTCTAATATCCTCTACACAAATCCATGTAAAACCCGCCAATTTTAAACATATGTATTCCCCCTTAGTAAAAACACCATATTTTACTTTAGAACCAACTAGAATTAGCTTACTTATTATCACACTCTAAAATAAAGCACACTTTATTTTAATTACATGAGACAAAATATAATTATGATTACATTTTAATAATGTCCAAATGTCAACATTCATCCATCTCTTGTAAAGAAAAATAAATACTAATATACCATAAAGATAAAAGGATATCCTAACATATTTTTTAAAAAAAATGGTCCATGTATCTTAACATATACGATATTACATTTTACTTTATTTTTCTTATCATTAGAAACATTATATACCAGTCTAGAAAAATAAATTCTTCATAAATCTTAAAAACTACTATTATCTAGATAAATTTCATTAATTCCTTTTAATTAGCTTCCGAATCCTTTTTAGGATATTTTTAAATTTAGAGGTCTTGGAGAGAAAATTTATAATGTCCTCAGACTTATGAACACTATAAGTGATAGATATTAGGATGAAATAGAAAAATCCTTCATGGGAACACTACAATATCTGATTTATTGCTACTAATGAGATTCATAACTCTTTGTAGTCTAATTGAAAAGAGATGATGTCTTCACTATCTCCAAAACTATACTAGGAATTTTCAAAAAATTACATAATTTTTCTTTCAAATAGTAGTCATAATTCCCTTTATTAAACATGAATTCTAATACTTGAAAACTTAATTCTTGATTCAGCACTATATTTGTTTTAAATAGCCACTATAATTTTATAACCTTTATTTATAGTGATTTCCACTCTGAACTTAAAAGAATTTTCCTCTTCACACCACTCAGACCAGCTTCATCCATCGTATTAGTCTTATCCATTGCAAGAATCAAAAGTTTTAGGGTTCATAAATAACTTGGGTTTGAGGGATTGTGAAGCTTGGAGATCAAAAGGGAACAATCTTGATGTTAGGAGATATATAAGGATTATCTTTGATGGTTTCAAGCAACTATTCGATTTCTCGATCCAATTATTCTGTATAATCATTCAGGTTTTTTAAAATGGATAAATAGATTTTTGAAGTAATATATAAAAATGATATTTTAATCATAAAATTTCAAAAACCAAATAAACAATATAAATTGGTAAAACATTAAAAAAATAAAATATTAATATAAAAAAGAATAAAAAAATATAAAAAAATTACATAAAATTATAAAAAACCTAAATCCTTATTAATAAAATAAAAACAAGCAGTGGGAACTGGTTTAGTAAAAATATCATCAAGTTAATACTCATTACTAAAAAAATTATAGACATATATACCCTTTTGAGAGATGATCTCTTAGAAAATGAAGTCTGATATCAATATTCTTAGTCCTAGAATGAATCACGTAGTTTTTTGAAATATTTATAGCACTATTATTGTCACATAAAATAGGACCATGACCAAAAATTAAGTCCAAATTCCAAAAGTGTGTGTTTCATTCACAATGCTTGTGCACAGTAACTAAAATTATATGTGTATTCTTCTTTAGTGGATGAAAATGCAACAGAATTTTTCATCTTACTATACCATGAAACTAGGGAATTTTCAAAAAAGTTACGTGTTCTTATGGTTTATTTATATCAAATTTATAGCCTCTAAATCATCATATTAATATGAAATTAAATCAAAAGAGATGGTTTTGGATAAATAAAGATATAGAAACATTCCCTTTTAAATATATCAAAATCATTTAAACAATAATTAAATGAGACTCTTTTAGATTTGATTATAATATTCTATATTAACAAATAGAAAACATGGGGACCGGTCTACAAACATAAAGATATAGAAAACAACCAATCATGCCTTTATATATCTTTGGGTCGATTATTTTTTCATCTTTATCAAAATCAAGTTTTATATTGATACACAAAATATTCTTATAAGGATTACTATTTTTAAGTCTAAAATTTTTCAATAAATCGATAATACATTTACTTTGATTTAAAAAAATCCAAAAATCATGTGCATATATTTTAAATCCATGAAAGAAATTTAATTCTACCATAATACTCATTTCAAACTCTTTTTACATAAGTTTTGAAAATGATTGAAATGATTTTGATTAGTTGGACCAAAAATAATGACACCTATATAAATTTGAACTAATTGAATATTAGAAGAATATTTTTTCTTAAAAACTTTAAGAATATATAAATTTATTAAAACCACAATTTTTAAAATAAACTCAATCTTCCATAATAATCCTTTGGTTCTTATTTAAGACCATAGAGATATTAAGTGAGTTTAAAAACATAATTTTGTATATGAGGATTCTAAAAACCTATATGTTTCTTAAAATAAAATTCCTCTACTAAATAAACATTTAAAAATGTACATTTAACATCTATCTAATAACATTTACCATTCATATGAGATGCATAGGCTAAAAGGATCCAAATAGATTCCATCCTAGTAACAAGAAAAAAATGTTTCCCCATAATCTCTTCCGTCCTCATGATTATAACCCTTTGAAACTAACCTAGATTTATTCCTATTAATTATACCTTGATCATCTTTATTAATCCTAAAAACCCATTTAGTTCCTATTACTAGATGGTTTGAGGGTCTATCTACTAATTCCATAAATTTGGTACTCTTGAACTAATTTAGCTTTTCCGACATTACCAATATCCAACTATCATCATCTAAGTATTATTCTGTAGAGTTAGGTTCAAACTAGAGTATAAATACAGAGAAATAAACTAGGTTTCCAATAATTATCTTAGTCCTAAATTCTTCATATTTATCTCCTGTAATGTTTTATAAAGTTTTATCCTTTAAAGTGTAAGATTTTCTAGGTAAGACGCTTCGAGGTTCCTCAATTTCTGGTTCTTTAAAACTTTACTATTCATAATCAGGTTATAATTTACTTTCAAATTTATCATTAGAAAACTTAAGGCTCAATTTTATTTAGAGAATTGATATCTTCATCAGTTTGAATCATGTTATGATCAAATGGATAACTTTCATTAAACTTCACATGAACAGATCATTCTAATATCCTTGAATATTTATTAAACACTCTATAAGATTTATAAGTAGCATAATACATAATAAATATTCCATGATAAGCCTTTGGAACAAACTTTTAAAGGTTTTCCTTAGTATTAAATATATACACCTTGCATCCATAAACATTAAATTATACAACATTAGGTTTTTATTCATTCCATAACTCATAAGGTGTTTTTTAAGAAGAGGTTTAATTTAAACTTAATTTATAATATGGAAAGTTTTATTAACATATTCTTCCCAAAAATATATAGGTAAACTATATTCATTCAATATGGTTCTATCCATTTCTTGAATATTTTTACTTCACATTTCTATGGTTCTGTTTTGTTGAGATGTTATTGGAGAAAAAATATTTTTAGTACCCATGTTTGAGAAAAAATAATTAATTTTTTTGTTCACAAATTTTCCACCATGATAAATTACCAATAAAATTATTTTAAAATATTTTTCATTTTAAAAAAACTTACAAAAACACATAAATATTGAAAAAAATATATTCAATTTTAAATTTAAAAAGAAAAACCAAGTAAATTTTAAAGATCATCAACTAAAAAATGACAATGAATATTACATCCAAGATTTATACTCTACAGGGTCTAAAAATCCATCTATTTTAGTTCTAAAGTTTTATATATAATAACATTCTTAATTATTTTTAAATATCACTTCTACAACTTGTCAATTTTGCATGCATCCCAAATTATTTTCTCATCAAACTTAAGATTCGGAATATTAGAAACTAATTTCCTATTATATAACTTAGATTGGGAAAATATATTACAATGACCAAGTTTCATATTATAAATCTCAAATTTACTTATATCATCACCTAAAAAATATAATTTTTATTCACACAAGGAACTAAGGTCCAAATTGTAAGAATTTTTAGTTCTAGTTATGCTAAACATAACCAATTTATTTTTAAAGATAGAACATTCATTATTAGAAAAGAATACAATAAATTCATCATATTAGATTTAACAGATACTTATCATATTATGCCTCAACCCTTGAACATAGAGAACATTGGTTGTCGGGATAGATTTTGGATCTCTAACTAATCTAGCTCCAATGATTGTACCATTATCATTATCACTAAATTTAACCAAACCTCTATCATCTTTTCATAGTTTGTGGAAGTTGGATAATTATACACTCATGTGTATCGAAAAGCCACTATCCATATACCATATTTCATTTTTTACCTTGAGGTATTTCACTTACAAAAATATCAAACAAAAAAATTTTTTGTTACCCAAATGATCTTAGGTCCTAGATTTTTAGTGTTCAAAGATCTGAAAAACTTATTTTTTAAACCTTATGAGAAATAATTTTAGATATATCTTTGTAAACATAAGCTTTATTACACTAATAATTTAAGGATTATTTAACCAGTAATTATTATCATAATTTGATATAATTATTCAATAGAAATAATTAATTCATAAAAAAATTATTCTCTAGACTAGGAATAAAATAATTTATATAAATATTGGGTTTTTCAACATTACTAAAAATACCATACCTTTTTTCTATGAAAATTACTTTACTGGATCTTATTTAAACACTCTTATACCTTAGTAAACACACTAGAAATAGTTTTAAAAGATTATAATTTAGTAAGTAACTATTTAATTTTATTTTCATGCTCAGTATAGCTTGAACTAGCTTTTATTAATTTCCCTTTTAGTTCTAAGTGCTATTTTAACAAGTTATCTTTATTACTTAAGACATTATTATATATATTATTTAGAGATTTAAACAATTTTCTTTAGATATTCATATTTTCCTTCTAGCATAGAACAATAATCAATTAATTTATCATTAGATGATTTTTCAGAATTAGATTTAGAAATTAAAGAATATTAATATTGTACCTTATTTTATTTAATGATAAATCAAATATTTGTTTTCTAATTTGATTTATCATGTTGTAATTTAAAACTTGATGTGTTATTTGAGTCTTAAAAAACACTCCATATAGCCTTCATGGAATTTTTTAATTTTTATTTAAAATATTCCTTCATCTCGATATTCTTTTACTTCTTCTCCATTTTTGTACTTTCCTTCAATTGTGGGTAATCATGTTTTATATGCCCCAATTACATGCATTCCTAAAATATTACTTATTTCAAACTATGACCATTTTTCATGTAATCGTTGAATGACTTCTTGAATCCTTTCTTACTTTATAGTGATTGTTGAGTATTCTAGCTAGGTAAGCATGTTATTCTATATAATTTGAATAAATTGAATTATTTGAAGATATAGCATCATCATTTAACTTATATTTACATCTTGAAATATAATATTTAAGATCTGTATTTTTATTTTTTATTATTCTATGATCTAACGACTCATCTTTAATTTATTCATTGCAGCTCATGAGAGTACCAATAAATTCCTTAATTATTAAATTTTTTATAGGCTTTTATGGTCTAATTTAAAAAGATATTCCACTATACTTGGACTTTAATCTCTAAGTACCTTTAACACCTAATTTGGTTTTAGAATTTGAGTTCACTGGCCGATAACACCATTGAAAATTTTAGTTAATACTCCATCCATTTGAGTAATACTTTCTCAATTATATATTCTGAAAATATAAAACTTTAGTTTTTTAGTATTATACCTTAACTTTTTAACATTATCCGTTCCTTCATAGGAAAAAACAATTGTTTGCTACATTTCATAAGTAATAGCACACTGAAAAACATGGTTGAATTCATCAGGTCCAAGTCCACAAATGATTTCAATCATGTATCAAACATTTACTTCATATTAAACTTATTTAGAAGCATTATATATTTTTAGATCATCCATGGGAATTTTATATGGACTAACAACCCTCATATAAACTTTTAAACTGATATTATTAAAATAGATAACCATTTGATATTTCCAACATCTATAATTTTTACCATTGAAATATTGATACCTAGTCATTTACATACCTTCTTTATGTTTATCCATTAACAAGTTTATTCATCTATATATTTAACTCAATATTGTTAAATTTAAAGAAAATATTAGAAAGAGCACTCCTCGATTCCAATTTTTTGGTTGGAATAAAGATTAAGTCGTAATATGGTGTTAATTGTATACTTTTAAAACACTTTAATAATTTAAAATCTATACCCTTTTCCAAATTAGAAAATGATAGTAATCCCTTTTCTTTAAATATATTATGTAGTGGAAAATAAAGAAAACAATATAGTAATTTTTATAGTGTTTTGGGGTACAATGATCCCCTAGTCCAATCCACCAACACTCTCTCTATGAGCTTTGTGATTTTCACCAGCACATCCTTTTCTAAGGGATCTCAATAGTTTAGTTCAAGAAAATTAAACTTGTTAAAAATATTTTAAAATTTTTATAATAGGTGAAACAATAGTCTAAAAAGACTTCACACATGAGTGTTTTCAAATAATATGAAAATTATTTAGTTAGATAAAATATTATTAAAAGTATTTAGATATTAATGTTGTAACTGAGAAAATAAGACATCCTCTGAGAAATAGATAAATATTTTCAAGTCACATTCCTTATAAATAATCTCCAAATTTTCTATAGAAAATTTCTAGATAACATAGTAATAAGAAAACATATTCTTTGTAGTAGGATGAACACACAATATCAGATTATATTAGGTATGTATCTAATGTTCAGTTATGAAAAGGCTTCAATGAATAGTAATATAAGAGTAATAGGTGGATATAGAAGAAACATCAACAATAGGAATATTCTCAAAAACTCATCAATAAATTTTTAAACATATTTTTCTAACAAAAAAACAAATAATAAGAAAAAAAAATTTAAGATTAAAATATCGATATCAATGAGATAAATCCAAAGAGGATAAATAAGAAGGTTTTTTTAATTTTAGGCAAAAATATACATAAAAATATCCAGATAAAACACTATTTTTAATGGATCATAATATTTTAAATTCAAAATAAATTATCCACAAAAAATCAAAACTTCCCATAAAAATAGGAATGAATTAATACATTTTTTAAGAGACATTGAAACATTATTTGAATCACTTTATTTAGATAATTACTAGAAATGAAATATTAACAGAAATATCTAAAATATCCAACATTCAAATTCCACATACACTGGATTCAATATTGGGTTGCTTTGTATATGGATAACACCAAAATTATGGTTAATAATGTATGGTTGATTCCAAATTTAGAATACTAATGTGTGAGGTTCAATACAAATGATATGTAACCGTAATAAATGTTAAATACTCAAACATGGGGTTACTTCATGGAGGTTAGGTTCTTGGACCTAACATTTAGTTCAAAGGTGAGATTCCAAAAGTGACATTAGGTACTGAAATTTGATTTTACTTATCAAAATATAAGTTTCCAAAAATAAAATCAATCTTAAACATGTGGTTCTGAATGAAGGGTTAAATACCAACATTAGATTGTAACATCAGTTTTGAATAGTTACTATATACTTTATTGAACTTATAGAATAATTTTCAAAAAAACATTTTAGGAGAATTATAAAAAAATAACTTCTAGAATTATAATAAAATAAATAAATATTCAAATAAATATAGTAATAAAATCCATTTAAAGAAATTTAATTTTTAAAAAAAATTATGGTGTTTGTAATCATCGAAATCAATGAGAACATAATGAGAAATTATTGTATCAACATATTTATTCTCAAATATTTTTGTATTTCATGCATAAACGTATTGTAGAATACATGCCACATACTTTCAATGATGAGGAAAATGGTAAAGGTATCATGAATAAAATGATTTTAATATGGTCAGAGGATGTTTTCCAATGTAGAATCCACATGCATACCAAACTCAATGTGTTCAACTTCCATGAATATATTACCCTAATAGAAAAAATATTGCATGGAACAATAATGCATACTACAATTCATGAATATGAGGAAATATTATATGGGTTTGAAACAACATGAAATACGAAAAAACACCACATAAATTATGATGAAAAATAAGTTTCATGTTTTACTATATATTTTTATGCGTGTGAGATATTCAAAATAAAATATGGATACATATAAAGATATTGAAACAAATTAATGGAGTGGATTTTGTGAATCTTGGGTTACGATAATTTAATGTCGCATACAAGAATCAAATTTTGAGTCTCTAAGAAAACTAAAAGGATGTTTCAATAGATTATAATGAATTAGATTTTGTGGAGCATAAAGTTGGGAGAATATTCCATGGATAATGAGGAGATAGAGGATGAATTAAACTATAACCATAATATTTATATCTTGAAGGATTAAATGATACTAGTTATTTGGGAAAAATAAAAGGAAGATATAAATTAGATAGGAGAATAAAATATCATATAAAGTATTCATGAGGAATAAAACAAGGATATCAATTGAGTTTTAAATATGATTAATCCCCAAGATTTTCTAAAATTTAAAGCCTAATATTTTAGGAGGATTGAATGTTGATATTTTTTGGCATTTAATATATGATAAAATATACCTCCACATCACAATGATTATAAATATGAGAAGAAGTAATATAAGTTCTTTGATTTGATAGTTTAATTATCAAGAATATTATAAGAGAAAAATACCTATGATAACTAGTGTTTCATGTCAATATTATTTCATGTTCATTGAAGAATAAGATTAAATGATGATAAAGAGGGAAGTATAATTATATTGATCATGCATGGGATGAAGTTATGGGTATCTATCCTATAATATAAACATATATTATAAAAGTATAAAGAAATTGAGGCAGCCCATTTGATTTTTATACACTATGATGGGGATTAAAACAACTATTTTATAAGAATTTTGAATCTAAGAGTTTGATCACACATCACATGGAGTAGTTTGAATCTTGTATTCTGTAAGAAGTCAAATACCAGTATGTTTTTGATTTTCTATATACCTGGTTAGGTCCAAGAAAATGATTTTAAGAACATACCATTTCTTGTGATTTATTTGATGGTAATATGGGAGATATTTGTTTGGAACAAAAACCATATGTCCTGAAGGATCTAATCATCCTTCGGGAGGTGATCCTCATTAAAAATCCTTGTGTTCTCTTATTCTAATTTTCTACTCAATATCTACATACATACTAAAAAATGAGAGATAGATAAAGAGGGTAAATATTTAGGAATTTAGTCACTAAATAAGTGAATAAGTAATATGGTATATAGTATAAATTGATATAAAAATATACCAATAATGATTCACCCCCCTCAATGTTTTCTTATCCCATTTAGATCATATCAATTGGTATTAGAGGGGAAGGTTAAACCTCTATTGGATTAAATTTCATATCAAAATTTTACTTTTTTTATTCCCTTTTAAAATCAACATAAAATTAAAACATGGAATAATTTTATCAACTACTGATCAGAATTTTATCTATTCAAAGACCTAAGAGAATTCAAGGAAGAATGAGTTAAAAAAGAAGAAGAATGTTCCCCTCTTATATAATGAGGAAGTTAAAGATTTTTTTCTAGGTTCTAATTCTATTGAAAATAACTCTTACATGGAAGGATAAGATAAATTAGTTCAATATACTATGAAATATATGGGAAACCATTCTAACTTATATATTAATAAAGAGCTATAAAATATATTTTTCTAATATTTTATAAGAAAAGAAAAAATTGATTAGGGGAAAGATTTTATTCCTAGTGTCTTGTATGATGATTCAATTTCTACCTTAAAATACATCTTATATAGTTTCTTAACAGATATAGTTACTTCAGTATATAGAAACTTAAAAATTCTATAGAAGTAGGTTTCACATCTTACAGAATAATCTGACCAAATAGAAAATACCCTGGAATATATAGTGATGATGAGTGTAGATATCACAAAAAAATATAATGCCAAGAGTGCTAGAGTTTGAAATATTGAATAAAAATTAAAAAATAGAGAAATTTGTAGAAGGAATATTATGAGACTGTGTAAATCTCTCTAAATAGGTTGGATACAAATAAAAATTGAACATTGAACATGACTAAATATGCTCCAGTTATGAAACTTTTTGGCTCAAATTATTTCATGAGAAAGAAGTTTAAAAAAAGTATTGAAGAAAATTACCATTAATAAGAATAAAATAATAATCTTATCATTTTCATTAATAATTATGAACTTGGGATCAAAATAGATATGATCAAGGATCATGGAACTTTATGGCTGTCGAAAAATAAAATGCATGATTATGAAGTTACGATGATCATTAAAGAATATGATGATTGACTAAAATCATAAGAGAATGAAAAAGAATCCAAAATATAAAATTTATTGATATTGAACTCAACCTTGAACATCTAGAAAATTTTCAAATTCAAAAATTCACAATAATATTAGAAGAGATAAATGGTCACAAAAAAATTAATGATGAATCTTATCCAAAAATAAATTTATCTAGTGGAAAGAACATCTTGATTTTATCCATGATCAATCTCAATTATTCTGAAATAATAAGGTACCATTCACATCCAAAAAAATTATGATTTTAATCATAGTTTGTTATAAAGTTTAGTATTATGTTCAAAACATATACATATATAGAAGAAGAAAAATTTTGAAGAACATAACATCTATGTGGTGGATGAAACAACTTGTATGATAAACTATTCCCCTAAAGAAGATTACTCAATAAATTAAAATGCATAAAAATAAATTCCATATAAATCCAAATAGATTAGATCAAAAGACAAAATATCAAGGTTTTTTGGGCTATTATGGGTGTTTCTATATGTTTGGGAACAATGATGGTGATTTATGGTTTAATATGTCAAAATATTTAGTTCAAAGGAGGAATATATCGAGGGGTTAAAAGTAGTGATGAAGAATAAAATACCACAATAAGAATGGAATAATTTTCCTTTAATAAACAAATTTTAATTTTTGAGGAACATATCTTGTATTTGTAATGGAAGTGGTCATAATAAATAAGCATGAAATTATAAATCAATCAAAACTGAAACTAAAAAAAATAAGAAGAGAATACCACAGTCGTTGAATAATAAATACAATATAGCCTTGGGAGATATTCATAAGAAAATTACTGAATAAAACATTCCCTAAGAAGTCAGTAAACAAGTATTATAACTCATCCTTGAGTGATAAGAAAAAGGAAGAATCAAACAAACATAAGAAGATTAAGAAGGGTGACACACCCAAAGAGAAAATATGATTATTTTGTGGAAGAAAAGGGAATATCATAGAATTTTTTATTCAAATCATAGATATTTCTTGAATTAATGCGAAAAAGAAATAAAGAATATTCTAAGAGAGAAATATGAGGATGAACCAAGTGAAGGGTACTTAGAGGATCTATGTGAAACATCCAAGAATGTTGTTTATTTTCCAAATTATTTACTTGTAATTTAGATATTTTACCTATAAAGACCAAAATAAATGTAAAAAAATAGGAGAGAAGGAAATATCCAAATGTAAAGAAAATATTATATACAAAGAATAAGATAAATGTCATGGGACATTGTCTACAAATAGAATACCAAAACTTGAAAAGGTGTAATGTAGAAGGTTCCTCATTGGTGGAAACAAATAAAATATTAGTATAAAAATCATAGTAGTAAAAGAAAAAAAATTAATGATATAAAAATTGCACCAACTGATCTTTGTGCCTTGAAATCTTACACAAATAAAAATTTCCCACAAAAGGATGGAGAAAATATGGCAAGAGTATCATAGTTGAGAATATTTTCTCAACCTTGTTTCTCTTATTGAAAATAAAGTTATTCCACATTATTCCTTTATTATTATTATTATTTATTTTTATGTTAAACATATGAGGAATTAATGGTGAATTTGGTTTTAGAGAGAACTAAATAATCATAGTAATATGGAATAACTATTCCAGATCTAAATAAGTCACCATCATGAGAAGGAATGAATCCCTTGATGGGGGTTAATTGAGAGGATTCCAGAATATTACATTTTATATAAATCAAAATTCTGGAAGGTGCTTAAAATATTTCATTAAAAAGGTATTAATACTTACCCTCTTAGCTTTGATTCTAATAAATGATTCTGGTATTTAGGGGGAGTAATACTTTTTATCAACATATTTAAAATGTGTAAAAATGTTGATTTATACTCAGAGATAATTTCTAAAGCCTGATGTCTGTGTTTGAATGATTTTAACATCTATGTTGAGATTAGTGATGTATCTCAGTTTGTTATACCAAAAGAAAAAAATTATTAATTAAAATTTCATGAATTCAGACTAATGTTAAATAAACATCCCCTGAATGAGGTAAGGTAATAAATTTTAGTTTGTATCAAATTTTAGGTATTTTGGACTGCATTTTTTTCTAATTCAAACCCTCAAGTAATCAACATCAAGCATGGATCATGTATAATTTGAGTGGGATGAATAATGGAACATTGGTTAATAATAGATTAATGATATACACTCTCAAAAGAATTGAATTTGTTTTCAATAATGGGGAGAGAAAAGAAAATGATAATAGTAAATAAGAAAGGGGAAAAGAAGAAAAATCATATGTGGAAAGTGAAAGAGTAGATTGACATGGAATTTTCTAGTTGGTTTTGTCAAAAAATACAAAGGGGGATATTGTTGAATCACTTTGTTTTGGGTTATATTTTTTATCAAACTCTGTCAATATGTGAATAAGGAAGAACATCTTGGAAGAAATTACTTCCCAATAAAGGATTTATTATATGAGGATAATTGAATGTTACATGAAGATTAATGAATAAATTTTAATCTTGAAAGATATTTTTTGAATATTGAAGTTTCTTTTCATACATTATATGAGAAAGGGAAGAAATTGAATAAGTTATTATCTTTAAAGATTTTGAGTTTTATTCATTATTTAAGTAAAAAAATATTTGATGATTTTTTGTTTCATAAATACTTTATAATGAGGATTATTATATATCTATAAAGAATGAAAGTATATATTTTTAATGCTAGTGAAGTATAAATATCATTTGAATTTATACATGGATGAATTTGTAATAACTAGTGTCAATTGGTTGAACTAGTCTTAAGTGTTTAAGACATATACTAAGGTGATTATAGATAATTTTAAGAATGAATTTGAAGATAAATAATTTGGAGATATTAGAAAATTTATATGAAGAAGGATCACTCTTTGGATGATGATTAAAAGAATAAGTATTTTAAAGAAGGATTGGATTAGACTTATTATATGGAATTTAAATTTCATAATTATAATATTTATATGTTTTTAATGCTAGTAAATATCAAAAATATGGGCCAAACCCTAGATAGGTGACCCAAACAGACCAGGTATACCCCATTCCAAGATTAAGGGAATTCATTCCTAGGCCTGGTCATAGAGGAACCAAGCTTGGGTATTTTTTATGCATAGTTGATGTAGGGATCATGCACTGAGAATGTAAGGGTTTCAGAGCCACCACAGAAGGTTGTGGAATAGTGGCATGGAGGAATGTTTGTGATGTGTGAGTGTTAATAGATTGGGCCTGGATACTCATATTTTGAAGGTTGGAGATGTGTGTTGGGTTATTAAGAAGATCCAACACCAATTTTATTCTGATGTGGGACTCTATAAGTGTATCTTTATAAGTACATTCATAAAAAATAAACGAAAGTTCATGGACCACAATATCAGAATGGTCTCCATCATCTAATCACCAATGCATGAGTTATCTTCAACATACTGTGAGAAGGGTTCCTGCATGCAAAATATCCAACCAACCATCATTTTATGGATGAGTTACAACAACAACAATATGATCGACCATGAATTACATGGTTAGTTGATCAACCAAGTGGAATAAAATTATTTCAAAAATAAACTCCAGCCTTCCATATGAAAACTATAAGCTACTATGAGTTATGATTCAATTAAATAATCCAAAAAATGAATAAATGAATAATAATCACATAATTATATTAATTGATTATGCTACCTACAATATATTAAACTAACTAACTCCTTCATATGAACCAAATGTAAGACACGTGATATGGCATGTGACCATGTATTTTTCATGTTAGATAGAATGGATACCTGGGGAAGGAACCACAGCAGCTCAAACAGTCATTAGTATACATCATAACATGATCTATTATTGACTTTATGAACATACGACAACTGACCACAAGATCAAAATAATTAATTGACTATATGGGTTTTTGAGGAAGCTGCTTCTTGAAGTGTTTGTTACGACCAATAAAAAGTAGAGTATCCAAAATTCTTGAAGGCTGCATCTTCCCATTATTATACTAATAATTGTGAAGATTGTGAGTGAGTTTGAGATAACTACACATGCATGCAATTCCATATTTATACATACATATAAATTAAAAGAAGGAATCATGATATCTAGGTATGAACAAAGCTTTACATTTTTATGAAATTTGTGTACATGTTGTACCAAAGAATAGATATCTTGCATGTGATATTCATGCATTTCATGTGTGAACATATTGAATAATTCACTCCATGTGTAGTTAAATACTGAGGAAAATTTTGTAGGATGAATGAATAGAATAATTCGTATAAGAGAAGAGGATTTTTTTTCAAATTAAGCAATCAGGAGTATACTAAAATTGATATATTCCACTTTTATTCATATATCTCCCTGAGAGAAAATGTATTGCATGGAATATTCATTCATACTATTATTCTTTAATATGAGGAAATATTCCATAGGTGTGATGCATCATGAAATACCAAATAATACCATGTAAATGTTTATGATAAAGAATTTCCATGTGTTACTACATATTTCCATGCACATGAGGTATTGAAAATGAAATATAAATGAAAATATAGACATTTAAATAAATCGATTAATGTGATTTTGTGGATCTGGGGTTGCAGTAGTTTATTATCACACACAACAATCAAAATTTGAGTATCCAGAAAAAAAATTAATAGGATATATCAAAGGTGTTTAATGCTATAGATTTTATTTAATATAAATGTGAGAAAAGATTCCTTGGATAAATATAAGATTGAGGGTGAATTAAACTAGAATCATGATATTTAAATAATGAATAATTAAATGATACTGAGTCATCAATAAAAATAAAATTAACAGATAAATGAGATAGAAGAAGGAAATATCTTGTCACGTATTTAAGAGGAATTAATTTAGGAGGACAACTAAGTTTTAAATGCAGAGAAGACCCAAGATTGTTTTAAATTTAAATATCAAAATTTTACGAGGATTGAATATAAATAATTATAGGCATTTAAGTTATAATAATATATATTCCCACATCATATTGAATATAAGTATGATAAGAGGGAAGAGAAGGTGTATGGTCTAACACTATAACTATCAAGAATATTATAAGAGTCAAAGAACTGTATGAACTAGTGATGCATATCAAGATTATTTCCTATGCACTGAAGAAGAATAAGAAGAAGAAAAGAAGACAAAGAGAGTAGTATAATTATATTTATCATGATAATGTTTATATTTTGAGTGTCCATCCAAAGATTTAAACATATTTTTTATAAGTCTAAAGAAGTTTAGGTAGCTCATCTTATTGCTACACACTAAGGAAGGAGATCAAATCATTTGTGTCAGAAAAAGGTTGAATATTAGTTTTTTCTCACACTTCATAAGGATCATGTAAAATCATATATTCTGTAACAAGTAATAGAATATCATTATTTTAACTTTATTTTCTCATAGTTGGTTCCAAGATAATAAGTTCAAGTCCATTCCCTTTCTCATTAATTTTTTGATGATAAGAAGAAAGTTTTAATAATGGGACAACCACATGCCATCGAAGAATGGAATTTGAGACGAAACTGTTGCCTCAAGTCCTGATTTGCTTCATATACACCCTAATATCCTATATAATAAATTTATATTTACTATAAATATATAATATAACCATATTTGTCTTTATATTACTATATATCATTCCCTTATAATTTTTAATCACCAAATTATTATCAATTCTACAATAAAATCAATATTTGGGAGTTAACTGTATTGTTTTCCATGCATGTGTTGATTTGACAGTTATATTTCTTGCATATTGGTCATGGTTTCCTCATATACCTAATATTAATAATTTAATAAATATCATATTTATTCGTAATATTCAATTTTATAGCCAACCATGTATAGTATTGATGAAAAATGGATTTCAACACTTTATGGAGGTTGGGGTCCACACATAAGCACGAGTGATGTTTTCATTTTCCAAAGGATGGAAAGAAAGGAAGGTAGATAATATATTTTATTTTAAAAATAATAATTATGTAATAAATATAACATATATTCATTAAATCAATCTATATAACCAACCCTTATAGGTGGTGATGAAAAATGAATTACATCACTTTATAGAGGCGGTAGTCCGCATGTACACGTGCGTGATATTTTTATTTTCCATTAAATGAAAAGCATATTGAAAATGGTTGTACCATTAATATAATAAAATTTTAATATAGTAAATATACTGATTTAATTATGTTAATATGGTTTTAGAAGATTTTTAGGAGGTTTAGGAGGAAGTTAACTAGAAATATCTCAGAAAGAACATATGCCTCTACCTTTGATAAACTCACTTGAAAAACATCTTAAGGCTTCTTGGATGGGTATGTTGTGGAGAACTATACCTCTAGATCATGGAAAGTGGAAACAACTTAACAAATTTTAAAATATGGAATTATTTAAGGTATAAATGCACTCAACTAATCATATTTTAATCATTTTTTGTGATAATTAAAGTCTTACCTCTTAGTTTAACCCCGACATTTACCCTTTTAACCATCACAACAGTGACAAAAATTTACCATGGTAACTCTTTATTGTGGATAAAAATTAAGTTGAAATTAATACCTAATATTTATTATTCTGATTCAAAATATGAAATAAATTTTACATTATTAAATACCTATATTTGGCATAAATTATTTATAATACTCGAATACAAAACCCGTAAAAACAAATTTTTTAAAAAAAAATAAACCTAAAATTTATTTTATTCTCACTACTTACCAAGTAACAACCATTAGTGTAATGTTAGTTTATTTTATTTAATATATTATCTAATAATTTCATTAAAATCATTCATCAATATTGATTTATTTAATTTATTAAAATAAAATAAATTTTGCACATAAAAATAGTTCTCTGAAAAAATATCTCTTTTACCTTCAAATGATTTTATCTTCATTGATGACCATTTGATAATAAATTTATTAATGATAATTAATTTTAATTCATGTATAAAAATACTAATACAAAAATTTAATAGTCAAAATAAAATAAATTTTCTTTTAAATAAAAAAAAAATTATAAATAAAATAGTGTTTGCCAATAGAAAATTTCTTTTTAGCCAAGATTTATTATACTAGTATTATTTATAATTAGTTAACCATTAAATGTATTTAAGTAATTTATTTTATAAAGTATTAATTTAATTTTCAAAATAATTTTTATTTATATCATTCCTTAAAAGTATTAAATTTAATGAAAATACATGATTCAATAAAGAAATTCAAAATAGTCTCTTTAGAATAAAATTTTGTTTTCATAAGTGATTTTTACTCCTTCTATTTAAAAAAGTCATTTATTTATCAATTTTAATTAACTATCAAGTAATTTTTTCATTTTATATTTTAATAAAATAAATATTCACTTTATTTAAGTGTTGCATGTGTCACAAGCTATCAAAAGCATCGAAATGATTTTAAATGGAAATATTTTCTAAAATATTGAGTTGTTATATAATATCAATCAAGCATACTCCATCGAAGAGAAGATTATGGAGTTCACTATGATTTAGGTATTCCTGTTTATATTTTATGTTCTTTATATTTTATGTTTCTATTTTGATTATAGATTGGGCATTGTTTTGGTTTTCTTCCACCGTATTGATCATATGATGATACTCATTAAGACTCTAGAAAAATGATCATTGATTTATTTTCACCTATAGAAATGAACTTTACAACATTCTGATGTGGGGTTTTATTGAAATGATTAAAGTTACATGTTTTCCATTTCAAAGTGACATTTTATGTCAAACTATTAATTTCATGCTCAAAACATAACAAACATGATCATATTTTCATGAAAATTTTGGATAATAACCTATGAATTATCTAGGATATGTTGGAAGGAACCACATGTCATTCTGATGCATGGTGTGATTAGTGAGGAATGTTTCCAAAAACATCATGTATTATATAACATTAAAATTATAATTTTTTTAATTTTTAATATAATATCAATTAAATTAGAATTTTTTTTATTATTAGGACATGATTGTTTGATATGGGGTTGAGTTGGTTGATAGAGAAGATATGATATGACTTAGATTATTTTTTTTATTGGTAGCCTTTTTTTAAGTTTTGTACATATATATGTAATTGTTGAAATAATTGTATTTTCATGATTAAATGTAAATCAATTTGTAGATAAATATTCAAATTTAAAAATATATTCTATTATATTAAAATATTTATTTAAAAAAATCTGAAAAAAAAATTATTTGGTATCATATGATATAGATGTTTATGTTGCATCAACCTGTTGTAAATGATATTGTCCTTTATCAATGTTAAAATTTATTGAGGATAAATTTTATCGACTTTATTAGAATTCAAATTTATAGTGATTAAAATTCATTGATAAAAGTATTTTTGAGGGATTATAAAGGTCATATTTTTTGTATCATTTTGTTTTCATGGTAATCATTTTAATGTGATAATTTAAAATTTACATGAAATTCCTTAATTTGCTGGAAACTTTTTTCATAAAAATTCTTTAACTGGAACTTCTAAAAAATTGTTGTTTCATAGAAGTTGAAGTGGTAACCATCATTAAGAGGTCACTAAAGATGTTATGATCAACCACTAAATATAATTATCTAATATTAAACCAAAAATAGTTGGATTTTTCTCGACTCCTTCTTTCCCAACACCTTCAACCTACTATTACTGCTCCTAATCACCCCTCTCCTTCCCGCCCATTTACATTGATGCTTTAGCACTACCAATAAGTTTCCTCGATGATCTTCCATATGTAGGAAACTACCTCTATATGAAACCCCTTCCGCCCCACACCACCCTTAAAGCTCGTTCACCCCTTAGAATCCTTACTAATCATCGTGGATCTGCTATAGATAGTGATCAAAAGGTTAGTCAACACCCCACCTAACCCCCTATAACCCCTAAAGTGTACACTCTGTCCTACACCCAAAACCATATGTTTTGGGTGATAAATATTGGGGAAAACATTGAGTGGCATATCCCCATGCAATTACCAAGGATCACTATATATTAAATTGGTTTCTATTGAATTTTCATAAAAAGATAATGAATGAAAAAAATGACAGCTATAAGAATAATATTATATGACTAGTTAACACGTGCCTCTCGTGGGGTGTGACAAAAAAATAATACCTAAGTTAAAATTTATTAGAGTGGTTAACCTAAGTTTTCTCCAGAGAGGAGTGCACAACAATTATGTTTGTCACTGAAATTTAAGAAAGAATAAAAGGTTGTTTTGGAAATTGTTTGGGTTGAAAAATAAAGAAATAAATAAAAAAGAAAGGTTGAACACTAATGGATGAAGAGAGTGATGTGGTCAGGGTAGGATTAACTTTTTCAATGTCATCATAGTAATAAAGATCATATTCCCTCTCTTCTTTTCGAATAACAAATGAAAGACTCCTCGATCGAGTTATTAATCACCCTTGGTTAAAGAAACAAATGAGACTCACTCCTATGTGTGTGGAAGTTCATAAAAAATCCCCAAAAAACTAAGTCAAGTCCCAATCGGGAATTTTTTCTCCTTATAACTCTATAAAAAGTTTAATAGTTTCACACATGTGCCAACGATCGCTATACACTCACCACCTAACACAATCTGTTCGATCGAGAAAAATTGTACTAGGCAGAGGGAGATTAAAAGTCTTTAACCAAAGCTATTAACAATGAATACACCAAACTCAAAACATGATTGAAATAATATAATTGGGAAAAATTGATAATAGAAGTCATTCAAAAAAAAGAGGATTTTATATTTAAGCACAAAACTCTGACATTACAAAAGTGAAACTCCCCCTTCCCCGATCACTCAAAGGTTTTACCCCTCCATGTGAAGGGTAATAGAGTTGAAAGGGGAAGAAGAAGGAATTAAAAAACAAAAAAAAATAAAATAAATAAATTAAAAAGAAATTTGGAAGAGTTGTGGTCGGCCTCCCTCAGTGGAGATCTCCTCCTTGGTGCCTTGAAGTAAAGGATGGAGAATGGGATGCCTTGAGAGGGAGGAGCTCTCCTCCTTTTATGGCAAGAATTTTTCCTCTGAATGTTGAGGTGTTGTAGCCCCATTAAATGAAATCTTCACGTGTTGAGACATTCTTGAATGTTCATAATTCTTGTGGACGTTTACCCTAAAAATATCAACGGTTTTGGACAAGTAATCCGAGTGTTATTCCCATTTTATTCTCACAATTTATTCTGTCCAGTTAGACACACCAAATCACAAACGTTTGGATTATAATGCTTTAATGACCCCTAAAACGGACAATTCCCACGGACTTCTATTCATGAAAGATGTTCTAAAACTCTTTTCTCTTCCACCATCCTAATATCACCACAATTGGGCCCACCAAGAATTATTTATGGACCCCACACCAAAAATCTACAGAACTATGAACAGGTTTCATGAGACAACTTGTGAGCTTTTTTTGAGCTTCCATATGGTCGATTCATCTTTTGGTCCAAAAATAATAAATGAATCCCTGGATGTGTAAAATCTGGAAAAGAAATAATTTTTCAATTTGAATTATTTTACAATATGTTATGGCTAAACTACAAAAATAATTTAAAACAGTTAAAAATCCAAAATGGACCATTTTTAATTTTCAGCTCAAAATAACACCAATATCATAAAAATGAAGCCATTAATCTTAGAGTAACACTTTTGTGGGTTTAAAAAAATTAAATTAAACTTATATTTAATTGAAAATATTTTCTCTATAAATTCCCTCGTACTTAGCACTTGGACTCCTAGACAAGTAAAAATCAAATCAAATCAAATCCAAAACACATATCAATGAGATCTACTAAATCCATACAAAGAAACAAAAAGATATCATGACTTATCAAAAACAATTATTTCAAGTTCTCTATTTTAGATCTTAATATATTTTTACTTAATTTCTTATCCCATACACACAAAACACCTACCTCATATGAATTTCCTCTCATCTCACAAATGTAAATGCTGAATAAGGCTTTTCTCATCCAAAATCACACAGGAGTCACCATAGGCTTGATAAATTCCTACATCTCCACCAGATGTGAGTCAAGGACATGTGTTTCTCATGAGGACTTTTTAAGGTTGTTATGTGGCTTCCGGTTGGTAGGATTTAGATGTTAAAAATTCTTAGGCCGAAAAAGGAGGGCTTGGATCTTTTTGAAGAAAAATTGCAAGATTATAATTATCACTCAAACATGGTATCCTTCTATTTCCCTTAGTAGAAAATAGGCTCCATCATCATTTAATCAGCTCGGTATTTAAACAAAATAAATTCAATCTTTTCAAACATGATTTTTCTTGAAAGCTCCAGATAGACACAGATTTCTTTTTACATTCGAAACTCCAGAAAGGCACAGCTTCTCTTATCATGAAATCTCTAGAAAAGGCACAGCTTTTAACAAAATGAAATATTCAGTAGAAACATCATCTCTTCAACATTTTTTATTCCACCAAAATTATCACCAAATGAGGTATTACACCACAAGACATCTTCCCCCACACATAACTTCAACTAGATCATGAAATTTCACTTCAATATCAGGTTAGATAGGGAAAATTGGGTTATAATGTGGCTAACCTAACAGGATGTTTATGGATTATAGGGGCTACAATGATTAATGTATAAGGTAGGCCATAATAAAAAGTATTATTTTAAAAATGGGGCTTAAAACCAAATAAATGCCTCAATCATTTAAAACACATGTACCCCAAACCCTCAAGTTTTGAAAGGAATAAATCAAATTCTGGTTAAAGAAAGCATGGTCTGGTTCTCTCAAGAAATGAGGTGAATGAAAATAATTTGAAAAAATGGTTCAGAAGCCTCACATGAAAGTGATTTAAAATATATAGACAATGAAATATAGAATGAGTTTCAAAAATCAGTGTACTTTTCATGAAATTCCAAAATATTTGAACACGAAACAAATTCATTTCAGCATTCATTTAAGCTCAGTTTCATGGAATAGATTGGTTCACTCATTGAAATGGGTTTCAAAAATGGTAATGATAATAATTTCAGCTCAAAATTTTCAAAAACACACCAAAAATTGAAAAATAAACACATAAAAATATGAAAAAACGCACTTTTTTGAAAAAAAACACAAAATTAAAATACTAAACTACAAAGGTTCCCTCCCCCACACTTAAATGATGCAGTTTCCTCAATTCATTCAAGTTTATTTAACATTTATACCAATTATAAAATGAATCACAATATCAAGAAAGTATAAAGGAGAGGTACGGCCTGACTTATTGGAAATGGAACATTGAGTTTGGATCCTAAGTGTTTCTCATTGAAGACCTAAAAAAGTAAAAAAGATAACATAAGATATTTGTTAAAAGAAATGAAAATAAAAATTGAATAAGAAAAGTAGGATAAATCTTGGTTTAATCCCCCAAGTGGGCCCTGGGTTTTGACTGCCTTCAGAGGGGTAGTTCTAATCGTTTATCCCCAATCTGATGGTGGGTGAGGTTTCTTGCTCATGAACAAAAAAATTCTTCTTTCCAGCATACAACACTTCCTTTTTGTTGTGGACTCCAAGTATATAGCACAAAAAACCACCCCTATGAGAATTATATAATACATGAAAGGTGGGGGTAGGATAATGAAGGATTCCTCTTCCTTCTTGGTTTCCACTTGCACAACATCTTCTTTATGCTCTAGTGGTTGTTGAAGGTATGCTACATCAATATAAAAATAAAAGGGAATATTAGAATGTAATTCTATTTGAAAAAAATTAAATCATGATGTGTTAATATCAAATTATTCTCTTTAAATTTCTACTTATTGTGTCTTTATTTCCTCAGACAAATCCACTTTAATATCCTCTTGAACACCCTCCAATAAATGTTCAACATGTTCAGGGAGCTCCATATGTTCTTCATCAGGTGTATCTTCTTTTTCATCGTCTTCCTCCAAGGAAATACATGTATTGGATGAGTCTGAAAAATTAAAACAAGGGGAGGTAATACTCAATTCAGTTTCAACAAAATCAAAAGATAATGAGTTCATGAAAATATTATATCCCTAAGTTTGTTCATCATCAATCTCTTCTTCAATGGACAACACCTCTTGGAGTTGAGTAGTACTAGGTAGAGGCAGGTAGTCAGTCTCCACTATATCTTCGATCTCCATAAAAAATCAGGGATGACTAATGGGGGGTCTTCTTGGACCTTGGAAACTTCATAAAATTCTGGAAAGTATTGGGAGGACTCAGTTAGCTTTCGTGCCATCACTTCAAAAACATCTTTGTTCATTTCCTCCCTTAGTCCATCTATGAATAGTTTGAAATTTTTCCCCTCATTATTTGTTTTCCAAAATAACCTCACATGTCTAACAATAGAAGAAACACCATCCTACTTGGAAAAGGTTGAGTCAATAATTGGTTCATTTATCGCTGGGTAATTGTTCCATGAATTAAAGAAATAATGATTTGAAAAAAACATGGAAATTTTTTTTAATTTGAAAAGAGTCAAATATATATAATTAGTTTGTGGCACTGCCTCCCCAGAAACAGCCCCAAGTTTTGACATGTTCCTGTCGTGGGGTGTGACAAAAACAAATAATACCTAAGATAAAATGTAGTAGAGTGGTTCACCTAATTTTTCTCCAGAGAGTAGTGCACAACAATTATGTTTGTCACTTAAATTTAAGAAATAAGAAAATGTTGTTTTAAAAATTGTTTGGGTTGAAAAATAAAGCAATAAATAAAAAAGAAACATTGAACACTAATGGATGAAGAGAGTGATTTGGTCAGGGTAGGATTCACTTTTGAAATTTCATCAGAGTAATAAAGATCATATTCCCTCTCTTCCTTTCGATTAATAAATGAAAGACTCCTCGATCGAGTTATTAATCACCCTTGGTTAAAAAAACAAATGAGACTCACCCCTATGTGTGTGGAAGTTCATAAACAATCCCTAAAAAACTAAGACAAGTCCCAATCAGGAATTTTTGCTCCTTATAACTCTAGAAAAAGTTTAATAGTTTCACACATGTGTCAATGATCACTAGACACTCACCACCTAACACAATCTGCTAGATCGAGACAAATTGCACTAGGTGGAGGGAGATTAAAAGTCTTTAACCAAAGATATTAACAATGAATACACCAAAATCAAAATACGATCGCATTAAGATAATTGGGAAACAGTTATAATAGAATTCATTCAAAAGAAAATGAGGATTTTATATTTAAGCACAAAACTCTGACATTACAAAAGTGAAACTCACCCTTCCCCGATCACTCAAAGGTTTTACCCCTCCATGTGAAGGGTAATAGAGTTAAAAGGGGAAGAAGAAGGCATTACCAAACAAAAATAAAGAAGATGAATAAATTAAAAATAAATGTGGAAGAGTTGTGGCCATCCTCCCTCATTGAAGATCTCCTCCTTGGTGCCTTGAAGGAATGGATGGAGAATGGGATGCCTTGAGAGGGATGATCTCTCCTCCTTTTATAGCTAGAATTTTTCCCCCGAATGTTGACGCGTTTTATCCCCATTAAATGACATCTTAACGCGTTGATCCCTTCTTTAATGTTGTTTATAATTCTCTTGGGCGTTTATCCTCAAACTCTCATCAGATTTGGACTAGTAATACGAGAGTTATGCCCATTTTACTCTCACAATTTATGTTGTCCAGTCAGACACACCAAATCGCAAACCTACAGATTAGGATGCTTTAATGACCCTTAGAACGGCCAATTCCCACGGCCTTCCCTTCATGAAAGATGTTTTAAAACTTCTTTCCCATCCACCTATCGAATATCACCACAATTGTGCCCACCAAGAATAATTTATGGATCCCACACCAAAAATCAGCAGAACTGTAAACAGTTTTCATGAGACAACGTGTGAGCTTCTTTTCAGCTTCCATATGGTCGATTTAGTTTTTGGTCCAAAAATAGAAAATTAAGCCCTAGATGTTTAGAATCTAAAAAAACGAATTTTTCAATTTGGATTAGTTTAGAATATGTTATGTCCAAACTACAGAAATAATTTAAAACATTTAAAATTCTGAAATGGACTATTTTTAATGTTTAGCTCAAAATAACACCAATATCATAAAAATGAAGCAATTAATCTTAGAGTAACAATTTTTTGGGTTTAAAACAATTAAATTCAATGTAAATTTAATTGAAAATATTTGCTCTATCACTAGTATATATGATATAAACTATAAAAGAAGAAAGAAAATGAAATTTTTAAAGGAAACAATTATTTAATTTTCTATGGATTAGTTTTCTCATACATACATGGAAAAAACACCAAACACTCATGAATTTTATTAAGTTCCAAAAAAGGAGTTATAAGAGATAAAAATATATTAATAAAATGAATAATAAAACCTCCTTCCTTCCTTAATATTTCATTTTCATTGATTTTCAAGAAACCACTTAAGGAAAAGTGTAAACCAATCACAACTCAATTGAAGGAAACAAAATCTACAACCAAAGATAAAATAAAATTCAATTTTCTTCATGTATCATAATTGGGAGAGTGTAACAGCCTGATCAAGTGTGCACCCTCCATAAAAATTAAATATCCTACTAGATTGGATCTTATTTAGTATGATAGAATGTGTCCAAAGTCCCTCATTATTCAATGAACAATGGAAAATCTAGAGAAACTATAATTTTACTGACCAATCTATCTTGATAATTTATCTCTCTATAACTCATATAAGTAATAAATTAGATAGATATGTTGAAGGTTTAAATATAACTTGTAATTATGAGTGATTATAAGGATTGAAAGTTCCTGACACACATAATTATCAAGGATCGTCATAAAATCTTGGTTAAGAGATAACTTGCTACATGGATAACTCAGATGAATCCAACTAGTGATATTCGTAAATAAATTAAATAAGAACTGGAAACAATATAAAAGTAACCATGAGTAAATTTATAAAGAAAACAAACCCATGGAAGGGTCACACAGTGTAATGGTAAAATAAAATTTTGTGTTTGGGTACACCATAAAAGATACAGATTATATAAGGGTTCTCGAATGTTATTATTAAGCTCATAATCCCTTTACATAAGAGTGAGAACCTTAAGCCATGGAAAGGATGAAAATCATGGTAAAAATAAAATATAACACATGATAATTATATATAATTAAATGGTAGATTTATGAAAGAATGGTTTTATGAGAAAATACAAATTCTAAAATATCCACCATTTACAAATAAAGTTGATTTTTGTGATGTTCTTACACCTAATTTTATTGAATTAGAACCATTTTCAACATATTTAAGAAGTGATTGTACTTGTAAAATGTCACAACCTTAGTCAAACTATCAACTTGATTATTGTTTTTGTGCATATTATTAACACACACCATTCCAATTTCAATAATGTATCTTGAAAAATATATTCTAATATATATATTTTTAGAACTATTACGGAAAACTCAATTCTTAGGAAAATTTAAAGCAAACTAACTATCAATATATACAATAATAAAATAATTTTAAAGACATTGTTCAAAAATTAACCCTTTTATCCCAAATACCTCTTTGAAATCAATGATTAATTTATTATTCTCCATGTCAATGGTTGAGAGTTCCACTATGAACTTCATTTTTAACTTCAAAGAAATTGATCCACATCATGTATTAAAAACATATCATGTAAGGGGATTCTTGGGGTTAATGTTACCTGTATAATCAAAGTCAACAAAACCAAAATCCAGTTCATCATAATTGAAATTTCTTCCATAAATCGTACATGAATATGATGTAAATGAAATATATATATGGATTCATTTAAGGTAATTATAATGTATCTTTCCATAGATTATATATAAATCAATATAATGGGAAAATAGAATAAGAAACATTGAGTCTAGTACAGATCATTTAATTCATAATGCTGCCCAAAATATTAGCATGATAGATTTCATACATCTAATCAATATCAGTTTTTGTGACATGTGACAGGGAAAAATAAAATTTAAATTTTTGTTTAAAGTTTACATTATAAGGTTTAATTTATTTAAATAGGTATCACTTCAAAATCTTTAATACATATTCATGATGCGAAAATTAAATTATTTTCTTACTTTATTCCTAACTATTTCCATTCTAATAGTTTTCTTAGTATTACCAAGATACTTTATTTCAAAAATAGGCTTTAATTAATTATGAGTTTCATTTATTTACAAATGATTAACATGTCCTCATTATATAGAAGAATATAAATCATTTATTTTTGAACACTCTTATAGTAAACGCATGCATCATATTTAAACCTATTACAATGGTTGTCAAGAATGAAGTAATAACACTTTATATATCATTTTCATGAGTCCTTATTCAAACAATATAAGTATTTATTCAATAAGGATACCTGATTGAGAATTAATCAATTCATGTAACCATCTGTAGGCGGAATATACAATTTCTATTTAATATCACAATGAATAAAATAAGTTTTAACATCAATTTTCTCAATATGAAATTCATGGTAAGGGGAAAAAGAAAGGAGTGATAGAGTGAATAAATTCTTCACAACCAGAGAGAAAATTTTTAGAATAATAAATTCTATCATATTCAAGGAACCCCTTTTCTAAAATGATACTATTATATTTAAGTTTATTATCTATAGTGTTTTCCTCTTTCCTTTTGAAAATCCACGTACAGTCGATCAATTTAGCATTTTATTGTTTGTTAATAAAAGACTATGTTTGGTTATTTCTTAAGGATTGTATCTCATCATTCATATAAGTAATATAATGTTTGTAATCACTATCATTAATTTCATATTAATATGATTTTGTATCCTCAATAATAAAATCTTAGGCAATTTTTAATGAAAAATAGGCCATATCATATTGGATAAAATGATCAAGATGCCTTATCACTCTCCTAGATCTATCTCTAGTGATATAGAAATCATTGTAATTATTAGAGGTCTCATTTTATAACTCAAGATCATATTTGGGTTAAGTTTATGTCCCAAGATAAGGATTTTGTGTAGAGGGATTGATGGGAGATTCAAACTAGGTTTTTTGTTTGGTAACAACACTCTTAGTTTGAGGTACATCACCACTATTTTCAATGAAATACTCAGACTTAGGAGAAACCTATTCATGGAATGTAAAATTATAGATAATGATAGATTTTTTTTAGATAAACTTATCCAACTATAGCTTATACCACCTGATAAAATCAGGATACACTATGAATATACATTATATTTCCATAGGTTACATCATTTCAGTTTTAATGTGGTCATAGGTTATGGACCCAAATTCCCTCAAGTGGTTATAAGAATGAGGCTGATTATTCCATAATTATTTTGGATTTTTAAACTAATTATAGTCATAAGGAAACATATTAATAAGATATACTATGGTGGTGGTATCCTTGACCTAAAAATATTTGGGTAGGCCCGAAAATACAATCATTCTTTAGACCCACTCCAAAATAATTTAGTTCAAGAACTCATACAAACCATTATATTGGGGAGTATCCATAATAGTGTGGCACATTATGATGACTTGAAACTGATACAATTGAATAAAATCAATTGATAAATATTCCATCCTATTATTATTTCACATGATTTTAATATTTAATCTATTTTTTTTTTCAATAGAATATTTCAAGGTTTTGAAAGTATCAAAAACATCACATTTGTTCTTAAGGATATAAATTCAGAATTTCATAAATAAATCATCAATAAAAGTGAAAAAATACAATATTTCACTATGTAATGTAGTCCTTTCATGTCCCCCACAAGTAACAGTGAATTTACTCTAATGGTTGATTCCTTTAAACAAGGATCTATTAAAACTCGCCCTCTTTGAGTTAAATAGAACAAAACCCTCCCAAAATGGATGATTATTGGGTGTCATTTCATTTATAAACCATTAATTACTTAATTCATCAAGACCCTTAGAGGTAACATTACCTAACCTCCTATTTCATATAATGATATTATCATTGTTAGTGAAATATTTATTTCCCAACTTCCTATAATGGGTTTTACCATTTGACTCATAAATCCCATTCATTAGAGAATAATTAATGAAATTTCAATATCCTTTAAATATTTTAATACAAACAGATTCATACTTAAAGGTAAATCTCTTTTAATCTAAAACCCCTATAGAGAAAATATTTCTATTCATAATGATTATCCACCTAACATCACATAAGGTGAAAATTGAATGATCATCAAGTTTTAACAAAAAAAACTCATACTCTTGACCTGACATCTCATATTATTTCTTAATATGAGTTATCCTTATACTCTCTTGGTAAATTCAAGGAAGCTATATCCATTGGGATACATGTGGAATGAAAAATAAGAGTCTAATATCCAATCACCAAACATATCATTCTTATGGACAATAAAAACTTCACTACTTTCACCAACATCATCTATAAACAAGGAGTGATCGTTAAGTTCTTCTGGATTTTTTTGTGGGATTATAGAATTTTGGAATTATGTTTCTAGAATTGCAACACTTATATCAACTTACATGTCTTAACCTAGACTTAGAAATTTAACATATAGATTGATTATGGTTTTTATTATTTTTATTTCCTTTGATATATTTATTTTTACTCTTGTTATATGTCCTACCCCTACTATGAAGACACTCTGAATCATACTTTACTTTAGGTTTATAATGATGTTATTTAGAATGTAAAATTACTTAGACATTTCATGTTTTATGGTTTTAAAACCATAAATCATATTCTCAACAAATGTGTTATATTAATTATCTATAGAAATAAGCAGTATGATAGCTTGATTCTCATCATCAATGGTGACATCAATATTGGAATGGTCAAGAACAATTTTATTAAATTTATCAATATGTTCTATGAAAGAGGTTATAGAAATCATATTTAATGTAAATATTATATGATTTTTATACAAATTACCAACTAAAGAAGTAGTCATATATAATTTCTCTAGTTTTAACCAAATAACAGTTGAAAAAAATCATATGCAACTTCTCTTAAAAATTTATCATTGAAGGATAATAACAGGGATGTGTGGGAATTTTGAATAACATCATCAGATACATCATGGTTGGTGGTAGTTTTTACAACCCCCTCCCACCAAAGATACTGTAATGAAGGGAAATAGATAATGACCCCTAAGTCTCATCTCCTGTAGGCTTTAGGTTGGAGTCTAACACTGAGGGTATAAAAATATCATAAGATTTGAGGTATTACCCTCTATAATAATATATGATTGGGATATAGGAAAAAATAAAACAAAAGAAACTCTATAAAATCATAAAAAATAAATCCAAAACCACCCCAAAATTCACGTATAAAATGAAAAAATATAGATAAATGTCTCCAAAGTAAACACCTAAAAGTAAAGCTAAATCAACATCACAGCAACTATCCCAGAGTATGAGCTAGTAATGTCCAACACAGTCAACATATTCCTCCTCGAAACATGAAAATAAGTTTATATATATAGGGCGAACATGCAAGTATAATAAGTAGGGAAAAAATTATTTCATGCACATATGAAAGAATTATACTAATAGACCTATGAGAAAACAACAGAACCAAAAACACTAAAACAAGTCAACATTCCAACCCAAATCTTACCAACTCACACTCACCAAATAATTCAATCCACATATAGTAACATAATATGAATTGTATCAATAAAGGGTACCTCGTACCATATTCCCACTGGTTTTCCACTCTCACACCAAAAGGTCATATTCCTTATAGATCCCATATCTTTTGTATAACATATAACACTACCTCGTAGCATGTTCATTTCATATCACACCCACAGACACCTGGTCCACCGCCCCACAGCTCGATCACATCTCATCTCACCCGAAGACACCGGGTCATCACATCACAACCATAACCAGAGTATTATGGTATCATGAACATAATGTACATTAACATCATTCCCACATCCTACCATGAATAAAACCCACTATAAGACACCCCATAGTATGGTCATATCACATCTTGCCCAAAGACACCAGGGCCACCACCCTAAAGCACGGTCAAATATCATTCCGTTTATAGACACCTGGGCCACCACCCCATAACATGGTCACTTCTCATCTCACTCGCATACACTTAATCCATCACCTAGTTCATTTTATGACCTCCATCCATCATGTCATATTCTAGATACTCACTTTGAAGAGAGATAGGGAAAGAGCGAGTATCCAGCCATTCATCCTCACTACTAGGATGCTGGGAAAAAATCCCATATACATATACATATACTGGTGTTGGAATATGGTTCTCTATGTTGGTGGGGTGCATAGAGAAATCACAAGGAATATGAAAAGTATATATATAAATATCCACACTCAAGCCCATATTATGGTTTCACAACAAGGCACTAACCAACTCACAACATCACTACTTTCACTGCAACCACTAAAAGAAAAAAAACACATAACAAACACAAGCCCCAAACCACTTCCCACTATTCATTACAAACCAAGAAAATTTTATTTCAACATCCCATTACTTTTATTATTTATCAACAACATTATTTAAACACACAACCCATTATTAATTAATTCATTTACTATTTTCATCCCATCAACCAAACCATCCTAAGTAATTTAAAACATTATTAACCAGTTATACCATCACTGCCTAGAAATATAGTGAAATAAAACCATTCTCATCTCATCTATCATATATCACAACCATGTATTAGATAACCACACATCACTTCCCCATTACGAAGCCTCATACTAACCACACATCACCTCCCCACAACACAACCTCATCATAACATAAAACAAAATAACACATCATCCCCCACATCATAACTACACATCACTGCCCCACAACAAGGCCTTAGATAACTCATCAGCCCCACACACAACAACCACAAATATCCACCCCATAGAATGACCATGCATCGCATAACATTTTACATATTTCACAAGGGGGTTTTATCAATCCACTTATTTATTTAAATTCATTATTACACAATCCATAAATCAAAGGGAAATCATTTTATTAGATGAATATAAGTGGTTAGACAATTTATATTTTTTGGGTGATGTAAAATATTCACAAAGAGTTTTCATAATCGCAAAAATCACTATAGAAACAAATACCCCAATGGACATGATTTTCATTGGGGTGTTTAACCCTTATAATCACAAACTCACAATAATATCAATGCCATAAGAAGAAGTCAAAACCAACCCCTTCCCCTTCAATTTCAATTAAAATTTTATTGTCTTAGTTATTATAGTGAAAACTATATCCCATAGATAAACTAGAGAAATACCCTCCCACATGACACACAAAGGTGAGAAACAAGGGATTTCAAACCTCAAAGAAGATTTTCTAACTCGTTGTGCACCACTGGGTGAAGAAGAAGCATCTACAAACCAAAACATCACATGGGAAACCACGAATCAACCTACATTGGACCCAAGGATCATAAAAATACATATATAACATGACCCAAACGAAAAGCACACCACTGCAGTAGATCTCTAAGAGGATAAAGAGAGAAAAAACCAAGAAAGATAGAAGGGATTACAACCAATCACCAATGAACAGCCACCATAACCAATGGATCAAGGTGAGGGAATATGGGGTTATAAAACCTCCTAATATTTCTAGGAATATATAAAAATAGAGAGAAAAGAGGGAATATTAATGGATAGATAATCGACCATAAAAAACCTATTCAAAACCTAGAACCCATCCCTTTCATGTCATGAATCTCATTCATGGCATAAATTCCATGAGGTCTCATGGATTAGAAGATGTGAATCTATTACAAGGTGTGAAATCACTATATCTTTGGTTTCTTCTAAAAATTAAGTCACCTTGTATCAAATTAATTACACTTTTTGAATTTCACTTTCATGTCCTGAATTTTTTTTATGTATTACCTCCACCTCTACACCCAATCTGTGAAACCTATTGGCCACATTTTTCATGAACTACCAAATCCTGACATGAATCTAGTTCACATCATGAACCACCTACTACAACACTCATGTATCTCCAACCTCCACCGAACACTCTAATACTTCCTACAAACACTCTTTAACCACCAAAACTGGAAAAGTAACATGTTGAGAAGGCACATACCATTACATAATATACCACTCAAATGATTCTCATCCCTGAGAATCAAAACCAAACCTGGGAAGAGAAAGGGGTCCAAACAACCACCCCATGAGATACCTATTAGGGATCTTATTACACCTCAAATACTACCACCATCCAAATATTTCAACCCAAAATTACCATGAAACAAACCACACAACCATATCACCACACAACCACATCACTACCTCTCACTGAGCACATTAAATATCATCCTATGGGTTCATAACAATTCACTAACCAACTCACAACATTTCCACTTTCACTACCACTGCTAACTGTAGAAAACCACATAACAGACACAATCCATAAGCCACTTACAACTTTTCATTACAAAATATGAAAATTTAAATTAAACATGAAATTAATTTAATTATTTATTAAAAACCAAATTTAGCCACACAACCCATTATTAATTCATTCATTTACTATTTCAATCCCATTAACCAAACCAGTTTAAGCCATTAAAAAAATTACTAACCAGTTATTCCATCACTAACTGACCATCTAGCCCAACACAATCATTCTCATCTAATACTACACATATCATATCCATTAATCACATATATATACCTCACCACCTCATAGCATGGCCTTATACCAACCACACATTGTATCTCTATAGTAAGGCCTCATCAAAACACACACAAAATAACACATCAACCCCCACATCACAACTGCACATCACCACCCCATATCATAGCCTTATAAAACTCATCCTTTCTACACACTAACACCACACATCACACCCCCACCCCCAGTAAGGCCACACATCATAACACATCACATAACATTTTACAAATTTATAAAGGGGCTTTTTATCAACCCACTTCTTTATTTAAGGGAATTCTCACACAATCCATAAATATAGGTGAAATAATTTTATTAATCGAGTATAAGTGGTTAGAAAATTTATATTTTTAGGGTGATTCCCAAAAATAACAACAAGTTTCTATAATCACAAAAAAAATGTGTAAAAAATCCCCTAATGGACATGATTTTTAGCAGGGTGTTTAGTTCATACAATCACAATATAAAAAAATATAAAATCCATAAGAAGAAGGAGAAACAACCCCCTTTCACCTTCAATTTCAATTAACCATTTCATTATCTTGATTATGATAGTGAAAACCATATCCCATAGATAAAACAATGTAATCCCCTCCCACATGATACAAAAAAGTGATAAATGAGGGATCCCTTATCTCAAATAAGCTTTGATAACTTATTTTACACCACAGAGAGAAGAAGAAACATAGGTAAACCAAAATCTCGCATAGAAAGATGCATATGAACCTATACCACACCCAAGGATCATCAAAAAACATCCTTCTCACACACAAAACCAAAACTACAACACCATAGTGGATCTCCAAGAGTAGAAAAAGATAAAATAACCAATAAAGAGAAAAGGGATTACCACCCATCACTGATGAATAGCCACTGAAATCAATGGATCAAGGTGACTAAATATGGGACTGGAATGCCTCCCAAGATTCCTAGAGTTAGTTCAAAAACAATAGGAGGGAGGGTGTCTTAATGGCTAGAGAATAATCCAAACAAAATGTAACACCCTGAGATTTTATGAGATATATTTTTTTTAAGTCTTATGTTATACGCAACACCAAAGTAATCTTTCACTACACACAACACTGTATTGGCTTGCGTTACACGCAATCGTGACCTTCCTCGATAGCGTGTGTAGTACGCAATATCGGGTTTCACTAGACAATGATATATTGTTATAATATTATTATGGACTACCCGTTATGAATAGTATTAACTACATTTTGAATTTTATAACATCATTATTCATCTTACACATTTTCTATAACATGGTATGAGAACAAAATAAATTTTTCGGGTAAAATAAGTATTTTTCAAAAATGCAGTTTTGCTGCCTTTTGATGGTGCACCAAATTTAAATCTAGTTTTTGACATGTTTATAAGTTCAATTTGAAAAAATAAAATTCTTCTTTGGAATCAGGATATAAAAATTTACTTTGGATAAATTTTTCATATTATTCTTATAACTTTCATATTTTAATGAATAGTAAAAACACGCTATATTTTAATTAATTACAACTTTTTTCATCACAATAATTTATATGGTTAAATTATAATATTGAATGTCTTTAAAGTATAAATAGAATATATTTTTACCATTTAATATAATTTATGTCATTGCCATTAATTTTACACTGAATTCATAGGTAAAAACATTTCAATCTTTGGCAATGTGTTAACATTTAAAACCCATTTTCTTAACAACGGTTTTAATTTTAACTTAATTACTGCAACTTATGTGTTTTAAATTTTGAAAAATGGATTCCATATCTGGATTCAGTGGGTCTAAATTATGTTAATAGGTTACTTTTATTTTTTTGATATTATGAATAGTAATTGCGGTAATTTTTATTTACTACAGTTAAAGGTAAATTGGGTAATTAAGGGTTAAAATAAGATTATAAAATTACCCTAACACCTGCCAAAATTCTATTGGATGACTAAAAGTAAAACCATATTACCTAAGGGTCGGAATAGATTCATTTTATGGACTTTTGACCATGAAAATAATTTAATTATTATTAAAACCAAAGAAAGTGACAACATGTCACACTCTTAAATATTATAAGTATAATAATTTTAATTTAGTGATAAACTTCATGAAACTTGGAACATTAATAGTCTCCAGAAAGCTAATAAAATTATCTACATCATGTAAATTTATTTAGAATTTTAAAGGATTAAATAATTATCATTAAAATATTTAAAATTTATAAATTAAAATTTATATGGTCGACAATATCATAAATAATCCAATTTTGGAAAATTCAAAACACATAAATAAATATTTATAACAATATAAAATTTAGAATCCTATTACCACAAATAAAATTAAATGGATTAAATAAGGATAAATCAAGTTGATATGGTTTAAAAGAAATTTCCAATATGTCAAAATTTTATTGGCTGATGAGATTACAACCCTATCTCATCTAATCTTCGAATATGAGTCATTTTTGTAGGTTTTTAAGTGGGTTTTGATTTATTATAAATTAATATTGTTGAGGTTTCAAAAGGTACCACTCTCCTCCCTTATAAAATGGCACCTCCTCCCTCTCTTATTTACACAACTTTGAGCCTTAAAGCTCAGCCAACCCATACCCATTACTCTTCTAAACTTCCCTAGTAATATTCTAGAGGTTCTAGTCTTCTCAAAAGACCAACTCTAGTCCCTTAAGAGGAAGTTTAAAGTAGGCATGTTGAGGAAGAGGTAATCTCTTCTACCGATTCTTTCAAGTTTCTTCCTTCTTCTACTTCCTCTTCTTTATTGGTTTCATTATAAAGTAATAAAATCAGTATCACTCATATACTGATATGTTATTATAAATAATAATAAAACCTATTTCACATTTTATCCATCATATGGAAAATGAAATCACCACACGTGCATACGTACGGAATACCGTCTCCACACCGTGGTGTAATCTGTTTTCAACCACCACCTTACTTGGATGGGTATAATGGTGTAAAGAATAACTATATATTATTATTATAACATGATACTAATTCTGAAATATATTCTATCATCCACTCCAAGACCATTCAATAATTATGGGAACAATATCGTCGCTCATGCGTACGTACGACTTACCGTATCCACGATGCGATGTGATTCGTTCTACTTGATCTTCATTAAACCATGATTATAGAAATGAATTGAAGGAATAAATCAGATGTATATAATACTACTACCATTCTGTAAATGATGTAGCTATAACCTAAAAAGTGGAATAAGAATTTATTTGACAAAACACGCATAAGAACATAAAGCAATGAACACCCGAATAACAAGTATCAATGAAATATTACTAATAAAAAGATAAGAATATGACCATATATGATATCATAACAATGAATATGATTCTGTAATAATAAATAACATTATTTAAATCATTATATAGGAGGTTTGGATACGTATGAAGCATATCGGACCTAAGGTAAGGGAAAATTTCAAAATCTCATTTTTATCCGAGATTGTTTATACTTCAAAATTTACTGGGGCATATTTATCATCCACATCCATGTTTCCCTAATATTTAATATTATTTCTATCCTCTTAAAAATTTAAATCCAATTTTACCTATTGGTGAATTTTAGTAAAAGATATTAAAGGAATCTTTTGTCATTTTCAGTACGAGATACTTTTTGAATTTTTCGGCCAAAGTACAAGAAGAATGTTTTTTTAACTTATACAACATGAATGGATTTTTATGATTTCATAGAAAATTATTTCAATGAAATTTTCTTTACAAGTTTTAAATTTTATTTTTAATTAACTTCTTTTAGTTTAAAATTTAATGACATATTAAGAAAGGAAAAATGTTTTTTTTAATTAGAAATGATATTTTCCTCAAGAATGGAGTTCAAGTGTTTTATCAAAATTATTTTCCATCTAAGATAATATAGGGCTCTTTTTATATCCCTGTTTTTACATTGATTTGATTGTGTTATGATGGAATTATTTTTATGAAGTCATTTTATCTTATATGGATTATGTTATGATAGCATGATGTTTAAGAATCCCATTTTTATTACATGGGTTATGCTATGATATATGATTTATGATTTTGTGGTACACATAAAAATGGTTTCATTATGAGATGGGTGGGACCTATATCTCCCTCCAATGAATTGGGTAAAGATTTATATCTCATGAGATAGACATGGTTGGAATGGAAAGTTAATCTGATTTAGTGATACAGGACTGGAATGAGGATTGAACTTAGTTCAGAAATGGATTTTTTCTGCTAAGAAAGTCTTGGAAATGAGTCTTGACTAATATGAAATAATTTTCAATTATTATTTGTGTATGCCACAAATATTAATTTTTTATGTTATGATTATTGGGATTACATTTCACTACTATGATTTATCCCATGTTATGATTTTATGATCTCTTTTGCAAGTTAATATTTTCAAAATGTTATGTTCTTATGAATATGATATGATTGATATTTCTTTTTTTTACCCCTAATGATCATTTGAGCTCACCCTTTTGTATGTTTTCTTTTCTCGGGGTCAGGAAGAAGGGTATTAAGAAGGATATGCCAAAAGGGACTCTAGATATGATGAAATAAACGGGAGATAATTTAGTTTATTTATGAACCAGTTGTTCATGTTTCCTAGTTTCTAAAAACACTATACCTATACGGTCCTACCATGGTTTTCTTATATATTTTAATAAGTATTCTTCAATTCTGAAGTAACAACAATGTATTTAAGTTATGGGTTGTTATAGTTGGTATCAGAGGAAAGGTATAGTCAATCTTTGGAAACTAGGATGTAAAAGCCTTAGTAAGAACCCTAAGGATATGTCTAATCATAGAACACAATATTAGTGTTTTAGAAATGGCCATTAATAACCTATGATAAGACCTAAAGTGTGAAATTTTATTCTTTATTATGTGGTTTTCCTATTATGATTAGTGTTTCTCACACTTTTCTTATTGGTTTTAGTCAATGGCTGGAACCCAAAGGAACCGTGTTAATGCTGAATGTGACGGGCAATGCAATGATTGTCCCCCTGAGCAACTAAACATTATGGGAGCTAGAATTCAAAATCTTGTAGCCATTATCACACAACTTTTTCAATCTATGAATCATGTAGGACTTCCGAACGATCAAATTAAGGAGAAAAATTTTGTTGAAACCTTCATGAGGCAGTGTCCACCTTCATTCAGCGGGTCTTCTGATCCATCAGTGGCTAAACAATGGATTAGTACCACTAAAAAGATATTTTCAGTTCTACAATGTTCTGAGATTTTATAAGAAATATTTTTTTATGTCTTATGTTATACGCAACACCAATGTAATCTTTCACAACACACAACACTAGCTTGGCTTGCATTACACGCAATCATGACCTTCCTCGATAGCGTGTGTAGTACGTAATACCGGGTTTCACTAAACAACGATATATTATTATAATATTATTATGGATTATCCATTATGAATATTATTAACTACATTTAGAATTTTATAACATTATTATTCATCTTACACATTTTCTAGAACATGGTATGAGAACAAAATAAATTTTTCGGGTAAAATAAGTATTTTTCAAAAATGCAGTTTTGCCACCTTTTGATGGAACACCAACTTTAAATCTAGTTTTTGACATGTTTATAAGTTCAATTTGACAAAATAAAATTCTTATTTGGAATCAGGATATAAAAATTTACTTTGGATAAATTTTTCATATTATTCTAATAACTTTCAAATTTTAATGAATAGTAAAAACACGTTATATTTTAATTAAAAACAACTTTTTTCATCGTAATAATTTATATGGTTAAATTATAATATTTAATGGTTTTAAAGTATAAATATAATATATTTTTATCATTTAATATAATTTATGTCATTACCATTAATTTTACATTGAATTCATAGGTAAAAACATTTCAATCTTTGGCAATGTTTTAACTTTTAAAACATGTTTTCTTAACAACGGAGTTAATTTTAAATTAATTAATACAACTTATGTGTTTTGAATTTTGAAAAATGGATTCCATATTTTGATTCAGTGGGTTCAAATTATGTTAATAGGTTACTTTTATTTTTTTGATATTATGAATAGTAACTACGGTAATTTTTATTTACTGTTGTTAAAGGTAAATCGGGCAATTAAGGGTAAAATAAGATTATAAAATTACCCTAACACCTACCAAAATTCTATTGGATGACTAAAAGTCGACCCATATCACCTAATGGTCGGAATAGATTCATTTTATGGACTTTTGATCATGAAAATAATTTAATTATTATTAAAACCAAAGAAAGTGACAACATGTCACTCTCTTAAATCTTATAAGTATAATAATTTTAATTTAGTGATACACTTCATGAAACTTTGAACATGAATAGTATCCATAAATCTAATAAAATTATCTACATCATGTAAATTTATTTATAATTTTTAGGGATTAAATAATTATCATTAAAGGTGACACAATAGTGATGTTGAAATTATTTTATTGATTGAAATATCAAATAAATGGTTTTAAAAATAGTAAAATAAATATTATATGAACTATTTAATGTGCTCCATGAATTTTATACATAAATATGAAATTTTATGAATCTATTAAATCTTTTATTTCAAACATATCTTCTGTGTGGATTTTATTTAAATTCAAATAAATTAAAAGTGTCAAAATTGACACAATTGTTATATTATAAAAATAACATAATATAAAATTTTTTAAAAATTACAAAAATATTTAAAAATTATAAATTAAAATTTATATAGTCTAAAATTTCATAAATAATCCAATTATGGACAATTCATAACTCATAAGTAAATATTTATAACAATATAAAATTTAGAATCTTATTACCACAAATAAAATTAAATAGATTAAATAAGGATAAATCAAGTTGATAAGGTTTAAAATAAATTTCCAATATGTATAAATTTTATTGTTCGATGATATTACAACCCTATATCATCTAATATTATAATATTAGTCATTTTTTGGAGGTTTTTAAGTGGGGTTTTATTTATTATAAATTAATATTTTTGAGGTTTCCAAAGGTGCCCCTCTCCTCCCTTATAAAAGGGCACCTCCTCCCTCTCTTCTTTACTCAACTTTGAGACTTAAAGCTTGTAAAAACACTCCCCATTACTCTTCTCAACTTCCCTAGTAATATTCTGGAGGTTCTGGTCTTCTCAAAAGACCAACTCTAGTCCCTTAAGAGGAAGTTTAAAGGAGGCACGTCGAGGAAGAGGTAATCTCTTCTACCGATTCTTTCAAGTTTATTCCTTCTTCTACTTACTCTTATTTATTGGTTTCATTATAAAGTAATAACATCAGTATCACTCATATACTGATATGTTATTATGAATATGAAACGGACCTATTTCACCTTCTATCCATCCTATGGAAAATGAAATCACCACGCGTGCGTACGTACGGAATACCATCTCCACGCTGTGGTGTAATCTTTTTTCCACCACCACCTTACTTGGATGGGTATAATGGTGTAAAGAATAATTTTATATGATTATTATAACATGATACTAATTCTGAGATATTCTATCATCCACTCCAAGACCATTCAATAATTATAGGAACGATATCATCGCTCGGGCGTACGTACGGCTTACCGTCTCCACGATGTGATGTGATTCATTCTACATGATATTAATTAAACCATGATTATATAAACGAATTGAAGGAATAAATCTGATATATATTATACTACTAACATTCTTTAAATGATGTATCTATAACCTAAAAAGTGGTATAAGATTTTATTTGACAAAACACGCATAAGAACATAAAGCAATGAACACCCGAATAACAAGTAGCAATGAAATATTACTAATAAGAAGATAAGAATATGACCATATATGATATCATAACAATGAATATGATTCTATAATAAGTAAATGACATTATTTAAATAATTATACAAGATTTTTGGATACGTACGAAGGATATCAGACCTAAGGTAATGGAAAATCTCACAATCACATTTTTATCTGAGATTGTTTATAATTCAGAATTTACTGGGGGCATATTTATCATCCACATCCATGTTTCATAAATATTTAATATTATTTATATCCTCATACAATTGATTAAATCAAATTTTACCTATTGGTTAATTGTAGTAAAAGATATGAAAGTAATCTTTTTTCGTTTTCAGTACGAGATACTTTTTGACTTTTCCGGCCAAAGTACGAGAAGAATGTGTTTTTTTAACTTATACGGCATGAATGGATTATTATGATTTCATAGAACATTATTTACATGAAGCTTCCTTTACAAGTTTTCAAGTTTATTTTTAATTATCTTCTTTTAGTTTAAAATCTAATGACATGTTAATAAAGGAAAAATTATTTTTTTAAGTAGAAATGATATTTTCCTCAAGAATGGAGTTCAAGTGTTTTATCAAAATTATTTTCCATCTAAGATAATATAGGGTTATGTTTATATACCTTTTTTTACATTGATTTGATTATGTTATGATGGAATTATTTTTATGAAGTCCTTTTATCTTATATGGATTATGTTATGATGGCATGATGTTTAAGAATCCCATTTTTATTACATGGGTTATGTTATGATATGTGATTTATGATTTTGTGGCACACATAAGAATGGTTTCATTATGAGATGGGTGGGACCTATATCTCCCTCCAATACATTGGGTAAATATTTATATCTCATGATGTAGACATGGATGGAATGGCAAGTTAATCTGGTTCAGTGATACAGAACTAGAACGAGGTGTGAACTCGGTTCAGAAATGGACTTTGTCCGCTAAGATAGTCTTGGCAATGAGTCTTGACTAATATGAAATGATTTTCAATTATTATGTGTGTATGCCACAAAGTTTCATGTTTTATGTTATGATTATTGGGATTACATTTCACTACTATGATTTATCCCATGTTATGATATTATGATCTCTTTTGTAGGTTAAGATTTTTAAAATGTTATGTTCTTATGAATATGATATGATTGATATTTCATTTGTTTACCCTTACTGAGAATTTGAAATCACCCTTTTGTATGTTTTCTTTTCCCCAGGTCAGGAAGAAGGGTATTAAGTAGGATATGCCAAAAGGAACTCTATATGTGATGAAATAAATGGGAGACAATGTAGATGATTTATGAACCAGTTGTTTATGTTTCCCAGTTTCTAAAGACACTATACCTATACAATCTTACCATGGTTTTGTTATATGTTGTAATAAGTATGCTTTAATTATGAAGTAACAGACAATGTATGTAAAGTATGGGTCATTATGAAAAATATATTTATATCCTGCAACCCGCCCCTTTAACATCATGAATCTCGTTCATGATATGAACTCCATGGGGTCCCATGGATTACAAGTATTAAATATAGTACATGGTTTGAAACCCTCATATCTTCAATTTCCACTAAAAATTAATTTTCCTCAAATAAAATTAATTACACATTGTAAATTACACTTTCACAATGTGAATTGTTTTCATGAATTTCCTCCACCACTGCACACAAGTCGTGAAACCTTCCATCTACACAAACCATGAACCTCCAACTCAAAATGTGAATATAGTTCACATTGAACCACCTTCTACAACACTCCCAAAGCTCCAACCTCCACTAAACCCTATGGGACTTCCTATAATAACTCTCCAATCACAAAAACAGGAAACGTAATAGGTCGGAAAGGCATGGTCCATTATAGTAGTGGTTTTCATATCATCAGATCGAGTAATAATAGGTTTCTTAGTTCTGTGAAGAGAATTAAGGATCCCCTTATAGAAAAGAAGAGCCATCATCTTGATTTTAAAAAGACTAAAATTTTTGTAGCTATCAAAATTCTCTATTTTTTACTCGGTAAATTCCATAACTTATGTAACAAACTGGCTCATACTTCCTCAAAAACCAACACACAACCCAGCTCGCCACAGACCCGAGGGACCTTCTCAATCCCCAAGGGGTGGCGATAATCCCCATGGAATCATTTTAAACTAAATGGTATTAATTTTTCATAGATATAAAAAATTTAAACAACAGAAGAATTATGCTAGGATTTCATCATGACCAAGTCATAAATCAAATTCCCAAACAAAAAATAAATAACTAGAACAAATAGTTTAAACACATAGCAGATAACAAAGATGAGAAAATAAAATCCCTCATCTCACCCTAAAAACTCCATCACCTAGCTATCTCTGAGTCCTACTATAACCTCCATAGATATAATGTTACACCAACTAACCATGACTTAAATAAATAAAAATACATATATGGATGAAGACACACAAACACTAATAAAAAATCCTAACATACCTGATCAAGCTATTTTTATGTGACATAAGGTCACTCTCTATCCAAAACATAAATTTCATTCTAAGAATCAAACCAGAACCTTCGAAAGGCCACTCAGTCTCCAAACAATGAGTGGTGTGAGTAGAATGTAAGCTTAATAACTTATTAGGTAAGAACCATAGAGTTAATGATTCTCTTTTCCAAAACAAACATGTAATTCAAGTTTGTAATAAATTATTTAAAAAATAAATTTCCAATTATTTAAAAAAAATGTACACAAAACCATTTTTCAAAACATTCATATTTTTCATTATATGAAAACAATAACTTAGAGATCATTTTTTTATCCTAAGGCTATTTTATTAAAAATACACATTTACAACTCTATTTTTATCATAATTCAATACATATAAAACAAGACCTTTTGAAAATACATTTTTAATCTTACTTTTAGAACTGATATTAAGAAAGAAATATAGAAAAATAAAGGAAGTAACAACAGAAGAAATATATAAACAAGGATAAAAAATGAGTTTAGAAGAGTAAGAACTAAAATTAAAAATATAAAATCAACAATAATCACAAAATATTTCATAATAATGTGATTGGGCACCAAGTATATTGTATTACGAGACACAGGGGGGATCTATGGCCTATGAGTTCAAAAGGTAACTGAAACACTCATAGAACACTACCCAACTATGTAACCTAAACCAAATTAGCGATAACCCTTAGTCTCTCAAATAAATGAGATCTAACTACCCTCATTCATAAATTTATGGAATCACTCATCCTGTTACCCACCTACCTACGGCTTCTCATGTTCTAACCATAAAATATACAATATAGAAATCATTATGTCCTATAACAATAACCACCCACACTCAAGAACAAAATTTTAAACCGTTCCTCCTTTAAAAAATCCATTTTTAAATCTCAATTTAAAACCAAATATTTTTTCTCAAGTTCATTTCACAAATACTTAATTAACTCTAACCTATTTTTAAATGAAAACAAAATCATTTAAAACATTCTTTGAAGACATTATGGAAATCCATGTTCAAACATAAAGTTTAAATTTTGAACTACCATTTTTAATTTTATACACATATTAAATTACATATATATATATATAACACCTATCAATGAACATATTCACATATGAAGGTTCTGAGCACAACGAAAGCATCAGATGGGGCATTCCCAGCTTGGATTTTATTGTAATAGATGATTAATCCGAAATTTACATTGATGATAAATATCATGACCAATGAAATTGAATTAAGATTAATTGATGAGAGAATGTAGGAACCAAAACACAAGATCATCACATAATGGTTTATAATTAATATAAGTAATTAAATATTTACCTTATACTGAATTATTTCTTAATTTATAAATCTTACAATGTCTCTACATCTTAATATCATTTAATTTGTAGTAATAAAGTGTAGATTCCCTCTATTAGTGATCCATGCATGCTTCTTGATCCTCCAAATGTCATCATAGGAATATTCAGGTGCTAGTGCAGTAGACCCTAACTCTTGCAGCTTTTATCTTTAATAGCCCCTAGAATCACTTCAATAGTAGTCCTCTTTGATCTATATATAATTGAGATTGGTATAGTAGGAGGATTTCTCTCCATCATTAAGAGTGTTCTTGGAGAGTGAGCTCTATTGGTCTTTGCGATAATTCTTTGGATGTTCTTTTTCACAACCAAATAAATGGAAACCAACCCCTGTCATAGATAATATAATTGGGTTTAAAAAGTTCTAAGGTTAGAAATGAATAGTTTCATGTGCACTATTATTATTTCATTAATCCTTTTGGAACACCGTGTCTATAATAATATTATTTTTATTATTATTTCTTGACATTCACAAAATTAACAAATTAATGAAATATTATTTATTAAAATAATATTTAATGCATGATATTTCCTACGAGACCAATAGACTTAATATGATATTCCTCCATAATATTTATTAGCCCTTGAATAATGAATATTTATTTAATAAATAAATATCACCACATTATTCACCAATAAATAAATAAATATTATATTCAATAAATAGAAATTAAATATTTATTAAATATTCTTCTCACAAAATATTCTCTTTAATAACTTGTGATGAAATATTTGTGATCAAAAAAGCATGAATAATTTTTTAACCATGTGAAAGACTAATATTTATTCAAAATGTTAAATATTATTATTATTTAACTGAGGTTCTTGATACACTTGGTGTGTGACCCTCTATTCCCTTTCGCAGTGGAATTGGGAAAGCCAGCCCAAAGTCCAAGGTCAAAGGCTACTATCATGAAAAGGTACCCATAGAGAAATAATTTATTATCACAGTGACATAAAACATCACATAGATATTATTGTGTTATATAATCCATTTATGTATATATATCTAATCAATAAGGTTGTATGATGGTGTCATCAGCCTTTATGTTTGATGCCTCTTTTTTTGCCTTCTCCAAAATTGAAATTTTCCATAGAACACCTTTTATATTGATTTATCTAGGTTTCATCATTTCCATCAAATTTCTTGATAAATAAACTTCCATTAAATAATAGAAGGGAAAATTACTTTATCACATTATTCATTAATGAAATATTACTCGTGACACACCCAATGTATCCAACATAACTATAAATGTATTCCATCATAGTTTTCATCAATACATCAATTTACAAAAATCCAAATATCTATTAATAAAAATATTAAAGTATAAGTATCAATACACACATCCATAGATAGAAACATTCAATGAAACATATAAATGTGAATTTTCTACTGGCAGGTATTGTTCTTATAATCTCATACATTAGATATTATGAAGGGAGACCACCATGAGAAGTCACTTCAAAGTACTATGAGTCTCCAACCATGATATTATTTATCCTTTTTATTCCTAAAATGATTTCATTAAACCCTGTAATATATTTTCAAGAAGACTATCGTGGCACTTCAGGGTTCTCATCATAATGGGGAACTTTTATGACCTTTTAGTGTGATAGCTACTCTTATGACATTATCATGTACTATGCCATATAGAAGAAAAATCATGATGTTATAAATAGTTCATTTATATTAAAAAATATGAATAAATATAATCATAAATTACATATAAGTTGGTTCTAGGGTACCAACTCTAAAAGTCTCACTTTCACTAGAGCCAACTGTTAACAACCTTCAGTCTACTAGCTCTCACATGATACTCATGATTATGATGAGATAATTCTTTTTTAAATGGGCCCACAACATTTAATTTTTTGTAAACTCTACTTACTATAACTTCATCCCTCTAAGAAAATATTTATCAAGATGTGATACTTCCAAAGTATGTGATTTGTCTGTTTGTGTGACTTTGTCTATTTTACAAGAGCCATAGATACATTATTATCATAATATAATGTTATGGGATATTTACTTATAGATACCACATCAAGATCCTAGAAAAATGTTCTTATCCAAATGGATTTTTTTGCTACATTAAAAGCTATTATATACTCAGAATCTGATGTAAAATCAGCAACAACTGGATACTTTGAACTCTTCTATCTCATATATCCACCATTGAGATTAAATACATGTCATGAATGTGACTTCATATCATTTGTATATGTTTTAATACTAGAATAATTAAAACCCATTATTATTGGCATCTTTTATCCTCCATACACTAGGAACATATACTTTGTTCTTCTCAAATACTTAAGGATATCCTTAACAACAGAGAAATGTTGTTCACCTAGGTCATCTTAATATATTTCTAAAATTATTAATGTGTAATAAACATCAATTATAGTACATGACATGGAATACATGTTTGATCTTGTCATCAAATTTTATGGGATATTACTTATTCTCAATTTCTCCTCTTGTTTTTGAGGAAACATTTTTTTTGAAAGATGTATACCATGTGACACTGGAACCAATACCCTTTTGGATTGTTCTATACTAAATATATTTAGTATCTAGTCAATTTATGTACCTTTACTTATTCCAGGAAACCTATTTGATCCATCAATAATGATCTTAATCCCTAGAATATGGGCTTCTTTAATAATCCCTTCATAGAAAATCTTTTTTTTAACTAGTCCTTAACAGACTGTAAGACTGGTATATAATTTCCAATAAGTAATATTTCTTCAACATATATTACCAAGATAATTAATTCATTACCACTAAAATTCTTGAAAACACAAGGCTCACACTCACTCTTAATGAAACCTAATTATTTTATAGCTTCATTGAATTGAATGTTCCATGACCTCGATGCTTTCTTCAATCCATAAATGGATATCTATAACTTTAAAATCTTGTTATCATAAGACAGAGTCAAATACCCTTATTTTTATTTTATATTGAAATCTTCTTATAAGTTCCCATTAAGGAAATATATTTTGACATACATTTTCCAAATTTCATATTCAGTGTATGTTTTTACAATGAGTAGAATTATAATGAATTCAAACATAGAAACAGGATAAAAGCCTTCATTATAGAAAATTTATTGATGTTATTTAAACCCTTTATCCAATAGGTTTGATTTATAGCTACTTAATTTATCTTACATGTATATTTTTCTCTTGAATACCTATTTTCACCCAACAGGTTTTACATCAATCGGTAGATTGAAAAGAGTCTAAACTTGGTTTTGATATATGGAATCCATTTCAAAATTCATGGATTTTTCCCATCTTACAACTTATAAGCTCTATACTACATGTTTATAAGATATGGGTTCATTATTGTCAAACAATAATGATTCACCATCTTCAGAGACTTGAAAACCATATCTCTCTTCTTCTCCTTTCTCTTGGTGCTTTACATAGTAATTTTGTTTTAGGAACACCTTCTTCTATGGAGACCTTTAGAATTTGTTCCTATACCAACTATTATGAGTTTTAAGCATCAAATTCATCTGATTCAATCTTTCTCCCTATATATTTCTTGGGGATGTGCTCCCTCTGAATAAATTTTGATTTTCAGGTTATTGTAACTTTCTTTTCTGAGGGGTTGTACATGTAGAATTCCCTTATTTTCTTAGGATTCCCTATAAATATATGATTTTTTCCCCCTGGTGCCATTTTGTTCCCTTAGATGGACTTAAAAAATTACTCACAACCCTATACATGTATATGTGACAAAACAGGTTTCTTTCCACTCCATAACTCAAATGGAATTCCATTTTACACTTTATTTGGTACTCAATTTGGTGTCTATATTGTAGTTTATAATGAATATCCCCAAAAGGATAATGGAAGATCAATGTGACTAATCATCAATCCTACCATTTATAATAAGGTATGATTCCCTTTTTCACTAATATAATTCCACTATGATGTGTAAGGTAGAATGAGTTTATAAAGAATCCCAAACTCCCGTAGAAATTCAATAAACTCTTGGATAAGATATTCACCACCTTTATCAAATCAAATCATCTTTATCTTCTTTTTATTTTGTCTCACTACTTCATTGTTCAATTATTTTAATTTCTTAAAGGACTCGGACTTATACCTCATCAATTAGACATAACCATATATATTTAAGTCATCAATAAAAGTTATGAAGTAATAATACCCACCTCTAGATTTTATTGTAAATGGTCCCCAGATATTAGTGTGTAACAATACTAGAATCTCTCTGGCGCTTTCAACTTTTCCACCAAATGGTGGTTTGTTCATGTTTCCTTATAAACAAGAATAACATCTTTCAAGTGGTTTTAGCTAAAAATATTCTAAATAATCATCTTGATAGAGCTCTATCAGATACTTCTCAATTACATGACCAAGATGGTGATTCCATGGTTGGGTGTTATATGAGTCGTGTGAACATGTTTCATTATCAATTTCTAATACTTATTTTTCATAATTTAATAAATAAAGACTATTATTTAAATGTTTCATTCCATAACATATTCTATCTTTATAAAAGAAATATCTTTTATTTATAAACATGAAAAAACTATTTTTATCTTTAATGATATAGAAATTATTTTTTTGGTAAATGTAAATACATAATAATAATATTTTAAAACCAATATCATTCTTATTGGAAATTTAAATTGGTAGTCTCCAATGGCTAGAGAAACTAGACTCACGTCATTGGTAGACCACAAATCCTCCTCTCCTTTGGAAATATTTTGGAATCTACTTGGTTTCTACATTGGGATACATATGTGGGAACCACAAGCTATATCTAATAATCAATGTGTTGATAAAGAAAGATTACAATTGATAATGAATTCACCTTTAGATTACCCTAACTTATGGGTTTATTCCCTCTTTCAGTGGCCTTACTTTCCATGTACAAAACATACTGTTACCTTCTCCTTTTTCTTCCTTTGGATCTTTCCCTTCTTATAAGGATGTTTCTTGGTAGATTTAGACTTTTTATGAGTCTTGGGAATATTTTCCTTGTTCTTTATTTTCTTTTTCACTATAAGTACTATGAGTTTATCACACTTAATGTCCTTCTCAACTTGGTGAATGGGTGTAATAAGTTTTGAAAAACTTTTATTTTCATTGATCATGTTATAATTAACAATAAAACTAGAGTGTAGTTGGGGTTTGGCTTAGTGGTAAGCACCCTGTAATCCTACATGAAAAATGGGGGTTTAAACCCCATTGGGCGTAGGTACTATAGTAGCACTGTAGCGTACTGTAGCAGTGGCGACACTGTATTAGCAGTAAGTCACTGTAGCGGTGGCAGGGGGTACTGTAGTAGTGGTGAGTACTGTGGCATATTGTAGCAGGCGAGTATTGTAGTAGTACTATTCACAGAATAATATTTGGGCCAAAACTTTAGGCCTACGGGCTATGTAATGGGCTAAATTCCCATTGGACCTTCGGGCTATGTAATGTGTCTCCCTCTACCCAGTTAAAAGAGTTATTTGCTTTGATTTAATAATAAATGAGGCTTCAGTCCCAACCTTTAAAAAACAATAAAACTAGAGAAGGAATTGGGTAGTGATGAATAGATGATATATGTGGGAAAATCATATGGTAATTTAATTCCCAACATGTCTAATCATTCTATGTAGCCAAAAAACTTAACTAAATAAGGCTCAGTTGGAACAGACTCTCCAATATTGCATGTAAATTGTGCATTTGAGGAATAATATCTCTCATTTATAACCTTATCTTTAAATATATCATGAAGATGATCCATAATGTTATACACATTCATGTCCTCATGTTTCTTTATAAGATCATTTTTATGGATGATAGCACGAAACATTGGACATTTATGGCATCATCCAAAGGTTCCTCATAAAAAGACACATCTTCCTCACTAGTCTTTTGGTCAGGCACTTTAGGGATAGGGTTTTCTGAAACATATAATTTTTTTTCATGGAATAGGATAGCACATAAGTGCCTTTTCCATTTTTTGAAATTATTTCTAGTGAGATGGTTATCCTTCTCAAGTATGGATCATAGTGATATTTTGAATTCAAATTTATTTTTGAATCTATAATTATGTAGATCAAAATTTAAGTACTTTATTTGATACAAGTAAATAATAAATATTATATTTACTAATCATCCACTATTTTATAAAAACCCAATAGCCCTCACCAAATGTTTCTCATAGATATTCGACTCTTCCTCACTATTATTTTAGCCAGGTTCTACAGGGATAGGGGTTTCTAGAACATATAATTTCCTTCCATGGAGTAGGATAGCATGTAAGATCCTTTTCAATTCTTGGAAATTAATTCTAGTGAGATAGTTATCCTTATCATGTATAGATTATAGTGATATTTTTAATTCATATTTACTATTGAATCTATAATTATATAGAGTGTAATTTTAGTACAATATCTGATAGATGTAGATAATAAATATTATATTCATTAATATCCTGCTATTTTATTGAAACCTAATAGCCCTCACTAATATATTTTTAAGATCCTATTACTTGGATATTTTAGTGTAAAAGACTCATATTCCCCTAATAATAACCCAGAATTGTGTATAAAAAGTTATTTAAAGGGGTTTAGGTTTATATTAAAATTACCAATTGCATAAACTCGCATTTTCTTGATCTGTTGAGTGGATCCCAAATCTTGGAATCCTTAAATTAGATTTCCTCAACCTTAGCCTCTTAGTTACACCAAGTAATTCTTGGCTGGTAAACTCTTGATGTGAACTATGTTAAGTCAACCCAAAACTAAAGTTAGAATTCCATGATAATTGAATACACCATGACTTGGTATGATCAATCACTTTAAACTATCGTTTGACTTTAACATAAGTATTGGGAGGATATATCGACTATATACATATATATAATTGATGGATTTTTACCTTTATGTGAAAATTGACCATTTTATATTTATAAAATTATTGTTAATTTTAAGTGGATTTACTTAAGTTATTAACCATGTCTTAGATTATGTTTACACATAATCTAATTTATTTTAGTTTTATCTTTTATGCTTGAAAATTAATTAATTAATGTGATCACAAAAAAAACATCCATAATGAAATTAACCATGAAAATTGACAGAAATAAAATAATATAGTGGTATGATAATGATATTTTACTAATGGTTAGTTTATCTAGCTAATGATAAACTAAGAATCAACCTAGGGGGAAACACCTTAAAACATGACTTGGTTCATGTTGTTTCTTTCCACCTATCCATCCATGTAACTTGTGTATTGGTTTCTCCACAACTCCAAACTTTAACTACCTCCACTTACTTGGGAGCTTCATCTATTACATATGATTTTACTCATATGAAAGTGATGGGAACCAAAGGATTTGTTAAGGGGTTTACATAAAAGGAAACTGTGGGTGTGGAGGCCCTTTCATAATGAGAGGAGGAATGGTACATAGACCATCGATTTAATTTAATGATAAATTAAAAAAGAAACCAATAACAAGTAAATGTCTTGTCTATTCACATGATCATCCACATACATTCAATGAATTATGCATTTAATAAAAAGTCATTCAATTATAATCATTCTTATTTAAGATAAATCATTTTCAAAATAATTAATTATATTATTTAATTAATCGGTTCTTTTATTTTAATTCTATTCTGAAATTTCTATAGATTCTCATCAATCATAATTTTAAAAAAACATTGACTAAATTTATTTAAAATTAACTATGTAGAAAACATGTACCTTAGAGGCAATACTGTGAGTACACATCTGAACTACTAAGAGTGTATTATATTCATATGCTTTTTACTCATGTGGAATATGGAATACATGACATATCACGTAATTTAATAGTGTGTATGACTCAACTGAATGACACACAGAACACATATTATTTACATATCATGTTATGTTTTAATGCGCATAGATTAATGAATAAATTATGACTTATACATGATATGCAGTTTCAAACATTACATAGAAATTAATTAAACATTTAATATATATATATATATAACTCATCACATGGTGTGTGTGTGTGTAGTAAAATAAATTACAAAAGGAAAATGTGTTGATATTATTTAAGTAGAATGATAAATTAATTTTTAATTCTACTTAAATTGGTAATATACATGGCGTATACAATCTAGCTACACTTTATGTATATTTATCACTGATTATACATGGTACACACCTAGGGACTCAGTGTGTAATCATTCCATGAAATTTAATGGAGTACATGGCATGTACATGGGCTACACATCATGTGGTCTCCGAGTTACATGGTCAAAATTCATGTAGGTCAAGTAAGATGATATACATATCATCTTTGACAAATAGATTACGTGTTGTGTATGAGTTCTACACATCATGTAGTCCAGAAAACTGGGCACTGGGATAGTCTAGTCAACATTGTGTATTTAAATACACACTATGTGTAATAAATCCACACTAATTGAATTAATTACAAATTAATTCATGATTTATCTTGGTACATTAAATATAGATACATGGAAATTTCCAACAAGCTACATGGTTTTTACACTTGTGTTATCCAACCAAAATCCTCGGCACCACCAAATGAGTTCATTGAATGTAATTCATTCATAAAATTAATCAATTTTTTATTATATTTTTTATAATGAATAGGAATAAGAGTATATCTCATGATTGAGATTAAGAAAAAAAATTTAACTAGAATTGAATGTTAATGATAACTTCTTAAATCAGTCAATAATATTTAAATAATTATGTGATTGTTCTGATACCACTAAAAGGTTTCAGGCATAGTGTAAGTGTTAGATGGTGTATTCCCAAATCTTCTTTAGTCATATTAAATGATTAATTAGAGATGTACATAAATAATAAATGTTGTGACCAACGAAATTGAATCAAGATTAATTTAAGAGAGAATACTAGAACCAAAATGAAATATCATCACATAATTATTTATAATTAATTTAAGAAATTAAATAATTATCTGATAATAAATTCTTTCTTCATTGATGATTCTAAAAACATATCTACATTTTATCATCATTGCATTTAAAAGAATCAATTATAGATTATCTCTAGAGGTGATCCACATGTTCTCCAGGAACCTCTGAATGTTGTTGTAGGAATCTATGGGTGCAAGCATGGTAGATCCTAATTCTTATTATGTTCATATTCGATCACCCTAAGAATAAATTTTAGAAGGATTCTCTTTGATCACTCTAGAATCAAGAGTGGTAGAGGAGGAAGATCACTTTATTTAAAAGAATTCTTAAAGAGGGGGATCTCTAGGGATTTGAGATAATTCCCAGAATATTGTTGCTCACAACAAAAAAAAGGAAACCAACCCCTATTAGTAATAATATAATTGGGTTTAAATAGTGCTATGTTTATAAAATAATAGTTTCACATGTACCATTATCATTTCTTTAATCCTTGTATAACCCCATGTCTATAATAATATTATTATTATTATTATTTCTTGATATGTGAATAAATAGCGACTAAATTAAATAATATTTATTAAAATTATATTTAATATATATTATTTATTAATGGGCTAATAAACTTGCTCTTACATTCCTATATAATATTTATCCATCCTTGAATAAAGTATATTTATTTAATAAATAAATATCATTACATTATTCACTAATAAATTAATAAATATTATATTCACTAAGAAAAAATAAATATTTATTAAATATTATTCTCACAAAATATTCTCTAAAATAACTAGTTATGGAATATATGTGATCAATAAAACATGAATAATTATTAAACCATGTACAGAAATAATATTTATTCAACATGTCAAATATTATTATTATTTAACTTAGGTTCTAGATACACTTAATGTGTGACCTTTTAAGCCTCTTTCTCAGTGGAATTAGGTGAAGCAAACCAAAGTCCAATTTTAGAATCTAGAAAAATTACAAGGTAACCATAGAGGAAAAATATTAATGTTGCGGTGACATAAAACCCCATACAGATGCTTACTATGTAATATAATCTCTTTATCGCGTAATCTCAAATCAAGCAGGTTGCATGCCAGTGTCATAAATCTATGTGTTTGATGACTCTTTATTGGAATTTTCTAGAATTGAACCTAACCATAGAACACCATGACCATATATTTATTTAATCCATATCATTTACATCAAAGGGCCTAAGATATCAACTTCTATTAAAGAATAGAAGGGAAAATCCTTTCTCACTTTATTCACTAATGAAATTTTACTAATGACCCACTCAATGTATCCAACTTCACTGCGAACATATGTCATTTAATTTTTTATCAATATATAAAATTACACTACTCATAATATTCATTAATAATAATCTTAAAGACTAAGGATTAGTATACACATATATAGATAAGAACATCCAATGACACATATAAATGTAGATTTCCTATTGGTGGGTCTTATTCTCATAATCCATTACACTGGATATTACCCAGGGTATAGACCATGAGAAGGAGCCTAAAAGTCCTATTATTCTCCACCCCTAATAGCCTATATCACTTTTTTCCCTCAAATGATTTCATCTGGCCATATAACAGATTTCTAAGAATATTGTTGTGGCATTTATGGGTTCTCATCATAATAGGGAAATACCATGACCTTTTTTTGTGACCGATACTCTTAAGAAATTATCACATACTATGTCATGTAGAAGAACAATATTAATGTGATAAGTAGTTCATTTGTATTCAAAACTTTGAATACATGTAATCATAAAGTACATAGAAATCGGTTCTAGGGAACCAACTCCAACAACATATTCTCATGTGAATATGTGCATGTATCTAATATATATATATATATACTCTTAAATATATGTATAACCAAAAAAATAATGAGAGGCATCCATAACCTTAGAAATAAATAAATAATATAAGAATAACCAATTAAACTTAATAAAACTTCCCAAAAAAGTAATCCCTAATTAACAGATCCATTAAGATCTTATATTTCCCAATTAAATTTGATAAACAACTTCAAATAATTTTGAAACACCCAATTCCTTTATAAAATCCATCATAAATATTTTATTTGGAAAAAATATAAGTTATTCTTCAAAGAAAGATAGAAAGTATGTCCAAAACCACATAAACCAATTTGGAAATTCATTATGGTCATTTAAAAACCATGAATATCATGTACAATTAAATTAAATGGAACTCAAATGGCCTTTATAGTTTAAGGGAATAAAATTTAGGGAATCCAAGAATATGCAGTGTATTAATGGAAATACAAAGCACATAAATGCCTACCTTGGGCTTGCATAGATGATGTGAACCCATTCACAATATAAAGAGAAATCCTCTAAGAAAATATTTCACACCATAGGAAGGAAAGTCATAATGAAATAAAAAACGAAACCCACATATGGTTTGGATAGGGAAGATTTTCAATGAGGGAGGAGAGTAAAATCAAGAAGAATATAAAGGAGAAGAATAAGCTATGACAACCCTACTTTTATTACAAACTTAAACATGATTTATTACATAAACTATTAAATTGATACAACATGGAAGATCGAGAGGTCTAGTGTCTTTGGGGCTTAGGATCATTACATAACAACTTAAAACATGAAATACAACATCTTTATTGAAAACTTCCTTTACATGACCACTACATTCCCCCGTACTTAGCATTGCATGGGATAACCTGAGGACATGCATAAGAAAAGGGTGATCTATAAAGCCCAGTAAGGGAATAAACATGCAATACATGAGGAGTACAATACATGTTATACAATATTCTTATCAATAGAAAACAATATAAACATGGACATAAAGTCATGATAAAGCATGATAATCATAACATGGAAATGTGGCAACAACACTTAACATGGAATTAGCATGAGCCAAGGCCCATTGCACATGAAGAATTAGTAAATCCTCATTGAACATGAATCATGAGTAAACCCTCTTTTCACTTGAATTAGAATGATTCAACACTCATTGCACATGACGCATCATGATACTATACTTTACCCAATGCATTGGAGCGCTATAAGGGTGAACCCTTTTAAAACATTTCATTTCGTGCATAAGTGTTCCACATGGATCATAAAACATGGATTCATTAAACATAATCATTTATTCCATGATAAGGAATGTGGAATTAATACATGAAACTTTATAATCAATAAGTAAATGTGCATAAAGTTGAATACCATTGATGGAGAAATGGGCATGGTATTCACTACACAAAGTCATTGGCTTAGAAAATCGGTGCAATTTCGACAGCGTAACGGCGTGACATAAGAATTCATAAAAATGGTTGATGAGAGAGAAAGGTGTGTCTCATAATATTTACATGAAATGTACAGTAAGGGGTCATATAGATACATTTTCAAACAATTTTAATGGAATTTAGATTCATGATACAAAATTATTGCTTGAATGTAAATGAAGAGAGAGAAGTTCCTTTCAGAATTTCACCATAGTAACGGGTGTACATGGGAGGCATTTAATGGGAGAGAAAGAGGTCTCCCATCATTAAAACAATAAGAGTGCAGTATGGGGGAGGTTTGAAACCATACCCCGGAATTTATAATTAAAATTAAAAGGGCATAACAATATTAAGAAAATTGGACAAAAAAAGTGAAAGGAAGAAAAAACCCTTACTTGGAAGTGTGCTTCCAAAGGCTTAAGAGAGGCTTGAGAGAGGCTTCTTGGGATCTTGGGGCACCTTGGGAGGATTATAGAGAGATTAGGGCAGAGGTTGGATGAACTCCAAAGGCTTTTAGTGAGGAGTAAGTGGGAGCTTGGGTGGTTTTATATAGGAAAGGTGAGTGAATTGTTTATTATTTAGGTTTGGGACCCCTTACATTAAACTAAACCAAACCATAAATCAGCTCACGGTTTTTGCCCATGGTTTTTGGAAAATGGAAGAGGAAAATAATATTTTATAAGGCCAAAGTCCGAACTTCTTAAAATAATGGGGTTGCTTATGTGGAGGTGAGTCACACTCCTATGGAAAATAATGTAAAAAGATAAGATGTTTAATAAGTATTGAGGGGTCCATTAATGCTTTGAAAAGTAAGTAAAACCAACCCAAAATCACATTATTTTAATGGTAAAACATATATTGGAATAACATAAATATTATAGTATTTTATTACATCACTATTGGGTCATTATGATGTCATAAAACACATTATATATTTAAACGGTATTTAATTTTTACCCAAAAATTTGATTCTCTCAGAAAATAATGAAAAATTCACGATTGGATAATTTCGACATCTTGATTCTAGAAATATCATTTATTTTATTTAAATAATTTTCTAAATATGTCAATTTTCACTTTTAAAATAAAAACTGACATTTATCGAAAATTCACGGGTTTTGACAGAAATGGATTTCAAACCTTAATAAAAATTATAATTTCATTCATAAAATTATAAGATCATTTATATTTAATAAAAATTAATTTAATACTAATAATAATAATTTATTAAAATATTATTTAATTCAAAAATCCATTAATTTAATAAAATATAATTATTAATTAAATAATAACTAAAAACACTATTTGTACTTTAAAAACCGTTTACAATGTATCAATAATGACAAGAATGTATATTCATTATTATATACAAAAATAATGTACATGAACATAGTACTAGTGATTTGTTACATAACCCCGTAAAACAGCTGCATAAGACCTAAGGGTAAGGTGTGTAATGGTGACAAACTCTTGGGGTGGCTCGGTTAACATCGCTCGAGTGGTAATCTCTATCAACTTCTACTTTTCCTGTAGACAGTCCCGTTCGAGCTTGACATGATGAATCTCAGCTTGGGCTTGGTCAAGAGCAAAACCCAAGGACACCACCTCTTTTCTGAGCTCCGACAAATGGGCTTCGTATGGAGAAATTCTACTGGATGAGGCCATCGCTTCTTTTGTCTGAGTAAATTGGATTTGTTAAATTCCTATATTTATACTAATCATGTGATCAATGTTCAACGGCTATATTAAAAACGGTCAAATTTCTTAATATAAAACCAAATAAGTTGACATTTTATATAAACATTTTACATAAAGAGACATTTAATTAGATCAAGTGGGATTTCCATTAATGAAACTTTGGGTCATTACAATATTCCCCCCTTAAGAAATTTCTCCCTCAAAATTTCCTTTTCCCATACTAGAACAGATGTGGGTAACTTAGATTCATCATTTCCTCTGATTCCCACGTCGCTTATTCAAACTTTTGTTTTCTCCAAAACACCTTGACGAGGTGCATTGTCTTATTTCGTAGAACTTTTTCTCTACGATCTAAGATCTTCACTGGTTTCTCCTCATAAGAAAGATCATCCTCCAACTGTACCACCTCAGAAGAGAGTACATGTGAAGGGTCCAGTATGTAATTCCTTAAGAGGGATACATGAAAGACATCATGTACTTTGGCCATGGTAGGTGGAAGTGTTATTCGATAGGCCACAGCCCCGACACGATCAATAATCTCAAAGGGGCCAATGTACCTTGGACTTAACTTCCCTTTCTTTAAAAACCACATGACCTTATTCCACAGAGATATGCGTAGAAAAACCATGTCTCCAAATTTAAACTCAAGCTCTCGTCGATGATTATCTGCATAACTCTTCTGTCGACTCTGGGTTGCCTTGATATACTGATAAATGGTTTTCACCTTCTCCGTCATTTCTTCGACCATTTCTAGTTCAAGCAGCTTACGTTCACCGACCTCATCCCAACATGCAGGTGTTCTACACCTTTTCCCATACAGGGCTTTATAAGGTGCCATTTGGATGATCGAGTGGAAACTATTATTATAAGATAACTCAATCAGAGGAAGATGTTGATCCCATCCTCCTTTAAAGTCCATTGAGCATGCTCTCAACATATCCTCAAGTGTTTAGATAGTCCGCTCGGATTGTCCATCAGTTTGAGGATGATAGGTCGTACTGAAGTTCAGTTCAATATCCAGAGCATTTTGAAGACTCTTCCAAAACATAGAGGTGAATCTTGGATCTCAGTCAGACACAATAGATGGTGGTACTCTATGCAGCCTTACCACTTCCCTGATATATATCCATGTCAGTTGATCCAATGAGAAATCCTCCCGAATAGCAATGAAGTGTGCAGTCTTTGTAATATGATCCACCACAACCCAGATTGCATTTTTGCCTTTGGATGTCCTCAGAAGTCCAGTGACAAAGTCCATGGTGATGTTCTCCAATTTCCATTCTGGTATGGGCAATGGTTGCATCATCCCATTATACTTCTTCCTCTCTGCCTTCACTTGCTGGCACACCAATCACTTTGATGTATATACGGAAATCTCCTTCTTCATATTATCCCACCAAAAGTTTTCTTGAAGGTCTCGATACATCTTTGTGCTCCCTGGGTGAATAGAGAAATTTGAACTATGTGCATCATCCAAAATTTCCTTCTTTAGCTCCGGACTTGATGGAACACATAGTCTTTTCCCAAATCGCACAATTTCTTCTTCATTAACATTAAACTCTGAGGATTTCCCTTTTTGGATAGCTTCTACTTTTTCCCAAATTCCCACATCATCCTTTTGAGCATCCTTTAACCTTTCCAAAAGAGACGGTTGAGCAATCATTTGTGAAAGGATTGATGATTTTCCCTTCTTTATGATTCCCATGTCCATCTTCATCAGGTCTAAGAAGATTGGATCCTTCTCAATTCTCATCATTGATAGAATCATTGGGTCCTTTCTAATTAGGGCATCTGTCACCTTGTTCGCTTTCCCAGGGTGGTAATGTATTGAACAGTCATAATACTTGATGAGCCTTATCCATCTTCTCTGGTGCATATTAAGCTCTTTTAGTGTGAATATATATTTAAGACTCTTTTGGTCAGTATATATCTCACATTTATCTCTATAGAGCTAATGCCTCCAGATTTTCAAGGCTAATATCACCACCGCCAACTCCAGATCATGCGTTGGATAGTTTTGCTCATGGATTTTCAACTGTCTTGAGGCATAGGATATCACTTTATCATTCTGCATCAGCACACAGCCCGAGCCCTTCTTCGAAGCATCAATGAATATCACAAAAGGTTCCCCACTTGTGGGTAAAGTTAGCACAGGCGCAGTGATAAGCCTACTTTTCAACTCCTTGGAGCTTTTTTCGCATTTATCACTCCATGAAAATTTTACACCCTTTTGAGTTAGCTTGGTAAGAGGGTTAGACAATCGTGATAAATTTCTCACAAATCGTCGATAATATCCAGCTAACCCGAAGAAGCTACGGATATCAGTTACCGATGTTGGCCTCGACCATCCCTCTATTGCATCTGTTTTGGAGGGATCCACAAATATATCATTGCTTTTAATGATATGGCCCAAGAATGATACCTCCTTTAACTAGAACTCACACTTACTGTACGTTTCATAGAGCTTCTCCTTGCGCAAAGTCTCTAGTACAGTTCTTAAATGCTCCTCATGATCCTCCTTGGTTTTGGAGTATATTAGAATATTATCTATACAAACTACCGCAAATTTGTCGAGGTAATCTCTAAAGACTATATTCATCAAGTCCATGAATATTGCTGGAGCATTAGTGAGTCCTAAAGACATTAATATGAATTCATAGTGCCTGTATCTTGTACAAAAAGTAGTCTTGGGGACATCTTCCTTCTTCACCCTTACTTGATAATATCCCGACCACAAATCTACCTTGGAGAAGTATTGTGCTCCACACAGCTGATTGAACAAGTCATCGATCCATGGTAGAGGATACTTGTTCTTTATCGTGATTTTTTAAGTTCACGATAATCGATGCAAATTCGCATTGGCCCATCCTTCTTCTTGACGAAGAGGACTGGTTCACCCCATGGTGAAGCACTTGGGTGTATAAACCCTTTATCTAGATTCTCCGGTAGTTATTTCTTTAGCTCTTCAAGATCCATGACATCCATTCTATATGGAGTCTTGGATATTGGTATTGCCCTTGGTATAAGTTCAATTGAGAATTCAACGTCTCTTTTTGGAGAAAGACCAGGCAGTTCCTCGAGAAACACTTCAGCAAATTCCCTCACAATAGGCATTTATTCAAGGATGGTTTCTTCCTTGGACTCAATCATCTGAGCCAGATATGCATACTCATAGGGAAGTAATATTCATGCTTGAGATGATGGAGCAAAAGGAGATTCATCTTCCTCCTTATACTTGTAAAAAATCGGGGGTCGATTCTCCATATAGAGTGTGATTTCCCTCTCCCAACAATTTATGTTGGATCTATATAAGTAAAGCCAATCCATGCTAAGAATTGCATCAAATTATAATAGAGGGAGTATGACAAGGTTTTCCGGGAAATTCAATCCACAGATTATAACAAGGGAGGACTTCTATTCATGGGATGCAATGATTGCCCCATTTTCTGTACTCACCGACATCTTCACTTCCATGATTTGTGGTGGTGCTGGGATTGTTCTACAAAAATTTCGAGATATAAAAGAATGTGTAGAACATGAATCAAAAATTATGTTCTCTATTCTTGAATGAATAACTAGCGTACCTGTCACCACTTCAATTTCAGGGTTCACTTCAGCGGAAGTGATGGAAAAATATCTTCCTTGCTACCTTGGAGGTTGTTGTTTGCCTCCGAAAACCCTTGGATTAGGGCACTGATTTGCAAAATGCCCCGGTTCTTTTCAGTTGTAGAAATGAACAACGCGTTGAGGTTCGAACGGAGCGTTCCTCTCCTCTGTCGCAGCTGCGGGTCTTTCTTTCTGACAGTAAACAGCTAGGTTCCCTTCTCTTCCACACCTAAAGCATTTCCTCGTCCCCTTGAGGCAATTTCCAGGGTGCTTCTTTCTGCACTTTTGGTAAGTGGGGTGCTTGATATTCTTAGCACCGTTTTATTTATCCATAGGACTGCTAGCATTGAAGTCCACCCTATGCTTCTTGTCCCCATGATACCCCTGTGATTCCCTGATCTCCATTTCGACCTTGAGGGCACATCAGACAATTTCCTCATATCTGTCAAAGTCACGAATCTCTAATGCTTTCCGTAGGCTAGGCTTCATCCCACCAAAGAAGCGGTCAACTTTGCATTCATGGGTAACGACAAAGCCGGAAGCGTATCGTGCAAGACTTTTGAATTTTGCTTCGTACGCTCCAATAGATTCTTCGTCTTTTTGATTGAGGAAAAGGAATTCCCTTTACATCTTAAGCCGGAGGGTGCGCGGAAAATATTTATCAAAAAACATCTTCCGGAAATCCTTCCATTCCAATGCCTCGATCTCCTCCTCAGGCTTCATATTTTTGATCAGCATCCATCATTGATCAGCTTCACCCTATATATGATAAGCCTCTAGGAGAACCTTCTCTTGTTCAGAACATTAAAGGATGGAGAAGATCTTTTCAATGGATTTGATCTATTGTTCAGCTATCGTGGAATCGGATGATCCACTAAAAGTAGGAGGACTTTGTCTCATGAAGCTCTCGATAGCGAATTTTTCCTTCTTAGGGGGGTTTGGATGTTCCTCTTGACCCATGTTTCTATTCAAATCTTGAGTTAGCTGACAGAGAAGCATGAAAAAGTTCTCAATTCCCGCTCCCAATGGATTGGGCATCTCATTAGTACAGTCATCACACTGATCTTCACATCGGTTGTTAGCCCGAGTCCTCCTATTACTGGCCATTGGTTGGAATAAAAGGAATGTTAGGGGGTAACATATAAAGGGTAATCCAAAGAAAAATGTTGATGAATTATAAATAAACTTTTATTTCCTTAACTCATGAGTCTATAGGCTTCAATCTAGGCTTTTCATGATCTACTTTCTAACATATATTCTTAGGGGAATTTTTTTTAGTTCCCTTAATAAGGGTTCATACTAAGCATTTGAATTTATCAAAACATATCCCCCAGGAGTGTCGCAACCAAGAGTGCATCAAGGCCCATTGTTGTGCACCAGTTCCCGTTCGAGTCTAGCTCAAAGCGGTGTTTTCGGGTTTTACCCCTAGGATACATCTGTGTCAGAGCCGCCTCTACCTGCTCGTATCCAGACAGGGATGTATTTTCTTGATAACCCACTTACTCAATACTCACCAAAACATAGGGACTTTTTTATTTTACTTAGTCTTGTATCTAAGGCTTTACTAGGGATTTCTAATCCTAATACCAAAAATAACTAAACTTATCCTCTGATACCAACTATGACAACCCTGTTTTTATTACAAACTTAAACATGATTTATTACATAAACTATTCACTTGATGAAACATGGAATATCAAGATGTATAGTGTCTTTAGGGCTTAGGATCATTACATAACAACTTAAAACATGAAATACAACATCTTTATTGAAAACTTCCTTTACATGACCACTACATTCCCTCGTACTTAGCATTTCATGGGATAACCTGAGGACATGCATAAGAAAAGGATGAGCTATAAAGCCCAGTAAGGGAATAAAAATGGAATACATGAGGAGTACAATACATGTTATACAATAGGCATATCAATAGAGAACAATATAAACATGGACATAAAGTCATGATAAAGCATGATAATCATAACATGGAAATGTGCTAACAATACTTAACATGGAATTAGAATGAGCCAAGGCCCATTGCACATGAAGCATGAGTAAATCCTCATTGCACATGAATCACGAGTAAACCATAGTTGCACTTGAATTAGCATGAGTCAACACTCATTGCACATGACGTATCATGATATTATACTTTACCCAATTCATTGGAGCGCTATAAGGACGCACCCTTCTTAAACATTTCATTTCAAGCATAAGTGTGCCACATGGATTCATTAAACATAATCATTTATTCCACGATAAGTAATCTGGAATTCATATATGAAACTTTATAATCAATAATTAAATATGCATAAAGGTGAATACCCTTTATGGAGAAATGGGCATGGTATTCACTACACAAAGGCATTGTCTTAGAAAATCGGTGCAATTTTGGCAGCGTAACGGCATGACATAAGAATTCATAAAAATGGTTGATGAGAGAGAAAGGTTTGTCTCATCATATTTACATGAAATACACAGTAAGGGGTTTATATAGATACATTTCCAAACAATTGTAATGGAATTTAGATTCATGATACAAAAGTATTTCTTGAATGTAAATGAAGAGAGAGAAGTTCCTTTCGGAATTTCGGCATAGTAACGGGTGTACATGGGAGGAATTTAATGAGGGAGAAAGGGGTATCCCATAATTAAAATAATAAGAGGGAAGTATGGGGTATGTGTGAAACCATACCCCACCATTTATAATTGAAATTAAAAGGTCATAACAATATTAAGAAAATTGGACAAAAAGTGAAAGGAAGAAAAAAGCCTTACTTGGAAATGTGCTTCCAAAGGATTGAGAGAGGCTTGAGAGAGGATTCTTGGGAGCTTGGGGCACCTTGGGAGTATTTTAGAGAGAGTAGGGAAGAGGTTTGATGAACTCCAAAGGTTTTGAGTGAGGAGGAAGTGGGATCTTGGGTGGATTTATATAGTAAAGGTGAGTGAATTCTTTATTATTTAGGTTTGGGACCCCTTACATTAAAATAAACCAAACCACAAATCAGCCCATGGTTTTTGCCCATGGTTTTTGGAAAAGTGAATAGGAAAACAATATTTTATAAGGCCAAAGTCCGAACATCTTAAAATAATGGGGTTGCTTATGTGGAGGTGAGTCACACTCCCATGGAAAATAATTTAAAAAGACAAGATGTTTAATAAGTCCTGAGGGGTCCATTAATGCTTTGAAAAGTAAGTCAAACAAACCCAAAATCACATTATTTTAATGGTAAAACATATATTGGCCGAACATAAAGCTTATAGTATTTTATTAAATCACTATTGGGTCATTATGATGTCATAAAACACATTATATATTTAAACGGTAATTAATTTTTACCCAAAAATTTGACTGTCTCAAAAAATTATGATAAATTCAACGTTGGATAATTTTGACGTCCTGATTCCAGAAATATCATTTATTTTATTTAAATATATTTTTAAATATTTTAATTTTCACTTTTAAAATAAAAACTGACATTTATCGAAAATTCACGGGTTTTGACAGAAATGGATTTCAAACCTTAATAAAAATTATAATTTCATTCATAAAATTATAAGATCATCTATATTTAATAAAAATTAATTTAATAATAATAATAATATTTTATTAAAATATTATTTAATTCAAAAATCCCTTAATTTATTAAAATATAATTCTTAATTAAATAATAACTAAAAACACAATTTGTACTTTAAAAACTGTTTACAATGTATCAATAATGAGAAAAATGTATATTCATTATTATATACAAAAATAATGTACATGAACAGAGTACTAGAGATTTGTTACATAACCCCTTAAAACAGCCACATAATACCTAAGGTTAAGGTGTGAAATGGTGGCAGACTCTTGGGGTGGCTCGGATAACATCGCTTGAGTGGTAATCTCTATCAACTTCCACTTTTCCCGTAGACGGTCCCGTTCAAGCTTGACATGATGAAGCTCAGCATGGGATTGGTCAAGAGCGAAAGCCAAGGACACCACCTCTTTTCTGAGCTCCGACAGATGGGCTTTGTATGGAGCAATTCTACTGGATGAGGTCAACGCTTCTTTTTTCTCAGTAAATTGGATTTGTTAAAGCCCTATATTTATACTAATCATGTGATCACTATTCAACGACTATATTAGCAACGGTCAAAATTCTTAACATAAAACCAAATAAGTTGACATTTTATATAGACATTTTACATAAAGAGACATTTAATTAGATCAAGTGGGATTTCCATTAATGAAACTTTGGGTCGTTACATAAGCTATAATGGAAACCCTTACTAGAGAATATTACACTTTAAATCAAGGGAATAATCACCTAAAACAGAGGTTGGAGAGAGGGGTTTCACACCCTAGGGGGATTAGATGTGGGTCACTCTATAGGAAGAGGGAGAGGGGAGGCATGGGTTAGGCTAAAATTGGGGAAGGGATAAATTTTTAAAAAATTTATTTTTAGGAATATTGTTAAGGTGTATGGTTTGGCCACATGGTTTAATAAAACATGCACCAACCATGAACCCCTCACTAGACTCACTAGAGATCTCGCATTTTCACTTTGCATATTTTGGAAAATGGTGTTCCAACCATGAAAAATATATCTATCATGTGACATCCCTCATTCATATTGCCTCTTCATGGTTTCCACTAATCATTCTTTATCCATTCGACATGATAAATTCCTTAAAAATAAAAAATTTAAAGGAATGGACCTTGAAACTCAAGAAAAAAATAATCCCCAATAAATAAATTAATAAATTATGAAATTAAAAAACATGGTGTCATAATCCTATCCACTATAATGAATTATACTCCTATAAAACTATTATACTCAAGGAGGAGACTTAATGAATAATATAAAAAAGGAAAGAGATGAAAACTACGGCACAATATCTGAACTACGTGAAACTAAATTTATCCCAAAACAGAAAAGTGTCTCTAAAGATTCGAGAATATCTAAATACTCAAGGAATGAATCACACAAGACCATTAATATGGAAAAAATATGAAATGGAGGACTATGGTGGGTCTCCCAACCATTTAATAACTTCTTTGATATGGTGGAAAAAATATTTTCAAAATTATTTCCACAAGCCAAAATTCTAACTCTTGATCGGAAATAATGAAAGAAAAACTCCCAACTAAAAATATATCAACCGGGAAACCCAAAAAAACACAATACATATTTCTGCAAAGCACATACTTCCCCAAATGGACACAAATCATTGATCATCCCAAATGAACATGAACTTAGGAACACTCCATAAAGGAAAGGTCCTAGGAAAAAGGAATGTTAAGCGACTTATTGTCATCCTCTAACTAATAACAAAAGGAATAACCAATGAACATTCCTCTTCAAACAATCTATATGCAAACCCTAGGTCAAGAATAAAGATGAGGTATCGTATAACCTCATTCTTAGGGCACCTATCATGTTAGTTCTACCAAATAAAACCCACACCAATTGATATATAACCCAACTAATTTAGCATTCATCATAGGCATCCTAAGCACACCAAAGGTTCTCCCACATAATAAAGGGACTAAAAACAAAACTCCAAAAAAAAATATTCCTACTAAAAAACCAAATAAATCACTCACTCTAATGAGATAGGAGAAAACAAAAAACACCTCAATCCATAAGAAAATATAAAAAAAGATTCAATGGAGAACACCCAGTAAATAATTTCCCTAAGAAATCGATTTTCTATACCCCTAAAAGAGATGATCCCCTATAATCAAGAACATGCATGACCTTCCTAAGAGTTAAACTTGAAAAAATATGGATAACCACACAACAAAATCCTATAATCCCCAAAGAAACATAAAATTCCATCTAAAATCATTTTCAAATTCAAAAAAACATTTCAAAGTAATCAACAAAAAACACAACTAAAAAGGGTCACACATTAAAAAAATTAAAAAGTCCCACATTTTAATGATTTCAAAACCACAAACATAAATTTTAAAATCCACAACCCCATTTGAATATCCATTTTAAACCCCATGTTTTTTTATCAAAAACACTTATAAATATCCAAACTCCAACACAACACATCCATAAGAAATTTTATAAACAAAAAAATCATTTAAAAATGTAAGATAAACCACCTACATTTAAAACCCCACATTTCTCAATTTAAAAAAATTTTAAATCCATAAATTTTAATTTAAAAATCATTAAACATTTTTTAAAACTACGTTAAATTAAACCATTTCAAAATGAACATATCCATTTTAAACTCTTTAAACATCACTCAAAAATAATTCTAGATTTCCTAAAATATTTTTATCAAACATCAATCAAACTAAATTTATTAACATCATAAAATATAAGGCTTCTTAAATAGGACTAGTGACCATGAATGAATTAGTATCATGGCTTTGTGGGCCATGTTTTAATCACACATCCTTCACTTAGAGTAATAATGGACCATGTACGCAGGATCCACATGGGTTATCAAGCTATGTGATCTAACCATGTACCACCATCTCAACTCTCATTTCATCCAAAAACATCAATGAAATTTTGAATACCATTAACATAAAACAAAAAATATCAAAAACTAAAAACTAATAATCAAAACTTAACTTTTCATGGTGACTCGAGGTTTGGAATGATTAAGAGATTTCGATACTCTTCCCACTCCTACCTCTTGAGTCTCGATAGTCCTATTTCCTTTTACCAAACATCCTAAATAATAAAGGGATACTTTGGAACCTAATAAATATTATGAACCTAAATTTGATACCATTTGTAATAAACCGGCCTAATCTACCACATGAACCGACACCTAACCCTGTTTCCCACTGGCCTGAGGGGTATTCTTAATCCCCATAGGCCGGTGATAAGCTCCATGGAATTAGTATGAAATAAATGGGAATGGTTTTTCCAAATAAACATAATTTAAATAGAAGCAAAATTCAACTAGAATTCCAAAATTATATTTCTATAAGTCGGACTTCCACACCAAAAACAAAAAAATAGAATAAACAATTTCAACATGCAGTAGATAAAATAGTTGAAAAAATAAAATTCCCAGGTCACCCTTCCAAATAACTCACCTAGTTAGGTCTGAGTCTCACTATGACCTCTATGGATATAATGAGCCACAAATCAACCATGAATGAAATAAGTAAAAATACCTATGTTGTTGAAGCTACTAAAACACAAATAATAAACAGTAAAATATTTGATCAAGCTATCCCATGTGACCTGAGGTCATTATCTATTAAAAAATATGAATACACTCAAACAATAAAACTGAAACCTATAAAAGTAAACTCGATCTACAAATATAGAGTTGTGTGAGTATTGTTTTATCTCAATAACCTAATAGGTAATCACTATATAGTATATGATTTTCTTTTCCAAAAGAACCAAGAATACTAGTTTTAAATACATTATTTAAAATAGGATTTTCTAAAGATTAAGGAAAAATGAACTCAAAATAATTTTATAATACTTTAATTTCCTTTTATTTAAATGAAAATTATAACTTATAAATCATCTTCTCAGACTAGGCCTCTTTTATTAAAAACCCAAATTAAACATGTCATTTTATCATAAATCAATCCATATAAAAAAAGCCCTTTAGAAATTCCTCTTTTAAGATTAATTTTATAAATAGTAATAAGAATAAAACCCAAAATAATAAAGTTACCATGGAATCAATATAAAAACAAGGCTAAATAAAAATGAGTTCAGAAGATTATGCACTAAAAGTGAATATGGGAAATCGATAAAAAATTAAAACATCATCTATAATAATGAGAGTGGGAACCAAGTGGAGTGTAATCTGAGACACATGGAAAGATATCTGACCTATAGGTTCAAAATGTAAATTACTCTCTCATGGAACACTAGTCGACTATGTGACCCAAAATAAATCTAGGAGCACCCTCAGTCTCATCAGTCAGTGATCCCTCACTAACCTCATGACTAAAGTTGGCGCAACACCTGTCTGGTTACATGCCTACCTATGGTCTCACATGTGTCATACATAAAACATAAAATATATAAATCATCATGTTCGGTGACAATAACCATCCAAACTCAACAAAAAAATTTGAAACCATGTCACATTTCAAAAACCTCTTTTTAATGCAAGTGTAAAGGTCAAAATCACTTCACATAGGAGTGAGATTCTCAAGCCATGTAAATGTTATAAATCAAGATAATAAAAAAATGTAACGCATGATAATTATGAATAATTAAATGGAAGATTAATGAAACAATCATTTTATGAGTAAATTATATTGAAAAAAAATCCTTCCAAATAGCGATCACTAAAGGCTTTAGCAACTCCCTCAAAATCGACTGTTATTTGGTGGTCTCTAGGTAGATGCTAAATCACTTTAGTAATAGATTTTGACATAAAATAAAATCCTAATTTCAAGTATTGTGGGTAAAAACTACTCATATAAGGGAAATTTAAAAAAAATCAAAATTAGAGATTTTAGGAAATTAATTCCCAAAGTACTTATGGAAGTGGGGGTGTTTCATTAGAAGGATGGGGGCTCTATAAGAGAGAACCATCAATAAAAAAATTATAGGAAGGACCTATATAGGACAGTCCTTTAAAAAATTTCTATGGAAGGCACCTTCTTAAAAAATTCCTTCTATATAAATTTTTTCAAGAAGGCTCTCTCTGAAAGAGAACCTTCTTTAGACTTTTTTTATAGAAGGTACTTTCTGGTAGAGCACCCTTCCTTATAGGTTTTTTTAAATGTTTTTGTTTTGTCTTGTTTATATATATATACTTATTATTAATTGTATAATAAATTGATCATAATAATATTATTATTAATAATTATATTTTCTATATTACTAATTTAATTAATTATTATTATTAATTGTATTATTAAGTATATTTTTTTAAAAGGTAGGGATGGACCCAGTGATAATATTAACTACTTTATTGGTTAAATTAATCATTATATTATTTACAAAATTATTCATAATTATTATTGTAATTTTTTTTAATATTAAATAATATATTTAATATTTATTAATAATGTATTTAATAATATTTAATAAGAAGAAGAATAAAAATATAAATACTTCATAAGAATGTAATTAATAATATAATAATTAATAAGAATTATTCCCATAAATTTTTTAAAGTATAAATTTTATATTTTTAAGAAATAATGTTTTTCTTATGTAAATTTGTTTTCTTTTATTATATTAATGATTTTTTTATTTTCAATTATTTTTTATATTTTTATTCACTGTGTCAAATTTCATTTAGATTATATTTATACTTTATAATTTATACACTTTAAAATTCACATATTTGAAATATAATTATGCTTCAAGTATGTGACTTTGTAATCCTATAAATTAAAATGCATAAATAAAATATAAATTAATTTTGAAAAGGTGAATAAACATAAAAAATTGCAAATAAAAATAATTTCATAAAAAAAATAATGAAAAATAATTTCAATGGCATAAAATATTATTGTTTCAAAACATAACATTTGTACATATCATTTTTTTGTAGATACCATTTTCTATGTAAATAAAAAAATTATTTATTATTTTTTTGACATTCCTTTTATTTTAAATTAATTTTTATTTGTGTAATTAGTGTTTTAAATATCATTTAGATATTATTCATTCAATAATTTATATGCATAAATTTTTGAAGTGTAAATGTTCTATTTTTAATCAATAATATTTGTGTCATGTACATTATTTTTGGTTTATTATATTTATGAAAATTTTTTATTTTCAACTATTTTATATATTTTTAGTCTAAGTTTTATTTTTCATTTAGATTATACTTATAGTTTATATTTTATAGGCTTCTAAATTTACTTACTTGATACATAATAAGTTTCTTGTGTTTCAAGTGAGCGAATTTGAAAGTTTATAAAAAATAAATTGTAAGTACAGTTAAAATGATATTTAAAACATAGACTGAAAAAATAAAAAATAATTAAAAATAAAAATATTATCATCAAAATAATAAAACAGATAATAATATAGATGATAAAAAATAATTTTGTTTCAAAATATAACATTTGGACTTTAAAAGAAGTAGTTAACTCTAAAAGTTTATAAAATACAAATTATAATTTGCTTTTAAATGAAATTTACAACATAAACTTAAATGGTATAAAATAACTCAAAATAAAAATAATTTTATAAAAATATTAAATATAAAATATTAAGTATTAATAACAATATATGACTTGATAATAATGTAATTAATTATAAAATAAAATAAAAATAACATTTTCTTCTTATTAATACCTATAGTTATAATATTATTAATTATATTATTAATATTAAAGTTATAATTATTAATATTATATTAATAAATAATAATAATAAATGAAATGTTTTTATAATAAATTTTTGATTTAACAATAAAATGTCTTAATAAAATTTTATAATGTGTTAATATTAGATTTATACTATATATATTATTATATATTTCATTATAATATATGTAAATATATATTAGAATAAATATGTTAATATATTATGTTAATATTATTATATATATGTATATATATTATTCAAAAAATTTAATATATATACATATACACACAGACACATAATATATATATATATATATATATATATATATTTGACGTGTCAAAGAAGACGGCCCATCAATCTGACATGTGATGTTGTGGAACTCACTAAATAAAGAGTTATTAGAAAATGAAGATCTTTAAAAATGTGCATCATAGAGTGGAAACCAACCAAATAAACTTGGATTACTATGAAATCATATGAAAACAATAATAGATTTATTTTTGAAATATAAGAACTGATGGTGTTTCAAACCGAGGTGTTGTTTTCTCGAGATGACTGAAAACGTATGTTGTGTAATTTAAAACATTGAAACATTTTTTTGATAGTTAAAACCACATAAAACAATATTTAATTGATGTGAAATATTATAATAGTATTCTTATAAATATTTTTGACATGTGATAGTAGACAGCACATCAAACCTACATGCGATGTGCTAAAACTAACTAAATAAGGAGTTCTTAGAAAATGACAGTCATTAAAAACATGCACCACATAGTGAAAACCATCCAAATGATCTTGGATTGATTTTAAATCACATGAAAATAACCATAGATTTATTTTTGAAATATAGGAATTTAAGGATCATCAATATGAGGTGTTTTTTTCCTGATATTATCGAAAACAAATTTTAAGTAATTTAAAACACTAAAATGTGTGTTTGACAATTAAAACCATAGAGAAAGATATCCAATTACCATAAAATCTTATAAAAAATGTTTAGAATTATTTTTTACATGTATGAGAATATGGCACAACAATATTACATGTGATGTGCTTGAACTGACTAAATAAGGAGTTCTTATAAAATAGTTACCTTTAAAAATGTGCACCACAGAGTGAAAACTAGCCAAATGAGCTCGGATTACTATGAAATCAGAGTACAACAACCAAAGATTGATTTTTGAAATATAAGAATTTATGGTTCATCAAACTGAGGTATTGTTTTCCTAAGATGACCAAAAACACATCTTTTGAGTAATTTAAAACACTAAAATGTGCATTTTATGTTCAAAAACATAGAAAAAATCTCCAATTGATGTGAAATTTTGTGATAGTTTTGTTAGAATTATTCTTGACATGTGTGAACAGACAGTGTGTCATTACAACTTGTGATGTACATAAACTACCTAAATAAAGGGTTCTTAGAAAATAAAATTCTTTAAAAACATGCATCATTGAGTGAAAACTAGCCAAATGAGATTAAATTACAGTGAAATCACTGGGAAAACCATTGATTTATTTTTAAAAATAGGAACTGACAGAACATCAAACCAAGGTGTCATTTTCCCGAGATGATTGAAAACACATTTTGAGTAATTTAAAACACTAAAACATTTGTTTGATGGTTAAAATCATATAAGAAGATATCCAATTGATATGAAATATTATGAAAATTATATTAGAATTATTTTTGAAATGTATGAGTAAACATCATGTCGATATGATATATGATGTGCTCAAACTAACTAAATAAGGAGTTCTTAGAAAATGAAGATCTTTAAAAATGTGCTCCATAGACTAAAAACCAGAAAAATGATATCATATTGCAATAAAATCATGGTACAACAACCATATATTGATTTTTGAAATATATTAACTAATAGAGAATTAAAATGAGATATCTTTTTCCTGAGATGGAAAAAAACAAATTTTGAGTGATTTAAAACATTAAAACATGTGTTTGGTGGTTAAAACCATAGAAAATGATCTACAATTCACGTGAAATATTATGAAATTTTTCTTGGAAATTTTTTTTATTTTTGAGAGAATATGGTGCATCAATCCGATATTTTATGTGCTCGAAACGATTAAATAAGGAGTTCTTAGAAAATAAAGGTCTTTAAAAACTTACGCCACAGAGTGAAAACCATCCAAATGAGCTCGGATTGCTATGAAATCACAGGACAACAACCATAGATTTATTTTTGAAATATATGAATATATGGTTCATAAAACCAATGAAACATTATATATTAAAATTAAAACAATTAAAATAATAAACTCATAGTAAAAAAGTCATGTTAGGTGTGATGATGAACTCTCAATGTTATCATTCTAAGGATATTGTCTGTGATTATTCCCTTATTCCATACACCTTCCACATCATTGTTGTGTCCCTTTCTCATAAGGCCAATCCATTTTATTTCCCATGTGTATAGATTTTGGATGACCTTTTACACATAATCATGATGGATTCGGAACAATAATTGGAAGATGCATAGGGGTATTTATTATTGATACATCTCTAATTGGATTTCACTCAGTGCTATAACAATTCCACAATGTGTCGATTCTATACATTGTTTCGACATAACTCACCCATAAGAGGTGAATATGAGAACATGCTATAAGTACATGTGATAAATGCATATTTTAAGCTTTTAATTAACCACATCCACAGTGCAATTCTCAAGTAGAACGATCATCTCCCAACCGAAAAACACCAGTCAGTGGATCTTTAACCTCTTTAACATCAACCCAACTTCTCTTACTGTGAAATAGGAACACCTAGTATAATTTGGAACCATTTTGATTAACCTCAAGTTCATTTCTAAAACCTTTCAAGAATCGAGGACCCTATAGTTGTTCTTTCTTCACATATTATGATCTATCAATAAAGTATTTAACACATCTATAAAATGTCTTATAAACAATACCCTTGATTGGTAATTTTCTAACCCCCTTGAAGATGTTTTTAGTGCATTCAAAAAAATTTGTAATCATGTGCCCATATCTCTTCCCTTCATCAAATTCCAATGACCATTTCTTCTCTGGGATGTGCATCATATACTTACAAACAACCTTATTTATTTCTTTTATTTCTTCATGTAAAACTCATTACCTTGATTCTAATGTTATAAAGACATGTAAGAAACATTTAAAAAATTTAAAATTGATATAAAATAAGTATAAGTACCAAATGTGAAAAAAATGTAATCCAAAACCAAATTTGATAATTGTTTTTTCAAGTTGTAATCATGAAATTTTGTCTGTATATTACTGAGAATATGTCTCATGTAGTAATGCTAGTAGGAATGGGGGAAGCAAACTAGCATCCTTGATATTCACAACTTCATTGATAGCATGATATCTGAAATAAGGTATCTCTCATTCCTATCGGTGACATGAACATGTAGAAAATATTGAAACCAATTCCATGAGTCAAGATTCTCCATCTCTACTATTGAAAAATCTAGTGTAAAGGGACATCTATTTCCATCCGGAGTGAAAGTAATCAATAGAACTCCATTATAATTTTCATACAAAAAAGTTTCATCCATTTGTATGAATTTTTTGCAGTGTGGGAATTCTACGATGCATGGAAGGAATGCCCAGAATATCCAACGAAATTTGACTTTGTCTGTAGGGTCGTGATTGTTTACCACATTCTCCAATGTTTCAAATTGATAAACAGCTTGACTAGTTTGAACCAATAACTTGATCCAATAAATAAACACCTGAAATGATGCTTCATAATATCCATAAACCTTTTTAATAGATTTCGTCTTTGAATACCACACCTTCTTGTATGAGATTTTATATCCATACTCACACTCTATTGGTTTCTGTATTAACTCAACATGAACATCCTGATTAACCCTGATCATACCAATAATAATATATTATATGAATGTCGAGTCAATTTTTATAGGATCTTGAGTCATCCTTGGATTCAAAAAAGTGTGTGTTCATAAAAATTTTGTAATTTTCCAAAAAGTATAATTTTTTTCAAGGGTAGCTCACAGTCATATCTTTCATGTGTCACCAAACTATTTACATTTTATAGAAATTTTCAATCTTGTAGACTCATCTACAAGATAACTATAATTTAATTTCACATGGTAATGCATAATAATTGTTTATAATGCCTATTTTATCTCAAATTTTCATCCAACAAATAATTCATCATCAAAGCTTCCAACATTTCTTTGTTAGAAAATACCTGGGAACTTGATTATTGGTGTCACTACATCCCAGTCGAACTCAAGTACCACTAGTGTAATATCATGTAATGGTTTCACCATCCATGCATTTTGTATTTATGGATCATTAGTTGGTATCATCTCATCTTCTCTATCAGATACTTCCTCATCCTCCAAATGTTCATCATAAACATCATTAATTGCACCCATATATGGATCAAATAAAACAATAGATGTTGTAGGAACATCTACAAGTACTATCATATGAAATATTTACTCTTCTCTACATATATTTTATTCACCGGATCCACCTTGAATAATTGGATCAGATGTAAACATATACCCCTTAGAAAATCAACCACCTTTTGATATTTTTTGTTTGATTTGAGTGTTATCTTCAATTGTGCTAACATCAATATGTGATTCCATCATAATAAGCCTTACATGATATTGATATGTATCATAATCAAGCCTCAAAAATTTATCATCAACAAAATGATGATGCATGTAATATATATTATCCTGACTTTGAGGAAATCTATATAAATAGATGATATACACTGATTCCCAGCAAGCTTCAATCGATCATGAATTTTACTATTAACTACATTCATCATATCACATCCAGTAAGATTTACTAATCTTGCAGGGACACCAATATACGATATCACATGATCATAATCTACTATTTCACCTTCATTATATACAAACACACACAAATATTTGGCCATATTTCTAAAAATGTTAATTGAAATTAAATTTCAGGTTAAATATATATATAGAGAAATTTCTTCAAATAAATCTAAAACCATAAATATATAAATATTATTATTTTGATTTTAATCCCTCTAATCAGAATGATATATTAATATATTAATTACAAATAAATAATATTTTATTTATAATGTAATAATATATTAACATATATACATATTTTTATTTTATATAATGAAATAATATAAATATACACTATACAATGTAATAATGAAAAAATGAAATTCACTTAAATATAAAATATTTAATTATTATTATTTAAATTAAAACTAAATTTAAATTTTATTTTTAAAAATATTTAATTTTTTAATTTTATCTAATGTTTTTATCAACTAAAATTATCAACAAAACATTAAATTTAGGTAAATTAAAAATTCGTTTAATAATTTTCTTTTTAAAAATGTTTAATTTATTATCAATTATCAAATCAAAATATTTTATCTAATGTTTTTATCAATTGAAATTCACTAAAGAACATTTAATTTATGTAACATAAATTATTATATTAATATTAACTTACTAATTAATATATATTTTTTATAATCTGAAGTGCCCAAATCAGTGTGAATCACTGAGAGGGGGAGGGTGAATCAGTGATCCCTTTTAATCTTTTTACTAATTGATTATTTTAAATTAAACCTCTATGGATGGTTAAAGCCTTGATCCACTCTTATTGTTTCTCCCAGCCTTACCTCGAATGATGCTATAAATATAAAGGCACTGAACACAAGGATTTACAAGGTTTAATTCAAAGACCTACTCCTCGTTGTGTTGGTTATTGTCCCCAACACAAATTATCCACTATAATATTATTATCAATTACAATTGTTGATACCGAGTCCCACTGTATCTCTCCTGAGTTCCACAGGAGGGTATTTATACTACTTCCCATAGTGTTACCAGAGTCCCAATGGCCTGCTCTAGAGTCTCACTGAAGTCTTCTTCTCCACCCTAAATCTCACAGCGGTCTTCTAGCTCTCAAGTCACACGAGTAGCTTTCTTCTTTGTTATTTCTTGATTCACTATAGATGATCTTCTACTCTTCCTACATAGGCTTACTGAATCACACTTACCTATGTATCTCTTCAATAATATTCAACAACCTTTGGTAAGGTATGTTGGCCTTGCTCAATGACTCTACTCACTTTTCTGATCAGTCCTCAGTGTCACACTGCTCGGGCAATTCTTTCTTCTTTTGATGAAGACCCAGCCTCACTTAGATGGGTGAAATTGGTGCACACAACTTCTTCAAGTATATTGATAGGCAAGAACGATCTTTCACAATATCATCATTGTCTATCTTCTTAAAATCCCAACCACTTTCAACTCAGATATAAGATCTTCTTTAATTATTTATGGCATCAGTCTCAGTTCTCATTCTCTTCATGCATGGATTGCATGGCATCCAAACTTATTGTTTCGGATATCTCAATTCTTTTTACATATGCATGAGATTATTCATGTATGCATGCATGTATTATGTTTTTCTTTTAAACTCAAACACACACAATTCACTTAAATCAATATTTCATGTTCAATGTGTGTTGTACATTATTTTCCACATGTTCTATCAATTCAATTACTTATCCCTTATGTGGGCATGGACATGCGTGAATTCATGCTCTATTAACTTGATTCTTCCACACACACTACCCTCTTATTTTCCTCAATTAATACCACACATAATTTCTTTCCTTTGGTTCTTTTCACACACACACTTATTATCTAGTTTAGGTTCAATATAAGTGTGTGTTTCTTCAAACCCAAATGGGTGCATTCATTTGTGTGTGTTCTTTCTTCTTTCTTCCTTCTCCTTCTTCACATGTACACTCACTATTAGGGATTCTTTAAATCATGCATATGTAAGAATATGTGTATGGCCCTTATTCTCTTCTTAAAAATCTTTCATGAATGCATGTACATGCAATAATTCATACCTCATCATACATTACCCTCTTTATATGTGATCTTCTACAAACCCGAATGGGTGTGTATCCATATTTCTTTTTCACACAAAAAAACCTCAGTTTTATTCTTCTTCTATCTTGAGGTATCCAAACAACCACATGAACCAAAAAGGATTCATGATTCTGTATGTGTTACTCAAACAAGGTAGGTACAAATAACTATCCCTATTTGGTTTTCACAAACCAGATTATTCACGAGGCATGATGAGGGTTTGTTAAACTGATTGTGTGTTTGTGGGTTCCCGTCGCACAGAGGGTGCGGAATCTTCCGTGAACCAAGGTGGTTTGCGGTTCTCCTTAGTGAAAGGGATGCATAGGACCTATTCTTCACGATACACTTCAATATTACTTAGAACTTGTCAAAGTTTATCAGGATTTATCTTATCCTTCTCATATCAAGGCTGCACAGACACCCCAGCTCGTCCTTCACAATTCAGGAATGGAGATGCTCTTTTTTGAGAAATAAGGGATCTCGGGTATGTGAACGGTATCCTCTCTCAGTCTTGAGTATTCTCTATTTATATTTGTAGATCACCTCTCTTTAACATGTTCAAAACCCTCATGAATTGTCATGGGATTCAAACCTTTGAAAGGTTGAGATCTTCATCTTTGAAAATTTCAAATGTGGATGAGATATCCTGCTTCTCTCGGTTCATTTCTGTTCAACGTGGGTTCCCTATTTCATGGAGGAAACCTCACATGCAAGCGTTTAAGAAGGCATACATATACTATTCTCCATGAAAGCTCAATCATAGAGATTTCTTTATAGCCTCAGAAGCTTCACGTTGACTCAGCCTCCTTGAAAATCATCAGTTGATGCATGAATGAAACTACAAATACATGCATCTAATTTGTTTTCTTCTGAAGATCATAATGGGATTGATCGTACCTCAAATGCTGGTCGAAGTGGTGAGTTGGGTGTCCAGCTAGAGCTCCTAGTTTTTAGGTCTAGCAGGGGCGGATGGAGGCTAATGACAACCTCAGTGGAGGAGATCAAATGGTTTTGGTTCAATCACGATCTGTGCAATGAGATCTGCGACCGAGATGCACTGGATCGAGGGTGCGCAGATTGGATAGCGGATATAGCTCTTGTGTTTTTAAAAACTCATCCCACATCGAAACAGAGATTCGGATTCCTTGTGATTTAAATATCAAACTTCTTTAACTGACTCCCAAAACACTCTTTCCCCCTCCATGGTACCACCTCGTACCATGTTCACCCTATGGGCATGCTTCTGCGCCCACTCTCTGCTACTCGGGTGTGCTCCTAGCGCCCACTATGCACCCTGGCTGCACGGCTTGATCGTCATGCATTCTCTTGAGTGCTTATACACATCCTACACTCCTGCCTCATGTAGGGATGTATTTGAGGCTTCCCTCAGGCGTGTTTGACCCTCAGGCCCCGCATGTGCCTATGGTTGAGGACCTCAGTCGGCCTTATTGGTTGGATCTATTTTTTGACAAAGTATCATAAAAAATGTTAACATAAATGTTAACATAAAATAAGATTCATGGACACCTTCAAATGTGGCAAGGCATCTCCTTCTCTTTTTCTTCATCCACCATCATTAATTATTTTCTTTTTAGATCATGAATACCAAATATCTTCAATACATTCCTTTAATCCAATCATGGATGATTCATGGATCATTTCTTCATTCCTCATGCATTAAATCATAATTCATGGCCTTCTTTTTGTGAGGGATGTGTTATCTATTAACACATATCTTGGAATTTGAGGATCATCTAAAACAATCGTATCATTTTATTCATAACCTTCATCCAATGAGAATTCATTGGATGGATCTTATACTTTCATCATGCAATATAGTTTTTCATGGGGTTCTTAAAATCTTGTAATAATGTGTCATTATTTGACACATGATTTGGAACTTAAGATCAGTTCAATCAATCGTCCTAATTAAGACACTATGGAGAATTTTCCAAGCGTGGAATCTAATGCTTTGAATCCATAACAATTCTCTTGGCATCATTATATTTGTAACAACTTCATCAAATTGATACCAATGAGATATTCCCATCTCATTGATCACCATTTCCAACCAAAAACTATTGAAAGTACTTGTCAACTAGTAGAATTCATAATCAAAGTGGGTTCTTCACTATGTCAGCAACATTACTTTAAGCATCACCACTTCAATCATTATCACAGCTTCCATCACTACCTTACCATACACATATTGACACCTTATTGACAACAAATGTAACACTATGCTCTACAATCTCCCCCTTTGTATTTTGTTGTCAATATTACTTAACCACACTTTGTATGGATCAATATGTGTTCCAATATTTTTTCCCCTTATTGGAAATAAAATGCAAAGGTTTAGTGGGGTCTATTCAAAATCATGTTCTCCTCCAAAAAAAATATCTTCTTCAATATTTCTGAGAGAGGGATGATGTTACATGGTTCACTTAGAAAAAATCCTTTAGTTAATCAACTCTAATTCTACTTGGGCTAACCCAGTGTAGAAAAAAAGAGAGATATGACCAAGGTTTTCAATGTTGTACTTAAACAACCATACATGTGAAATCATGCTCACAGTGTATTAATTCTTATCCTAGGGGTTGGAAATAGTCATATTTATCAATGAAATATTGAATCCTGCACAAAATTCAACAGACATATTAAAATTTTCAAGTGAAAATATAAACCTCCCTCTATCCTCCCATCTTGTCATCAATCAAGAACTTCCCCTTAATTGACATGATAAATGCAATTAAGAACAAGGGATGAAAGTGTGATTGGAATACCTTATGTTTCTGATTCTAGAGATGACATGAATTTCAATATTTTTCGTGAAATAATCCTTGATATCATCTCCTTAATATTTGATCCCCCTAAATGGGTACAATCCCTTTGATTTACCCCGGTGGAAAATATCATCAGATAATCTCCAAGATATTGATGTTGATAATCTTCCACTTTGGAACATTTCAAGTAATTATCAAATCATGAATAGTGAGTCCAACTTGTTTTTCTCCACTTTTTTCATTCCATTGTCATATTTATAATGACCTTAACCTTCAATTACCTACAATGTAAGCACATATATACAACAAAAGTATAAGGGAATAAGATGGAACACATGTGATATTCTTAATAGGAGCAACAATGCTGAGAATTTACTCTCCGCCCAAGAACTCCTCTCCTTATAGCTTTAATATGTCTGGTACTCTTCATGCCAATGTCACCTCCCTGCTTGATACTTTGATCTTTCATTGTTAGTATGGACCATTTATTTCCATTCACCTTCAACTTGTGTGGATTATTTTTCTTTACTTCTTCCAGTAGTGATGTAGCTTCCACTATTGCATGTTTTTCAATTTTCAAAATCTCCATTTGACATGGTAAAATAGTTATACATTTTTTTGCATGATGTCCAACCTACTTGAACCTTCCACATAGTAGTTGTGAGACACTTGGGTTTTCATGTGCTATCAAGCTCTCATGAAATTTTAATTCTCCCTCATGTGGAATGACCTGTTTCCCCTTTACCTTTGATTTAGCTAGTACTTCATCTTCAATTCTGTTCAGTTCTCTAAAAAATTTCAATTGATTAGTCCAGATAATTAAATTCACCTTCTTAACATATTCTAGTTTAGATATTCCACATGTCTTCTTAATTTTCATCAAGTTACCTTTCTTAGGAAACTTATTAAGAGTGTCTTCAGGAATTTCTTCAGTCAATCCCATATTTTTCTCGATTGATTCCCCTTTTAGTTTCAGCTTGATTCCATTAATTTACATGGATTTTTTGCAGTGATCCATGATATGTCCTTTATTTACACAATAAAAGAATTTTTTTTGGTTGAGATGACATAATTGGAATCCAACTTGAACTCCTTCTTGGGAATAATTTCTTTCACTGTTTTCTTGACTTCAGTGTTTTGCATATTCCTAATGGAATACTTTTCAACTCTTTTTACTTTCTCCTGCATTTTTTGTATTATATGCTTCTTATCAATATATCCATGATGTAGGGTAGGAATAAACCAGAACTTATCCTAACTATGACCACTTATATTGAAATTATCATATAACTCTTCATGATATTCAAATATGTTCTTGATAGACAGATTCGTATTCATCTATGTTTTCTATTTTTTCTTTACAAGATGCTTCATTTCTTGATATCTAATTTCCTATAATGTAGTCCTTCCATAATTTTCATATGAGGACATATTATTCTAGCATTAATTAGCCTGATGCCCAAACTTCCAGCAACACCAACAGTAGCCAATAAATCTCCTTATTTTTCTTGTAGTATCAATCTGGCTAGATTCAATGCTTTATTGTTTCTGAAATTTTCTTTATTTATTTGAAACATCCATTTGGGAGTTGTTCTTCTTAATCATCCCAGCATCCATTCTTGAAATTTTGATGGATTTATCAACATTTTTATCAATACACATCTTCCCTACTTTTATCTTTGAACCGGTACTTGCATATGCAACTGCATTAGTAGAAATAGAAATAACTGGGATATGGGATACCATATTCTTAGAGTATGTTACCATTGTATTATATGGTGATTTTATATTCCTATTTGAATAATATTCCTCAATGAAAACTTTAGTGTAAGTTTCTCTTCTTTCATATTTTTGGGAAGTTCCATCTTGGAGTGATTATTGATTCTTCATTTTCACCCCCAGCTCTAAACATTTCATGTTGAGGGAGTTCTTTTCATCCTCAACTGATCTCATCTTTCTTTCCCAATTCTCATTCAACTTTTTCATTTTTATTCTTCATGTGTATTCCTTAATTATTGTAATGAGATTTCATGATCCTTTACCTTGTTGGATTTGTCTTCAAGTTTAGAAGCTTTGACAACCATAGAGACTTTGTGCAACATTTCAAGTTCATGGAAAGATTATACAAATACAGTCTCAAATAATTATTTCTCATAAAAACTTACCTAAAATTCTTTAGTAATTTGAGAATGTCTTTAATTGCAAAGAGAAATTGTTTCTTCCTTTGTCTTCAAAAGTTTTGTGAGAGTGTGGGATATGTCAAACCTTTTAACCAATACCTCTTTCATGGAATCAGCTTCTTCTTCCAGCTGTAATTTTTCATCTTGAAGAACTTTGATACTTATAGAAATATGTCTTGCCACTTCTCTAGGGATATTCTTCAGATGTTCTTTGAGTGCGGGATGAAGTTGAATAATTGATCTATCATCATCACAGATTGAGTAGGCTTCATCAGAAGAGTCATAATAATAAAAATAATTATCACATGTTTTACCTTTTAGATTACCTTTAGTAGAAGGTGTCTCCCCATTAGTAGTAAGCTTATTCTTCATATTCCTTAAATGTTTCTTCTTTCTATTATTATGATTCTTTTCATATGTATCCATTTGAGTTTGCTCACTCATTTCCTCAAATATACACTTCATAAAGACTCCCTTGGATCTTTTAGAGGTAACCTCACTCTGATACCAATTGAAGTGTCCAGATCAGTATGAATCACTGAGAGGGGGAGGGGGTGAATTAGTTATCCCTTTTAATATTTTTACTAATTGATTATTTTCAATTAAGCCTATATGGATGGTTAAAGACTAAATCCACTATTATTTTGTCTCTCAGCCTTATCTTGAATGATGATGTAAATATAAAGGTACTGAACACAATGATTTTCAATGTTCAGTTCAAAGACCTACTCCTTGTTGTGTTGGTTTTTCTCCGCAACACATATCCTCCACTATAATCTTATTATCAATTAAAATGGTCAATAAAAAGTCCCATTGTATATCTCCTGAGTCCCAAAAGAGGTTCTTTATACTAATTCCCATAGTGTTACTAGAGTACCACTAGCGTGCACCAGAGTATCACTGGAGTCTTCTTCTCCTCCCTGAATCTCATAGGGGTCTTTTAGCTCTTGAGTCACATGAGAAGCTTCCTTATTTGTTATTTCTTGATTCACTGTAGATGATCTTGTACACTTTCTATAGAGGCTTGCTGAATCACACTTGCATGTGTATCTATTAAATAATCTTTAATAACCTTTGGTAAGGTCTGTCGGCCTTTCTTAATAACTCAGATCACGTTTCTGAATAGTTCTCAGTGTCACAATGCTCGGGAAATTATTTCTTCTTCTGATAAAGACCCGGCCTCACATAGATGTGTGAAAGTGGTGAACAAAAATTCTTCAAGTATATTTATAGTTAAGAATGATCTTACATAATATCAGCACTATTTGACTTCTTGAAATCTCAACCACTATCAACTTAGATATAAGATCTTCTTTAATTATTTCTTATTTCAATATCAGTTCTCATTATCTTCATGCCTGGATTTCATGACATCCAAACTTCTTGTTTTTGATATCTTAATTCTTTTACACATGCATGATATTATGAATGTATTCATGCATGTATGATGTGTTTCTTGTAAACTCAAACACACACAGTTCACTTAAATCAATATTTCAGGTTCAATGTTTAGGGGTCATGCTTTTTCACATGTTCTGTCAATTCAATTCCTTATCCCTTATGTGTGCATGGACATGAATGAATTCATGCTCTCTTCCATTTCTTATTGCACACACACTATCCTCTTATTTTCCTCACTTAATATCACACACTTTCTTTCCTTTGGTTATTTGCACACATGCACTAATTATCTAGTTTATGTTCAATATAAGTATGTGTTTTTTCAAACCCGAATGGGTTGATTCATTTGTGTGTGTTATTTATTCTTTTTTCTTTCTCCTTCTTCACATGTGAACTCGCTATTAGGGCTTCTTTAAATGATTCATATGTATGCATATGTGTATGACCCTTCTTCTATTCTTAAAAATATTTCATGCATGCATGTGCATGCATGAGTGAATACCTCTACATGAACTTCTATCTTTATATATGATCTTCTACAAACCTGAATGGGTGTGTATCCTTATTTCTTTTGCACGAAAACAAAACCTTAGTTTTCTTCTTCTTCTGTCTAGAGTTATCTCAAACAACCACATGAACCATAGAGGCTTCGTGATTATGTATGTGTTACTCAAACAAGGGAGGTGAAAAGCACTCTCCCTATTTGGTTTTCACAAACCAGATTCTTCACAAGGCACGAAGAGGTTTTGTTAAACAGATTATGTGTCTGTGGGTTTCCTTCGAACTGAGGGTGCGAAATCTTTCATGAACCAAGGTAGTTCACAGTTATCCTTTGTGAAAGGGATGCACAGGACCTCTTCTTCACGAGACACATCGAGAGTGAATAGCACTTGTCGAAGGTTAGCAAGATCTATCTTTTCCTTCACGTAGTAAGGCTGTGTGGATAAATATGCTCATCCTTCATAATTCAGGAATAGAGATGCTCTATTTTTGAGAAACAAGGGCTCTAGGGTATGTGAATGGTAGCCTCTCTCGGTCTAGAGGCTTCTCTATTTATAGGTGTAGATCACCTCTCTTTAATTCGTTCAAAATCCTTATGAAATGTCATGTGATTCAAACCTTTAAAAGGTTGAGATCTTCAGATTTGAAAATTTCAAACGTGGATGAGAGATCCCACTTCTCTCATTTCATTTATGCTCAACGCGGGTTTCCTATTTCATGGAGGAAACATCCCATGCATGTGTTTAAGAACACATGCATATCCTCTTGTCCATGAAAGATCGATTGTGGAGCTTTCTTAATATCTTCGACAGCTTCACGTTGCCTCATCCTCCTTGAAATTCATTGGTTGATGCATGCATGCAACTAAAAATTCATGCATGTGATTCATTTTCTTCAGACGATCAGAATGGGCTTGACCGGAGCTCAAATGGTGGTTGGAGTGGTGAGTTGGGTGTCCGGCAAGAGCTCCTAGTTCACGGGTGCAGTGGGGGTGGCTGGAGGTTGATGAAAACCTCAATGGAGGAGATTGGATGGTTGTGGTTCAATCGCGAGGTGTGTGATGAGATCTGCAGCCGAGATGTGCTAGATCAAGGGTGCACTGATCGGATGGCGGATATGGATCCCATGTTTTTTAAAACCAATCCCACATAAAAATGGAGAAGTAGCTTCCTTGTGGTTTAAATATCAAACTACTCCAACCGAATACCAGAGTACTCCTTCCCCCTCCACGGTACCACCCCATACCATGTTCACCCTTCGGGCGTGCTTCTACTCCCACTCTCTGCTCCTCAGGCACGCTCCTAGTGCCCACTATTCACCCTTGTTGCACGGTTTGATCACTATGTGTGCTCCTGTGAGATTATACACTGCCCACGCTCTTGCCTCATGTAGGTATGGATTTGAGGCTTTCCTAAGGCGTGGTTGACCCTCGAGTCTCACATGTGCCTGTGGTCGAGGACCTCGACTGGCCCTCTGGGTTGGCACTATTTTTTGACAAAGTATCATAAAAAATGTTAACATAAATGTTAACATAAAATAAGATGCATGGCCACCTTCAAATGTGGCATGGCCTCTCCCTCTTCTCTTTTTCTTCATCCACCATCATTAATTATTTTAGTTTTAGATCATGAATCCAAATATCTTCAATACATTCATTTAATACAATCATTGATGATGCATGAATCATTTCTTCATTCATCATGCTTTAAAGAATAATGCATGGCCTTCTTGTTGTGAGGGATGTGTTCTCCATTGACACATATCTTGAACTTTGAGGATCAGCTCAAACAATCATCTAATTTTATTCAAAACCTTCATCCAATGATAATCCATTAGATGGATCTTACACTTTCATCATGCAATAGATTATTGCATGGGGTTCTTCAAATGTTGTAACAATGTTTCATTATTTGACACCTGATTTGTAACTTAAGATCAGTTCAATCAATCGTTTAAATTGAGATAGTATGGAGAATTTCCCAAGCATGGAATCCAATGATTTGAATCTATAACAATTCTCTAGGCATCATTATCTTTGTAACAACTTCATCAGATTGATACCAATGAGATATTCCCATCTCATTGATCACCATTTCCAACCAACAACTATTGACAGTACTTGTGAACTAGTACAATTCATAATAAAAGTGGGTTCTTCACTGAGTCAGCAACATTACTTTAAGCATCACCACATCAATCATCATCACAGCTTCCATCACTGCCTTATCATACACATATTGACACCTTATTGACAATAAATGCAACACTATGCTCTACAAAATCCAATAATATATTATTTACAAAACTATTAATTAATTGAAAAATAATGTATTTTATAAAATTCAATAATATATAAAAATACCACAAAAAATTACAAACCAAGCCATAAAAAATATAAATAAACATAATAATTATAAAAAATAAAATATCACAAATATAAACCATAAAACAAAAAAATAACAAAATTCAATAAAATATTATTCAGTTTTAAACTAAACAATATAACTCATAAAATAAAATTTATAAAAACTAATATCCAAATTAAAATAAATATTAACTCATAAAAATAAATAAAATAATAAATTAAATTGAAAATACGTGTTATTGGAATAATATTTTAATTCAAAAATTACTAATAAATTGACAAATAATTTATTTTATACAATGAAATAAAAACTATATATATTTATTAAAAATAAATTAATTATAATGCAATGATATATTAATGATATATTGATTAAAATGTAATAATAGATTAATATATTAGTTACAAAGCAATAATTTATATATTAAGTGTTTGGGGGTATAATTACAATCAAACACACACATACACCCACACGCTAAGGTCATAACCCAGTCCATAGCCCCCCAGGGATAGACCAAATGAAAACCTGGTCTTATTTATATTTCATATATATATATATATATATATATAAATATATATATTTCATATATATAGGGTAACAGCAACTACCCCCACTCGTCGTCGTCCCGCCCTCGGGCGGGGGCACCTCCACACACCGGCGTCGCCAGCCATCATCCATTTGTGGGGGAACCATTCATCGGTTGACCACGTAAATACGGACCCTGTATTTTAATTGACATTGGACCTCATAACACCCCCCCCCCATCTTGTCATCATGTGGGGGCATAGCTAGCCAACCATCGTGGTTACAGGCCTGTGAATCACCACCCTATTACAATCAGGGTCACCGAACTACCTGTTATCACATAGTCATTGCCGGTAATCACCGACCCCCGAACACTAAGCCCATGGTGCCCCTCTTCCGCCCTTAGCTGTCATTCCCGGAAAAAAGCACGCCACCATCTACAACCAAAGATCACTGTGGCCATGGCCTGCAGCAAACACCACTGGCCGATGAAGACCTACCCCCACCATCATGTGAGGGTCCACTTGTTCCGCATTCGCACCCTGCATGTGGCCGATAAACATGACTGCATCATTAGAATCCATCCCACATCCACCCACCAAATGAATTGGGGAAAAATTAAACAGCCACTCGGATTTGAACCCAACCTACCCTGATGCACTAGAGGATCTTGAACCAATCAGTCACCACCTTGTTTTCATACACAAAAAAAATATTTTATTTACAATATATAATATATTAATATATATACATTTTTTTAATATAATGCAATGATATATATTTTTTTTGATTAAAAATAGAATTAATTAATGACGAGTATCAACAGAAGTACAAGTGCAAAGCCATGAAGGGAAATTGTCCAACCAGAGCTGGTTGGAGTCAAAAGGGCCTGAGGCCGCAAGCTGATGTGCCGCGTTGTTTCCTTCCCTTTTGGAAAAGGAGAAGGTGCATAAAGAGAAGCATTTGCATAGTGAGAAAATTCTCCTGATGATGCTGCCAAAGGACTGGAGCCCACCATTTTTGTGGTTAATAGCATCGATGACGATAAGGCAGTTAGACTCAATAATAATATCACTCCATCTACATTCCAAGGCAAGAAACATACCGGCAAGGATGGTCATGGCCTTAGCAACTGCCGGTTCCCATAAAGCCTGTTGGGGTTCATATTTTGCAGCAAAGATTTTCCCCAGATGATTTCGGACCAGGTTGCCTATGGAAACAAGCCCAACCTTTGAAAGAGACGCGTCCACATTAATCTTAAGAATCCCTTCCATTGGGGGGTTCCACTGAGAGGGAAAGGAGAGGGTAAAACTTGGCATAAAATGTCCATTGTGGTCTTTTCATCCCTTAATCCAAGAAGTGGCCCGTTCAATCCAGAAATCGGGGGGGTTGGGAACTTGATGAAAAACAGCATCGTTATGCCGGACCCAAATAATTCAGGCCAAAGTGAAAAGAGAACCTGAAAGAGCCAAGGAGAGAGAGGAGCACCAACGCGTCAGAAGATCGGGAAGGTCGGAGGCCAATGCTAGTGAAGCGGCAGAAGACGGGCCCCATTTATTCTAAATTTTCATAGTTCTCGGGCAGTGAATGATGGCATGAAAAGGAGTTTCTGGAATGTTCGGGAAGAAAAGGAAAAAGGAAAAACTGGCCATATGATGGTAAGCGAGAAGGCTCATGGTTGGGAGGGTACCCGTGCAAACCTTCCACCAAAATTGGCGAATTTTAGGGGGAACATTGAGCATCCAAATCGATTTCCATGGCCCCTCATCTCGGCCGACTGAGTGGTTTCCAAGAGCCAGTCTGTAGCCGGATCTCACTATGTAATCGTCTGAGATGTCATTGATCCAGAAAATATGGTTGGGGCCTGCGTTAGGGACCCAGGGAATTCTTAGGATAATTATTTGGTCCCTTTTGTTAAACCAATCAAGGATCTTTTCCAAACACCACCCCTGTCCCTGGTCAGAAATGAGGCAGCTGACAGTGGCGTCTTCAATAATTTACAAATTAAAGTTACTTATAAATAACAAAATTACTAATTAATATTCAAATTAATTTTCAATTTCAATTTCAATATTATTTTTCAAAATATTTAATTTATTATCAACTATAAAATTGAATTATTTGATTTAATGTTTTTATTAAATTAAAATAATTACAAAACAGATAATTTAAATAATTTACATTATTAACTTATTATTAACTTACTAATTTATATAAATTATTTATAATGAAATAATATTTTCATTCAAAATTTACTAATAAATTGACAAATAATATATTTTACACAATGAAATATAATATGTATATATATATATATATATTAATAATATATTAATTACAATGCAATGATATATTAATGCATTAAAATATTAATTACAAAGCAATAATCTTTTATTTACAATGTAATATTATATTAATATTTATAAATATTTTTTTTATACAATGCAATAATATATATATATATACACACACAATGCAATAATTAACAAATGGAAGTTACTTATAAATTAAAAATTTACTAATTAATATTTAAATTAAATTTCAATTTAAATTTTCTTTTTCAAAAATATTTAATATAATATCAATTTTCAAATTGAATTATTTGAACTAATGTCTTTATCAATTGAAATTAATTACAAAACTGTTAATTTAACTAACTTAAAATATTAACTTACTATTAACTAACTAACTAATATATATATATATATATATTCCAATGAAATGATATATTTATTAAAAAATTAATAATTAATTAGTAAATAATATATTTTCTACAAATTCAACAATATATATTAATTATAATACAATTATATATTAATAATATATTATTCGATTGTTTTTTTGATTCTTTTGCTCATTAAATTACAATGCTATAATATATTAATATATTAATATATATTAATATATTAATTACAATGGAATGATATATTAATATATATGTATATGTATATGTGGGGGGTACAACTGCAAGTGTGGCACACACGCTACAAGAAAATTCACAAATAAACCTGATTTGGGGACTCGACCCTACGAACACACCCTAAACCCTCACCCACCCATGCCACCCCACCCAACCACGAGGTTGGTATATTAATATATATTTTTTGAAAAAATTGAGGTGTGGAGACCCCTTTATTAAAAAGAAAATAAAGTATATTAAAATATGTAAAACCATGCTGGAAAAAAAACTTGATCAAGTCACTCAAGAACGAGTGCTCCTGCTATGGTGAGAGGATTTTCCACCCCTATTATGAGGGTGTCATCCTCTCCACCATGATTTGACCTGCAACCCTGGGCCACCTCCATCATCAGGAAGCATCAACAATAGCCACCATTTCTTCTATACTGGGCACATGTTCACTACTTCCCCCTTCCTCCTCGCTACTACCGGATTCTAGTAGATCAAAAGAATTGAATGTATTCACCTTTGAGGAATATTTAACTCTATAAGGTAGAAAAAAATCAATATCTATCGAGGATCAGGACACCCTTGATTTTTCCATATTGAGAGCCTCAATGTTTGAGACCCTTGGAGCTTCCCTGTCAGCACTGCAGACAACACCAACATCTAGAAAACAAGGAGAAGCCTTGGTAATTTCTACGTCCCCTACAGCCTTGTACAAACATGGATCCAAGGGGACTTTCCTACCCTAATAAGAACCTAATATCAAAATAGGCCACTACATAACATCAACAGCCATGTCATTACCTAACCCCCTATAGCTAGAGACGAAGGACAAGTAGTAAACACCCTGGGGGTCTTACTACCCAGAAAATCAGAGGCCAAAACGAGAACCTGAAGACTAGGGACAAGGTTCAAAGATTTCCTGATAATACCAGTGTCAACCCCATCCATTTTATCAGTATTGGTCATTGAGACCAAGTAATTAACTATAGCATCATTTGGGAATTACCTGATATAATCAGTATCTAAAGCTAACTGAGGCCCCTAAGAAGCCAATGGATCATTGAAAACTAGAGTTTTTATGTCGTTGTCAATGTCATTTGAAAAAGTATGAATATATTTTCCAACCATTGAGATACAAATTGCAGGTTCAAAAAAAGTAAAAGAAGAATCAAATGTTTCTTTTATGACCAAATTACAATCCAATGAATACATAGATTCATTGAAAGAGTTATATTTTCTGGGAGGAATAGAAGACTTGTCATTGATTTCCGCAACTGTAGAGTTAATATATTTTATATAATTAAAATGTATGCCTATATATATACACAAAATATTGTATGAAAATATTTTTGAATTAAAAATACCACAACTACATTTTCATTTAATAAAATACCTTTAATATAGATCATGGATTATGCAGTGCCTACTTGTATCAGTGATAAATAGAAAGCACTAATAAAAGGGTTAACTTTATCAGTTCTAGATAAAATTACTGATAAATATTGATCTTTCTCAATGTTATTCTTAGCATTGATAAAAACTTTTAATAAAAAAATATTATTTATAACAACCCTTCTCTTTATTACACACTTAAACATGATTTATTACATAAACTTTCACTTAAGACATCTCCGAGGATCGAGAGGTCTGGTGTCTTGGAAAATTAGGAACATTACATGACAAATTAATACATAAGATAAAAAATCTTTATTTAAAACTTCTTTTACATGACCATAACATTCCTCCATACTTAGCATTTCATGGGATAACCTGAGGACATACATAAGAAAAGGGTGGTCTATAAAGCCCAATAAGGGAGTAAAAAAGACATAACATGAAGAATACAATACATGTTAGGTAATAGGCGTATCAATGGATCATAGGAGAAACATGAACATAAAGGCATGATATAGCATGATTATCATAACATGGAAATGTGGCAACAACATTTAACATGATATTAGCATGAGCTAAGGATCATTGCACATAGAGCATAAGTAAACCCTCATTGCACTTGAATTAGCATGAGTAAACACTCATTGCACTTAAATTAGCATGATTAAACCCTCATTTCACATGGCGTATCATGATACTATTCTTTACCCAATTCATTGGGGTTCTATCAGAGTGCACCCTTCTTAATCATTTCATTTCATGCATAAGTGTGCCACATAGATCATACACAATGGATTCTTTAAATATCATAATTTATTCCATGAATAAGATATGTGGAATATTTAAATGAAAGTATTCAATCAAAAATTACATGTGCATAAAGGTGAATACCCTTGATAGATAAATGGGTATGGTATTAACTTACACAATGATTTTGGCATAGGAAATTTTGGTGTAACTTTGGCAGCATAACGACATCAAAGAGAAATCATAAAATGGTTTGATGAGAGATAAAGGGGTATATAATCATTTGTACATGAAATAGACAGTAAGGGAATCATGGAACATAATATCCCAACATATTTAATGGAATATAGATGCATAATATAAAATAATTTTTTAAAAGTAAATGAGGAGAGAGAAATCCCTTATGAAATTTTTCCATGGGAACAGGTGTACATAAGAGGAATTAATGAGAGAGAAATGGGTCTATGATCATTAAAATATAAGGAGGTAAGTATAGGGGAGGTTTTAAATCATAACCTAACATTTTTAATTGAAAATAAATTGGCATAACAATATAAGGAAACTTGGACATAAATAAGGAAGGAAGGAAAGTGAGGATCCCTTACTTGGAAGTGTGATCCCAAAGGATTGGGAGAGGCTTAAGAGAGAATTATTAGAAGCTTGGAGAAACTTGGGAGGATTTTAGAGAGAGGAGGTTATAGTTTGGCCGAGTTCAAAATGGTTTTAGTGAAGAGGAATGGGAGGTTGAGTGGGTTTATATAGGAAAGGAGAGGGAATTCTTTATTATTTAGGTTTTTGATACTACACATTAAACTAATCGAAACCACAAACCATCCCATGGTTTTTTCCCATGGTTTTTGAAAAAGTGGAGTGGAAAACATTATTTTATAATTCCAATGGCCGAACTTATTAAAATATTAGTCTTGCTTATGTGGAGGTGAGTCACACTCTCAAGGAAATCATTTTAAAAAGTTGAAATATTTTTTACATCTTGGAGAGTCCACTAAGGCACCATAAAATTAATCATAAAAATATAAAATCACATTATTTTAAAGTTAAAACATATATTGGATGAATATAACTTTTATAGTACTTTATTACATCACTATTGAGTCATTATGATGTCATAAAACACATTATATATTTAAACGGTGTTTAATTTTTACCCAAAAAATCGATTGTCTCGGAAAATTATGAAAAATTAATCGTTAAATAATTTCAACATCCTGAATCAAAAAATGATATTAATTTTATCTAAATAATTTTCTAAATATTTCAATTTTTACTTTAAAACAAAAACCGACATTTATCAAAAATTCATGGGTTTTGACATAAACAGCTTTCAAACCTCAATAAAAATTACAATTAGATTCAAAAAAAATTATACAATCATTTATATTTAATAAAATGTAATTTAGTAATAATATTTTTTAAAAATATTATTTAATCAAAAAAACCATTAATTCGTCAAAAGATATTTCTTAATTGAATATTAACTAAAAATACTATTTTTTCTTTAAAACCCATTTACAAAGTAATAATAATAAAATGAATTTATATTCTTTATACAAAAAATAATGCACATAATCATAGTGATAGGGTATTGTTATATAAACTCTTATAATACCCACATAAGACCTAAAGTTAAGGTGTGTGATGGTGACAGACTCTTGGGGTGGCTCGAATAACATCGTCTGGGTGGTGATCTCTATTAACTTTCACTTCTCCCATAGTCAGTTCTATTCAAGCTTAAAGTGTTGAAGATCAGCTTGGGCTTGGTAAAGAGCTAATCCTAGTGATGATACCTCTTTTACAAGATCCAATAAATGTTCTTTGTATGGATCAATTCTACTGGATGAGACAATCTCTTCCTTTATCTGAGTAAATTGGATTTGTTAAAGCCCTATATTTATAATAATCATGTGATTACTATTCAACAGCTATATTAGAAATGGTAACAATTCTTAACAGTATTTTAAAATCAAAAAACATAAAACAAAGGAAGTTAATATGTTTTATATAACCATTTTACATAATAATGCATTTAATTATATTAAATGGAATTTTCATTAATAAAATTTTAGGTCATTACAATCTTCCACCCTTAAGAAATTTTTCCCTCAAAATTTCCTTCTCCCACACTAAAGCAGATGGGGGTAACTCTACTTCATCACTTCCTCCGATTACCTTGTTGCTTCTTCAAAATTGTGGTTTCTCCACAACACCTTGACAAGGGGCATTGTCTTATTTCATAGAACTTTTTCCTATGATCTAAGATCTTCACCGAATTTTATTCATAGAAGAGGTCATTATACAATGGTACCACCTTTGTATTGAGTACATATAATGGGTCAGGTATGTACTTCCTCAAGAGTGACAAATGGAATAAGTCATGTACTTGAGATAGGTTCAGTAGGAGTTCTAGTCAATAGGCCACTACTCCAATGCAATCAAGGATATCAAAAGGGTCGATGTACCTTGGACTAAGATTTCCCTTCTTACCAAATCTCATAACTCTCTTCCATAGTGATATATGAGGGAATACCATGTCTCTAACATCAAAATCTAGGTCTCATAGATGATAGTCAGTATATCTCTTTTGTATACTCTGAGAAGCATTAATGTTTTGTTGGATGCTCTTAACCTTATCCACCATTTCTCAGACCATTTCTAGACTTAGGAGTTTTTTCTCCCCAACTTCATCCCAACATGTCGGTATTCTGAACCTCTTCCCATAAAGGGCTTCATAAGGAGCCATTTGGATGCTTGAGTGGAAACTTTTATTGTAAGATAACGCAACCAAAGGAAGATATTTATCCCATTATCCTCTGAATTCCATTGAGCATAATCTCAAAATTTCCTCAAGTGTTTGGATAGTCTGCTCATATTGGTCATCAGTTTGAGGATGATAAGCTATACTGAAGTTCAGCTCAGTATTCAGAGCATGTTGGAGACTCTTCCAGAACATAAAGTTGAATCTTATATCTCGATCGGATACAATAGATAGTGGAACTCCATGTATCATTACCACTTCTCTAATTTATATCTGTTCCAGTTGATCCAATGAGAAATCCTCCTGAATTTCAATGAAGTTTGTAGTCTTTGTAAGACGATCCACAACAACCCAAATATCATCGTTTCCTTTGTATGTCTTCAGAAGTTTGGTGATAAAGTCCATGGTGATGTTCTCCCATTTCTATGTTGGTATGGGTAATGTTTGCAGCATCCCCTTAGAATTCTTCCTCTCATCCTTCACTTGTTGATATACCAAGAACTTTGATGTATACTCAGCGATCTCCTTCTTCATGTTATCCCACTAATAATTCTCTCGAATATCTCGATACATCTTTGTGTTTCCTAGGTGAATAGATAAATTTTAACTATGTACATCATCCAAAAGTTCATTCTTTAACTCTAGATTTGATGGAACACATAGTCTTGTCCCAAATCTCACAATTCCTTCTTCATTAACATTGAACTCTGAGGATTTACCTTTTCTGATAGTTTCCACATTCTTTTGAATTCCCACATCATCCTTTTTAGAATCCTTGAAACTTTCTAAAAGAGAAGTTTGAGAAATCATTTGTGAAAGGATTGATGATGTTCCATTTTTATGATTCCCATGTCCATATTCATCAAATTTAATAAGATTGTATCCTTTTCAATTATCATCAAGGATAGAATCACTGGGTCCTTTCTATTTAGAATATCGTACACCTTTTTCACCTTCCTAGGGTGGAAATGGATTGAGTGATCATAGTCTTTGATCAGCTTTAACCGTCTTCGTTGGTGCATGTTCAACTCCTTCTGTGTGAATATATTCTTGAGTCTTTTGTGATCCGTGTATATTTTACACTTCTCCCCAAAGAGGTAATGTCACCAAATTTTTAAAGAGAATATTAATACATCCTACTCCAGATCATGTGTTGGATAGTTTTTCTCATGAAATTTCAATTTTCTTGAATCATAGGCAATGACTTTGTCATTTTTCATCAACACACAACCCAAGCCCTTATTCAAAGCATCACTAAATACCATGAAAATTCTTCACTTGTGGGTAGTGTGAGAATGGGATCAGTGATAAGACTCCTTTTCAACTCCTTAAAGCTCTCTTCGCATTCGTCACACCAAGAAAACTTAACTCCCTTCCAAGTTAGCTTTGTAAGAGGGTTTGACAATTGTGATAAATTTTTCACAAATCAGAGATAATATCCAGATAACCCAAGGAAGCTATGGATATCTGTCACAGATGTTAGACTCAGCCATCCCTCAATTGAAATTTTCTTAGAGGGATCCACAGATATCCCATTGCTTGTGATTATATGAACCAATAATGAGACTCCCTTAAACCATAACTCACACTTGTTGTAATTTTCATAGATCTTCTCCATTCGCAAGGTCTCAAGTACATTGCTTAGATGCTCCTAATGCTCCTCCTTACTTTGGAGTATGTTAGAATATCTTTTATAAAGACTACAAAAAAATGGAGTTAATATCTAAAGACTATATTCATCAATTCCATGAATATTGATGGAGAATTAGTGAGTCTGAATGGCATTCTATGAATTAATAGTGCCCGTAGCTTGTATGAAAAGAATTATTGGGGATATCCTCCATCTTCACCCTTACTTGGTAATATCCCGACCGCAGATCCACCTTGTAGAAGTATTGTGCTCCACGTAGCTGATCGGATAAGTCATCAATTCATGGTAGAGGATACTTGTTCTTTATCGTGATTTTGTTGAGCTCACAATAATCAATGAAAAGGCGCATTGACCCATCCTTGTTCTTGACAAAGAGGACTGGTGTACCCCATGGTGAAGCACTTGGGCATATAAATTCTTTATCCAGATTCTCCTATAGTTGTTTCTTTAGATCCTCAAGCTCCAAAACAGTCATTCTATATGGAGTCTTGGATATTGGAAATACCCCAGGTATAAGATCAAATGATAATTCAACACCTCTTCTAGGAGGAAGACTAGGAAATTCCTTGGGAAACACTTTAGTGAATTCCCTCATAATAGGAATGTCTTCAAGGATGGTTGATTTCTTAGACTCAATCATTTGAGAAAGATATGCATGCTCATAGGGAAATGATATACACACTTGAGATGATGGTGCTAAAGAACATTCATCCTCCTCCTGGCACTTATACAGAATCGGGGGTCAATTCGCTATATGGATAGTGATTTCCCTCTCATAGCAATTTTATTTGGATCTATATAGGGAAAGTCAATCCATGCCAAGAATTGAATCAAATTACACTATAGAAAGTATGACTAGGTTTTCCAAGAAGTTCAATCCATATATTGTGACAGGGGAGGAGTTATATTCATGGGATGCAATGATTTCCCCATTTGTCGTTTTCACCGACATCTCTACTTCCATGTTTTGTGCTAGAGTTGGGATTATTCTAATAAACTTTCGGGATATAAAAGAATGCATAGAACCAGAATCAAAAATTACGTTCTCTATTCTTGAATGAATAACTATCGTACTTGTCACCATTTCATTTTTGGGGTTCGCTTCGGCAGTAGTGATGGAAAAATCTTGCTCTTGCTGCCTTGGAGGTTGTTCTTTGACTCTAAAAACCCTTAGCTTAGGGAACGGGTTTATAAAGTGCCCTACTTCTTTACAGGTGAAGCAATAAACAATGTGTTGAGGGTAGAATAGAGTGTTCCTCTCATATGTCACAGTATCAGGTTTTTCTTGCCGATAGTTAATGGTCAGGTTCCTTTCTCTTCTACACCTAAATAATTTCCTTGTCCCTTTTAGGAAATTTATGGGGTGCTTTATTCTGAACCTTTGGAAAGTGGGGTGCTATAATTTCTTAGCACTATTGGATTTATCCATCATTTATTCATAATTAAATCCCACATTTTTCTTCTTATCCCCATGATACCCCTGAGATTTTCCAATCTCCATTTTGACTTTTAGGGCACATTGGAAAATTTTCTCATAGCTATCAAAGTCACGAATCTCTAGGTCTTTCTGTAGTCTAGGTTTTTAACCATCAAAGAACCATTCTACCTTTTATTTGAGGGTAAAGACAAAGCCATAGGCATATCGTGAAAGCCTTGTGAAGTTTTCCTCATATGCTTCGATGGACTTGTTGTCTTTTTTCTTGAGGGCAAGGAAGTACCTTTCCATCTTAAGTCGGAGGGTGCATGGAAAATATTTATCAAAAAACATTTTATGGAAATCCTTCCATTCTAACACCTCAATCTCTTCCTCAAGATTCATATTTTTTATTAATTTCCTCCATTGATCATCTTCACCCTCCATATGATAAGCAGCTATAAGAAACTTCTCTTGTTCGAAACATTTAAAGATGGAGAATATCTTTTCAATGGAGTTGATACATAGCTCGGTGATTGAGGGACTGGATGATCCATTAAAATTAGGAGGACTTTGTCTCATGAATCTCTCGATTACGGATTGTTCTTTCTTAGGGGGGCTGAACGTTCCTCTTGACCCACATTTCTATTCAATACTTGAGTTAACTAAGAGAGTATCATGACAAATATTTTGATTCCCACTCCCATCAGATTGGTAATCTCATTAGAATAGTCATCGCATTGATCTTCGCATCATTTGTTAGTCTGGGTCCTCCTATTACCGACCATTGGCTGGAATAAAATGAATGTTAGGTGTAACACATAATGGGGAATCCAAAGAAAAAAAGGATAACTTATAAATTACATTTATTTCCTTAACTTATAAATGTATAGGCTTCAATCTATGTTATCCATGATCTACTTCCCAACATATATTCTTAGGGAAATTTTTTTATTCCCTTAATAATGGTTCATAATGATCTTATGAATTTACCAAAGTATATCCCCTGGGAGTGTTGAACCAAGAGTGCAGCAACTATCGTTGTTGTGCACTAGTTCTCGTTCGAGTTTAGCTCAAAGTGGTGTTTTTGGGTTTTACCCCAAGATACATTTATGCCAGATCCACCTCTACTTATTTATATCCAGACAGGGATGTATTTTCTTGATAAACCACTTACTCTATAATCATCAAAATTTAGTGATGTTTTTCTTATACTTAGTCTTATTCTTAAGGAATTCACTAGGTTTTTCTAATCCTAATCCCAAAAATAACTAAACCTATCCTCTGATAAAAACTCTAACAACCCTTATCTTTATAACACACTTAAACATGATTTATTACATAAACTTACACTTAAGAAAACTTCTAGGATCAAGAGATCTAGTGTCTTGGGAAATTAGGAACATTACATAAAAAATTAAGACATAAAATACAACTTCTTTATTGAAAACTTATTTTACATGATCACGACATTCCTTCGTACTTAGCATTACATGGGATAACCCAAGGATATAAATAAGAAAAGGGTGATCTATAAAGCCCAGTAAGTGAGTAAAAAAGGCATAACATGAATAATAAAATATATGTTAGAAAATAGGCATATCAATGGATCATAGGATAAATATGAACACAAATTCATGATATAGCATGGTTATCATAACATGAAAATGTGGCAACAACATTTAACATGATATTAGCATGAGCCAAGGCTCATTGCACATGGAGAATGAGTAAACCCTAATTTCACATAAATTAGTATGAGTAAAACCACATTACACTTTAATTATCATGAGTAAACCCTCATTTCACATGTTGTATCATGATACTATTCGTTACCCAATGCATTGGAGCGTTATCAGGGTGCACAATTCTTAATCATTTCATTTCATGCATAAGTGTGTCACATGGATCATACAACATGGATTCATTAAACATCATAATTTATTCCAAGAATAAGAGATTTAGAATACATAAATGAAATTCCTGGGTCTAAAAGTACATGTGCATAATGGTTAATACCCTTGATAGAGAAATGGGTATGGTATTCACTTATACAATGATTTTCGCATGGGAAATTTTGGTGTAACTTCGGCAGCATAACAACGTCAAAGAGAAATCATAAAATTGGTTGATGAGAGAGAAAGGGGTCTCTCATAATTTATACATGAAATGGACAGTAATGGGGTCATTTAACATAATATCTCAACATATGTAATGGAATTTAGATTCATAATATAAAATAATTTCTTGAAAGTAAATGATGAGAGAGAAACCCCTTATGGAATTTTGATATGGTAACAGGTGTACATGGGAAGAATTAAAAAGAGATAAATAGGTCTCTCATCATTAAAACATAATAATGGAAGTATATGGGATGTACAAAATCATACCCCAACATTTTTAATTGAAAATAAATGGTCATAATGATATAAAGAAACTTGGACATAAATAAGGAAGGAAGGAAAGTGAGGATCCCTTACTTGGAAGTGTGATCCCAAAGGCTTGGGAGAGGCTTGATAGAGGATTCTTGGGAGCATGGGGCACCTTGAGAGGATTCTAGAGATATTAGGGTGAAATCACAGCTAATTGTCACCTATCGACCATTCAAGGTTCCGGTGCTCTACTAATGTCTATAGAAGCACTCAGGTTGAATACTCGGCAATGATACTTTTTAATAGTCAATTGTTTTTAGTTGATTGTATTTTGATTGGGGGGTTTGTTTTTAGATCATAATTGAAATGATTGATTGATTAATATTGATTTAACAATTTGATAAAATTGTGGTAAGTTCATCATTAGGTAGTTAAGCTTGTGATATCCTTAAGCCTTGCTTTATATTGCATTAAATTAACACCCATGTCACAAGTTGACGTTGATTGAAATTCCCAAGTGTTAAGGATTTAATTAAAGCCTTAACTTAACATAGGGTTATAATTTTAATCATATCCTATTTATGGTAGTTTATTTATGGTTCCAATAATCCAATGGAAACCACACATCAAACAAAGAAAGTCATTAATCCATGACATTTTTAGTTTAACATACACAATGTTAATTTAAATAATATTCATCGAGAAAAATATCTAAATAACTTAACATCCCCAAATAAGGACTCACCCAAATGGTAGATTTACTCAGAAATTAATATGGTTATTAATCGTGTAATATTTTTTTATAGTGATGAATTATAAATAGAACAAAAAGAATAGGATAAGAAAATAGTTTTGCGTCAAACATACACACCCGAAGGGTGATGAGAATTAAAAATGAACTTTAGATTGAATTAGAAAGAGAAATAAGGGAAGGGGTTTCAAATTTATTTCATATATTTTAAGATAATTAATATTTAAGAATATATGGTGGATTATTAAAAGACAATAAGAAGAAGAAACTTGCATTAAAAGAGATTTACAAAAACAACACTTACGAGATTACAAATGAAGAAAAACACGAAAGTAAATGAAATCAAAGAGAGGAAGAAGGGTCTCTAAAGTGAAAACTTGAGTTTAGAATGTCCTCCTAGGATTTTTGTAGAGCCTTGTTCATTATAATTTATCCTCTTATATTCTGAATTTCAAACCTCTTGCAAGGAGAGTAGGGGGATTTATTTATAGCCCAATGTTGGGGGTTGTTTGCATTCCAAAACTTCTCCTCCACTTGTCTCGAATATTGGACCATCCAGACATAATAATAATGAAATATATTATTCTTACAAGTTGTAAATATACATGGTTACTGTTTAATCTGAATATTTTGAGGCTATTGGACTTAAGGATCCAATGTTATGGCAATTTGATTAAATAATGTTAATCTGTCCATTTCAAACCAAACTTTTTCAAGGCCAAAATGTGAATGGGTTTTTGAATAGGAATATTCCCTCAAATGTGAATAATTTATTAAAAATAGTTTTCCACCTATATCTCATCTTTAATACTAAAAAATATCATTTTTAATTGATGTCTCTATCCATAGAAATATCAAATTTTGTGTGTTGATCTCAATTCCAAGACAAAATTAAGGGCTGGACTTTAAAGCTTCATTTGGGCCCCTTGTTTTTGGATTTGGGCCTTGAAATTTTTATACATGTATCCTTGAATTGTTACCAGAATTTTTTATGAGAATAAATTAATTTGGACTTCTGTATTGAGCCCAGTAATTCAATCTTTATGGATGGCCCAGTTTCTTCACAAATTCTTTGGGCTTCTTGTGTGATCCATATGACTTTTCAAATGGAAAAATTGGCCCAAGACCCCTTCTAATGAACTGTTGGATATTGAATGAGGAATCCTAAGAAACAAGAACCATGCAATTTTAATAAGTAAAGTTATATTTATAATTAAAATATTAAACTAACTCAATTGGAATACTTCAAATAATGATCAAAAATTATATTTAATATTAAAACATGAGTATCTCACACCAAATATGCAATTTTACATGAAATTTACAAAAGGGAGTATACAAAAAGTTATGAAAATATTAATAACATCAGAGGGAAGTGGTTGGTCGAGATTCAAATAGTTTTTGTGATTAGGAATGGGAGATTGAGTTGGTTTATATATGAAAGGAGAGGGAATTCTTTATTATTTAGGTTTTGAACACTACACGTTAATCTAATCAAAACTGAAAACCATATCATGGTTTTTTCTCAAGTTGTTTTTCAAAGTGTAGTGTAAAACATTATTTTATATGTACCTTGGCTAAAATTATTAAAATATTAGGCGTGCCTATGAGGAGGTGAGTCACAATCTCAAAGAAATCATTTTAAAAAGTTAAAATATTTTTTAAGTCTTGGAGGGTCCACTAAGGCACCATAAAATTAATCAAAAAATATAAAATCGCATTATTTTAAAGGTAAAACATATATTTTCTGAATACACGTTTTATAGTATTTTATTACATCACTATTGGGTCATTCTGATGTCATGAAACACATTATATATTTAAACGATATTTAATTTTTATCCAAAAATTTGAGTGTCTCAAAAAATTATGAAAAAATAACCATTATATATTTTTGACATCCTGAATCCAAAAATGGTATTAATTTTATCCAAATAATTTTCTAAATATATTAATTTTTACCTTTAAAATAAAAATCGATATTTATCGAAAATTCATGGGTTTTGACAAAAACAGCTTTCAAACCTTAAAAATTTTACAATTGGATTCATAAAAAATTATACGATCATTTATATATAATTTAGTAATAATATTTTATTAAAAAATTATTTAATTCAAAAATTCATTAATTCATTAAAATAGATTTCTTAATTGAATATTAACTAAAAATAATATTTGTGATTTAAAATCCATTTACAAAGTAACAATAATGAAATGAATGTATGTTATTTATACAAAAAATAATTCACATAATCATAGTACTAGGATCTTGTTACATAACCCCTTATAACACCCGCATAAGACCTAAGGGTAAGGTGTGCAATTGTGATATACTCTTGGGGTGGCTTGGACAACATCGCTTGGGTGGTAATCTCTATTAACTTCCACTTCTACCATAGGCAGTTCCATTCAAGATTAATGTGTTGAAGCTTGGCTTGGTCTTGGTCAAGATAGAAGCCCAGTGATGCTACCTCCTTTCCGAGCTCCAACAAATGGGCTTCATATGGAGCGATTCTACTAGATGAGGTTATCACTTCCTTTGTCTGAGGAAATTGGATTTGTTAAATCTTTATATTTATATTAATCATGTGACCACTGTTCAACATCTATATTAGAAACAGTAACAATTCTTAATGGTATTTTAAAATCAAAAACATAAAACCAAGGAATTTCATATGTTTTATATAACCAGTTTACATAATAAGACATTTAATTAGATCTAGATGAATTTTCATTAATAAAATTTTGGGTTGTTTCATTATTAATATATATATAATTATCATAATTATATTCAAAAAATAATGATTTTTTAAGGTAGGGACAAAGACCCTTTATTAAATGACATAAACACGTAGAAAGGAAAATAATGGGGTCAAATGTGATAATGTTACCCTCTTCAATGAAAAAAAAATCAAAGACCAATCTATTCCCTAATCCTCACCCTTATCCTTCACTCCACATCACGTATTACATTATAATTAATTATACCAAGTCGATGAACACAACATCTTGGATGTTGTCCCATCCTCCATGTTTTTTCTACGGTAGGATACCTTCAATGTCAGTGCTCTATGACCCCCCCCCCCCCCAATAATATGATTGATATTCCACCTTCTTAGAAGGATCTGCAACCAATGCATCCTCATTATCTTTGACTGCAGGGACCTTCACTTTGACTAAAAAATCATGTAAATATTGATCATTAAAAACCAAAGTACCATGTACTTCACCATCTTGCACCTCATGATAAGAATCAAGCGCACCAAATAGGTTTTAAGTAGTCACCTACACCATGAATGAAATTCCTTGTGTACCTTGCACATCATTGGGTGAAGAATCACTTGAAATATCATTCGAGATAGAACTGACCTACTTACATGAAAAAAGACATAAAGGAGGATCCATCTGAATAGGGAGAACCATGGGGGATAAAGCCAAACTTCTAGAAGAAACATTAATGGAAGCCCGACCAGGATCATAAGAAGGAGTTTTGGACTTCTTAAAAGAAACCAATAGGAATATTTCTTCATCCACTAACTTGTATGAAGATGCTTTTTTCCTTCTAAAACAATGGTCATATGAGCCACCACACTACTATTGGAAACTACAGAGGAAACATTGCCTTCGTGTTAAAAAAAATTGGAAGTGTTCTAGTTAGAAAGAGTGGTGATAGCCAAAGATAAGGAGCTCCTTCCATTATTACCAACAAATTCTAATCCCTTAACAGTGGGTGCATTCCCCTTCAGTTCATCTAGAGACTTCAAAGGTGAATGGGAGGAAACCACAATCATCTTTTCTTTACCCTTCTTTTTGGTGGTGACTAAATTGTGTTCCAATACCAAGTCTCTATCTACATCATTTTGGATTTTATATTCAAACTCATATTGGTCATTCAAATCAGAATCAAGTGCAATGTTTTCCTGTGCTGGAGGAATGACAGTCTCCTCCACAGAAATATCATCCAAATGCCTTCTATTTTTATTTGATAATGTGACATTCTCCCCTATAAATCTTAAAAAAGAAGCTATTGAAGTGAGAAAAGAAGATTTTATCTCTTTGAAAACTGATTTCTGGCCTCTCTTAGTAGAAATAATGTTCTTATCAGGCATCACATTCAATTGAGGAAGAGTTATCCTAGTTTTATCAATATCTATTCCCCTATACACATTCCCCATAGTCCCCTTATCCACACCCAAAGGCCCATCCAAAATTTTAGTAACATGTTTCTCGTAGGGTCCTGGTTGTGTAACCATTTGAGACTAGTGTTCACTACCCAATACAACCCTTCCAAAAGGAGCTAGAATTCCTCCACCTATTAGCTTCTTCTGCCCAATATTCCCAATGGACTTCACTTTACTAGCCATCTCATTGTAATTACTTTCCTTATGTCCAAGATCTGCACAGAAGGAACAAGTCACAACTCATTTCCAATTCAAAAAATCATGTTCAATAAACTTGAATTCATTGAAGAACCTCAAAACTTTCTCATATTCATCTTTTATCTCAAACTCATCCAAATCAGTGGAGAAAAAAAATTATCAATCAATGTTGGACCCCAATTTACCTAAACTAGAAAACGGGTGTAGTGCCCAAAATGGGCTATCTCAGCCTCTTTATCCAGTTTAATTCGAACTCCAATTGAAAGTGCAATATTGTAAAGGATCTTCGGGTGCCATAATAACCATTTTAGGCCAAAAATATTGACCAACAGTTGGATGAAGAAGTTACATACTGCCATTTGATTGAAATTATTATCCCAATCCAGTATGTACATGATGTCAGCTTGAGGGAGATCAAGTTGAGACCCCATGCATGCGTCTTCAAGTCTTCTGTGGGGAAGAGGATATGAAAAAATCCTTTACCCATCAGGAAACATCTCTATTTTTCAAATCCCCACACTTATGAAAGTCACATGACTGGATCATCCATTATCCATGGTTTAGAACCCATGAGTAAAATTAAATATGAAATAATCGAGTGCTTGCCCATTTTCAGATGTTTGGAAACCACCTTAGAATTTGCTTTGACATGGGAAATGTTTCCCTTTCAACGAATCACTGCAACTGAAGATTATTTGTAGAGAGAGATGGAACTATTGCTCATGGATATGGAAGATGAATTAGAACAATCCTATGGTCTACCAATCTAGAAGAGGCATCCTTGTGTGAGTCAAAATTCCTATGATTATGAAAACTTTTAGCCATAGAAAATCCAGATGGAATCACCATAAGGAGGAACCCTAGAAATCGTCATTAGAACGAATCTAGAGAGAAACTCGCATACCTCTCATCCTCCCCTGTTCATCAAAAAATAATGTTTAATTATAAACATTAATTAAAAAATCATGCATATAATTAATATAAATATGATATATTAATATTGATTTTTTAATAATTCAAATATATATATAATTCTTTAAAAAATATTTATTAAATTATAAATAAATAAATACATATTTATATTATTATAAAATTATAAGAAATATATGTATTTAAATAATTATAAAATTATAATAAATATATTTATTATATTTATAATTATATATATATATATATTAATAAATATATATGAAATTATATAATTATATATAATTATATATAATTATATACATATATATAATTATATAAATATATATATATGAGTGAGGATGGGGTCTCTGCGGGAATCGAGTGCTCTGGAGTGCGGTGGTATTTTCTAGGGTTCTAAGTGGATGGTGACATAATATGGCCCTTCAGTTGCTGAAATATCATTGGGTTGGAGGCGTTTCGAATCACATAGGTATGGAGAGTCTAGATCTGATGATTGCAAGGTCACATGGGACAATCCCAAATCACATAGGTATAGCGAGCCTAGATCTGATGATTGTAAGGTTGTGCTAGACAATCCCAAATCACTAGGTATAGTGAGCCTATATCTAATGATTGCAATGTCACATGAGAAGATATCAAATCAATAGACTCAGTTTCAATTGTTTAGTTCAAGAACTATTTTTTGGTCTATAAAGAGTCTTTTGTTGGGAAAATTCATCAAAAGGGAAGCATTTCTCATGTGAAATCTGATGATGGAGTGGTATCCGAACACCTGAAATTAGGTAACCATTCTATTATTGCAAGATCTATTTTACCCAGGGGTTTTAAACTGTGGTAGGTGTATGATCTTGTCACTAAACATTCAACGATTTGGGGTTTTGATAAATGGAGATGTGTCTCACTAAGAATCGTATTCTTCCACATCCTCTTTCCTATAGAGGACTTGAATTTGCAAGCATGGGGCTTCAGGTCAATCTCTCTCAAGCCTGGTGTCCTGCATCTTCAAGAATGGGATAAGAGTTTCAACCCTTTGGAGGTATGTAACTCATCCGCATAATTATGGGTCAAAATATATGGCCTTAATTGGATTTTTTGGCACCCAAAAAACCTTTATGGCCTTGTGCTCATAATTGGGGTTCCCATCAAACTAGATAATGAAACTGAGTGAGATCACTTTAGACACTATGCACAATTTCTGGTCGAGGTCAACTTACGTGCCACCATGGTTGATAAAAAAATTCCACTAAATTTGATGATCTTGAGCTTAAGGTCGAATATGAGAAAGTCCCAAAATTATATTCAAAATGCAAGATAATTTGACATGAATTAGTTAATTGTATAAGAGTTGTTTATTTCTCATTATTCTCATCTCATGGACATGACATTATCCAATGTGGTAGGAGGGCTCAGTATGTGAGGAACTCTACTCATGTAGCAAATGCTGGAGTTGGTGGATGGACCACTGACTTGCAAGATCCTTTTTCTGACAGGAAGGATGATGGGAAGCCGCTGAACAAAGATTCATCTCATTTTCCTGAGTTGGATGATGAAAAAATGAATTACCCATTGATGGATAGTCCCCTAAAATGAGTATAGATATTGCAGTTGATAATTTGGTTGTTTTTTAAACTGTGAATAATGGACCAGAAATGTTGTCAAATGGGGGTATCATTTCAACCTCTGGAAATGCAGTGCATAGTGATGCTGAATTTGGGGGTCTCACTTCATCCTCTATTCAGTTGGAGAATTTTGTCTAATTTTTAGGATATAATTCCTTTGAGATAAAGCATGAGGATGGAGAAGCCTCACATGAAAAAGTAATCTAGTGTGTGGAACTACCTATCCAGAGCTCTAAGAAGAAATGTTGGTCGTTTGTTGTTGTCGAAAGTGAAATGGAAGACAAACTTCTCTTGGATTCTCAACAAACTATGGTGGGTATATTGGGTCCCCTTGATAAGCATGATTCCAGAGAGGTTGATATGAAACTTACATCTGATTCAAGAAGAAGAAAGGTAAGAAAAATTTGATCTTTAATTATTTGGGTAAAACTAAATAGAAGAGGAAAACTCAAGATAATGTCTTTGTGGACAATGAAGGCTTTTAAATAATTACCCATAGGAAAAATGTATTTCAATTTGAGCTAGTTAGTGATTATGATCAGAAGCTTGGCATGTCGATAGAAGCGGAAAAAGGTTTTGGATTTCTTAGTTCACTCAATGAGGAGTAAAGACATAACTCAAAGGTTGATTTTGCTGGAATAATTGAAGACAATGGAGAACCTAAGGGAGTGTTGCATCAAAAATAATGGAGACAAGGTAGGCATCCAAAAATATGTGGCTGAAGATGTGGTTGAGATGACTGGGTTGCAGCCAGGGGGCATGGATGAACTGTGTCTACAAGGTCTTCTCTCAAGGAATCTGATATTCTGCTCACTCTAGAATAGAAAAGGATTAGGGAGAAGTGTGTTGTGATCTTAAATCAAAGGAACTCACACTTAGAGATAGAAATTTCTGATGATGATGATAGATCTGATAGTGACTATGGGAATGATCCTGATTATCTCGATATGTAGTCTTTTAGGGAAGAGGGCATGCCTCTTTGTTTGACCCTGTCCTTTTCTCTTTTCTGCTTATTTTCTTTTTCTTTTGCATTTAATAAATGGTGAGAAGTTTTGGATTATACCTAGACCTTTTTTGTAATTATATATAATTATTAAATATGTATAATTAAATAAATATATTTATATACAAATATTTATAAATACATTTATTTATAATTTAAATTATAAATAAATATATATAAATATTTAAATAATTATAAAATTATAATAAATATATTTAAAACTATATATATATATTTAATAATATATATATTCAATAATATATATATATATATAATTATATAAATATATATAAATATATAATTATATTTATAATTATATACAAATATTTATAAATATATTTATTTATAATTATAATTATAAATATATATATATATATATATATATATTTAAATAAGATTTATATTACTAAATGTATTTATATATCTACATATATATATAAATTAATATATAAATATGATTTATATAACTTTTAATAAAAAATAAATCTTATTTTCATAATTTTACATATAAAAAATTATCAAATTTATATTAGTCAAAAAATAATAATAGTTTATTTATTGACATTAATTACAAAATATTTATATAATTAAAATAAATATAATATATTAATATTTTATTTAAAAAATAATATAATATATATGTGAATATATTTATTTAGATATATGTTTATATTGATATTAAATAATTTAAGGTATATATATATTAGGTGCTTGGGAGTACAATTATATTAAACACACACACCACACACACAGGCCGAAAAGGCAGGTCATAACCCCCTAAAGGGATAGGCCACTCATCAATCCTTATTTATTTAGTACATGACCTGAAGGCCCAATGGGCATGAATCTCATTACATAGCCCAAGGGCTCATGAATTAGTCCAAAGGCCCAGTGAAATGCCATGCTTGTATGTGTATGTGTGTATATACATGTGTGTGTGGATGTGTGTGTGTATATGTGTATGCGTACATATATTTGTTTTTCATGATGCCATGAAGCCTAACTTCTTTACTATGTTGGAGTCTGTCAACACACCTGAGTTTGATATGATCTACAGAGAAAGAAAGAAGTGAATGGGTAAGCATGTATTATCAGGTCCTATTGCTAATGCCTCAACTTTGGTCAAATAGGATAATTCAATGGAGCAACAACCCAGCCAGTCCCTTGGGGAGAACGATGAGAGTCTTATTACTCATGTTGACAAGGATGGTGCTGAGAATGTGACCTAGGAAGACTGTTAAGGTGTCAATATTGTGGGCAATGCTTGTCAAGGTGGCGAGTGGGAGATCCCGAAGCAGTGGCGGAGAGGAAGGCATCTGAGAGGTCGAGGAGGCTTTCGTGGTCATGGTGTCAGAGGTTAAAGTTGATGTTTTTTATGTTGTATTTGTATGATGGTGTTTCACAAGTACCCAAAACTCTCTATGTTGCTTTCACTTTTTTAATAAATTTTATGGTCCATGGGGTTCACCTATGGTCCGGAATTCTCTAGTATATATATATATATATTATGTGATTTGAGGGTAAAAATACATCAAACATACACACACCCACACGCCAAGTTCAAACTTAGTCCATAACCCCCCCCCCCAAGGGATATACTGGGCATACCCTAAACTTATTTATATAAATATATAAATATATTTATAATTATATACAATTATTTATAATTTTAATAAGTTTGAGGCTCGAAGACCTCTTTATTTGAATTAAAAAGAAAAGGATCAAAGTTAGAGGAAAGTGCAAATACACATACACATAATAAGACATCAACCCATTTTAGATCGAGTACTCATACTATGAAAAGGGAGTCTTCCACCCCTGTCTTGGGGATTTCGACCCCTCTGACAGGACTTGGCTTGCATCCATGGACCATCACCATCATCATCTTCAGATTTCTCAACAGCAACATCAGTCTTTGTGGTTTCATCTTTAGCCACTTCATCACTTTTCTTCCCATCATCGTCACTGTTGATCGAGGAATGAATTTCGAAAGTGTTACGAGTACTTAAATTTCTTTTTGTCTTGGAAATCAATGCTTGAGAAAGGGAGATTCATGTTAGAGAGGTAGAATCCCTTGGGTCCACCATTTCAGCATGAGTATGTGCCTTTCTTTCAAAATTATTTGAAGGTGGCAATGTAGGTGACACCATCACATTGTGTGCTTATACAATTGGCTTAGAAACACCTAAAACCAAATTGTAGTCTGGCAAGGAGTTGATAGAGCGCTGTCATGGGTTCCCTCAAATGATTAGTGTGATTTTGGGGTACTTAGGTGCAGTAGAGTGGCTGACCAAGGTCGTCTCTCAAAGGAGGAAGTGAATTAAAACAACTTTTCAAAGGTATTCTAGAAAAAAAATAAAAGGGAATAAAAACACTACTTGAAATTATGGGGGTGGTTTTTTATAGTTTAAAAATCTAGAAGAAGTTTTCTGGAAGAAGATTGCATTTTTCTTTTGTTTTTAATTTTGAAATGAAGTTTGATTAAAAAGAAACAACAAGAAGATGTTTTTTTAGAAAATATTTTAAAAGGCGTAATCGATATAACTCTACCTCTTCACTAAATTATTAATCATTGTCATTTAAATAAATATCCACTTAATTATGATCCCTTAATTTGTTAAATCTCGAACCCTACGAGAATTAACTTTACCATGAAGATTGAAGTGAATTTATCCTTAGGCTAACTTCAGAACATGCAATCGCAACACCCTGCTTTGATTGATGTTCTAAAATTAGATTATGGTCAATGGTAAATTAAGTCTCATAACCACTCTGGAAATTAGCATTAATTGATTTTAGGGATTATATTTGAACTCTACAAATTGATCATGTGTGGTTTTGAATTACCAGTTAAGGTTGCGCTCTCACAGTTCACACAATTCCCGACCTCGCGTGTTTTGTGTTAACTATTCAATTGATTTCTTAGTTTCATTTAAATTGAAAACTCAATTAATATATCATAATATGTGAATTACAGTATCTCATTGATTCAAAATAAATTAATGAAGAAGGATAGAGGTCGATCGATTACTAAAAAAACTACTCTTCTATGGGTGGTGTAGTCATCGTGGAGACGTTTTGCATAAGCAAAGGATTGAAAGGGTAGAACCCAATATTGTCTCCACTCTTGATTCCAACCCAATTAAGAAGATTAATAGAATAATAAGAGGGATGAACACAGAAGATTATTTGAAGAAAAATTCAAGAAACAAACATGAAAGAAAAGAAATACAAAGAAGAGGTGGGAGAGGAGAGCCTTTTTGGAAGAGAGGTTTGCACAAATTCTTACTTCTTCTAAGAGTTGTGAGGGGATCCCAAGATACAACATTTCTTCCACACCTTCCCAAAGCCTCTACCATCCCTCTCAAATAGTTAAAACCCCCTTTAAATAGAGTTTTTGAGGACTAGGGATACATAACTTTTTAAGTGTGAAATGAAAAACTCGGCCAAATATTTTATTCCAAGTTGAACCACCTAGTTGACCTCAAACACTCGTGCATTTACAGGCCTTATAGAAGGATGATTTGTGTCAAATCATATCCCCGATCTTTCCTCAAAATTTGGGCTCACTCCAAGCCCGGATAAAGAAGATATGGCCCAAATACAGAACTCATGTTCATTCTGCCGAGTCCAGCCCACCATTGGATTAATGTCACATTTACTCTATCCCAATGACCTTTTTATCTCTAGTGTCCTGAATTAAAGTTGTAGAAACTTACGTTAGAAACATTTTTACAAAATTTCAAATTAAAATAATAAATATTAAAATATTTATCTTCGAAATACTACAATGCACTATAAAGGGTAAAAATGGAATTTTCACCAAATTTTCAAATGAATGATCAAATCCCAAATATTTTATAAATAAACATATTTAACACAATGTGAGGAAATTATATCATTCATTATCAATAAAATATTCAACAAAATAGTGTTTTATCAACTCCCCCACACTTACCCTTTTGCACTCCTGAGCAAAACCTCATATTAAGTAAACATCAATATCAAATCAAAACCAATTTTAAAACACATATCCTTGAGATCAATCAATTTCACACCAAGAATAAAAAGATATCATGCCTCATAAAAAACCTTATTTCAAGTTCTCCATTTATATCATTCAATATATTTCCACTTCATTTATCCTCCCATGCACAAAACACTTACCTCGCTTGAATTTTCTCTTATCACACAAATGTCATTTTTTTTTGCAATGTCTTTCTCATCCAAACTCATACAAGGGTCACAATAGGCTTGATAGATTCATACATCGCTACTCGATGTGATTCAAGGACATATGTTTATCATGAGGACTTTCTAGGGTTGTTATGTGGATTTCGGTTGGTAGGATTTAGATGTGAAAAAAATTATGAGGCTGAATGAGGAGGGCTTGACTCTTTTTGAAACAAAATTGCATTAATCTAATTTTTACTTAAATATGGTCTTCTCCTCAATCCCTACAGTATCAATTCATCTTCATAATCATGAAAATTCATGAAAAGTTTACACCATTAATCATTTCAGCATCAAAAAATTCAATCGTCTCAAACATGATTTTCTTGAAAGCTCCAGATGGGCACAGCTTTCCACCTCAATTAGAAGCTCCAGAAAAGGCACAGCTTCACTTGTCATGAAAGCTCCAGAAAAGTCACAGCTTTCAATATAATGTCTTTCTTTAGTAGAAAACACATCTCTTCAGAATTTAATTTTCCACCCAAAGTATCACAGAATGTGGTGGCACAACATAAGATAGCTTCCCCCACACTTAAGCTCAACTAGATTATGCAATTTCACTTCAAGAGTTGGTTGGATAGGGAAAATTGGATTGTAATGTGGCTAACCTAACAGGATATGCATGGCTTCTAAGGGATACAAGGATTAAATATTCAAGGTAGGCCATTATAAAAAAGGATTCTTTGAAATATGGGCTTTAATACCAAACAAATTCCACAATCATTTAAACATATGTACCTCAAACCCTCAAGTTTTGACAGGAATAGATCAAATTCTGGTTAAATAAAGCATGGTTTGGTTCTCTCAAGAAGTGAGGTAAATGTAAATAATATGAAAATAATGGTTCATAATCCTCACAGGAAAGTGATTTCAAATATAAAGATAGTGAGATGTGGCATGGGATTCAAAATTCAGTGTACTTTTCATGAAATTACTAAATATTTTAACTTGAAACAAAGTCATTTTAGCATTCATTTAATATTAGTTTCAAGGGATAAATCATTTCACTCATTGATATGCATTTCAAAATGGTGATGAGAATCATTTTAGCTCAAAAAAAATTTCAAAAACACCAAGAAAATTGAAAAATAAACACACAAATTTTGAAAAAACACACAATTTTTTTTGTTTTTTTTAAATCAGGAAAACAATTGAAATTACTAAAATAAAAGGTTCCCTCCCCACACTTAAAATATTGCATTGTACTCAATGTGAACCCATGAGATGATATATGCACATGAAATGTAGAATTTTTAAATAGGACAAATAATATAAAAGTGAAAGGGTTAGGAACAGCCTGATGTGATCAATCGATGATGGGGTCATGCAGTGTGATAAAATCCACTGCATCAGTAGGAAGTCCCTCAATGTATCTCTTCAAACGTTTCCCATTGACTGTAAAGCTCCTTCCAGTGTCCTCTTGTGTGATCTCCACTGCACCATAAGAAAAAACATTAGTCACAATATAAGGACCTAACCATCTGGAACGCAACTTACCAGGCATCAGCTTCAGTCGTGAACTGTAGAGAAGGACTTTCTCTCCAACATGAAACTCCCTTTGTTGGATCATTTTGTCATGAGATGATTTTGATCTTTCCTTGTAGAGCCTTGAGTTCTCATATGATGACAGTCGAATCTCCTCAAGCTCTTGAATTTGCAACTTTCTTTGAATTCCAGCTTGGGCCAAATCCATGCTGCATTTCTTTATAGCCCAATATGCCTGATGCTCGACTTCCACTGGGAGATGACACGCTTTCCCAAAAACAATCTGAAATGGGGACATACCAATGGGGGTCTTGTATGCTGTTCTATAAGCCCACAATGCATCATCCAAGCGCTTGCTCCAATCCTTCCTATTTGGCTGCATGGTTTTCTCCAATATTTGTTTCAACTCACGATTTGAAACCTCAGCCTGGACATTTGTTTGGGGGTGGTATGGTGTTGATGTTTTGTGTGTCACCCCATACTTTCGAAGGTGGGAAGCAAAATTCCTATTGCAAAAGTGTGTCCCTTGGTCACTGATGATGGATTTTGGTACTCCAAACCTGCAAAAAATTTGTGCTTTGACAAAGTCCACAACAACATGAGAATCGTCAATCCTGGTGGCCTTGTCCTCCAGCCATTTACTCACATAATCAACAGCAACCAAAATATACAAAAATCCAAATGAACTAGGAAAAGGACCCATAAAATCAATGCCCCATACATCAAAAATCTCACAGAATAGAATGGGTTGTTGGGGCATCTCATGTCTCCTAGAAATATTCCCAGTGTGTTGGCAACGAGATCATGACTTACAAAACACATGGGCATCATGGAACAAGCTAGGCCAATATAATCCAGAGTCCAAAACCTTCCTAGCTATCTGTTGGGGTCCAAAGTGTCCACCACAATCAAGTGTATGAAAAAAATGCAAAACAAACTCAAACTCATGATCGGGAACACACCTCCTAATGACTTGGTCACTACACATGTGCCAGAGGTAAGGATCATCCCAAACATAAAATCTTGACTCACTCTTTAATTTTTGGACTTGATGTTTCTTTAAGTTTGCAGTGATTTCAGAGTAAACAATATAATTAACTAAATCAGCATACCAAGGATGCGTACCTGAGATGGTATAGAGATGCTCATTGGGGAAAGTGTCCCGAAGTGGTACCTGGTCCAAGGTGTCTTCCTCTAGTGTATGAGTAAGCCTACTCATGTGGTCTGCCACCAAATTCTATGATCCCTTCATGTCCTTTATCTCGATGTAAAACTCTTGAAGAAGGATCATCCAACGGATAAGTCGTGGCTTTGCATCTGGCATCTTCAAGAGGTACCTTAGAGATGCATGGTCAGAAAAAACAACTACTTTAGAGCCCAATAAATATGAACAGAATTTATCTAAAGAAAATATGACAGCAAGAAACTCTTTTTCTATGGTAGTGTAGTTTGATTGGGCTGAATCCAATGTCCTTGATGCATAGGAAATCACATGTGAACGTCCTTCCACCCTCTGAGATAAGACTGCTCCAACCACGAAGTTGGAGGCGTTACACATAAGCTCAAAAGGAATCTCCCACCGTGGGGGCTGTATGATAGGTGGAGTGATCATACACTTCTTTATCTCATCAAAGGAAGTCCTAAAAGAATTGTTAAACACAAAATCAGAATCTTTTTGAAGTAATCGTGACATAGGAAGAGCGATCTTACTAAAATCTTTGATGAAGCGCCGATAAAATCCTGCATTCCCTAGGAAAGATCTAACATCACGCACACATGAAGGATAGGGTAAGGATGAAATAATTTCTACCTTAGATCTATCAACCTTTATCCCATGTTTTGACATTATATGCCCTAAGACAATGCCATGCTCTACCATGAAATGACACTTTTCAAATTTCAGGACCAGATTCTTCTCAATACAATGATTCAACACCTTTCCCAAACTAATTATACATTCATCAAATGAAGACCCATACACTGTAAAATCATCCATAAATACCTCCATGTAGGTCTCAACAAAATCAGAAAAAATACTCACCATGCATCTCTGGAAGGTACCTGGGGCGTTGCAAAGTCCAAATGGCATCCTCCGGTAAGCAAAGGTACCGAATGGGCAGGTGAATGTCTTCTTCTCCTGGTCCTCCGGAGCTATAGGAACCTAAAAATATCCAGAAAATCCATCCAAGAAACAATAGTGTGTCTTCCCAGCTAGTCTCTCAAGCATCTGATCAATAAACGGGAGGGGGAAATGGTCCTTGCGAGTGGAATGATTTAGTTTCCTATAATCAATACACACACGCCAACTATTTTGCACCCTCATTGGAACGAACTCATCTTTCTCATTTTTAACAACAGTAACACCACTTTTCTTAGGCACAACCTGAATAGGACTTACCCACTGAGAATCTGAAATGGGAAAGATTATACCTACCTCAAGCAATTTCTCAACTTCTCTTTTAACAACTTCCAAGATGGTGGGATTGAGTCTCCTTTGTGGTTGTCTCACTAGTTTAGCCCCATCCTCCAAGAGAATCCTATGCATGCAAATGGAGGGGCTAATACCTGATATGTCAGCCAAGGTCCACCAAATCGCCCTGATGTTCTCCCTCAAAATATTCAAAAGCTTTTCTTCATGTTCAAAAGGGAGATTGTTAGCAATGATAACAGGTAATCTCTCACCACTCAACAAGTATGAGTATTTCAGATTTGGTGGCAATGGCTTGAGTTATAATGAAGGATGGTGTAGTATGGATGGAGACATTGAAGGAACTGAAATATGTGCACAAAAAGCATCAGTACCAGAATAGACATCATCAAAATCAGAGAATAAAGAATCAAATCCATTAGCATACTCAACAGCCATGTCATAATCAGAGTGAACATGATCAAAATCAGAATATGAATCCATTTCAAAATCAAAACTTAGAGAGTCTTGTTCCTTAGAAACAGGTGTGGAAGTACTTTTAGACATCAAACTAGAACCAATACTCATAATCTCCCTAAGCATAGGACAATCCAATTCCATGGTGTTTTTACTTGGTGGTTCAAAATGGGAGATAACAAATGCAGAATGATCCTCTGAGGGGTACTTCATGGAATCCATAACATTAAATATCACAACTTCATCCCCAAATTCCATGGAAAGTGTACCCTCATTGACATTTATGATAGTTTTTGCAGTTTTGAGGAAGGGTCTACCTAAGATAATGGGGGCATGAGAACTTACCTGATCGTCCTCCATGTTAAGCACGTAGAAATATGCTGGGAAGATCATGTCTCTTACCCGGACAAGTACATCCTTAAGGACTCCTGCTAGATATTTCATAGCTCTATTCGCCAACTGCACCACTACTCTTGTCGGCTTCAACTCACCAACCTGCAAGGAAGAGAATACAGAGTGAGGCATCACATTTATGGAAGCACCTAAATCACAAAGTGCATCAGAAAAGTGAAACTCCCCTATGGTGCATGGGATGGTGAAGGTCCCTGGATCCTTGCACTTTGTTGGCATTGCTAGAGTTGGTGAAATTAGTGTTGAGACATTCCTTCCAAGGTTGATCCTCTCATTTCCCTTGAGCCCTCTTCAATTGGTGCAGAGTTCTTTTAAGAATTTGGCATACCTTGGGATTTGCTTAATGGATTCAAGTAGAGGAATGTTGATCTCCACACACTTGAATGTGTCCAAAACCTCCTTTTTCATTGCTTCTTCAGCCATCTTCTTGGTTTGAACAACCCTGTTGGGAAAAGGAAGGGGTTTAGAAGGAACATCATCAATCTTTTTCTTACCTTTATCTTTCTCCTTGGATTGCTCATCAGTTGGTATGGAATGCAGCTTCTCTAGAGTTGATTTGAATCCCGGTGGAATGGTAGGTACAGATGTATCGTTCATTTTCTTCCCACTTCTCAATGTGATGGCACTAACATTCCCCTTTGGATTTGGAGTGGGTTAGGAAGGTAGATTTCTGGAATTCTTACTTACAAGTTCATGTAGGGCGGTGGCAATCTGGCTCATTTGAGTCTTTAACTCCCTCAGCTCCGAACTTTGACTCTTCAGCTCATTCTGTTGATTAAGAAAAAATTTCTTCAAAAGATTATCAGTATTAGAATCTACCTTTGGTGGGGGATTCCCTTGTTGTTGGCTTGTTGATGTTTGAGCTTCAAATCTCCTTTGGGGTTGTTGGAAACCCTGCTGGTAAGGCGGAGGCTGCTGGAAGTTTTGTTGAAAGGGTAGCCTTTGTTGTTGTCCAGAGCCATACCTCATTTCCGGTTGATCTTTCCACCCTTGGTTATATGTTGGAGAAAATGAATCAAACTTCTTTTGGGGATATGGTTGTTGTTGCTGCTGAAATGGTCTCCCTGGGAATACTGCTGCGCAATCCTCTGTCTCTTGTAGTTGTGGGAAACAGTCAGTTGGGTGGCATGTCTCAGTGCAAATGCCACATGGCCTTGAAGGAGGGGGTAGAGATGTCTTTTGTGCCAAAGCAATTTGCCTCACCATAGTTGTAAATTCTTCTAACTTAGTATCAATCAAATGACTTTTAAGAGAAGAAGGACTTACCTGATGTACTCCCCTGACATGTGGTGTACCTCTATCACCAAATTGATGGGAGTTTTGGGTCATCTTGTCGATCAATGCTCGTATGGCTGATGGTGTTTTGTCCACTAATGCTCTTCCAGCTGCAGCATCCACCATGCTCTTCTCCATGGGTGTGAGTCCTTCATAAAAGTACTGAATGAGGAGTTGCTCACTGATTTGGTGATGCGGACAGCTTTCACACAACTTCCTGAATCGCTCCCAGTACTCATACATTGACTCCCCTTGTGCTTGCTTGATCCCTGATATCTCCTTTAGAATGGAAGTGGTCCTTGATGCTGGAAAAAATCTTTTCAAGAAAATACGTTTCAAATCATTCCAACATGTTATATCTTCAGGTTGCAAATAATACATCCAATATTTTTCAGCTCCATCAAGTGAGAATGGGAATGCTCTTAATTTTATTTGATCTTCAGAAACATTTCTTGGTTTAAGGGTTGAGTAAACCACATTAAATTCTTTAAAATGTTTATTGGGATCCTCACCAGAGAGGCCATGAAACTTTGGAAGTAAGTGAATTAACCCAGATTTCAGTTCAAAGTCCGATTCGAGATTTGGGTATGCAATACAATTTGGTTGATAGTTAATATCAGGTGCAGCCAATTCTCAAATGGTTCTATTAAGTTCATTGTTATTATTTCCAGCCATTGGTTCTTCTTTTGTGTTTTAATTTGAATAGCTTCCAATTTCAATGTTTCCAGAAAAAAGGAATTCACCAACTGGTTGAATATTGAAACTTCTCGTCGACTGAGAATGTCTGATTCGAGCCCTAAGGCTACATTCAATCTCAGGGTCAAGATCTAAGATATCTTTGGGATTAGTTCATGTCATCAATCAATTAAAGATGAAAAGAATGAAATTGGACCATTGTAAAATAAAAATTAGATGTTTGATTTGATGGTCCAAAAAGCAGTAGAAGGAAATAAAAGAAGGAAAAAATCAGATTGGGTAAAGACGGAAGAAAGAAGAGAGGAAGAGAATAAAATGTAAAACAAAATAAATACCTCTAATTAGTTGAAATAATTACTTTCCTCCCCGGCAACGGCGCCAATTTGATAGAGCGCTGTCGTGGGCGCCCTCAAATGATTAGTGTGATTTTGGGGTACTTAGGTGCAGCATAGTGGCTGACCAAGGTCGTCTCTCAAAGGAGGAAGTGAATTAAAACAACTTTTCAGAGGTATTCTAGAAACAAAATAAAAGGGAATAAAAAAACTACTTGAAATTATGGGGGTGGTTTTTTATAGTTTATAAATCTAGAAGAAGTTTTCTTGAAGAAGATTTCATTTTTTTTTTGTTTTTAATTTTGAAATGAAGTTTGATTAAAAAGAAACAACAAGAAGATGTTTTTTTAGAAAATATTTTAAAATGCGTAATTGATCTAACTCTACCTCTTCATTAAATTATTAATCATTATCATTTAAATCAATATCCACTTAATTATGATCCCTTAATTTGTTAAATCCCGAACCCTACGAGAATTAACTTTACCACGAAGATTGAAGTGAATTTATCCTTAGGCTAACTTCGGAACATGCAATCGCAACACCCTGCTTTGATTGATGTTCTAAAATTAGCTTATGGTCAGTGGTAAATTAAGGCTTATAACCACTCTGTAAATGAGGATTAATTGATTTTATGGATTATATTTGAACTCTACAAATTGATCCCGTGTGGTTTTGAATTACCGGTTAAGGTTGCGCTCTCATAGTTCACACAATTCCCGACCTCGCGTGTTTTGTGTTAACTATTCAATTGCTTGATTAGTTTCATTTAAATTAAAAACTCAATTAATAGATCATAATATGTTAATTAAAGTAGCTCATTGATTCAAAATAAATGAATGAAGAATGATATAGGTCGATCGATTATTAAAAAGAACTAATCTTCCATGTGTGGTGTAGTCATCATGGAGACGTTTTGCATAAGCAAATGATTGAAAGGGTAGAACCCAATCTTGTCTCCACTCTTGATTCCAAACCAATTAAGAAGATTAAGAGAAGAATAAGAGGGATGAACACAGAAGATTATTTGAAAAAAAATTCAAGAAACAAACATGAAAGAAAATAAATACAAAGAAGAGGTGGGAGAGGAGAGCCTTTTTGGAAGAGATGTTTTCACAAATTCTTACTTCTTCCAAGAGTTTTGAGGGGCTCCCAAGAGACACCCTTTCTGCCACACCTTCCCAAATCCTCGACCAGCCCTCTCAAATAGTTAAAACCCCCTTTAAATAGAGTTTGTGAGGGCTAGGGATACATAACTTTTTAAGTGTGAAATGAAAAACTCAACCAAATATTTTATTCCAAGTTGTACCGCCTATTTTACCTCGATAACGCGTGAATTGACCGGCTTTCCAGAAGGATGATTTGTGCCAAATCATGTCCCCGAGTTTTCCTCAAAATTTGGGCTCAATCCAAGCCCGGATGAAGAGGATATGGCTCAAATACAGAACCCATGTCCATTCTGCCGAGTCCAGCCCACCATTGGATTAATGTCCCATTTACTCTATCCCAATGCCCTTTTTAGCTCTAGTGACCTGCATTAAAGTTGTAGAAAATTAAGTTGGGAACATTTTTAAAAATTTTCAAATTAAAATAATAAATAGAAAAATATTTATCTTCGAAATACTACAGTGCACTATAAAGGGTAAAAATGGAATTTTCACCAAATTTTCAAATGAATGATCAAATCCCAAATATTTTATAAATAAACATATTTAACACAATGTGAGGAAATTATATCATTCATTATCAATAAAATATTCAACAAAATAGTGTTTTATCAAGAGTCCTCCAAAATAGCAGCAGAATTATCTTCCACTCGAGAAGGAGGTAGGTCCTTTATAATAGTAGGTTCAGGATTTCTTTTTGTCTTGGTCTTCAATGCCATTTCAGCATCCTTCATAGGAGTATATGCCTCTCTTGTAAAATGATCTGAAGGAGACAGTGAAGTTGATACCATCACATTGTGTGCCTATCTAGTTGGCCTGGAAACACCCAAAATAGAACTAGAGTCTAGTATATAGTTCTTCAATTTAGCAGCAGGGTTATCTTCCACTCGAGCAGGAGGTATCTCCTTCATAACAGTAGGTTCAGGTTGTATTTCAAGATTCGGTTTCTTCAATTTTTTGATATAGCAATCATCCATAGATGAAATATGGATGTTCTTAATCGAGAAATTCTCCAAGTAGGGGGTAGAAGTAGTTGATACTATAGCCCTATCCACAGAACATGCCCTTTCCTTTTCCTCCTGAATAACATGTTTAGACAAATAAGAAGTTTGAGACTCTTTATGGATTTATCCCTCTTAAATATCACCACATCTCTCTTCTCTTTATTTTTTCTACTTTTGTCATTAACCAAAAGTTTCTCCTGCCTTAAATTTCGATTATAAAAATATTTATAAAAATATTTATTTATAATTATAATTTTATTTATCTATTTATTTATTTAAATAATTATAAAATTATAATAAATATGTTTAAATAATAAATATGTTTATTTTATTTTTATTTTTTAAAATATATATAATTATATAAATATATATAATTATATAAATATATTTATAAATATATACAATTATTTATAAATATATTGAAATATTTTTAAATATATTTATTTATAATTATAATTATAAATATATATATATATATATTATTAAAATTAGATCCTTATCAGTGCTAGAATTTTAGAACTGATAAAGACTCATTTTATCAATGATTTTTTTAACACTAATAAAAGGGTGTCTTTATAAGTGTTAAAACCAGACTGATAAAGAGTAGGTTTATCAGCACTTTCTATTTTAGCACTGAAACGCACGGATGATTATCGCCTATCGACCGGTCAAGGTTCCGGTGCTCTGCTAATGTGTATAGTAGCACTCGGGTCGAATCCTCGGCGATGATACTTTGTAATAGTCGTTTGTTTTTAGTTGATTGTATTTTGATTAGGGGGGGTTTGTTTATAGAGCTTAATTGAAATAATTGATTGACTATAATTGATTTAACAAATTGATAAATATTGGGTTGATTTAATCATTAGGGAGTTAATCTTGTGATATCCTTGAGCTTTGCTTTATATTGCATTTAAATTAACACCCACTTCACAAGATAACGTTGATTGGAATTCCTAAGTGTTAAGGCTTTAATCCAAGACTTAACTTAACTTAGGGTTCTAATCATTACCATTAATTGTTTATGGTTGTTTATTTATGGTTTCAGTAATCCATGGAAACCACATGTTAAATAAAATATGTCATTAATCCAAGACATGTTAAGTCCAACATACACAATGTTAAATTAACGAATACTCATCGAGCAAATACTCTCAATCACTTAACATACCTAAATTTTGACTCACCCCAATGAGAGATTTACTCAGCCATTTGGGTGTTTAATAATCTGGTTATAATGATTATGATGATAAATTAATAATAGAAGAAAAAGAAAGGGATAAGAAAAGAGTGGTGCGTCGAACACACACACGAACAATGATGAGAATTAAAAAAATGGACTTTTGATTGAATGAGGAAGAAAAATAAGGGAAGGGGGTTGAAATTTATTTTAACTATTTTAATAACATTAACATTAAACTATAGAAGGTGGATGATAATAAGAGATATTGAATAAGAAACTTTCATTAAAACAGAATTACAAAAACAACACTTACGAGATTACAAATGAAGAAAAGCACAAAAGTAAAAGGAAACAAAGAGAGGAGGAAGGGTATCTCAAGTGAAAACTTGAGTATTTCAGGTCCTCCCAATCCCTTTCAAGGCTTTGGTCGTTCCAATATTTGCTCCTCTCTTCTGAAATTCCAACCCCTTTTAAGGAGAGGAGGGGGATGCATTTATAGCCCAAGGAAGTGGACTGTTTTCATTCCCAATCTGTCCCTCCACTTGCATCTCCAAGTTGGCTATTCAAACAGACGAATCTTGAGATATTTCCTTCTTAAAAGTTGTCGATAATAAATTTGGATGACCTCTCTCTAAATTTGGAGTCATTTGGACCTATGGATTCAAAGTTATGGCCGGTTGATTAGATAATTTTAATCTGTCCATTTCAATCCAGTCTTTTTGAAGTCCAAAATGTGAAAGGGTTTTTGAATAGGAAGATGCCTTAAAAAAGAATTATTTCTTAAAACAAGTCGTCCACCTATATCTCCTATTTCATACTGAAAAATTTCATCTTGATTGGATTATTACATCATGAGATATGTCATGAATACTGTACTGATTTTATTTCCCCGCCAGAATGGTGGGCTAGAATTAAAAGCTTCATTTGGGCCCCTTGTTATTAGATTTGGGACCTGAAATTTTTATACATGATTCTTTTGGATAATCAAGAACATATTATAGAGTTTCATAAAATTTGGTCTTCGGGATTTATACTAGTAACTCAATCATCATGGCTGGTCCAGTTTCTTCACAAATTCTTTGGGTCATCTTGTGTGGTCCATGTGATCCTTCAAATGGAAGAATTGTCTCATGATCCCTTCTAATGAAATTTTTTATATTGAATTGGAAATCCTAAAAAATAATAAACACACAATTTGGATCAGTAGGGTGAGAGTTATAAATAAAATAGTAAACTGACTCAATTGGACTACTTCTAAAAAATGCTCAAATATTATATTTAGTATTAAAATATTAATATTTCACACACATTATGTACATTTCATATAAAATCAGTAAAGGGATTATATAATAAGTAATTACAATATTAATAACATCAAGAACTGATAAAACTACTCTTTATCAAGGCTTTTTTATAAGTGTTGATAAAAATTTTACGTGTTCATATAAAAATAACCCTAACAAAGGTGTCTCATCTCCACGCCTTCAGGATCTCGTGGAACCAACCCACTACCACCACTCTTGCTAAAGCCTGCTGTTGTCGCCACTTGACTTTTTTTACGAATGGATCTCAAAATCTAAGGTATGTTCCAATTTTAATTGTTAGCTTCTTTGAATCTATTCCCTGACCGTCAATGGATTTTTCTCATACTGTGTAGCCATGTATTTCGCCCTTGTACCACATCACACCACCCATCGCGGCTTCCACAACACTCATATTCCACATAAAACACATAAAATCCCTTCCCCTCCTTTCTTTATTTTGTACCTTCTTTTTTCCTTTCCTTATTATTGATTTTATGGCCTGTAACTTTGTCTAGCATGATTTTAACTGGAGTTTTATTATTTAATGGATTTATAAGGGTTTCTCTATCCTTGTTTTGGTGGTTTGGCATGGTACCTTATGAAAGAGACGAACTTAAGGTAGGATGCTCCATACATGACCATTTAGATTTAAAACCATGACTTCTTATAGTTTCTAATAATTTTTTAAATTGTTTTATGAATTATATCATGATTAATTAGTGGCTTTCACCCTATGATGATAATTTTCCATGGGTTTAATTTAATACAAAAGGGGTTTACACCAAAGTTCATGAACCCCTATTTCTTGATTAAATACCTTATTGGAATGTTAAGATTGTTTTTATAATTTATAAATATTTTTTGGGTTCTTTATGAAATAATGTAATGTTTTAAAAGGATTCTCTAATGTACTTTTATATGGTTTTATTTTCAAGACATGTTTCCAAATTCCCAATTGGCACTTTATAAATGGGTTTTTCTTAAGGTAAACTTTTTCTTGAAGTAAGACTTTTTAATCAAACAAGTTCAGTGTGTTGTTTTAACTAGTGATGTGATATTACACCTCTGTACTAGGGTTCTAAATCATCTTGACTAATAACATGATATTACACCTATCCACTAGTTTAGTTTTCCTTCCTGACTAGTAACACGAGAAAAATCCCCTCTACTAGGTTAGTTTTCATCCTGACTAGTGACTTAATTTTACTCCTCTCCACTAGTCCATTATGTTGTGTTGACCAGTGTCACGATACTATTTCATTTTATTAGTTTAGTGTGTCACATAGACTATATTTTATTATTTTTTTCTTCTTGAGTTAATTCTATTGATAACTATATTTTTATAATTTTATAATACTTTATTGGATGTTATTGCAGCCTATATTAGCATATTTTTCATCTACTTTAGTAGATACTATTACTACTTATATTTGTTCATTTTTTTATTACTTTCATTATCATTATATTTTTTCCCTAATTTTAATAGTATTGCATTATTATTCTATTTTTTTCTTTAACTGGGTTTAAAACTTTTATTTTCTTCCCTTAAGTTAAATCTAAGTGTATTGTAAATAATGGCCTAGAAATTGTTTAATTTTTCATAAATGGAATCACATCAAAAAATGTTCTAAATAATTTTTTTCTTAAATTATTAGATTATTTACATTGGGTAAAAATAAATTTAAATGATGAACTTATGTGACTTGATTTATGAAAAATTAACATCTTACTTTAATATTTATATTTTCAAACTAGCATGAAAAGGATTTACTTTTAAATTCTATACATGGGTTGAGGGGAGGATACCATATGGGTTTTTTAAAATAATTATATGTTTCAAAGTTAATAATTCACAATCATATTGAACAAATTAAAATAATAAATAAATGAAACATATGGAATATAAGTAGTTACTCTTAAAAATATAAATATTCCTAAAAAACTATGTAGATTCTAAGTGAGAATGATTATTTCATGTATTTAGAGATCAAAAATAGGTATTTATAATGAAAAGATTATAAATATGGAAAAATACCAAAATACATAAATTAGAGTGGTTCCTGAGTCTTGATGGAAACATGAATAACTAAATTTGGGTATGCATGCATAATATGAAACAATATATTTATAACTAAATTTATAACATCAAAATATTAATGGAAACATGGATAACTAAATTTAATAAATCAAAAGTTTAATAGAATTATAATTATGAAAATAAAAATGAAAATAAATCAAAAATAACCTTCAAGTGGTGGTACACTTCACCCATTTTTATGGCCTCTTTGAATAATGAAGCTCTTATAGAAGAATATTTAATGCTGATTAATATATATCAAATAAAAAATGAAATAGTCAAATAGTGTACAACATCAATAAAAAAGTAAATTTTTTGGACATTATCTTTTTTGGGAATAATGAATTCAAATTTAAGTGCTTTGATCAGTTATAGTAAATGATGGAAAACAAATCCTTAGTAATGCACACTAACATCAATAGTTTTTCAGTAGATCAAACTAAAGTAACTAATTTTATTTTCCTTTTAGAACACTCTTTAAAATATGTGTCTTTGGTTGAGTGGTATCTATATTTATAAATGCAATGAGATGAGCGGTATCTATATTTATAAATTCATACATGTGTAAGGAAAAATGGTGGTATCTATATTTATATGATCATGTTGACTTTCAGAGACCTCCTAGATACATAGAATCTCACCTCTAATATAATGTATATTAATAATAACACTATAGAAAGTGTATTTCACTAACTCTATCCAACCCATATGATATCCATCATGTCCCTACTCCTGTAACCTTGGCCTCATTGGAAACTAAGTGCTACTAAAATTCAGGCCTCATACCAAAATGTTTTTCCTTTCTATGGAGTAATTAAAGGCGTGCTTTGAATGTTGAACCTGTAATGACTATCTCATCATGAGTGTGTGTAAGGCCATCTATCTAGGCCTTTTCTTGGTCACTCTAATAAAGGAGCCCCTTGTAGGGATTAGACTGATTCTCTTTTTTTCAATATTAGACAGTAAACTAAGAAATGTTATCTGGTGCTTCACCAACTCCCCAGCTAGAGAACATTTAGATTTAAAGAGATAATTGTCATTATCATCATCTTCATCTCTTGAATAGTTATTATTGCATTTTTCTTCCTAAGACTCATCTTTTATCTCTTCTGGACATGCACCTTTTTTTCTTAAATTATCCTAAGTAGTAGTCCTCTCATACTATGTATTAATGATCATTGTGGATGAATTCATAGGATAAAACCTATCACTAGTGGAGTAATTATTTTCTTAAATTCAATTACCCATTTCCTTCAAAGCATGCTAAAATTATTTAAAACATTAAAATTTTAGGTTCCCTTTATTTGAAAGGCCCATTTTGGGTATTTATTTATTTTATTAAATATTAATATTACTGAATCAAATAGGATGGATATGAATCGAAAATGGATGGATGCGAATTGTATGACAAAAGAGTATGAAGATGGGGAGAAATTGTTAATAAAATTTTCAAAAGATCATGGATATGAACCTTCTAAAATAATCCTTATGTTTTTACATTATTGTTATTTAAGACTAATTAGTCTGGAGGAGTTGGAAGAAAACTTGATCTGTCATAGAATAAATATAAGTTATAAATGGTTAAATAAATATGGGGAGAAAATGAATATAGATAGTGATTGGGATAGCATTATGTTTTATGGATTATCTGATATGATTAAAAGTGTGTTCAATGAAGAATTCCATATTGAGGTTGTGATTGCAGGTTTTAATGATGAGGAAGATTGTACTGAGGAATTGAAAGTGATAGTTGAAGATGAACTTTGTGATTATCCAAAATTGTTTGGGAATTTAAAGAGTTGTGAAGATATGCCATTATATGATAGTTGTACTTAATATATAGCATTTTTATCCATACTAAATCTATATAATTTAAAATTTGGAAATGGATTAAGTGGTGTTAGTTTTACTAAACTACTTTCTCTCTTAAATGAAATGCTCCTAGAAGACAATGAGGTACCCAGTTGAAAATATCTACGTTCAATGGGTATGATCTCTGAAAAAAATGCATACATGTCTAAATGAAAGTATATTATTTCTAAAGGACCAAAAATAACTTAAAGAATGACAAAAGTGTGGTACTTATAAAAACAAGAAATATGAATCAGGTTCTATGAAATTTGTATGGTACTTTCCAATCATTCCATGGTTTTAGAGCATGTATGGAAGTGAGGAGACTGCAAGGAAATTGATATGGCATGCAGATACAAGAAATAAAGACGGGAAACTTCATCACCCAAAAAACTCTCCTTAATAGAAGATAATTGATTATGATTATTCTAAATTTGGAAGTGATCCAAGAAACATTTGTCTTGTTCTATCTACATATGAAGTGAATCCTTTTAGTTTTCAAATAATCACTCGCAGTACATGGCCAGTTATGTTTGTAAATTTTAACTTTCCACCATGTTTATGTATGAAATCAAAATATATTATGTTATCTATTCTTATATTAGGACCAAAACAATCAGGTAATGATATTAATTTTTAGTTGGATCTATTTATTAAAGATTTGAAATCATTATAGGTTTCAAGTGTTGTGTTGTATGATGCTTACAAAAATGAAGATTTCACGTTGAGTGCCATGTTGTACGAGATGATAAATGACTTTCCTATTTGTGAAATATTTTCAGGATATAGAATTAAAGGAACTTAAGGGTGTCCCATTTTTGAACAAGGTACACATTCAATTAGGTTGAAACATTCATTGAAGACTGTGTTTCTATGACATCACAGATTTCTACCATGTCGACATAAGTACTGATCTTAGATGACATCATTCGATGGGAGTTTAGAAGAATATACAACACCATATACACTAAAAGGCGATCAACTATTTGATAAAGTAAAATATATAGACACTAATTTTGGTAAACCTTTTTTGAAAAACTTTACGAAACACAATTGGAAAGAGAGATCATTATTTTTTGAATTACCATACTGAAATTGTTTGTACGTCATACATTTTTTTGATGTTATGCATGATGAAAAAAAATGTATGTGATAATTTCATTAGCACGTTACTAAATGAACCAGGAAAAAATATTGGAATTAAGGTTAGTTTGGATATTATTTACATGGGAATATGGGAAGAGTTTGCGCCAGTGAAGGTTGAAAAACTAACTTTTCTTCCTCCCAGTTCTTACACTCTATCTAGGTAGGATAGATATCATTTTTTTAACTTATTGAATGGTCTAAAGGTTCCTATGGGGTAATCAATGCATATCAATAATATCATTTCAATGATTGATTTAAAGTTAAAGGTTCTGAAATCACATGACTATCATTTTTTGATGTAATATCTAATGCTTGCAGTTTTACATTGAATTTTTTCCAAGAATGTTCATCATACATTAACCAAGATTTGTTTCTTTTTAAAATCTATATGCATCAAATTTATAGACCTGAAAAAATTTCCAACTATGGAAAATGTAATTGTTATCATATTATGTGAATTGAAAATGTTCTTTCCGCATGAATTTTTTATATTATGGTTCACTTGACGGTTCACTTGGTAAGAGAGATTCGACTATGTGGTCATGTAAATTATAGATGGATGTACCCCATTGAACAGTATAGGATGATTTTGAAAGAGTGTGTCAAAAATTGAAGTTGGTCAAAAGTTTCTATTGCTGAGAAATATATTGTTGAAGAATCCATTTAATTATGTACTAACTCCCTTTCCAGTGTGGAAAGCATTGGTTTTCTGAAATCTTGTTACACTGAGAGTCTTATGGGTGAAGGAATTGTTGGATCGGGTTATACCAAATATACACAAGAGGGGGTGAATTGTGTTTATTATAATTTCTTCATGAGATCGTGATCTGTCCTTTTAACTTTATCAGAATGATTAAGTAGTGGAAAATAAATAGCAAAGGATGCACGATGTATAGTGGTTCGGGGAATAAAAATCCCCTAGTCCACTCCACCAATGCTCTACTCCACGAGCTTGGTGATTTTCACTATGTGGTACTCTTATCAACAGACCATTCCACAACTGAGTGCAGGCATTTGACACCTGTACAACTTTAAGGCTAAATAGATCCTTCTAGTTCAGACACAGAACCTAACACACATCTTAGTATGAGAATCCAGTCACTCAAAGTAAAAGAGTATTTGATCTTTGAAATACTTTCCAGTTGTTCTTCACAATTGAAACAGCACGCAATTGACAGTCGATGGATCGTCATATTCAGAAAGAATGATCTTCAGGTAGAAGAGTTCTGAGTCGATCAGGTTGTAGTAGATCTTGAAATATAATTCGCAACTTTAACAAAAGTCAATTCACAAAAGATATTTGATGTAGAATCAGTAAATATTCAATCATATTTCTTCTTATTCAGAAAACATAGTTTTATAGATCATGGTAGCAGCAGATCTGTAAATCTTGAATGTCTCTGTAAACTATAGTAGTGAAAAACTCAAGAATTTGTTCTTCTCATCTATTTCACAATGATCTATATCGTATCCACTATAATTCAAAATAACATAGATATATATAATAAAGACAATCATTTTCCTTTCAAATTTAGATCAACAAAAGTTGCATATAGAATCACGATATTCAAATATTTGAATAACAGAGCAGTCATAACTCCCCTTAAAATTCTCCATGAAAATATCCTCTTAAATAGATCCTTTGAATCATAAATAAATATCTTTGAATTAGTAAAAGACATGCTTTAGATTCAGGATTTTAATCTGGCTTGAAATCAGCCTGATAATCCTCATAAAGACCGTTACTTGATAAATTCGTGTTTGAATCTTCGATGCCAAACATAGGGTTGAACTGTATATCATACACTCTCTGAACGTAGGGTTCACAACGTAAGGTTCACAATGTAAGGTTGATAAACCATACTTTTCTCTTCAACTTTCAAACATATAGTATATAATCCATACTTTTATCAACTTCTAAACGTAAGGTACATGATCCATACTTTTTGATAAAACGTAAGGTTGTTCACAAAAGTAAGGTTGATGAAACATACTTTTGAGAAACAAACATAACATTCTATACTTTTTTGATATCCCAAACGTAAGGTTCATTACAAACATAGGGTTATTCTTCCATACTTTTCTGATAACGTATGGTTGCTTAACCATACTTTTCTAATAACCTGTAAGCGATAGTTTTCATCCTTACTCTACACTCCTCAACGTAGGGTATGAATAGTGTTTCCAGAACACGCTAAAGTGATTTCTGAACACATAGAGTATGAACAGTGTTTCTAGAACATGCTAAATGTGATTTTCAAACACTTTTTCAAATATTCCATATAGATTAAAATGCTTAAATATTATTTCAAAAATAGAGAAATAAATAATATTAATTTCCTGAAATATACTCAAAGTAAATCATTGGAATAAAAAATAAGGGTATTTGTGAACATCAAAATCATCACAAAGAGATGAAGTGTTGTTCTCAACAATATTCCCCTTAATAAAATAGATTGTTGTTGAAGATCACACTAGCTCAACAATATCCCCCTTTTTTATGATCACAAAACCCATGAAATAACCAATAAAATTATCTTACAAAATTAATTACATATAATTTAGAATTTTTCAAAGATAGAAATAATATTATATTTTAACAAATTTATTTTCTAATTTTTAGATTTTCTACCCCTTTATAAAGTAAAATAATATTTCCTCCTTTATAAATAAATAATTTTGTGTTTATCCAAAAAAATCCAAAAAAAAATGTTGTGTTTATCCATATTTCTCCCCCTTTTTGTGAAATCAAAAAGAATGATAGAATAAGGAATATAACACAATTTAATGTAGCACTAAACTTAAGTAAATTCTATGATAAACTAGTTATCAATATTTGAATTTGGATTACTGGAATTCTAACATAGACAGTACAGTAAAACAAATTAATGACACATAAACATGTGATTCAAATATATGTTATTGAAAATATAATTACAAGTACAGAAATGACATTGAGAATCAAGGTTGGGCTAAAAAGGTTTGTAAAATGGGTTTCAATGCCTCTGAATGATTTCCTTGAGCTCTATCATATGTATTCTCAACCTTTTCATCAGTCCATCACCTAACTGGACTATGAGATCTCTTCCTTCCTGAGTTAGATGGATGTCTTTAATCAAATTGACTCTAAAAACTCATGTAACCTCTCTTCCTTTTCCATAAAAAGACTGAACTTATTAGTGAACTAATTCATCAAAACTCTAATTCCAGGTTCATTTGAATTCAACTGCTCAATAAGAAACTTCTGATTGTCTAACAACACGGATAAAGGAACATTATTGTATTGAAGGTCCTGTAGTTTGTCATTCATATTACTCATAGCTGTTGTAATGGCCTGAAATCTTCTAATCAGATCAGGTGAAGTACCTGATGTACTGGATTCACTATGTCTGACAGCTACAAATTGTTGCTCAATGAAATATTTAAACTCTAGTAAATCTAACTTCATCACCATTTCAGATTTGATATTTTCAACTTCATCCAACATTTTCTTCTTGAAATTTTTTACTTCTTGCTTAGAAATAGAACTAGCTTTCAATATTTGAAATTACAGATGTTCCTTTCCTAACGTTCTTCTTAAAGAATCATTTTAAGCTTGAACCTTCTTAAATTTTCAGAATAAATCCTCCATATAATTATTATCAGAATCATAGGCACCTTGTGCCTGATTCTCAGTCTGAGCTTCCATTGGATTTATTAGTGCTAGAGGTAGGGATTCAACATTTGACTTCTCTTCATCATTCCTCTGTATTGGCTTCTCTACTGATTTTTTCCTTCGAGTCCTTTTTGGACTCATCCATAGAAAAATCCTCACCAATAATTTCAGTTTAAATTTCAGAAAGGTTCTCTGATTGATTCGTATTCACAGGTTCTTGCTCATCCTAAGCATCCTCTTCATTGAGTTCTTCCAAGGCTGGATCCTATAAAACAAGTTTCTCTTTGGATAATTCATCTGGAACAATATCAGTAGGTTGTACAGTTTCAGATCTAGCCACTTCAACTTCTTCAGGATTTATAAAATTTGGATGCACAATTTCTTTTTCTACTTGAGGAGTCACCTCAATCTGAGAAATTATTGGTTGGTCAACTTTTTATACTGTAGATTCTCTAATAAATCTGTAGCTTAGAAGAGGTTCAATTATTCCAACATTTTCTTGAATAAGTTCCTCATCATCTTGAGCTACTCTTTTCCTTCTCCATAGAAGTCCTTCTTGACTTTCTTTATTAGCAGGTGTATCAACTGTCTCAAACCGTATCCTCCTTGATACTCTACTAGTTGTATATTTAGCTACTCTTTCCTTTGATTTTGCAGGTAGATCCTGAGCACTCTCTTGTTCTTCTTCTGCTCTAATAGGTATGAGTTTTCCTTTTATTGTGCTCCAAAAGAAACCAATCTTCCTTAGTGTTCCATCATTAAAGATGTTTCTATGGTGGCATCTCACTCGGGCATCCACCAGCCTTATCATATTTGTCATAAATAAAATCTTTGAAATGAACCTTCTAAAGGGATATAAGTTCATCCTTGCTTCTGGTTGGTAGTAGTAATTGAGATATCTCACCATATATCTCAGAAAATTCAACTTAATATCACTCATAAACAGAAACATTATGTACATATCAGGGTATAATATTTTCTCCATCTCTGACATTCGAGGTGCAATACCTGTTTGCACAAATTTAACTAAAATCTTCTGGTCAGGCTCTATATCTTTCACTAACATCTTCCTTATTCTTGTAGAGACAAATAGAAAATACATAATGTCTTCAGAATTATGGACATTATCACCAATATTCTTTAAATTAAAATGGAAAACTCCCTCATGAGGGCAGTTAAGAATTTTGGATATCTCTACATACGAAATAAAAAAATCTATGTCCTGGATCTTAGCTATTATTGAATCTTCATCTTCTCCCAGACTAAAATGAACTGATTTAAAAATATTTATGAAGTTCTACCTCATATATAAACTTCGTATAGTCTCTATTGAAGGTTTTATTAAGTTTCTGAAATGATAGGGCTTGCCTCAGCCTCAGATTCGTCTGGTACAACCATTCCAGATTGATCACTTTTCCTTGCAAAATATTTCATCCTACTGAGCATTGTCACTTGGTGTTGTTGGTTTCTGGATCATTAGTCCTTTTGGTTTTGGCCATTATTGTCACATATTTCTAAAGTTTCTAAAATCTAGGGTTTCGAAGGTTCAGGTGCAGGTAGAGAAGAGTGGTAGAAGTTCTTGGTGTTTCGAAGGGTTTTGAGAAAATGAACAGTTTTGGAATTGGAAACAGTTTCTAACATCCTTGATTCCCTTGTCATTACGCACATAGTAATTATTACATTATTTAAAAGTAAAAACTTATGTGGAAAAAGTTAAAAACAGAACTGACGAAATTTTTAAATTAATAAGGACAAGTAATAATAAAAATAGATAAAATAATAATTAAAATAAATAATTTAAAATTAAAATTTTCATTTAAAAACAAATAAACCTAGATCCCCATTAATAAAATCAAACCTTGCAGTGGGGAGTGGTTTAGTGAAAATATTATCTAATTGAATTTCAGTGCTTACAAATTATAATAATATATCCTTTTTAAGAACATGATCTCTTAGAAAGTGATGTCTGATATCAATACGCTTAGTTCTAGAATGATTAATAGGGTTTTTTGAAATATTTATAGCAATAGTATTATCACATAAAATAGATGCATTATTAAAATTTAGTCCAAAATTCATAGGAGTGTTTTTCATCCACAAAACTTGTGCATAGAAACTGCCAGCAGATACATATTCTTCTTTGGCTGTTGACAGGGCAACTTAGTGTTGTTTCTTACTAGACCATGACACTAAGGATTTTCCTAAAAAGTGACAAGTCCCTGAGGTTATTTTTCTATCTAATCTATAACTTACAAAGTCTACATCTAAATAAGAAATTAAATTAAAATCAGAAGTTTTTTTATAGATAAGAGATTAAAAAATAGTTCCTTTTATATGTCTAAAAATTCTTTTAACAACACTTAAGTGAGATTCTTTAGGATCAGATTGAAATCTAGCACAAAGACATACTGAATACATTATATTTGGCCTTCTAGTAGTAAGATATAATAAACTAGAAATAATACCTCTATATAACTTGTTTTCAATTGATTTTTCAGTTTCATTCCAATCAAGTTTTATATTAGTACACATAGGAGTTGAATATGTCTTGTTGTTTTCAAGACCAAATTTATTTAGTAAATCATTAATGTATTTTCTTTGATTTAAAACATTTCCAAAATATTTTTGATAAATTTGAATTCCTAAAAAGAAATTTAATTCTCCCATAATAATCATTTCAAATTCTTTTTACATTAAATTTGAAAACTCATGACAAATTTTTTTGTTTGTTGAACCAAAAATTACATCATCAACATAAATTTGAACCAATAAAATATTAAAGGTGGAAGTTTTCTTAAACAATGTTGGATCTGCCATACCAATATTAAAATCATTTTTTAAAAGAAAAGAACTTAATCTTTCATACCAAGCTCTAGGTGTTTGTTTAAGGCCATAAAGATCTTTAGTAAGTTTAAAAACTGAATATGGTTTTCGTGAATTTTCAAAACTAAGAGGTTGCTCAACATAAAATTCCTCTAATAAGTAGCCATTTAAAAAAGGCAGACTTAACATCCATCTAAAATAATTTAAATTTCATATGAGATGCATAGGATAAAAAAATCCTAATGGATTCTAATCTAGCTACAGGTGAAAAGGTCTCATCATAATCTATACATTCTTCCTGATTATAATCTTTAGCTACTAGTATTTCTTTATTTCTAATTATTATTCCTTGATCATCTTCTTTATTTATAAAGACCCATTTGGTTCCTATAACTGGATAGTTCTAAGGTCTTTCAACTAAATTACAAACTTCATTTCTCTTGAATTGGTTTAGTTCTTCTTTCATTGTTATCATCCAACTTTCATCAACTAAGGCTTCTTCTAATGTCTTAAGTTCTAATTGGGATAGAAAGGAAGATAATTCAACAATATTTTCTACATTTCTTCTAGTTTTTATTCCAGTTTCTAGGTCTCCTATAACAGTTTCTAAAAGGTGATTCTTTAGGGTTCTAGATTATCTAGGTAGTACACTATTAGGTTCTTCAATGTCATGTTCTTCTGAACTGGACTGAATTTCATTTAATTCTTTTTAAAAATCATCTTTTAAGTTCTCAAGTCTCATGTTGTCATTAGAGTAAGATTCATCAATTTGATCTTTCCTTTTCTCAAAGGGATTAGATTCATCAAATTTCACATGAATTGATTCTTTAATAATCCTTAACTTTTTATTAAATACTCTATAAGATTTGGAAATAGCAGAATACCCTAAGAAAATTCCTTCATCAGATTTTGGATCAAACTTACCAAGATTTTCCTTGGTGTTTAAGGTGTAAACCTTGAATCCAAAAACTTTAAAGTAATTTACTTTAGGTTTTTTGTTATTCCAGAGTTTATAGGGTGTCTTTTTAAAAATTGGTCTGATTAAAACTCTATTCATTATGTAACAGGATGTGCTTACAACTTATGCCTAGAAATAGGTAGGAAGACTATATTTATTTAGTATAGTCCTAGCCATTTCTTGAATAGTCCTATTTATTATTTCAATAATTCAATTTTGTTAAGGTGTTCTTGGTGTGGAGAAGGTGTGTTTAATACCCATATTTGAGCAGAAGGAATTAAATTCCAGATTCTCAAATTCTCCACCATGATCACTTCTTAATGAAATTATTTTAGAATCTTTTTCATTTTGAACAGCTTTGCAAAAACTTTCAAATATAGTAAAGCTTCATTTTTATATTTTAGAAAATAAATCCAAGTAAATCTAAAATAGTCATCAACTGAAACATATACATATAATTTACCAGCCAAGTTTATTATTCTTGAAGGTCCAAACAAATCCATATGGATAAGTTCTAGAGGTTTAGATGTAGAAATTTTTTTAACAGATTTTAAGGATGATTTGTGTTGTTTACCAAGTTGACATGCATCATAGAATCTATCACTTTAAAATTTGAGACTAGGAAAATCAAAAAATAATTGTTTCTTAGATAACTTTTGTAAAGCACATATATTTCAATGTCCAAGTCTTCTATGCTAGATCCAAGATTCATTTATCTTAGCAGTTAAGCAATTTACCTTTTGTTTACACGAGGAATTTAAGTCCAGGGTGTAAAAATTATCAGTTCTGGGTGCTCTAAATTTGAGTAATTTATCCTTAAAAACATAACAACAGTTATTAGAAAAGTCAACAAAATAACCATCATCATAGAGTTGAGAGATACTTATTAGGTTGTGTTTCAATCCTTGTATATAGAGTACTTTATTGATTAAGACTACTTTTGGATCTCCAACTGTTCCAATGCCAATAATATTACCTTTATCATTGTCACCAAATGTGACTAGACCACCATTCTTTTGAGTTAGTGTTCTGAAATTTGATGATTTTACACTCATATGCCTGGAGCATCCACTATCCATATACCATATTTCAGTTTTTCTGCTTCTTTGACCTACTTCATACAATGGCATTTAAACAAAGGTTTGTTTTGATACCCATATTCTATTGGGTCCAGTAGTGTTAGCTAGAAAAGACCTAGGAATCCATACTTGATTTGTTTTTCTATAATCAATAGAATCATATAGACTGCTTGTAACAAAGGCTCTTTTAATCCCATTTATTTCCAGTTGCCTTAAATAACGATTTTTAGATATGTGACCTTTTGTTCCATAGTAGTTACAAAATTTACCTTTTGTACTTGGGACAAAATAGTTCTTATACAGTTTAGGTTTCTCACCTTTACTACCTATTCTGTATCTTTTCTTTTTAATCACATTATTTATAAGTATTTCATTTATTGTATTTTCTACTTTTGTAAAAATAAGATCTACACTTTTGTATGTTTCTAATTCTATTTGCAGTGTTTTTATTTTAGTTTCATTATCTGTACAGTTTGTGTTTGATGAGTTATATTTTTCAATTAACTCTTGATGTTGTTTTAGCATAGTATCTCTTTCTCCTAAAACAATAGTATGAATATTTTTCAATGATTTATGTTTCTTAAATAAGTAATCGTATTTATCTTCCAGCATATTACAGTAGGCTGTGAGTTTATTATTTGAACAACTAGAACTAGAATCAGAATCAGATGAGTAGTAAGATTTCACCTCATTAGCTTCTGCCATAAAGCACATGTTTGCTTTCAAATTTGACTCTTCTTTTTTTGAGTAAGACTTTGATGAGCTGTTGGAGTCTTCAAAAACACTCCAGGTGGATTTCATTGCTCTTTTGTCTTTCTGTTCATAGTCATTGTTTTTGAAAAATTTCTTATTCTTTTCTCCTTTTAATTAAGGACAGTCAGGTTTGATGTGACCCATATTTTTTCATTCATAGTATCTGACTTCCCTTGGTTCTTTTTCATCCTTTTTAAAGGATTTTCTGAATCCCTTCTTCTTTCTATAGAATTTTCTGAACTTTCTGGCTAGCTGAGCCAGTTCCACATCTGAATTTAATGAATCAGAATTTTCTGATTTCAATTTGATTTCATTCTTCATTTTTATGTTCTTCCTTTGGGGTGTTACTTTCAAGGAAGTATTTTATCTCTTGATCAATAATTTATGATCATTTGCTTCATCTTTAATCTCATCTTCATACATCATAAGAGTTCCAATTAACTCTTTCATTGTGAGATTTTTGACTGGTGATGATTACCTAATGGCATTTGAAATTCTATTCCATCTTGGTGGTAGTATTCTTAGAACTTTCAGGGGGCTAATCTACTTGTTTGATAGGCTCACCCAAGGCAGTGATGTTATTAACAATTTTTGTAAGCCTTCCATTCATCTAGGTGATACTTTCTCCTTCAAACATTTTGAATGTGTCGAATTTCAATTTTTCAGTGGCATACCTCATCTGTCTGACATTATCAGTTCCTTCGTAGACAACTGTAATCATATGCCACATTTAATAAGTCGTCGGGCATTGAGATACTCTGTTGAATTCATCTGGTCCAAGACCACAGATGATAGCATTCATAGCTTTCAAGTTTATGACGTACTCTACTTCTGTATCAGTACTCCATGTTTCAGGTTTCTCTGGAATCACATAGGGAGTTAGAATTTTTTAGTAGACTCTATATACAAGGTTCTTTAAGTAAATGATCATCCTTGATTTCCAGCATCCATAATTTTTACCGTTTAAGTAGGGAGCTCAAACCATTGACATAACCTCTCATGTATCAGCCATTGTGCTTTTTATAATCCAAAAACTTTTGGCTTGTTATAGCATTGTCAAAAGAACCACCTCTGATACCAATTGTTGGATCGGGTTATACCAAATATACACAAGAGGGGGGTAAATTGTGTGTATTACAATTTCTTTGTGAGATCGTGATCTGTCCTTTTAACTTTATCATAATGATTAAGAAGCATAAAATAAATAGCAAAGGATGCATGATGTATAGTGGTTTGGGGAATAGAAATCCCCTAGTCCACTCCACTAACGCTCTACTCCGCGAGCTTGGTGATTTTCACTATCTGGTCATCTTATCAATAAACCATTTCACAACTGAGTGCAGGTAGTTGACACTTTTACAACATTAAGGCTAAACAGAGCCTTCTGGTTCATGCACAAAACCTAACAGACAACTTAGTATGAGAAGTCAGTCACTCAAAGTAAAAGAGTATTTGATCTTTGAAATACTTTCCAATTGTTCTTCATAATTGCAATATCATGAAATTGATAGTCGATGGATCGTCGTCTTCAGAAAGAATGATCTTCAAGTAGAAGAATTCTAAGTCGATCTGGTTGCAGTAGATCGTGAAATATAATTTGCAACTTTAACAACAGTCGATTCAAAAAATATATTTGATGTATAATCGGAAAATCTTCAATCGTGTTTCTTATTCTTCAGAAAATAGAGTTTGATAGATCATGGTAGTAGCAGATCTGTAAATCTCGAATGTCTTTGTAAACTGTAGCAGTGAAAAACTCAATAATCTGTTCTTCTCATCTCTTTTACAATGATCTATATCGTATCCACTGTAATTCAAAATAACACAGATATATATAATAAAGATAATTTTTTTCCTTTAAAATTTAGATCCACAAAAGTTGATTATAGAATCGCGATATTCAAATATTTGAATAACAGAGCAGTCGTAACTCCCCTAAAAATTCGCCATGAAAATATCCTCTTAAATCGATCCTTTGAATCATAAATAAATGGCTTTGAATCAGTCAAAGAAATGCTTTAGATTCGGTCTTTTAATCAGGCTTGAAATCATCCTGATAATCCGCATAAAGACCGTTACTCGATAAAGCCATGTTTGAATCTCTGACGCCAAACGTAGGGTTTAACTACATAGCATACACTCTCTGAACATAAGGTTCAAAATGTAAGGTTCACAACTTAACTTTCACAAAGTAAGGATCACAACATAAGGTTCACAATGTAAGGTTGATAAACCATACTTTTCTCTTCAACTTTAAAATGTACGGTATATAATCCATACTTTTATCAGCTTCTAAACATAAGGTACATGATCCATACTTTTTGATAAAATGTAAGGTTTTTCAAAAAAGCAAGGTTGATGAACCATACTTTTTAGAAACAAACATAACATTTCATACTTTTCTGATATCCCAAATGTAAGGTTCCTTCCAAACATAGGGTTCTTCTTCCATACTTTTCTGATAACATATGGTTTCTTAACCATACTTTTCTAATAACCCATAAGTGACAGTTTTTATCCTTATGCTATACTCCTCAACGTAGGGTATGAACAGTGTTTTCAGAACACGCTAAAGTGATTTCCAAACACGTAGAGTATGAACAGTGTTTCCAGAACATGCTAAAAGTGATTTCTGAACACTTTTTCAAATATTCCACATAGATTAAAACACTTATATATTATTTCAAAAATAGAGAAATAAATAATATTAATTTCCTGAAATATACTCAAAGTAAAATCATTAGAATAACATATAAGGGTATTTGTGAACATCAAAATCATCACAAAGAGATGGAGTGTTGTTCTCAACAATCTCCCCTTAATAAAATAGAGTGTTGTTGAAGACCACACTAGCTCAATGGGAATTTTTTCAATAGATGTTGTCACAATCACTATTATAGATTGGGAGAAAGCCCGTATTTATGTTTTTCATAATAGTTTAGAGGTTTAACCATATGTTCAAACACACAAAGAAATTCTTAGGCATTTGAATCCATCAAGGGATGAATGTTGGATATCATATACACATAATCAATAGTTCATAGGATGGTTTTGAGACCATATTTTTAAAGAGTTTGATGAAAATCCGGATTCAATTTCAGAACAACTTTGATGGCTAGCCAAAGGACCAACTATGCATGTATTATCTTATAATGGTTATGTAATTAATGGTTATGTGTTCTATAAAAATAAACATGATGTAGGAGGTACCATAAAAATAGTGGAGTTACACTTGTGGATAAAGTGATGCGTGTATCCGGTTCCAAGAACAAAAATCCAGTTTATACGAATATGTCATACTTTGGCATCATCAAACGAATATAGGAGTTGTATTATACAACACTTTAAGTGTCAATTTTTCAATGCAAGTGGGTTGATAACAAGAGTGCTATTAAAATACAAGAATTTGGATTTGTGAAAGTGGATTTCAGTAAGGAAGGGTGTAAAGATGAACTGTTTATAATGGCATCACAGGTAGTAAAAGTACTTTATGTTTCGGATCCTGAAAACTGAAAGTGGTTAAATGTTATGTTATCGACCAAAACCACTAAAGGGTCAGATGAAAATTCAACTAAGGATGAACCTTTCATTGGGACGTCGCAATCATTTCACAGTGGTCCCAATGTAGCTAGGGTCTTGTATGTTAGAGGAGACCATAATGAAGGGATTTAGAAAGTCAATAGAGGGGTCAAATCCATTCAACCTTTAAGAAAAGAGAGTTCGATAATCATGTTATATTTGTTTATAATAAACATTGTGTTACCGCATATTATGCATGAGGTGTGTTTTCATGATTTGTTTTCCCAATATCTAATCTACTATGTTAATCATGACTAAATACAATTCATATTTTTTACAGGAATCTAATATTATTTGACGAGATTACCCTATGAACATAAATATGGAATCATTGGTCCTCACATCACTTATACATAACTAACTTCATTTGATTCAGTTAAAATTGATGTAAGTAGAAAAACTGGCCACAACATTTGAAAGAAAACTTACAGATGATAGACTCTTCTTATTACCAATGATACCAGGGTAAAACTCTACAATTTAATCATATCAAATATATTTTAATTACTTTCATTACTTATTACTTTTTAGGCAACATTGGATATTCATTAATGTTAATTTGGATACTCTAAAGATTCATTTTCTATATTCACTGCATGGATACCCAACAAACCGACCACACGTGAAGACGTTTTTAAATTTGTAATACAATATGTCCAATGTTTTAGAACTAATCTTCAAGTTATATATATTTTATATTATGTTTTAATGGGAATTCAATTATGATAGAGAAGTGTTTAAATATCATGGAAATCATGGCATGAGGACAATCCATGCACACAAGGAGCCTATCAACTTCTACAAGTGGATAATTATTATGGTATATATAATAAGATTTCACTATCAAAACACATATCAAAACAAATTACTTATCTTTCTCAATTTTTTTATAGTTTCCAAAAAATGGAAAATATTTTGATTCTTATGTTTACAAATTTATGAGATATATCATATACCATCAAAAAACTAGCATCCACAAAGAGGTATTTTTGAAGATAATTACTATTAAATTTAACATATGTATTAATCATTTATGTGTTTATATTTTTCAAGTACTAGTAGGACTGTCGAAAGTCCTCGTATTTACAAGATGAAATATATACTTTAAAAATGACTGGGTAGCATACCTGGTGTCAAAATGTACACATATATCATGAATATGTGACTTCCTACTACTTATTTAGTTGATTTTCTCATTATTTTATCTACTTTTTAGTCAATTTCCTCATCATTTTTATCTGATACTTATTTTGTTAATTTTCAAAGATATCAGGAATAAATGACTTCTTCAACAAGGATGATTCAATCTTGTACTGTGATCATGCACTGTAGGATAAAAATACATGGTGGAATCAAACAAACCTCAATTCGATACACGATGTACCTAGTATGACTCAAATTGTGAGGTTTCAATTTAAAATTGATATTTTATTAATATATTATTTCATATTTATGTTTAATTTAGTTATTTATAGTATTAATAACATAAGAATTGTTTTCTTATACAGATGGATTCTTTTTCTCAAGTTGAGGTGGTTTGTTCTAAATTGTTCATGCTCATGAGAGATTGGACTTCGAGGCTGCAAATGAGATAATGGCAACAAGGAAATGGGTCAAGAATGTATATGGACATCATGAAAATGTGAATTCTTACTAGTTATTTAGTTAATTTCTTCACTAATTTTTCTACTATTTTTCAATTAATTTCCTTATCATTTTTATCAAATAATTATTTACTTTTTTTCATAGATATTTTGGGAAGTCATAATTTCATTTCAACTGTCTGCAACAAGTTAGAAAGGAGAGAACATAATCTCTCTTTTATGGCTTATTTAATATAGTTGAAATCAAAACACACATCACATACTCAATCAACATCACCTCAATCTAATTCACAATGTTCTCGGTATAACTGAAACTATATACTGTTAGTTTATAATTTACATTTTAGTTCAAAACACACATAACATACTCAAAACTAAGCAAATGCATTCATAGTGTCTTGATACTTTGGGACAACAATCCATGAGTCATTTACAACGTTTAAAAATCAGTCGCACCTCAATCGGACACACAGTGTGACCTACATGACTCAAGTTGTGTCTTTTTATTTAAAATTTACATTATATTTTAGTAAAAAACACAAGCGACATGCTCAAAACCAAGAAAAATCATTTGTATTATATTGATGATTCAGAAAAACAATCCATAATTCATTTCTGACATTTAGAAATTAGTTGCACCTCAATCTAACACACAGTGTGACTGGTGTGACTCCAAGTGTGTGTTTTTATTTAAAATTGAGATTATTTTTTGTAAAAAATACAAGTGACATACTCAAAACCAAGAAAACACATTTGTATTGTTTTGATACTTTAGAAAAATGATACATAAGTCATTTTTGACCTGTAGAAATCATCTGCACCTCAATTCGATACACGGTGTGTACGATATGACTCCAAGTGTGTCTTTTTATTTAAAATTGACATTAATTTTAGTAAAAAAGACAAGTGACATACTCAAAACTGAGAAAACACATTCATATTTTTTATAATTTAAGAAAATGATCCATAAGTCATTTGTGATATTTAAGAATCAGTCGTACCTCAATCTAATATATGGTGTGCCCAATATAACTCAAAGTGTTCATTATCGGTTTAAAATTGACATTTTAGTTCAAAATGTGTGTCACTCACTAAAAACTGAGTAAACGCACTTCAATTGTCTTAATAATTTAGGAAAATGATTCATATGTCATTTGTGACATGTATGAATCAATCTCACATCAAATCGACACATGATGTGACCGGTATGATTCAAAGTGTGTGTTTCTAGTTTAAAATGACATTTTAGTAAAAAACACTAGTGACATACTCAAAATTGAGCAAATGTATTCAAATTGTTTTGATGCTTTAGGAAAACAATCCATAAGTCATTTTTTATGTTTAGGAATTAGTTGTACCACAATATGACACATGGTGTTAGTGGTATGACTCCGAGTGTGTCTTTATTTAAAATTGACATTAATTTTAGTAAAAAGAACAAGTGACATGCTCAAGACCAAGAAAGCACAGTCAGATTATTTTGATACATTGGGAAAATGATCCATAATTCATTTGTGATGTGTAAGAATCATCTTCACCTCAATCTAATACATCGTGTTCCCAATATGACTCACAGTGTCCATTATCAGTTTAAAATTGACATTTTAGTTCAAAACGCATGCCACTCACTGAAAACTAAGCAAATGTGCTTTGATTATCTTGATAATTTAGGGAAACGATTCATAAGTCATTTTTGACGTGTAGGAATCAATCTCACATCAAACGACACGCGATGTGACCAGTATGACTCGAAGTGCGTGTTTCCAGTTTAAAATGAAATTTTAGTAAAAAACAAAAGTAACATACTCAAAACTGAGCAAATGCATTCGGATTATTTTGATACTTTAGGAAAACGATACATAAGTTATTTGTGATGTGTAGGAGTCAACCTCACCTCAATCCGACATACGGTGTGATCGGTATGACTCTAAGTGTCTTTTTATTTAAAATTGACATTTTAGTACAAAAAACATAAGTTACATACTAACAACAGAGAAAACGTATTCATATTGTTTTGATACTTTCATACAACGATCCATAAGTCATTTGTGACATGTAAGAATCAATCTTACCCCAATCTGATGAACAGTGTGACTGGTATGACTCCAAGTGTCTTTTTATTTAAAATTGACATTTTAGTAAAAATTACAAGTGACATACTCAAAAACGAGTAAACTAATTCATATTTTTTTGATACTTTAAAACAATGATCCATAAGTCATTTTTGATGTGTAGTAATTAGCCTCAGCTCAATCTGATACACGGTGTACCCGATATGATTTAAAGTGTCTGTTATCAGTCTAAAATTCAAATTTTTGTTCAAAACGTATCACTCACTAAAAACCGAGAAAACACACTCTTATTGTCTTGATAATTTAGTAAAACAATTCATAAGTTATTTGTGATGTGTATGAATCAATCTCACGTCAAACTGACTCACGATGTGGCCGATATGACTCAATGTGCACATTTTTAGTTTAAAATAACATTTTAGTAAAAAACACAAGTGACGTACCCAAAACTAAGAAAACGCATTTGGATTGTTTGGATACTTTAAGACAATGATTCATAAGTCATTTGTGATGTGTAGGAATCAACCGTACATCGATGTAACGCACGGTTTGACCGGTATGTCTCCAAGCATGTCCTTTTATTTAAAATTGACATTTTATTAATGCATTGTTTCATATTTATGTTTAATTAATTTATTTAAAATATTAATAACATAAGAATTGTTTTTTATACAGGTGGATTCTTTTGCTCGGGTTGGGGTGGTTTGTTCAGTAACTTATATCTCGATCGAGTTTTTTGAGAGGGGGTTGTGGGTGTCAAAGACAATGAAACATTGATATTTTTAAATGTTTGTTGGTAATAATTGCAAATGAATTATACAAAACATTATTTTTTGTTGTGTTTGCATTCAGGTGTATTTGATGCAGTGTGTTGTAATTTCAATAACACACTGCAGTAGTATGACCTTTATCAGCACTATTTCTAACGTTGATAAAGACCCCTACTTATCAGTGCTAACGAAATCACCGATAAAGAGGTTCCCCTTTTAACAGCATTTAGAACAACAATGTTTTTTAACACTGTTAAATCCCATTTTGAGCATTGTTAAAGGGTCAATCTATGATAGTACACCACAACTGCATTGTAATTAAATAAATTAATTAAACCAATTAAAATATGTCTTGGGTTTGGAGTTTCAAGGACAGGAGTTCTGTGAATGGCGTTCTGTGAATGGGGCTTTACGAACAACTTAGCGAGAGGGGTGTCGCAAAAGACTTGTAACCTTCACCGGAAGCTTCGCGACCTTAAGGTTCGTGGAATACGGTAAGCTACGCCGGCAATGAGAGAGCAAGACGTTGTTTAATAAAGTGATTCGTGAAATTTCCAAGAAAATCGCTTTTCAATAAAGCATATTCTTAAGAAATATTTCGAAGAAGACGATTTCCAGGATGTCGCCTTCTTTGAAATATTTATTAAAAAGGCGATTGATTGAAAATCGCCTTCTTTGAAATTGTCACAAGGAAGACAATTTTTTAAACATCACCATGAAATATAAAAATGTATGGAAGGTGATTTCAAAGAAAACGTCTTCCACCCGAACGGTGACCAAAAAAACCAATCGTATATCGAGAATTTGTTTCCCCATTACAACATTTTAAGATTTTTTTAAAATATAATTCTGTGGAAAAACCTAGTACTATGGATTATGGATAATATTCTATGAAATTGGTGATATCCATGGAGTGTTATGCATAAAAAATATGTGAAGATCACAATTTCTTATGGAAGTAATTTCCATGGGCATTCTCTCTCGAGCCTTATCCCATGTGTACAATCATAATCATTGAATTTTAATTGAATTTTATGAATTGGTTTGAATCATTGATCATATTATCATGTAGAATATGTATGTATGTATGCATGCATATATGTATGGATGTATGGATGGATGGATGGATGTATGTATGCATGCATGCATGTATGTTTGTATGTATCTATGTATGTATATATGTATGTTTCATTTTTTGACCGTATACCGTTTATTCCATTAATTTTTTTAACATTATTTTGAAATATCTCTCGATTTCAATTGACACCATCATTTGGATTCCTAAACAATATAATACATTTTAATGGACAGTAATATATTATGGAATTTGACTTCGTATATAAATATAAAGCATAATGAAAATAAACCATAATAAAGCATAATAAAAATAGACGCGTGAATAAAGCATAATAAAAATGTTTGGTTTTTTACTTGGACATCACGCCTTCATCGTTGCAACAATCCAATGATGTCGACGCACTGTAAATGGTTGTAAAACAATATCCCGATTTTCATATTAAATAAAATAAAGATAATCACTGAAATTGCCTGTAATAATTACTATTGTTCCCGGTCATAGGAATAAGCTTTTTTTTTTATAAATTATTTATAAATTTGATCTAACCATTGAATAATTTTTATTTTAGTTTTAGTTTAATCATTATATTAAAAAAAACTCCACCGTTGCTGGTGGGATATAATCAACCTTATATTATATTAAAACAAATTATCAACTTAATCATAATGGGCAAAAACTGGATATCATAAATGAATGCCTAAATTTTATGAAAAAGAATTATTTTAACGCACACAAAAAATTAAATTTATTTGTTTTTTTATTATAAACAATTGAATAAATCATTTAAAATAAAAATTAAAAAAAAAACTGTAAATTCGGTTATTTTTTGGATGTCCGGTTATTAAAATTAATAAGCAAAACTATTTTTTTTTTATTAACAAAATAAATTTTTTAATAACAAAAACCCATTTTACTATAGTTATTCAATTATTATTTATTTAATTTTCTGTTTACCATCCATTTGGACAACCACAAACCCCTTCGATCAAGGTTGACCCAAGAGTGCAGTGTTTGAGATTTGAATTTATTTATTTATTCAGATTTCAAGTTTCCGCACATTGATGTGGGTGTTTTAGAAAAATTATTTATTTATTAAGGTTAGGGTGAAAAAGAATTCACACCATAGATCATTCGCTTATTAGACCCTCCAACCCACGCCAAGATGACGTAAAAACGCCATTTTGATGTTAAATCCGGTCTCCAATTGTTGGACAATCTCCAACTCACGTCAAAATGGCATAAAAACGCCATTCAATTCAGCCCCAAATCTTGCACCATTTTGGTGTTTTTGGTACAATACAACACCAAATATGGCGTTGTATTGTAGCAACGCCAATACTATTCACTTTTTTTTTTTGATTTCTTTGTGCACAAGATGAGCATATTTTATTCAAAACAATAATATAATATTAGTGGTGTAAAAAATGGTGTAATACTTTGGATCATATTTTACCATTCATGCACCATTTTGATATGGGGGTTATGAGCCGGTTCTATAAGTATGGATAAGGTTAACGAAACTCTCATTGTGCTGATCCGTAAAGTCTCTAGCCCGGTTAAAATTTATGATTTTAGGCTTATCACTTTGTGCAATGTGGTTTACAAGATTTTCTTAAAAGTCATCTCCTGTCACATGGGTAAAGTCACTCCCTCTATTATTTATGAGAACCAGAGTGCTTTCGTTCCCAAGAGGCTCATTACAGATAATGCTATTGTAGCCTATGGAATCTTCCATTCTATGAAAACTCGTTCGACCTCAAAGAGGGGGAATTTGGCTATGAAATTGGATATGTCAAAGTCTTATGATAGAGTGGAACAGACCTTTCTGGAAGAGGTCATGAGCAAATTGGACTTTGATCCAAAATGGATGAGTGCAACCATGATTTGTGTTAAAACTATTTCTTATAGCATCAAAGTTGATGACTTCCTCACAAAGAATTTCATACCATCACAAGGCCTACGACAGAGTGGCCCTCTTCCCCCTTGTTTCTCTTTGTCACTGATGTTTTCTCTCATCTTTTATCTAAAGCAGATCTGGATGTTCTTATCCATGGGGTCAAAGTTTGTCTTCAAAGGATCTCCATTACTCACCTTTTATTCGTCGATGATTGCCTCCTTTTTTCAAGAGAAACTTCTCAGGAATGCCAAGAGATTCTCAAAATTATTGATGCGTTCACCAATTCATCGAGACAACGAGTCAGTTTCACTAAGTCTGAAATGTCTTTTAGTCGAGGTGTGCAAGAAGAGACGAGAGTTAATATTGTTGGTTTGTGTGGTATTGAGGTCGTGGAGAAACACAGAAAATATATGGGTCTTTAGATGATCTCCGGGCACTCCAAAACAGGGGTCTTCTCTTTCATTCTTGATAAAGTCTGTAGGAAAATCCATGGATGGTCCGAAAATAATCTATCTAGGGCTGGAAAGGAAGTTCTTGTTAAATTTGTGGCCCAAGTTTTTCCATCTTACATGATGTCCCTTTTCAATCTCTCGGATTTTTTTATCCATCAACTTCATTCAGTCATCGCTATTTTTTGGTGGGAACGTACTAATGGGAAAATCATTTACATTGGCTCTCTTGGGAGAAGTTGTGTGCTCCTAAGGCTTGCGGTGACATGAGCATTTGAGATTTGAAAGTTTTTAACAATGCTCTTCTGGGCAAGCAAGGCTGACGCCTTTTACAAAACCCAGATAGCTTGAGTGATAGAGTTGTCAAAGCTAAGTATTTTCCCCATAATGATTTTTTGTCTTCCAGCCTGGGTCCTCAACTAAGCTATTTTTGGAGTGTTTGTGGGGATTAGAGGTCGTCTTGAGTCGCGACATTTTTTGGAGAATGTCCAGCGGTGTTTCAATTAATATATGGCGCGATCCCTGACTGCCTGGTTTGGAGGGCTTGATTCCCGCATCTTCGCCTGTGCCCGACCATGAGCATGCTGTTGTGAGAGAGCTCCTGGTTGATGACCTTTCCAGCTAGGACCTTCAGAAGCTCGATCACTGGTTCACTGAGTCTAATCGTAAGGCTATCCTGACGGTTCTAGTGGTCCACAATGCTAGCCCGGACAATATGTGCTGGTCTTTTGATTCATCTAGCTGCTATACTGTGCTTTCGGGTTATAGATCGTGTGTTACGGGCGGTGAAGGTACTTGATCCCCCCCTTTGGAAACATATTTGGAATTTAAATGCTTTGCTGAAGGCCAAACTTTTCTATTGGAAAATGTGCAGGGGTATCCTACCCACATACGCTCACCTGGCCGATATGCACCTCTCTGATAACGACTTGTGCCCGCTCTGTGGGGTTACGTTAGAGATAGATTTTCATGCCATTTTGTCCTTCCCCTGGGTTATCGGGCTTTGGTCGATGTGTGCGACACAAGATCTCATTCTTTGGAGAAATCTTAGGGACGTTAGACTCGTTTTGGAGGAATGGTTCAGATCTTTGCCTGCTCAGACTGTTGTGGGTCTGTGTATCCATGCCTGGATTATTTGGTTTCGCCGTAACACCTTCATTTTCGAGAACATTGTTAAAGACGACAGAGTTTGGCTTGCTAGGATGCATAACTGGGGGTCTCAGTGGGTTGATGTTGAGGGCGTTCGTCCACCTACACCTGTTCATTCCCCTCTTGTGAGATGACTTCCTCCCCCTTTGGGTGTTCTCAAAGTTAATACTGACGCGATGATTCCTAGTGATGGTTTTGTTGGCCTTGGGGAAATTATCTGGGACCATGCAGGTTCTATTATTGCGGCTCATCATTCCTCATACATTGCTGGTTGGTCTCCTCCTGTGTCAGTGGACATGACTATTTGGAAGGGTATGCAGTTCATCTAGTCTTTTGGATGGAAGGGTATCGTGGCCGAATCTGATTTTCAAGTTATTATCAACACATTGGAGGAGGATGAAGGTGGCCACCAAGGCTTTGAGTATATTATCAACATCATCATATCATTGATGCCTTTGTTCTCTTATTGTTGTTTTTATTTTGTTGGGAGAGGGGGCAATCGTGTTGCTCATTATATGGCTACCATTGGGAATCATCGATGGTCTAATTGTGGCTTTCATATTTTCCTTCGGAGTTATGTACTTTGGCTTTGGCTGATATTTAAGTTTTGAGGATTGTCTTTTAAAAAAACACCATTTTGGATTAACCGTACTCCAAAATAGTGTCAGAAATGGTCTTAGGTTTTTTTCTGGATAGTGGGACATATAATTTTATAAATATGGGAAGGATGTCAAATGAATCACCATGCCTGAGGCAGTAGGATAACCCAATGTAATTGGTTTTTTATTTTTTTTAAACTTTAATGTTTTGCAAAAAAACAAAACATTTAAGTACTACCAAATATATTTATATTCATGTAATTAAAGACATAATTATATGAATAATGTATGTACATTATAATAACCATAATTATTATAATAACATTTATATCAAGGCAATGCGATCATGGATTTGGAGACCCACACCGATGACCCTGAAAATTTATTAATAAAAGAAAACATACACGAGAATGGATGGATGTTACATGGTACAAGCACCCAAGGAAACACACAACCAAAGACCACACAAAATCGAATTGAAACGGATCACATGTGGACCAGTGCTACCAAAAAGCAACACATGAGAAGCGTCTCAACAACGGGATATCATCCTTGCCACCAAAACTTATCAATATCATCTTTTTTTATGTCCACTTACTCTGTTCTGAGGACCACACCAATTTGTCAGGCTTCAACCTCTCATCCATGTAGGACGTTGTGAATTGGTTCAACCATCCTCCGAAGACCATTCCTTCTCACTTGGCATTGCACCAGATTCCTCAGTATAGTGATGTTCATGATAGTCGTGAGCATTCGCAGGCTTTCCCAGACCAGCCACCGAGACACTGGCCTGATCATCCTACTAGTCCTAATTTATGCATATCCATGCAATTCTGTTTAGAAGAAGGTGTTATAGTCTTCCCATTATTAGTTTTGAGGGAAATACAGTCCCATCAGCCTTCTCCACATCTGGCTTAACATTAAACTTTGTTAATTTTGGTTTTCAAAATTAAAATCAGAGTAATGTTTTCCCATAAAAATGTTGGGTTTATTTTTATTATGCAAATCATGTTCTCTTTGAGCTTCTATGTTTTTGGGCCTTCGTGTGGGCCTTCCTTATGTTCGCTAGGCTTCCTTCTGGACCATGTCGCTTCAATGCCTGCTGGGATGATCGGGTGATCCGTTGAGCCATTGGCTTGCCTATCCCTCACACTGCCATCTTGGCAATCTACCTGAATTAATTCCTGATGGCCGTTGTTGAGCCTCTATCTGACGACTACAGGTGGTGTCATTTCTGTTTTCATACCTTCAGTGATCCGTGCCCACTGCCGCCTGTGCAATTACTTACTACCATGTGTCCCGCATTTTTCGGTTGCCTGTTGTACCGACCTAGCTTCATGATTGTTCTGCTCGCCCTCCACCGTCAACGTTGTTGGAGTTGGTGGCCCAGAACTAACTTCTTTTGTACTTTATGATAAACATATATTCCTTGGATGAATATTAATAAAATCCTTATCACATTATGATTGTTCTTCTGCATGACATTGTATGTGACAATGTTCTAAGAGTAGCTGTCACACTAAAAGGTCATAGCGGATCCCTACTATGAGGATAACCCGAAAGTTCCATGATACTATTATTGAACATATGTTATATAGTCGGATGATATCATTTGAAGGGACACAAAGGATACAAGCTATCAAGGGTGGAGACTCATAGGACTTTGAGGTATCTTCTCATGGTGTACGTATAACAACCTTGCTTTTATTAACTGTAACATCCCAAGAAAATAAAGAATATTACATTTGCATATTTATTAATATTTGTGAATTAAATATTAATCTACTTTAAAGAGGACATTATGTTCGACGGCGTACCCGATATGCAACAATGGGTTTCTTTGAAATCTTACGTTGCACACTAATAATATAATATTATTATTTTAAATGGTAGTTAACGTCTAGACGTTGTATTGGTGGGAATGAATAGAAATAACTACAATATGATGATACATGTTTGTTGAATATTTTTACATTTATCCAATAAAATTTAGAGGCTTAAAATAAGTAAAGAATTTGATTTTAAGCACAAATACTCTAATATTCACTAAAAGGTCGATTTACCGCCTTTTAATGGCAAACCCTCTTTAAATCTAGTTTTTGTCACTTTTATATGTTTTATTTGACAAAATAAAATTCTTCTTTAGAATAGGGACACCAAAATTTACTTTGGATGAAATTTTGGTATTTTTCTGATAATGTTTATTTTTTAATGAATAGAGAAAAATATTTTATTTTAATTCAAAACTGCGTTTTAATATAATTTATTTATATGGTAATATTATCTTTTTAAATGGTTATAAAGTTTAATTAGAATATATTTTTATCAGTTAATCCAATGTTGGACATTGGAATTAATTTCACTTTGAAATTGGACATAAACAAGTGTCGATCTTTTGATAATTATTATTTCTTAAAAACACACTTTTTATTTTGACAGCGGGAATTAATTTAAAATTAATTTCTAACACTTCTGTGTTTTGAATTTAGAAAAATGTATTCCATATTTGGAATCAGTATGTCCAAATTGTGTAAATAGGTAACTTTTATTTTTTTAGACATCTTAAATATTTACTTCAGTAAATATTTTATTTACCATGATTAAAGGGTAAATATAGTAAATAAGGGTAAAATATAATATTATAATAATATTAAAATTACCCTAACATGTGTTCTAATCCTATTGGATGATACATAGCCAACCATGTGCATCCTTGGGTTGAATTTTAGATCCCATGGAGCCACATGAGAGTAATAATGACACTTTATATTAATTAATTTAAAGTAAAGACAAAAATGACATAAACAAATATATTTTAGTAAATAAATTTTTATATGAGATTATATAAATTATATTTTCAAATATAAATATTATTTGGAAAGATAAAAATATTTCCTAAATCATGGTATTTTTTTTATAATTTTTGAATATCAAATAAATTAAATTATTTATGACACAATAATGATGAAATATTTACCTCATTAATAAATGATTTAAATAAATAAGATTATAAATATTAAAACAATATCCAAAACCCATCCAATTCTTATTGGATTATTTTATTTCAACCATGAGTCATCTTAACTTTGTTTTTAACGAATATTTGACCTTTGGAAACCGAAGATGAGGTTATAATAAAATAATTGTTTCAAACTTTTCTAAAGAGCCCCTCCTCTCCCTTATAAAAAGCCATGACTTATAACCCATTTATTACAGTTTTAAAGCCTTTGGCTCATGAAAAATCTGCTCCAATAATCTACCAAGATCTCTCTCTTCATCCTAGAAGCCTTACCTCAGGTAGAAAATACTTCAAGAAACCCTTTTGGTTCAAACCAAAGGAAGTTACCCGATTTAAAGGTAACGTCTTCTCTTAAGTTCTTTTGTTTTATTTTACTTCTCCAACTTCCTAAACTATTTTTATTCCTTTATTTTATAACAAAAACAGTATCCTAAATATAATAGGATGTTTTTATGAGAAGTATTCAAACTACACTTAAACACACCTCCATCTAATGGGTAAATAACATAATGTTTCCGTGGATGACAAACTAACGCATCACGAAACGATGATTGTTCAATTAACTCCTACCGCCTCTCATGGTGGCCATTATGATAGAATTGTATTTATATATGACATATATTATGTTTATGTTTTCTTTATTCTTTTTTATTTTTCATTTATATCAAACCTTTATGGTTTCCATAATGGGTAAACGCGATAATTTCACTAGAGGAAGTGCGGACTACCGCCCCCTCAAAGTGATATGACTTGTTCATGCCATATGTGGAACATATAAAGGATAGAATTTATAATGTAACATATAATACATATATATTTTACTTAAATTATAATATACCTATTAATCTCTATGTTTTCATTTCATTAAAATATGAAATAGAAATGAAAGTAGCGTTCATGCGTACGTACGACTCACCGTCTCCTTGAACGGTGCATTTAATTTCTTATCTCCAAATGTTATGTACTATTATAAATACATATATATACTGGATATATATGATATATATGACATCTAAATGATTAATATAATTCTGGAGATACCATAATTCTGACCACATGGACAATTTATAATTATAACAAGTTCATTTTTGACTCAAGTTCCGAACATTGACAAAATATCCGATATGAGCTCGAATAATTAAATAATTTTTAAATCAAGGTAATAAGTAATATAAAAGGAATAATAAACTTGAAAAAATATTCTTAAGAAATTATAAAGTAACTTAAGTTTATTATTTAGGAAGAACAAGGAACATACGAGCGAGTCAAGTCAGACAACGAGGTCAGGGATTTCTTATCTCACTTTTAATTCCGTGAGATTTCCATTGTTCACCACTCATTTATTGCATGCGATGTATTTTGTAATGCCATTTGATATATATTATCATTATTATATTTATTTTCATGGTATTTTGTGATTCATTTAGTGGTTATTAACTTTTTCTCATACGACTCGATTGATTACAATGTGGTAATGGTTTTTCATCTCACTTTTTTTCCCGTGAGTTTCATGCTATATTAGCCAATATTTCCTTTTTTGTGGTGAATATAATTCCCATTATTGTATTATTTGTGTAATATAATTTTATTTACGGGTATTTACATATTCATCATGTGATCATTCTTTCATGGGGTGTATGTTTCTTAAGTTACCAAATCGGTAAGGGAACCTTTCACCCTCCTCTTTTTAAAAGACTTCCTTTTGTATGTCTTTTTAATTTACATATTATTATGTTGGGATATGTTCTTATATATCCTTATTGATGTAAATTTTATGTCCAAGTGATGAAATATCCTTTTCCCTCTCATCAACTTATTTTCTGAATTTTAAAGTGACGCCGCTAGGCTGTTGAATTTCTGTAAGAAAACTTCTTAACTCAATTTCAATTTTTGGGTTAAACATATACTTCTTGATTATGTCATGATATGAATATGTGTGAATAACCTCTGATTGTTTTACACTTAATATCCACTTATATTGGGTGTATTTATATTTGTCACACATAAGTATGTAATTGATTTATCCTTCATCCAAGGATACCTTCTTTATAATGGATTTCATCTCAATTTACATTTCCATTGAGACTTCAGTGTTGATATGCACCAATTAACTCTTATATGGTGTATATACTGTACTTTGGCATATTATATCATGAATAAATTTATTCTCATGATATTATTATGTTTTGATTAAATGTTATTTCTCAATTATTTGTATTCTAGAAACTCTCATTTTGTTAAAAACTCTTTAACTAAAATATCGTTTTAAATGTTTTAAAGGTTTATTATTCTAAATCTTTCACATTATTGTCCATGTTTTTAAAATGGTTTTAAGGATTTATTCATATGGACATGAATATTTTTAAATTTAAATTTCTTTCAAAAGCTTCAAAGTGGTATGGGACACTTTGATTCAAAAATCTCTTTATTTAATTTTTTAAATGGTTTTGAAAATGATTTGATAAAAGATTTGATTTTTTCAATATTTTGAAATGATATATTGTGATTGAAATGTGGAAATGTTATATTTCCATTATGTTTGTTTTATGGGTTATGAATATGTTATGGCTATTGGGAATTATTTACGTATACAGGTGGTTCCGTGATAAACCTAGGGTGGGTGAGCCCGAGATAGCTCTCCAATGCATTGGGTATAGTATAGTATCATGATACGTCATGTGAAATGAGTGTTGAATAATGCTAATTCAAGTGCAATGAGTTTTTACTCATGCTTCATGTGCAATGAGGATTTACTCATGCTCCATGTGCAATGAGCCTTGGCTCATGATAATTCCATGTTAAGTGTTGTTTCCACATTTCCATGTTATGATTATCATGATTTATAATGAATTTATGTTTATGCTTCTCTTGTGATCTATTGATATTCCTATTGTCTAAAATTTATTGTATTCATCATGTTATTCCATGATGATTCCCTTACTGGGATTTATAACTCACCCTTTTCTTATGCATGTCCTCAGGTTGTCCCATGCAATGCTAAGTACGAGGGAATGTAGTGGTCATGTAAAGGATGTTTTCAATAAAGATGTTTTTTTCATTTTTTAAGTTGTTATGTAATGATCCTATGCCCCAAAGACACTATACTTCTCGATCTTCTATGTTGTATCAAGTGGAGTTTATGTAATAAATTATGTTTAATTGTGTAATAAAAGATCTGGGTCGTCATAGTTGGTATCAGAGGATAGGTTTAGTTATTTTTGGGATTAGGATTAGAAAACCCTAGTAAATACTTAGAGACAAGACTAAGTATAATAAAAACATCCCTAAGTTTTGGTGAGTATTGAGTAAGTGGTTTATCAAGAAAATACATCCCTATCTGGATACGAGCAGAACTATCTTAATGTGTTGGGATGAAAATGAAAGGTATAAGAAAACCTTTAAGGTTAAAACTTGTTAGGGTTATTTTTTTTGTTTTATAAAAAAGAAAACACGCAAACTTTGTGACAACCCTTCACACCAGACAAATCAATGGGAATCGAACCGAAAACCAAAGTGCGATTGGGTTTTATCACCTACCACTGGCCGACGTGAAGTCCCTGGTTAGTATGACTTATTCTTTTTAGTTAAATGATTTTATGGATCAAGAATAATTTGATTTTGGGAAATTATATTTTAGAAAATGGATATCCTTAGTATAGGAAAATGATTTGGTGATTAAATGATAAAGGTTATTTTGGAAGATGTTTTCTATTTTGGAATACTATATGCCCGAGGAAAATAAAATACTACAGGATTTCAATTGTGGAGGAATGGTTGATTTTTTTATAAGAATCTATGTATTTATTGTAGACATATGGTGATTTGAGTTATTTCTGGAAAATGATTAACCTACCATAGAGAATATGTGATTAGGTTAATTACACTTTAGTATGATACTTTAAGAGTAGTCGATGATATTTGGAGATAAATGTTAAGATTTATTGTGGAAGACTATGTGATTAAATCCTTCAGAGTTTTGGGTTTCAATCTTAGTTTTTATTATTTTAAAGAATTTTAAGGACGATTGCGTATTGAATGATCTTTCTGGAACTTTGGGTACTTTTTGTTGAATTTTGGAGATTAATAGTAGTATTTATTTTTATAAAGGATTATCCTTTTTGGGGATTATATGATCTCGTACTAACCATTTTGGTTTTAGTTGATGTCTAAAGACAAGGGAAATATGTAGTTCTTCTTTTGTGGATTATGTGATTCTCTAGAAGAAGATTCTTGTGCTTTGATGTGACCAAGTCTTTTTGAATGCTCATTGTTTGGAGAAAAGATTAGTTTTTGGTAGAAACTTATTAAAGGAAGAAACTCTACATGAAGGTAAGTATATTTCCTTATGTTTTTATTCTATGTAGTAAATGAATTCCTCAAAATTATGAAAAGGAATGTAAAACAAAAATGTTGTTGGTTTATGTTTCCTACTGGTTGATCAAAGACCATTTAACACATCATAAGTTTGTGATTTTTTGTGGTTAACTTTCTCCTAATCACGTTTTCTATCACTCTCTATTAGAACTTGACTATTTGTTTTCTCTTCCATATCCATGTTTTCCTACATGGAATCCTAGTATCAGTTAACTCGGGTGACCTTTGTACTTCTATTTCTTTCTTATAAGGTGATAGTTTTACTAACTCTTTTTCCGATGTGGGACTTTCAATGAAGTTTCCAATCCCAATTTTAAAATTGTGAGGACGCAATTTCCAAAAGTGGGGAAGAATGTAACATCACAAGAAAATAAAGAATATTACATTTTCAAATTTATTAATATTTTTGAATTAAATATTAATTCTACTTTAAAGGTGAAGCTATGTTCGACGGTGTACCCGATATGCAACAATGAGTTTCTTTGAAATCTTACGTTGCACACTAATAATATAATATTATCATTTTAAATGGTAGTTAACGCCTAACTGTTGTATTGGCGAGAATGAATATAACTAACTACAATATGATGATACATGTTTGTTGAATATTTTTACATTTATCCAATAAAATTTAGAGGATTAAAATATGTAAATAATTCAATTTTAAGCATAAATACTCTAATATTCACTAAAAGGTTGATTTACTGCCTTTTAATGACAAACCCTCTTTAAATATAGTTTTTCTCACTTTTATATGTTATATTTGACAAAATAAAATTCTTCTTTAGAATCGGGACACCAAAATTTACTTTGGATGAAATTTTGGTATTTTTCTGATAATATTCATTTTTTTATGAATAGTGAAAAATACTGTATTTTAATTCAAAACTGCATTTTAATATAATTTATTTATATGGTAATATTATCTTCTTGATTAGTTATAAAGTGTAATTAGAATATATTTTTACCAGTTAATCCAATTTTGGACATTGGAATTAATTTCACTTTGAAATTGGACATAAACAAGTGTCAATCTTTCGATAGTTATTATTTCTTAAAAACACGCTTTTTGTTTTGACAGCGGGAATTAATTTTAAATTAATTTCTGCCACTTCTGTGTTTTGAATTTAGAAAAATGGATTCCATATTTGGAATCAGTAGTTCCAAATTGTGTAAATAGGCAAATTTTATTTTTTTAGACATTTTAAATATTTACTTCAGTAAATATTTTATTTACCATGATTAAAGGGTAAATATAGTAAATAAGGGTAAAATATAATATTATAATAATATTAAAATTACCCTAACATGTGTTATAATCCTATTGGATGATACATAGACGACCATGGGAATACTTGAGTTAAATTTGGGACCCCATGGAGCCACAAGGGAGTAATAATGACACTTTATATTAATTAATTTAAAGTAAAGAAAAAATGACATAAACAAATATATTTTAGTAAATAAATTTTTACATGGGGTTATATAAGTTATATTTTCAACTATAAATATTATTTGGAAATCTAAAAATATTTCCTAAATAATGGTATTTTTTTTATAATTTTTGGACATCAAATAAATTAAATTATTTATGACACAATAATGATGAAATATTTAACTCATTAATAAATGATTTAAATAAAGAAGATTATAAATATTAAAAAAATATCCAAAACCTGTCCAATTATTATTGGATTATTTTATTTCAACCATGATTCATCTTAAATTTGTTTTTAATGGATATTTTACCTTTGTAAACCAAAGATGAGGTTATAATAAAATGATTGTTTCAAACTTTTCTAAAGAGCCCCTCCTCTCCCTTATAAAAAGCCCTCACTTATAACCCATTTCTTACATTTTTCAAGCCTTTGGGTCATAAAAACTCTAATAAAATAATCTCCCAAGATCCCTCTCTTCATCCTAGAATCCATACATTAGGTAGAAAATACTTCAAGAAACCCTTTTGGTTTAAACCAAAGGGAGTTACCTGATTTAAAAGTAATGTCTTCTCTTAAGTTCTTTTGTTTTATTTTACTTATCCAACCCCATAAACTCTTTTTATTACTTTATTTTATAACAAAAATAGTATCCTAAATATACTAGGATTTTTTTATGAGAATTATTCAAAATACACTTAAACACACCTCCATCTAATGGGTAAATAACATAATGTTTCTGTGAATGGAAAACTAACGCCTCATGAAACGATGATTGTTCAATTAACTCCTACCGCCTCTCATGATGGCCATTATGATGGAACTGTATTTATATGTGATATATATTATGTTTATTTTTTCTTTATTTTTCATTTATATCAAACCTTTATGATTTTCATAATGGGTAAATGTGATAATTTCACTAGAGGAAGTGCGGACTACCGCTCCTTCAAAATGATATGACTCGTTCATGCCATACGTGGAACATATAAAGGATATAATTTATAAACTTATGTAAAATATATGACATAAATATTATACTGAAATTATAATATACCTATGAATCAATATGTTTTCATTTCATTAAAATAGAAAATATAAATTAAAGTAGCGTTCATGCGTACGTATGACTTACCGTCTCCATGAACGGTGCATTTCATTTCTTATCTCAAAATGTTATATACTATTATAAATAAATATATATAATGGATATATATGATATATATGACATGTAAATGATTAATATAATTCTGGGGATAATATAATTTTGACCACATGGACAATTTAGAATTATAACAAGTTCATTTTTGACTCAAGTTCTGAACATTAACAAAATGTCCGATATGAGCTCAAATAATTAACTAATTGTTATAGCAAAGTAATAAGTAATATAAAAGGAATAATAAACTTGAAAAAATATTCTTAAGAAATTATAAAGTAAATTAAGATTATTATTCAGTAAGAACAAGGAACATATGAGCGAGTCAAATCAGACAACGAGGTAAGGGATTTCTTATCTCACTTTTAATTCCGTGATATTTCCATTGTTCACCACTCATTTATTGCATGAGGTGTATCATGTACTGAAATTTGATATATATTATAATTATTATATTTATATTCATGGTATTATGGGATTCATTTGGTGGTTATTAGCTTTTTCTCATACGACTCGATTGATTACAACGTAGTAAGGGTTTTTCATCTCACTTTTTTCCCATGAGATTCATGCTATATTAGCCACTATTTCCTTTTGTGTGGTGAATATATTGCCCATTATTGTATTCTTTGTGTAATATAATTTAATTTATGGGTATTTAAATATTTATTATGTGATCATTCTTTCACGGGGTGTATGTTTCGTAAGTTAGCAAATCGGTAAGGGAACCTTTCACCCTCCTCTTTTTAAAAGACTTCCTTTTGAATGTCTTTTAATTTACATATTATTATGTTGGGATATGTTCTTATATATCCTTATTGATATAAATTTTATGTACAAGTGATGATATATCCTTTTATCTCTCATAAACTTATTTTTCGAATTTTAAAGTAACGTCGTTAGGCTGTCAAATTTTTTCTAAGAAAACTTCTTAACCCAATTTCAATTTTTGGGTTAAACATCTACTTCTTGATTATGTCATGCTATTAATATGTGTGAATAAACTATGATTGTTTTACACTTAATATCCACATATATTTTGTGTATTTATATTTTTCACACATAATTATTTAATTGATTTATCCTTCATCTAAGGATACCTTCTTTATAAGGGATTTCATCTCAATTTACATTTCCATTTAGACTTCATTGTTTATATGCACCAATTCACTCTTATATGGTGTATATACTGTCCTTTGACATATTATATCATGAATAAATTTATTCTAATTATATTATTAAGTTCTGATTAAATGTTATTTCTCAATTATTTGTATTCTAGGAACTCTCATTTTGTTAAAAAGTCTTTAACTAAAATATCGTTTTAAATGTTTTAAAGGTTTATTCTTATAAATATTTAACATTATTGTCCATGTTTTAAAAATGGTTTTAAGGATTTATTCATATGGAAATTAATGTTTTGAAATTGAAATTTCTTTCAAAAGCTTCAAAGTGGTATGGGACACTCTGATTCAAAAATCTCTTTATTTAATATTTTAAATGGTTTGATAAAAGATTTGATTTTTTCAATATTTTAAAATGATATATTATGATTGAAATGTGGAAATGTTATATTTACATTATGTTTGTTTTATGGGTTATGAATATGTTATGGCTATTGGGAATTGTTTACGTATACAGGTGGTTCCGTGATAAACCTAGGGTGGGTGAGCCTGAGATAGCTCTCCAATACATTGGGTATAGTATAGTATCATGATACGTCATGTGAAATGGGTGTTGAATCATGATAATTCAAGTGCAATGAGGTTTTACTCATGCTTCATGTGCAATGAGTATTTACTCATTCTCTATGTGCAATATGCCTTGGGTCATGCTAATTCCATGTCAAGTGTTGTTGCCACATTTCCATGTTATGATTGTCATGCTTTATCATGCCTTTATGTTTATGATTCTATTATGCTCTATTGATATTCCTATTGTATAACATGTATTTTATTCGTCATGTTATTCCATGATGATTCCCTTACTGGGATTTATAGCTCACCCTTTTCTTATGCATGTCCTCAGGTTATCCCATGCAATGCTAAGTATGAGGGAATTTAGTGGTCATGTAAAGGAAGTTTTCAATAAAGATGTTTTTTTTTCATGTTTTAAGTTGTTATGTAATGATACTAAAACCCAAATAAACTATAAATATCTATCTTCTATGTTGTATCAAGTTAATTTTATGTAATAAATTATGTTTAATTGTGTAATAAAAGATATGGGTCGTCATATTAACAACTTAAACATGATTTATTACATAAAATCTTCACTTGATACAATAGGTAAGATCGAGTGGTATAGTGTATTTGGGGTTTAGGATCATTACATAACAACTTTAAACACGAAACACACAAAATCTTTTTTGAAAACTTCCTTTACATGACCACTATATTCCCTCGTACTTAGCATTGCATGGGATAACCTGAGTACATGCATAAGAAAATGGTGAGCTATAAATCCAAGTAAGGGAATAAACATGGAATAACATGAGGAATACAATACATGTTAGACAACAGACATATCAATGGAGAAAAAGAGAAATATGAACGTAAAGACATGATAAAACATGATAATCATAACAAGGAAATGTGGCAACAACACTTAACATGGAATTAGCATGAGCCAAGGCTCATTGCACATGGAGCATGAGTAAACCCTCATTGCACATGAAGCATGAGTAAATACTCGTTGAACTTGAATTATAATGATTCAACACCCATTTAACATGACATATCATGATACTATACTTTACCCAATGCATTGGAGCGCTATCAGGGTGTACCCTTCTTAAACATTTCATTTCATGCATAAGTGTGCCACATGAATCTTATAACATGGAATCAATCAACATAATAATTTATTCCATAATTAATTAATGTGTAATAAATACATGAAAGTACCATTAAATATTTATATGTTCATAAAGTTGAATACCCTTGATAGAGAATAGGTATGGTATTCACTATATAATGATCTTGTCTTGAAAAAATGCGGTGCAATTTCAGCAACATAACATCATGACATAAGGATTCATGAAAATGGTTGATGAGAGAGAAATGTGTGTCTCATCATATGTAAATAAAATGGAAAGTAAGGGGGGGGGATATATATACATGTCCCAACAAACTTAATGAAATTTAGATTCATAATACAAAAGAATTACTTGGATGTAAAAGAGGAGAGAGAAATCCCTCAAGGAATTTCGGCACGGTAATGGGTGTACATGAGAGGTATTCATGAGAGATAAAGGGATATACCATCATCAAAAAATAAATAGGTAAGTATGGTAGTGGTGAGAAATAATACCCCAAAATTTTTAATTGAAAGCAAAAGGGCATAACAACTTAAAGAAAATTGGACAAAAATGAGAAAGGAAGAAATCCCTTACTTGGAAGTGTGATCCCAAAGGCTTGAGAGAGGCTTGAGAGAGGCTTATTGGGAGCTTGGAGAACCTTGGGAGGATTATAGAGAGAGGAGGGCAGGGTTTTTTGGAACTACAAAGGCTTCAAGTGAAGAGAAAATGGGACATTGGGTGAGTTTATATAGGAAATGAGAGAGAATTCTTTATTATTTAGGTTTGGGACACCACACATTAAACTAATCAAAACCACAAACCATACTATAGTTTTTGCCTATGGTTTTTTCCAAAGGGGAGTGGAAAACAATATTTTAAGAGTCCAATGGCCTAAATTCTTAAAATAATAGGGTTTCGTATGTGGAGATGAGTCACACTCTCAAGGAAAACAATTTAAAAAGACAAAATGTTTTATAAGCCTTGAAGGGTCCACTAAAGCTTTGTAAAATAAATAAAACAAATCTAAAATCAAATTATTTTAATGGTAAAACATATATTGGACAAAAATAATGTTTGTAGTATTTTATTAAATCAATATTGGGTCATTATGATGTCATAAAACACATTATATATTTAAACGATATTTAATTTTTACCCAAAAATTCGATTGTCTCAGAAAATTATGAAAAATTCACCATGGGATAATTTTGACATCCTGATTAAAAAAATAATATTCATTTTATCTAAATAATTTTCTAAATATGTGAATTTTTACTTTTAAAATAAAAATTGACATTTACCAAAAATTCATGGGTTTTGACAAAAAAAGCTTTCAAACCTTAATAAAAGTTACAATTTCATTCATAAAATTATATGATCATTTATATTTAATAAAAATTAATTTAATAATAATAATATTTTATTAAAATATTATTTAATTCAAAAATACATTAGTTCATCAAAATAGATTTCTTAGTTGAATATTAACTAAAAAAACTATTTGTGCTTTAAAAACTATTTACAAAGTAACAATAATAAAATGAATGCACAATATTTATACAAAAATAATATACATATTCATAGTGCTAGGGTCTTATTAAATAACCACTTATAACACTCGCATAATACCAAAGGGTAGGTGTGCTATTTTGACAGACTCTTGGGGTGGATCGGATAACATCGCTCGGGTGGTAATCTCTATTACCTTCAACTTCTCCCATAGTCGGTTCTGCTCAAGCTTAACGTATACAAGCTCAGCTTGGTCTTGGTCAAGAGTGAAGCCCAATGACACCACCTCCTTTCTGAGCTTCAAAAAATGGGCTTCGTACAAGGAAAGTCTACTGGATGAGGCCATCACTTCCTTTTTCTGAATAAATTGGATTTGTTAAAGCCCTATATTTATACTAATCATGTGATCACTGTTTAATGACAACATTAACAACAATAATAATTCAAAATGGTATTTTAAAATCTAGAAACATAAAACCAATGAAGTTCACATTTTATATAACCATAATAAGACATTTAATTAGATCAAGAGGAGTTTCCATTAATGAAAGTTTGGTTCATTACAATCTTCCCTCTTAAGAAATTTCGCCCTCGATTTTTTTTTTACATTCTAATCCATAAACATGTGAGGGTACTTTTCCTTAATTGCCTCAACGATGTCTTCATTATTTCCTATTATCATTACCTTCACGTAGAAAGGGTTCATGCGTCATAATGGTACCTCAGGATATTTTCAAAATCATCTACTTCCTTTTCCCAGAAACACCTAAGGCGACGTGGTTTATATCGATGGAAGCATATATAAGTCATTAAAAAGGTATTTCTTATATATAATTTTGAAATATCTTCCTGAACTCGTTTTTTATAAAAAATTCTTACTGATTCATATTCAAATATTTCAAAATAGGGTTTTGGTAAATCAGTTTTTGTATTTACCCAAAGATAAAAATCTATAATTTGATACATATAGGCTGGTTGAAGGTCTCCCTCTTTTGCAGCATCTAGAAAATCGTTTATTGCTTCATAATTTTCAAATAAGAAGAATAATTTGAAAAGACCCTGATGGTACTTCCCAAGCTTAGCATGGTAAGAAAGTTGAGAGCACAAAATTCCCCAATAGACTATACTTGATCCTTGAAAGAATAGTGCAATGGTAGAGGTATTGGATGCCTCATAAAGTTGTTGGTAGGTAACTTGGATATTTGAAAAAGTTTCAAATTCATCTCCGCATGACTTCAGGATGATCTTTCCAAGTAGTTCTTTAGGAAGAGAGAGAAGAGTTGTTCATGATCTTCCTATTTCCATATTTTAACTACGAAAAAGGGAATACAATTAGGGGGTTTGAATACTTAGATATTGAGAATAAAAATTAAAATTTGAACATAAAAGGATAAACTTGTAAATGAGAAGTATATCCTAACTTGTGACTCCATAGGTTTAAATCTAGGTTATCCTCGATCTATTTCTTAACTTATATTCTTATGGGATTTTTTGTCCCTTAATAATGGTTCATACTAAGCTTATAAATTTACCAAAGCATATCCCCCGGGAGTGTCGTAACCAAGAGTCACTACTAGGAACAAAGGCTATAGCCACGGTTTATAACCGTGGCTATAGACCCCGAAACCGTGGCTATAGGTAATAGCCACAGATTTGCTGCCCGTGGCTCCTAATGGCGTGGCTATAGGGGAAAACCTATTGCCACAGTTTGAAACCGTGGCAATAGACATATATCCATGATTAAAAACCGTGTCCACATCATGAGGTCTCCAGAAAATAATAAAACAAGCCTACTGCCACGTTAAATTGCAGAAGAAACCGTGGCTAAAACCCCTTGTTCTAGAAAAAAATATACAGCTCCTGCCCCCAGTTCAAACCCTGCTCCCTGCCTCTACCATACCTCCTGCCTCCTGTCTCAACCACTGCCTCCTACTCCCTACTCCCTCCACTGTACCTCCTGCCTCCTTCCTCCCTGCTCAAATAGACCTACTCAATCGCTGCCTCCTGCCACCTGCCTCCCTGCTCATCTGCTGCCCCCTCCTGCCTCATGCCTCCCTGCTCAAACAGACCTCAATTAAACTAAAAAATAAATAGAACTAAAATCAATTAAATCAAATTCATATAAACCATGAAAAACTAAAATGAATAAAAAACAACCAAGTAAAATAGACTAAATGAAAGTAACAAAAACCTAAATGGTTGGAACCTATAAAAATCAACCTAAACTAAAACAACCAAAACATACCCAACCTGAATCAAACGAACTAAACCAAAACAAAACTAAAAAACTGAATTGAACCAAACCATTATATCATGAAAATAATCTATTAAAACTATAACAACATAACCAAACAAACTAAAATTATCTATGTCAACTTGAATTTAGGAGAACACATCCAAACAGAATTCAAATTAACTAAACTGAATAAAATAATAAACTTTCCCCAAAGCAAGATGAACTAAACTGATATGAATAGAACCAAATTGAAAACAATATAAAAATTAAAACAAAGTGTAATTGACCCAATTGATCCTGACCAAAATAAAACCCAATATAAAATAATTGATGGGTCGCTAACTAAACTAACCTAAACTATAAAAAAATATATTCAATTTCATTAAATGATATCTCTAACACCACACCTCTTTGTTTTGTAATTTTTAGAAAATTCTCCACACCCCCACCTCCCACTGCACCCACCCCACCCTTCACCCCTACTGCCCCCCCTTCACCCCAGCACCTCCCCCCCACTGCCCCCACACCCATCACCCCCACTTCCCCCCATGCCTGGTTTTTGAAATAAAGAGAAAGGAATAGGGTTGAAAATATAACCCAAGTCAAACAAGAAATTATTCTCCTCACATTATCATATTCTACATTATATAACAAATCATCCATGGACTTTATGTTTTGGAACTAAATTTTTTTATAATACATCACCGCATTCCTCAATTAAATATATGGTGAAAAATTCTTCCAAGCCCTTTAATTAGCTAAAAAAATATTATCAAATTTGACATAGGAAGGAATTTTTTAATGATAATCCAAAGGGAACACTCATACTTAAGGTTTTAAACATATCAATGAATTTTAGGTAGTATATTCTAATATTTTTCTTTTTGACCCTTTGTGGTAAGTGAATGAGAGGGGTATAATCCTTCAAAATAGGTTGATGATTCTCTATTTCCTCAATAATAACTTTCTTCTTCCCTTGATTATTTAAAATTTATTTTCTATTTTCTAAATTGTATATTTAAATCATTTGTTTGAGCTGAAGAAAAATGACTAGACAAGGTCAGTAGATACAGTCGGTTATACAGTGAAGATCAGATAAAGAGAACTAGATGTAGAGTTAATAAAGTTGTTATCAGAAAAATATCCACCAAACAGAGATTTAGGGGATTTATATAATAAAAGATGAAGGTAAAGAAAGTGCTAGTCCATACCTTGGCTGGAAGAATCCCAGATCATCTTTTTCTTCGGTGTGGGTGGGGGAAAGATCATACGAAAGAGCCCGCCTACGAGTATTGCTCCTGTGAATGGCACGATCCAGCACACATACAACTGCTCCCACGTGTCATGCCACTGCTTCGCATTTTCCCATCCAAAGGAATTGACAGGATTCATGGAAGGTCTAATATAACTAGATCCTAAAATAACCAATGTTACAGTTGACAATGGAAAGAAATCACATTTAGATCAGCTAACTGGGAGGGCCTTTGAGGTTAACAAAGAGCACCGCAAAAATAGAAAACAGTGACAGGGAAGTTACCTCTAGTGATGAGTTCCAGAATTTAATTGATTCAAACAGTGTTTCTTGAAGAGAAAACCCTAATGAAATTAAAAATAATAAGGAAGAAAGGGTTACTTGAAAGCCTTATTTCAGTTTAGACAAGGCATAAGATAAGGCTTTTACATAATAGACATGTTTGAAGTTATCCAAGGAAAACAATAAGAGGTATTCTTGGAATCTATTATAATTTCATATTACTAGAGATATTTTACCATATATTACTATTAAAGAACATGCTAATATGGAAGAACCTCTGAAAAGAAATATATATTTCATTAGAAAGGGGAAAGGGTTTTTGATGGAAGAACCTAAAAAACCTTCATCACTCTCTTCTAACAATATGCGCAAATTGAAGGCATCTTCACGCATGTACACTCAAAACATTCCCATAAAATAGTGAAAGTGTTTCACTCAGACATGCATATTTTCTTGAAAAAAAAACATACCTGTACTACGCATCCTTCAGTAAGGTCATTAAACAAAATCACATCAAACTTAGCGCATCCTTAAGCAAGACCATGAAAAAAACACAGAAAACTTATACTAACTTCTGGAAAAAACTTGTAACCAGCAGAATATTAAGAATGAATTAGCAATCACTTACCACATGAAACTCAAAAAAAAAATATTCAAGGCATCAACAAATTTATCAGGCCTATCATACAACATCATGTATTTAAAACCAAGGATTGAGGGAAAAAAACAAAGCATGTGTGGGATGGAATTGAGTTACCAGTCCTCCTGTGGAATATGACCAACACCTTATATCAGCTTGAACTTCACAACACCAGACTCCTACCCCAGCACCTCCCACCCACCATCCCCCTCCCCCCTGCACCAGCCCCCCCCCCCACCCCCAGACCCACCTGCACCAGCCCCCCCAGCCCCCCTACACTAGCCCCCATCCCCCTGCTGCCCCCCTGCACTGGCCCCCCAGCCCCCCTGCACTAGCCCACAGCCCCCCTGCACCAGCCCCCAACCCACCTTCACCAGTCCCCCCAAGCCCCCCTGCTACCCCCCCTCCAGCCCACCTGCACCACCCCCCCAAGCCCACCTGCACCAGTCCCCCCAAGCCCCTCTGCTACCCCCCTCCATCCCACCTGCACCAGCCCCCCCAGCTACACCAACCCCCTACTACCCCCATTCCATATGCACCAGTCCCCCCCAGCCCCCCATATTCCAGCCCCCAGCCTCCCCCTGCACCAACCCCCCAACCCCCTACACCAGCCCCCAACCCACCTGCACCAGCCACCAGCCCAAGCCCCCCTGCTACCCCGCAACCCACCTTCACCAATCCCCCTAAGCCCCCATGCTACCCCCAACCCACCTACAACAGTCCCCCCCCATCCCCCATATTCCAGCCCCCAGCCTCCCCCTGCACTAACCCCCCAGCCCCCCTACACCAGACCCCAACCCACCTGCCCCAGCCACCAGCCCAAGCCCCCCTGATACCCGGTAACCCACCTACACCAGTCCCCCCAAGCCCCCATACTACCCCCAGCCCAACTGCACCATCCCCCCCCCCAGCTGCACCATCCCCCTGCTACCCCCAGCCCCCCTGCACCAGCTCCCAGCCTCCCCTCCCCCCAGCTGCACCAGCCCCCTGCTACCCCCAGCCCACATGCACCAGTCCCCCCCAGCCCCCCATATTCCAGCCCCAGCCTCCCCCTACACCAACCCCCACCCCCCTGCACCAGCCCCCAACCCACCTACACCATCCACCAGCCCAAGCCCCCCTGTACCCCGCATCCCACATGCACCAGTCCCCCCCAAGCCCCCATAATACCCCCCAGCCCAGCTGCACCAGCCCCCTAGCTACACCAGCCCCCTGCTACCCCCAACCCACCTACACCAGTCCCCCCAGCCCCTGAACCATCCCCCAGCCTCCCCCCTGCACCCCCCCCCCCCCCGCACACCAGATTTTTTTTCCATAAATAGTCTTGTAGGGTGATTGGGTCCGTCACATATTGGTGCTCATAGATAGCATCTCAACGTTAATGATAATGTGAAGACTAATGTTATAAGTAGTCCCATTAGTGAGACTATGATTTCTGATGAAAATAGTTAGGTGGAACTAGGTGTGACACTGAGTTGGTGACAAACTAGTATGGAGGAGTGTTATTAAACAACATGGTCTAATGTATGTAAATTTAGAATTCATGAATACCACTAAAATTGGATTTGGTGGAAATAGAGTATCACATTCTCCCTTGATCATCAAATCAATTCATATGCTACACATTGGCTCTCCATTTCTCCCAAAAACATACTATCCAGACTATCATGCATAGATGATAGCATCTTCTTGAACATCAAACCATGATCATCTTCCTTACTCGTGTATTTCTCCTTGTTTAACTAGTACCAAACTTCTATAGCACATTGGAAAAGGATTTTTTATCTCCTTTAGATTGAACAACTCTGATCATCCTTAAAAGGCATGCAGTTGGATTCCCCAACGGGCGTTCCCCCACGAAGTTTCCAAATGATAGGTAACCATCCTAACAGTAGTTCACATGGAAGAATTATCGTAGAAGAGAAAAAGTTACAAAGTAGTATTTGGATTGTTCTATAAGAGAAAATATATGATTAAAATTGGGCAATAGGAAGAAGAAGTAGATAAAGAAGATAAGAAATTATCCTATAGAAGACCCCTCTTCCGAGGCCAAAGTCATATCCTCTTAAGGACCCGGCTCTCCAATAGCTGACAAGATGTGCTGAAAGCAAATGCGATCATGATCCCCTCCCCCATAGGCTTATCCCTCAATTAATACCCCAACCAATGAAAAAACTCCTACCTACATACACGATACCTAACAACTAATAAATAATAAAAGAAAAAACTGCCCCTGGAAGTTATTCACACACATGTACCCATACAAGGATAACCCCCAACCCCACCTGTTGACATCTGATTGCAACACCAGATCACAATCCTAACATAATGTACGAACCAACTGCATTAAGTGATAAAGTAAACATGAACATGAGAAACCTAACTTAAAAATATAAAAGAAATAAAAATCTTTGCACATAGAACTTTTAAACTCCTAAAAATACCGGCCTAAAAAATCAACAGAATCTGGTTCTACTGAAGTTGAACACTGCTTGGTTGCTTGAAGAAGTGAAACAAACTACTTATGTTTATAATTTATAGATCTACTCAGCATGTAGTGTTGCCACTTTCCTTTTAAATATCCTAGACTGAATCAGCTACACCAACAAGCTTGATTAAACTAAAAAGTTGTGTTTGTTGTAATGAAAATGAAAATTGGATTGGACATATGAAAAACTATTTTCCAATGAAATATGACTCTAACTAGCTTGATGTAATATCAACGGGAGTCACTTGGAATAAAATCTACCATGTTGAAAATGGTTCATCATTCAACACAACCAGTACTAAATTTGTAAAGTCCTACAACTTCTAGGTGAATACTGAATAAATTGATTCATTAGCTGGCTAAATCCTATGGAAACCTTTTCATATGGATGTTTCACTAGATGATCAATATAACTTATGAAATCATTATAGAACACTGGTGAAACCAACTTCTTCAAATCTAGAATGTAAAACTAAAACTGAAATCAACAATGCTATTACATAACACCTATTGAAAAACAATGTGAGTAGAAACATGAAGAACTGATACATATACAACTAGGGAACTTGATGAATTAAAAATATATTTTGGAAATTTTTGAATGCATGATTGAAAGTGTTGTCCAGAATAAAAATATCTTTTAACTTCTTCAGAGCATTTATCAAAAAATAGAAAACTTGATAATGTAATGCAGATTCTGAACAACCGCACCATATAAATCAATAATAACACAAATTTATGTTTAGTATCCATATAAAAATAGATTATAATAGTTTAAATTTAAATAAATTTCATAACAAGACTTATAATGTTAATTTTTTTAGAAAGAACATATTATATAACAAATTCATAACATAATACATAACATATTCATAACATAATACATAACATATTTATAACATAATACATAACATATTTAAAACAGATTCATAATAAATGATATATACATAAGGAAACACAAACATGCCCATGTCTAAATTAAAAATAATACATCATACAAGTGATCATTTCCGATTTTCATGTGCATTGTATAAAAAAACCAAATAGAACCTCAATCATTGATTATTGGGCCACCTGTGATTATAATGCTAATGGTCCTTGAGCATAAGGAAATGAACGCAAAAAATAGCTAATCAAAAAGAATGAAATGGGGGTAATAAATATAGATTTGAATGTCAATATAATGGGACAAATATCAGTCTGTTAAGGTTGAATTTGAGAAAATCTTATTTGAGATGTGAAGGACTCATCACCGATGGGTGAAAACTATCTAGTTAAATTCATACCATATAATCTGTATAGGTTTATAAGCACACTTAAATAAAAGAGGGAAATGTGGAAGAAACTTATATGTACTTTAATATATATACAGAAAAATATAATAATTACTGTGAAAATATATGAAAACATACATGGCATCAAATTGGTCGAGGGATGGAGAAGCCATGAATGGAGGACGCGAATGGAGGAACCACGAATGGATAAGCTGGAGGACGTGAATGGAAGCTGGTGAGGGATGGTGGAACCATGAAGGAGAAGTCGGTGAGGATCAGACAAGGGATAAATTGGTCGGGTAAGGATCAGATGAGGGAGAAATTGGTCGGGTGAGGATCAGACGAGGGAGAAATTGGTCGGGCGAGGATCAGAGGAGATGGGTTTCGAAGGAAGATCGGTGGAGAAGGGTTTTGAGGGAGGGATTGGGTGAGCAAGTGGGAGAGGAATATCCCGAGCGAGGATAAAAATTGACAGAAGAGAGTTGTCATGGGGGATGATCTCCTGTGGGTATATCAATTTTAAAGCCACAGATTTCCATTAAGCATGGCTATATCTTAACCTATAGCCACAAACCAATTAAATTGTGGCTATAGGTTTGTGGCTATAGATCATTTTTTTAAGTAGTGAGTGCAGCAAGTCCCATTTTCGTGTACTAGGATACCCTAGGTCAAGCCCAAAAATCCTTATCAGGGTTTTTACCCCTAGGTACATCTATGCCAGAGCCGCCTCTACCTGCTCGTATCCATACATGGATGTATTTTCTTGATAAACCACTTAATAAATATCCACCAAAACTTAGGGATGTTTTTATTATACTTAGTCCCGTCTCTAAGGATTCACTAGGGTTTTATAATCTTAATCCCAAAAATAAATAAACCTATCCTTTGATACCAACTATAACAATGCTCCTTTTATTAAAAACTTAAACGTGATTTATTACATAAACTCTTCACTTGATACAATATGGAAGATCGAGATTTATAGTGTCTTTGTGGCTTAGGATCATTACATAACAACTTAAAACATGAAACACACAACATCTTTATTGAAAAATTCCTTTACATGACCACTACATTCCCTCATACTTAGCATTGCATGAGATAACCTAAGGACATGCATAAGAAAAGGGTGAGCTATAAATCCCAGTAAGGGAATAAACATGGAATAACATAAGGAATCAAAATACATGTTAGAAAATAGGCATATCAATGGATAAAAAGAGAAACATGAACATAAATGCATGATAAATCATGATAATCATAACATAGAAATGTGGCAACAACACTTAACATGGAATTAGTATGATCCAAGGCTCATTGCACATGGATCATGAGTAAACCCTCATTGCACATGAAGCATGAGTAAAAACTAATTTCACTTGAATTATCATGAGTCAACACCCATTTCACATGAAGTATCATGATACTATACTTTACCCAATGCATTGGAGCGCTATCAGGGCACACCCTTCTTAAACATTTCATTTCATGCATAAGTGTGCCACATGGATCATATAACACAGAATCAATCAACATTATAAGTTATTCTACGATTAAGTAATGTGGAATAAATAAATGAAATTAACATTAAATATGTATATGTTCATAAAGGTGAATAACCTTGATAGAGGCATGGTTATGGTATTCACTACACAATGATCTTGGCTTGGAAAAATGCGGTGCAATTTCGGCAGCATAACGGTGTGACATAAGGATTAATGAAAACGGTTGATGAGAGAGAAATGGATGTCTCATCATATGTACATGAAATGTACAGTACATGGGGTCATATAGGTATATGTCCCAACAAAATTAATGGAATTTAGATGCATAATACAAAATAATTACTTGGATGTAAAAGAGGAGAGAGAAATCCCTCAAGGAATTTCAGCATGGTAACAGGTGTACATGGGAGGCATTAATGAGAGATAAAGGGGTATACCATCATCAAAACATAAAGAGGGAAGTATGGGAGAGGTGTTAAATCATACCCCAACATTTGTAATTGAAAACAAAAGGGCATAACAACTTAATGAAAATTGGACAAAAATGAGAAAGGAAGAAATCTCTTACTTGGAAGTGTGATCCCAAAGGCTTGGGAGAGGCTTGAGAGAAGCTTCTTGGGAGCTTGGGGACCCTTGGGAGGATTATATAGAGAGGAGGGCAGGGTTTGTTCTAACTCCAAAGTATTTGAGTTAATAGGAAGTGGGAGATTGGGTGAGTTTATATAGGAAAGGAGATGAAATTATTTATTATTTAGGTTTGGGACACCACACATTAAACTAATCAAAACCATAAACCAGACCATGGTTTTTTCCAAAGGGGAGTGGGAAAAAATATTTTATGAGTCTAATGGCCGAACTTCTTAAAATAATATGGTTTCTTATGTGGAGGTGAGTCACACTCTCAAGGAAAAAAAATTTAAAAAGACAAAATGTTTTATAACCCTTGAAGGGTCCACTAAAGCTATGTAAAATAAATCAAAAAAAATCTAAAATCAAATTATTTTAATGGTAAAACATATATTGGCCGAAAATAATGTTTATATTATTTTATTACATCACTATTGGTTCATTATGATTTCATAAAACACATTATATATTTAAAGGGTATTTAATTTTCACCCAAAAATTCGACTGTCTCAGAAAATTATAAAAAATTCACCATGGGATAATTTAGACATCCTGATTCAAAAAATAATATTCATTTTATCTAAATAATTTTATAAATATGTGAATTTTTACTTTTAAAATAAAAACCGACATTTACCGAAAATTCATGGGTTTTGAAAAAAACAACTTTCAAACCTTAATAAAATTTACAATTGCATTCATTAAATTATATGATAATTTATATTTAATAAAAATTAATTTAATAATAATAATATTTTATTAAAATATTATTTAATTCAAAAATCCATTAATTCATCAAAATTGATTTCTTGGTTGAACATTAACTAAAAATACTATTTGTGCTTTAAAAACTATTTACAAAGTAACAATAATAAAATGAATGAACATTATTTATACAAAAATAATGCACATAGTCATAGTGCTAGGGTCTTGTTACATAATCCCTTATAACACCCTCATAAGACCGAAGGGTAAGGTGTGCGATTTTGACAGACTCTTGGGGTGGCTCAGATAACATCACTCGGGTGGTAATCTCTATTAACTTCCACTTCTACCGTAGTCGGTTCTACTCAAGCTTAACATGTTCAAGCTCAGCTTGAGCTTGGTCAAGAGATAATACCAATGACGCCAACTCATTTATGATCTCTGACAAATGGTCTTCGTACGGGGCAAGTCTACTGGATGAGGCCATCGCTTCCTTTGTCTGAGTAAATTGGATTTGTTAGAGACCTATATTTATAATAACCATGTGATCACTGTTCAATGACTATATTATCAATGTTCACAATTCACAATGGTATTTTAAAATACAGAAACATAAAACCAATGAAGTTCACATTTTATATAACCATAATAAGACATTTAATTAGATCAAGATAAGTTTCCATTAATGAAAGTTTGGGTTGTTACAGTACACACTTGGTAATGTATAGAAGGATATTATAAGAACAAGACCCGCTAGTAGAAAATCCGCATTCATAAGTGTCATTGGATGTTCCTATACATGGATGCGTGTGTTTGTACTTAGAATTTAATATTATTATTAATGGGTGTTATTACTTGCGCACTTAGATATATTGGAAAAAACCATGATGACATATTTTTATGGTGAGGTAGGATATGTTGGGTGCGTCATGAGTAATACTGCATTAATGAATAATGAGAGAAAGGATTCGTCCCTTCTATTCCATAATGTAAGTTGATATCTCTGTCCCTTTTATGGAAATGATATATCCTAAATAAATCCATGGCCATGGTGTTCTATAAGCAAGTTCATTTTTTAGAAATTCAAAGATTGAGAAATCGAGCACATGGGTTGATGTCACTTTAATGCAACCCACTTGATTAGAGATATTGAGACAAAGAGATTATATTACATAGTAAGCGTTTGCATGAGGTGACATGTTATTGCGACATTAACTTCTTTCTCTATGGATTACTTGGTGTGTTGGTAGATTCTAACCTTGGAATTTATGATGATCTACCTAATGCCACTGAGAAAGAGGCCTAGAGAGTCACATACTAAGTGTATCCAGTATCTCAGTTAAATAAATATATTATTTATTATTTAACAAGTTTAATAAAGATTATCCTTAGTTATAGTTTAATAATTATTCATGGATGCCAAATCACATTTATTTTGACACTAGTTATTCGAGAGAATATAATGTGGGTGGAATAATTAATAAATATTTACTTGCTATTTAGTGAATATAATACTTCTATATTTATTGGCAAATAATGCAGTGATATTTATTTAATAAATAAATAGTCATTTTTCAAGGTTCAATAAGTATGGTGGAGGATTGGAGGACCGAGTTAAGGATCCAGTGAGAAATAATAACATTGAATATTATTTTATTAAATAATATTTAATTATAATTCGTAAGTTAAGCATATGTCAGGAAATAATAATATTGATGTTATTATTTGACATAGGGGTTTTTCTAGGATTAATAAAATAATTGAGGAACTTATGAAAATTATTTATGATTACCCTAGTGAATTAAATACCTAGTAATATTATTCTCTTATTGGACAAGCACTAGACAAGCGACGATTATTTTTTGTGCACAAAAAATTGGAGAAAAGCTCTCAAGATTAGAGAGTTCACCCCTCTCCAAGAACACTCTGAAGAACGAGAGAGATCCTCCTCCACTAGATCAAGGAGAATGATTTGGAAGTGGTTCTCAAGGTGATCGAAGGTGGAAATCACAATCACAAGGACATTCCATGCTAGCACCTAGAGACTCCTTTGACGACGTCTGGAGATATGTGGAAAACGTGTGGATCACCACTGGAGGAGATATACCATTTATCTTTACAATGCAACGAAGGGGCACTGCAGATCTGTTGTCAAACACATCAACGAAGAAAGAATCACCTTGGAGGTAATTCTTTAATTAAATTAAATTAATTATAAAAAAAATATGTTGATCCTATCTCTTGGTTTCAGGTTTCTATTCCTTTGTCTAAATCCTTGATTCGATTCTGTAGATTCTGGCATTCATCGTCGTATTGATAATGGATTGTTGATTGAATATAAAAAAAATTAAAGTTGGTCACCGACCATCCTATGCTTCTGCTATGCCCAGAACCTATAAGTGGTATCAGAGCAGGTATATTATTGTTTATAATTATTTAAATAATTCATTGATGATTTACATTTTAATAATTTAGTTTGTCAATTCAAGTTTAATCATTACTTTTAATCTTAATTACGAGATCTATTTCTTCCTTCATCATTTCTCATAGATCTAACACAAATGATAAATTTTATAAATAAAATAAAATCAAGGAACTCTTCAGGAGTTTCCAAGGATCCTGGCCATAAAACACCAGACTACAGGCCATGTAATCGAAATTACATGCTGTGTAGTATTGTTCAACACATCAAGATTTGGTTCGGTAATCAATTTTAGATCTTGCGTTAATTAGGAATTAATGAAACCATTAATGACATTGAATCCACACGTTTTTGATAAGGATTAACTGCTACATGGAACTAGAATACACACCATGTGGCCCACTAGACACAATGTGTAGTCTCTTCGGGTCAGGGTCGAGTCATGTATCCCATACACGGATTTCCTGACTGGTGATCGTGTAATTCAGAGTCTACAAGACATATGGCCCACTAGACACATTTTGTACTCCAAAAATTTCAAAAGTACACCTCACACACCATTTCCCCAGTCATGTACTTCAGATGGATAGTGAGGAGGGTACACGCTGTATAGTAGGATCTACACACCATGTACTATTTCCAGATTACATAGATTTAAATTTTATTATTATATTATGTAACCCTTGAGACATGTACCTTCATGTGGGAATAACGACGAGACACAACATTTGATAGCTGTTTGATATATATACATATAAATGATTAATTAATATCTGTGTGATGTTCAAAGATCTCCAAATCATGTATGAGTTGTATTAAAATTATAATTATGTGTGCATTCTACATGTCATAGAGAATAAAATATATACAAGTATAATACATATTGGGTAGTTTTGGACAGGTATTCATAAGGTTACCTCCAAGGTACAAGTTATGTACACATATAATTTTAAATGAACTTATTAATTTGTTTAAAATTATAATGGATGAGAATCTCAAGGAAATTCAGAAAAAGGTTTAAGATAAAATTATTGATTGATTAAAGATAATAATTAATCTATTTGAGCATGATTCATCTTAAATAAGAACAATTAAAGAATTGAATGCTAGTTTTATTAAATACATAATTCGTTGCATGCATGTGGATGATCATGAGATAGACCAGACCTTTGTATGTGATTGGTTTCCCTTTTAATTTATTATTAAATTAAATTGTTGGCCTGTGTGCCTTCTCTCTTCATTAATATGTAGGGAATATGTTTCCATGGTTTCTTTTATGTTAACCCCATTTTACCCCTCACCTACATGTGAGTAAAAGAATATGTAATGGATGGATCTCCCAAGCTTGTGGAGGCGGTTCAAGTTAGGAGTCGAGGCGAAAAAAATACAAGGAGATACAAATGTGGACAAGTGTAAAGTTATAAACAAAAACCTAATTGGTTCAAGGTGTTTCTCCCCTAGGTTAGTAGTAATTTTATCAACCGCTAGATTAACTAACCATTAGAACAAGATAATGATCAAACCTTTTATTTTATTTCTATCAGATGTATGGTTTTTTATTATGGGTGTTTTGTCACGATCACATGATTAATGAATTAAGAAGCATGAAAGATAGAACTAAAATAAACTGTCTTATGTGTAAATATTATCTAGTACATGTTTAATCACTCAAGATTATACCACTTAATATTAACAAGCATGTGAAAAGATAATAAATAGAAATTTTTTCATAAAGGATAAAACCCCTCAATAAAATATTAAGTCAGTATAGCCTTCCATTAATTCGGTTAGAATTTATCTATAGTTCAAAGTGCTTGAACAACCAAAGTTGGGGTGCTTTCAATTACCAGAGAATTATAATTTGAGGTTTTGGGTTGACTTGAATTAGTTTACATCAAGGGTTGATTGCCAAAGCAGGACATGGTGTAACTGATAGGAAAAGGTTAAGGAAATACAAAATTAAGGATTTTAGGATTAGGTAGTGTAACGACCCGAAATTTTGAATAAATCTTGTTTCCTAATTTCATGTGTTATTTTTTATACTAAAAAAAAATGTTTTATTTGATAAACATGATTATAAATAAAATGAGACCATTGGTTTTTGAGTGTTATATGACCATCGGTCAATATGACCACCGTGAACAAAATGTTTTGATTATTGTCTCTAAATTTAAGTAATCTTGGTTAATTATTATAGAAAGAAGATTTGATGGCCTCACCTAGTAGCCTTGGGCCGATCGAAGCCCATCTAACAGAGATTGGGAAGGAGGTAGCACCATTGGGCTTTTCTCTGGACCAAATCCAAGCCGAACTTCATCATGTGAAGCTAGAACGGAATCGCCTTCGCGAGAAGTTCAAACTGATAGAAATTACTACTCGGGCAATGTTGACTGAGCCACCCCAAAATTCTATCACCCTAGCACACCTTACTCTTAGGTCCTATGCTGGTATTATAAGGGGTTATGTAACGAGACCGTAATTTCCTTGTGTAATCCTTTTTTTTAAATAAAAATTTGGATTTCTTCTTATGATGATGTTTATGAATTTTCAAATGACCGGATAAATATTGTATGCATATTTTTGATGAATTTTAGAAAAAGGATATTTTAAAAATGGTTGTGTAAACCTTAAATAATTAAAAATGTGTAATGATTTTCGAAAAATGGTCTTCTACAATTATGTTCAGTACGAAATTTAGAGTCTAATAAGATCAACTTGATTTTTGATGAATAGTAAATTATGAATAGTGATTTTATGATTAGGATTAGTAATATGACCAAATGGATTAGTAATCTCACTTAAAGAAAGTTTTAAAATAATCTAGGCACCTTGATTAAGTAACGTGATTCAATAAAATAGTTAAATAACGGTTTCATTAATTATTATTCAAGTATTAGTTTTTTCGGGTGAATAGTGTTTTTTAATTAAAAATTTAATTAAAAATAATTAGAAAATTATTTTTATAAAAATGACTTTATTTTTGAACTCAGAGCATCGATATTATGTTATGGTAATTTTTGGGGTTTTTTCTGAAAAAATGAATTTTCGATGAATAGTGTTTTTATTTAAAAATTAAATTAAAAATATTTAGAAAATTATTTTTATAAAATGGAGTTCATATTTGTAATCAGAGCGTTGATATTTGGTTAAGGTGAAATTTTGGGATTTTTCTGAGAAAGTTGAATTTTTGATGAATAGTGAAAATACAGTTTTTAAGTTACGGGTGTTTAATGACATCATTAAATGATGTATTAAGTTTGTAATCAATATGTTCGAATTATGAATAGTGAGATAAGGTATGAGGTGTCCCAAGTGGCCAATACCATGGGCAAATACCATGGGCAAGCCCATGGTTTTTCCAAAACCACTAATGAGGTGTCCCTTTGCCATTAATGCCTTGTCCCCTCACTTTCCCTATAAATACCAAGCCATCCTCTCATCCATTCGACTCCCCACTCTTCCCCAATGAAGTTCTGGTCTCATTACCTCCCAAGGAGTCCTCCCAAGGTGCCCCCAAGCCCTCAAGGTCCCAACCTTTGAGGTTTAAGAGTTACATTTTAAGGTAAGGGATCCGACCCCTCTCTTTCTTTTCAAGTGATCTCTTTTATGTCATTCCTTTTATGCTCCATGTTCTTATTTTGGAGGATGTTCTTTTATACTCCTCTTACTGCCCTTTTTATGTTCATATGATGAAAGACCCCCTCTTACTCTCATCATTTCGTTTTAAGAAAGTTTAAGTGGCGTCGTTAGGCTGCCGAATTTTCAAGGGATTCATTCACCTCTCTCTTTTTCAAAGTTCTACTTTCATGTCAAGTCTTTCAAGTTCATTTTTATTATGTTGGGGTATGATCTCTATATTTATCATACTGGTCTTTTATGATCACATGATGAGAGACCCCATTTTATCTCTTCAATTCAGTATTTTGATGTCTTAAGTGGCGCCGTTAGGCTGCCAAATTTTTAAGTGGTTCTTCACCCTTCTCGTTTTGAAGTTCTACTTTCTTTTCAATTCTTTCAAGTTCCTTTATATTATGTTGGGGTATGATCTCTATATCTATCATACTGGACTCTTATGTTCATATGATGAGAGACCCTATTTGACCTTGTCAATTCAATTTTGTTGAAGTTTAAGTGATGCCGTTAGGCTGCCGAATTTTTAAGTGGTTCTTCACCCTTCTCGTTTTGAAGTTCTACTTTCATGTCAATTCTTTCAAGTTCCTTTATATTATGTTGGGGTATGATCTCTATATCTATCATACTGGACTCTTATGTTCATATGATGAGAGACCCTATTTGACCTTGTCAATTCAATTTTGTTGAAGTTTAAGTGATGCCGTTAGGCTGCCGAATTTTCACAAGAGAAATCTTGTTTTGTTTTCTTCCTTTCATGTTCTTCATTTCATATGGTATATTTTCAAATTTCATTACCATGTTCATAAATCTCTTATATTTTGTCCCTCTACTGTTTTATGGGTCATTTATGAATGTTTGACCCATGTCCCCTCTCTTCTCAATGTTTTCTAAAACCTTGTAACATAGCCGTTATGCTGCAGAATTTTCCCCTCAAAATGCCTCTCTTTTTTCTCAAAAATTATTTTATGTTATAAAGTGAATACTCAAAGCTCTTATTTCTACAAGGTTATTCACATATATATCAAAATGTTCCATTTTAAATTCTGGGATTTACATACATGAGACCCGCTTCCCTTTCCGTGGGTTTAAAGTGCCGTAAAGATCATGTCATTAAAGCAGTTTTTAAAATATTATGATTATGAAATGAAACCCATTTATTTTATGCTATATGGGTTATTTATGAAATGTTTGATGATGATATATGTGGCTCACATGATAATAAAGGCAAATTTAAGGGTGCGCCCTGATAGCGCTCCAATGCATTGGGTAAAGACTTAATCTCTAGAGATGACCATTTTAACGACACCTTGGTGAATAACCTTGGTAATTTTTAACGACACCTTGGGGATGGACCTTGGTGAAACGAAACGATTGCCAATATTAAATATTGCAGCCACATCTTCAAGTTATGAAAAAGTTTTATTTTTATTATGATATGCCTCATGATTTCATTTTCATGCCTTAAAGTTCTTTTCATGACTTTATTGATGTATCCCAAGTTCATATGTAAAATGTTTCACTTGTTTCCCTTGCTGGGCCTTCTGCTCACCCTTTCTTTTGATGTATGTCCCCTGGTTATGAGATTCAGTAATGAGCCTAGGGTGAACATGAGGAGAAGCCTTTCAAGTGTTTAAGAAGAATTCTTTATGTTGTTTTCATGTTTTAAGTTCCTGGTTTCCAAGACACTAAACCTTAAAGATCCTCGGTTTTGTAAAATGTAATTAAAGTTTATGTGATAAAAAGGTGGGATGTTATAGTTGGTATCAAAGGATGGTTTAGTTATTTGTGGAAATTAGGATATGAAAACTCTAGGAGGAACCCTATAAAAAGTTTAATATAGTAAATCTTCCTGGTATTTTGGTGAGTATTGAGTAAGAGGTTGCCAAGCAAATACATCCCTGTCTGGATACGAGCAGGTAGAGGTGGATCTGGCACAGATGTACATAGGGGTAAAACCCGAAAACACCGCTTTGAGCTAGAATCGAACGGGAACTGGTACACGACAACGGGCCTTGCTGCACTCTTGGTTACGACACTCCCGGGGGATATGCTTTGGTAAATTCATAAGCTTGGTATGAACCATTATTAAAGGAACAAAGATAAAATAAAATAAAGATTCACATAAGAATATATGATCATGGATAACCTAGATGGGAACCTAGGGGATCACAAGTTAGGGTATACTTTTCTTCTACAAGTTATCCTTATATGCTTTAAGTTCCTTTTCATGATTATTGGTTAAGTATTTAAGCCTCTAATTATACTTTATCTTCTTAGTTAATGGTGGGAAATGGAATAACGTGTCCCAACAACCAATGTGATAGGAAATGTGACAATTTCCGTATTAATATGTCAGAGATGATTAGGGGATTAAAAGATGATTATTATTTTGGAAGGCGTTCACTATTTTGGGGACCCTATATGATCGAGGTAAATATATTACTATAGTATTTTCATTGAGGAGTAAGGTTGACTTATATTTTGAAGAATTGATGAATTTAAGGTGGACTTATAGTAATTTAGGTTACTTTTGGGAATGATTAACCTATCTTGGGTAAAATATGTTTAGGTTAGCTACTTTTGTTATAAGATGTTAGGAGTGGTTGATGTTGTCTGGAGATGAACAATGAAGTTGTTTTGGAAGACTATGTTATCAAATCCTTCTTGTATTTGGGTTTCAATCTTAGTTTGGTTTATTTTGAGGAATTTTAAGGACCGTTATTTATGGAGTGGTCTATGATGAACATTGGGTAGTACCATGGAACTTTGAAGATTTAAAAGTAGGTTCTATTCCTATGGGATTCTTTCTTTTTGAAGAGTTGTTTTACCTTAACCTTTCTGTTTTTGGGATAATGTTTAAAGATAGAAGAAATAGATAGTTAATCTTTTGTAGATTATGTGATTCTATAGAAGATGATTCTTGTGCTTTTATGAGACCAAGTGTTTTTGAATTCTCATCATTTGGTGAAAAGATTAGTGTTGGTAGGGACTTGTTAAAGGATGAAACTCTACTTGAAGGTAGGTATATTTTCTTATGTTTTTGTTCTATGTAGTAAATGAAATCCTCAAAATTATGAAAAGAAACGTAAAACAAAAATGTTGTTGGTTTACGTTTCCTACTAGGTAATCAAAGACCGTTTACACACATCATAAGTTTGGGATTTTCTCATGGTTAACTTTCTCCTAATCATGTTCTCTATCACTCTCTCTCAGAACTGACCCTTTGTTTTTTTCCTCCATGTCCATGTTTTCCTACATGGAACCCGAGTGTGGGTTAACTCGGGTGGCCTTTGTACTTCCTTTTCTTTCTTTTAA